>CM077629.1:12601331-13279046 GCA_039566895.2 Turritopsis rubra | reverse complement strand
TAAGGAGTAACATAGGCCTTTGTTTTCCCCTTCCCTATGTCTTTCCTAGGGCATTTTGCAATCTCTAAAATAAACCAGTGCGCTGATATTCTAAAATAGAATAAATCAAGAGTGAGCTGACCTCATAGAATTTTGGATGCGTATCCTATTTTACGGTTTCGTGTGTGAGGGTTGGGTTGACTTAACTAGCACGTTTTACACCCGTTCTTCGTTGGTCCCACATACGAGTCCAGGCCAGGTCCAGGTCCGTTTCGTGTTAGGTGAGTAAAGAAAATTCGGCTTCTTTTCGTTTCCCATGGACTAACAACCATCTTACAGATACTGGAACATATTAAAAAGAAAAACATTTTTTTTCAATCAAGCAGCAGCCTTTTTGCTTAGTAGTAACAAAAAGTTATCAATAGATTAATGTACTAAAAATCAACAAGTATCTGCTACTGCCAAGTAATTTACAGAATATTTTGTTTAGCCAACATAGTCCATAGTGTGGATGCCCACTATAACAACTCATTGTTCACACACTCACTTTGATCACTTGACATATTTCAACCAAAATAGTGAATGCAATGCATTATTACCTGGAAGTCGTTATGAAAAGTGACAGTACAGCCAAATGAGAGCTTCTGATTAGCTTAGAAGCGTTTCTCGAAGGCATTGGTACAGAGCCGTACTGACTGGTTTGCGTAATAGGTTATAAAAAGGTTGTTTAAAAAGTAAACAAATAAACGAAAAGTGAAAAGCAAGCAAGCAAGTGTCGCGTCAAAAAAACTGTTAGGTGTTGTGCTTGGATAAATAATAAGTGAATCAGTTAAGGGAAATTATTGCATTGCATTTTTTCTATTTTTAATAACAAATCGAATGTCACACAAAAATCGTTTGTTTACCATTTTTTTTTTTGGTATACGAAGCAAAGTAATTTCGAAGTATCAAACTGCTCAAACGGGCTTTACTTTCTCTGTCATTTTTACCAGGTAATAAACGGGAGCAAGAGCTTTGCATTTCCTCTTTGCATTTCCTCTGTACAGACGCGCAAACAGTCAGTATCCCGTTAAGACAAATAACAGTGAGACCGTTCAAGTTAACAAATACCGAGAATACAAGTTAACAACCGACTTTCAGAGCTTGGGATGTTCTAATGATTATGGTCAGAACCAGTACAAATAGGAAAGGGAAGGCAGGAGTTCTGTCCTATTTTACCTACCGGACTTCATAATCTTCTTTAATATTATTAAAATTCCGGATCTATCCTTGCTTGTAGTATAGGCATTTAATAACATAAAAAAAAGAAAAAATGTAGATATGACTTACTTCCACGAAATTGGAATCAACACCAAGTAAGGCGCGGAAATTATCCGTGCTCATAATCTCCAATCTCTGATGTAATAGGCGCAGAAATTACCCGTGCTCATAATCTCCAATCTCTGATGTAATAGGCTACCAAACTTAAAATTGCAGGAGACAACGACAACGAGAACCAGAGTATCATAGATGGAACAGCTCGCCTCGTTGGTCCAACTTATTCTACTTGTAGTACATTTAAAAAATTCTAACAACCCCAGTAAGGAAGAAATACCAAAAAACAGACCAAACGTATACAATGCAAAGCTAGGAGCAAAGCTGATTCCAAATGCATTGCTGTGGATCAAAGTGAAACACGTGTTTAATGTCAATCTCCGTCCAAACCTAAAATCAGAGTATTTGTTCATTGAATTGCAGAATTTCGACAACTTCCCTTGCAAGTGTTTGCCTTTTCTGCCACTCAATTGAAAAGGTATCATAGTTCATTAAGAAATAAACCATTCTCGTTTCACCTTTCAAAATTGAAAGGTTCTCCTTAAAGGCATACCGAACTACCCAGGGTATCACTTTTGAGATTTGACATACCGAACTACCCAGGGTATCCATTTTGAGTTCGAAGGCTCGGGGCCAGTCACCCAGTGTTACATGCTTTTGAATTATGCGGACCAGAAATAATCTTTTTTTTTTAATCTTTTGAACTTATAATGTTTATTAATCGCGCCTCTATTAATTTGCTGACCGTGGAAAGTAAGCTGGTCTGTACATTATTCCGACAATTCTTCAAAACTTTTCTTGGTTTTATCTATCTTTTGAGCAATCCTCACAGACACTACCAAGATTTTAACACGCAATGAATTGTTGTAGAGACGCATACCCATTACCTTATCCTTTAGTTAGAATTGCGGATTTACGCCCTATACCATTCTGTCCTAGCTTCAACACTGTTTATCCCTTTCAGTAAGAACAGCAATAAACAGTAGCCTCACTTTTCTCCTTATGCTATCTTAGGTTATGTCTCTCTTAACATTACTTCAACATCTTGCAGTAATTCAACAAAATTGTTTTTTTTTTTTATTTCTCCTTCGTTGCTTTTTTTCACGAAAAGCAATTATCCTAACAGTACATCAATTAAAAATCAAATTAAATCAATTAAAAAACTTTCGAATTAATAAATTTTTAATTGCCATTTTGACGTGCTAACTTATAATCAATCAATGTTCGTAAAAGAAATAACAAAAGAAAAACGGGTAGATGTTTCCTTATACTCTTCTTTTCAGCTGTGTGCACCGTATTGCCACGTCACCGCCCGCCACTGGCTATTGCCTTGCTTGCTTTTCAACAGACATATTAGCGATTTCTTTGCTGTTTTTTTAGGCTACACAGGGTGTAAGCTTGCAACTTTCCTGATAAAAGATATTTTCAAGTCCTTATAATAAGGCGAAATAAACTCTTGTTAAAAAGAAAAAAAAATATTATTGTATTTATTTGGGGGATTTTGATCGACAGTCCTGCACCTTTATGGTCTATTGCAGAATACTCGCAAAGAATTTGATATTATTGTCCATGTGTATAATATTTACCTAATATTTACATTGAAATCGTATATGAAGAAAAGGAAATGACACTAACTGAACTTTCAAGAGTTCTTACAGAATCAGACAACAACACGGAAATCTAGGAGGGATTACTGCACTTTCTCAAGAAAACGCAAATTTTCAGATGAACGGATTCACAATTAAATTTATTCCGTTATATTATAAGGGGAAAAGGGAACGGAAAATGTGAGCGTGGAAACCGAAACTGTGTTTAAAAGCGTTCCGAGTTAGCTGAAACTTCAAGATGTTTATTTGCCACTTCGAACTGCTATGGCGACGATTAATATATTTTGACGCTATCATAAATAAGTGATTTGTTTGCAGCTAGCAGGTAATAAAGGTTTACCTACAAAAAATTTGCTTGATGTAGCCAAATGTTTCGCGCATTTAAGACCTTAGCTATTACCTACAAAATGAAATAACGTCAGCGATCTATTTTTCTAAACAAAATCTCACCCGACGACTGTCGTGTCTTGTTATGTGATTAAAAAGAGAAGAACGAAAGCGACGAAAACATAATGATGTTTTTAAAAACAAAGAAAACAGCGAATATATCATTCGAAACACTTCGTCTGAAAGTGTTGTTACCTCGTTTACAAAGTATAAAATCCTTTCATAAATTAAAAACAAAACAAAATAATTACAAAGGTTAATAGTGCAGTTTTTAATATCAAAACGTTTTGATATTTAAAACCAAGGTTTTATAAAATTTAATATTTACCATATCAGGTATTGTCAAGCACTTTAAAAAGGTATAGAAAAATTTCGATTTTCCCTAATTTCGTGAATTTATTTGTGGTCAAAATTTTGAGGTTTCTAGAGAGATACTATGAAATATCCATTTTTGAATGAGAGAGAGCCCAGGCCTAGCCCGACACGGTGGTAAATTTGTTTTTGTTCAATTGGAATTCAAATTGGAGCTATATCTTTGAGGTTTTGTGAAATTTTTGAGAAGTGGTGCTAATTTTTCACACTTAACTCTAAAACACTATAAATAGCTTATTTTTTGGTTAAAATGACATGTCAGTAAAAAAATTATGTTCTCAAATTCTAGATGACAAACAATTGTGTCTATGTGCAGTGGTTCCCTACTGCTACCCCTATGGAAGATCGTAATCGCACTTCTATATTGGAGTTACACAATCAACCTCGGGTGTGACAACCAACCTAAAACAGATTATGATGATTCATTTATTTCACGAGTAGCGGTCAGCATCAATCAAGTCAAAAATAGTTTGAAAAGACAGAAAATAATGAATCCCAGCAAACACCTGTGACTTTAACGCCATCTGGTAGAGCGTGTTATTATATACCGACAAGAGAATGCTTCAAAAAAGTTCTATTATGTCAACTTACTTGTCCAAGCTAGCATGGCTACCGAAGGAAACATTGTCCACCAATTGACTCATCTTTGTCACTATGGTTGGAAAAACGTTTCATGATCAGTATAATAATGATAAGAAAGCTCGACTTTTAACTAACTGTTACGTTATAAGACTAAAACTGTTCTTGAATTTCCTTGCATGAATTTATCTACATGTTTTACCTCAACTGGGTTTTGACTTTTCAGCTTGGATCAAGAATTGGAAAAATAAGTGACTATTTCTAAGTAATTATGTTATGAAATCAGTATAACAATAAAAAGCAGAGAATTACAGCAAAACTTGATAATACGGCCAGTAAGAGTGTGTTTACAAAGAAAAAGGTCTATTGGTGCTTTAAGTCTGTCTGGAACTGTAGTAAGCTTAACTTAACAAGAATTGGCGCAGTGGTAATATTTTCTGTTGATGCTTCCAAGTTAACGTACTGAGGAGTTTAAAGACTGTCAAAGTTCAACTTCTAAGTCTTTCTTTATGAAAGCATACAGTCAAGTTTTATTTTCAAGACCAGCAAAGTTGGTAGTGTCCTAGTGACCTATGGTTTAGTATGTGTTAGGGACAAGAAATGTCTTTTTCAAAGACCTTAAAAAGAGTTGTCACTGGAAAGATTAGCTGGACTGGAAATACAAAAAACGGACTGAAAGAGCGGAATTCTAAAAAACATTGTTTTCAATTTTTTTTCTTGAACTTGGAAGAAATTATAAAATAGGACAAATTCACAATATCAATCCAATATCAACCAGGAATTCCCTCTACTTAGTTTTCTGTTAAATATCTCACATTTGTGAGAATGCATTGTGATAAAAACACTGAGCAAGTAATTACAGTATGGCATTGTGGTAAATGTATAATATACCACAGAGATGACCACATGTGGACGGTAAATTACTAAATAAAGATGTTAAACCTGAATTTGTTCTGTCGCCAATTGTTTCTTGTGTCTCTTTGCCTTTTGTTTCGTCAAGTTTAAATGCAACAAGTCCAGCAATGATTAACAAAACTGTTAGAATGGGATACGTGGCCCGTTTATGAATCATGTTGGTACCCATAGTTAACCACGGTGCTAATGTACCTCCAATTAATAGGATAACCTCCATGGTATGAATTCCGCGTGACCTAAATACATGAATACAAAGGTATTACAGACTTGAAGAAAATTTGATCAAATAACTGTTAAAATCCTAGCCAGAGATTAATTTTCTTGACCAGTCCAAAAGCGGATTTCTACAAAGACAGGGACGGCGTGGTAATCGAAAACCTTCAATTTTATTGATCCATATTTTTGTTTTCCGTTCCTGTGCTGCTTAGAAAAATGTTAAATTTGGTTCAAATTTGCATAATCAATTTATGAACCAATCAAAAATAAGTATCTGTTTCTTCCCAATCTCTTGTCAAGAACGCACATTTTTTCGCCGAGGTACCAAAATAAATTTTCCAAATTGTGATTTTAAGAGAATTTTAGCAACCAAAATGATAACGAGAACAACATTAGTGAAACAAAAGCTTTGTCTTAGTGACAGTTTGTAGAAGATCGGTGATATAACAACAATGAGGAAGAATAATTATATAATATTAAATCAGATGAAAACTAAAAAAGGAGCAAATTTTTTTCTTCCTTACACAAAGTTTTACGTAGTATGAAGAAAGTGCAGATCTGCTAATGGTAGTTAAGAAAGCTTTCCCAGTGTTAAAATATGAAATACACTCCCTCTTTCGACGAAATCCATACGAAAAAAAAAAAGCCATTTTGTTTCATTTACGCTGTTGTTCTTGTTGTCACTGTAGTTGCAAAATTCCCGATTGACACTCACCTCAAGACGGTCGGAAATGACTCACTAGTCAGTAAGTAGACAGCATTGAAGGCGGCGGAGATGAAGAACTTTGATAAAATACCCAATGTCACTTTAGTTATGCTGAGAGCTATTTGAAACGAAGTCGATCGTAAATAGAACTTAGTGTTACATTATGTATTAAGGGCATCTGGAACTTCAGGTGAAATTTAAGAAGATGTTTAAAAAATACACCTAACCCTGTTCATACCATGCTTTTTGCGGCCTACCGGGTAGGAGTCATTCGGCCCCTGCCTCCGTAACTTTTACAATTCTTTTTCTTTTATCATGTAACTTACCAAATTGTTAACGAAGGCTTAATGAACAACTTGATGGAAAAAATGTGCTGACGTCATCATATTAGTCCGTGGCGTCATTAAAACTACGGATAACAGAACAATAGGAGCAATAATTGATTTATGATTGCTTAGTAATGAAATCATACTTATGAAGACAATATTATATAACAACAGGCAATATTTTTAATCTTAAAATCACTTAACAATGCATTTTAGTAAAACTTGTTTTCAGAATGTTTCATCCTACTGAGAAAATTTGTTACAGTGGCAACACTTCGGTATATTTTCCAATTATTATTTTTGCCAAAACAAAGCCAAATATACGTAGAAAAAGTCACATACTTAGAAATAAAGGGAAAAAAGACGGAGAGGGCTGAATGAGCATCCCGGTATTATGAAAATGGTTAAGATCGAAAAACAACTTGGTGGCACAGTGCGCCTCCACGTTATTACTTAACTCTTGATCTGCCACCACAAAAACATTGAAGAAGTGGCTATGTTAGTTAGAGAATTTAAAGCAAATAAATTGTCTCTGTGGAAAGACAGGAATTTTGCACGGAAATAATTTTCTATTTGTATCAAACTTATGGATAACCTGACGTGTTAGAAGGATCATCCGGGAGACAGGATATAGCAATCATAATCGCGACTGTGATGAAATTATTCCATAGAGTTGTTGCTCGACGGCCAAATCTATAAATCCGATGATAACCTTGTAACAAAAATCTTGAAGGAGAAATATTGGAAGAAGAATACATTACTTCGCAAGACATTCCGCGTTTTGTCGGGTTAATTCACTCAGGTTAATAGGCGAATAATTCGAAACACGTACCTGTCACAGAGATACATAGACATTAAGGTGGCAGGAATTTCAATTAAACTCATGACACCAAATATCAGATGAACTTGTTCACCTAGCAAAGAAACACTGAGACTTGCACCATAATAAATGATCGAATGAATGCACCTAAAGAAAAGTCATCTGGTAACAACCTTGAAAAGTGCAATGAGCATATAAGAAAACTTAGCTTGGTAAAACTACAAGCATACACAAAAATTACGTGACAAATGCCCCTTCAGTTATCAATGTTTGTGGCGATGCAACTTATCGCTATAGCTTTTTGGAAACCACTATTGGAAGGTAGAAAATGTAAAAATGTAGAAAATTCAGAATTTTTGGAAAAGATGCTAAAGTGTTATCATGGCAACGAAGTTTTCTTGTTAACAATTGTGGAAGGTTTCATGATAAAAGCATAAGAATTGTGAAAGTTATGGACCCCCGGTACTGAGGAGACCCCAAAAGGTCCGATATGAACAGTGTTAACAATGAAAACACCAATCCCATGCTGAAGAAGATGCAAATAGCGAGTTCAAGACTGCTTAAAGCTGTTTAAAGTGAGAAAAAAAGAAATAATAAATGGACTACTGCATCATTCTCAATATCCCAATGGGCAAAATCTTCAAAAAGTCTCTATGGAGGAGTGTTTTCTATAGGAATGGCAAACAATATCGCCCGCTGTTTCAATAATTAAAAACACTCCTTCACAGAGACTTTTTAAAGATTTTGCCCACCGGGCTTTAGTAAACGCTCTGTAGAGAAACGGTTGTTATGAATCACAACTGTGGACGAATTCAAAAATATTTTCATAGCACCTGTGTGGACGACGAACACTTTCCAAATTCTTGTCATACTTACCAAACGCAGCCGTGTACAAGAATCAACATCATTTGTTCCTTACCATAGAACAAATCCTTAAAAGTTGCTTTGGTTTCTTTAATTTGCTGTAATTTAACATTCGGGTATGCTTTTCCGTTAGTTTTGGCGATTTTGCGAAGAATGATTTCGGCTTCGTTTGGTTTTCCATTGACTAACAGCCAGCGTACAGATTCTGGTACAATTCTAATGATAAAACATACTTTCTTCAATCACACAACATCCTTTTTCTTTAGCAGAAACAAAACAATTTCAATGTACACGCATCTGTATGGGCAACACAAAATTTTACAGGCTCTTTCGTTGCTAAGTTGTTGCTTCTTGATTATCTACAAAGCAAGACTTAATTTTTGTAGTAATCCTGTGGTAGTCCTGTAATAATCATGTTGGTAGTCCTTTAGTAGTCCTGTGGAAGTCCCTTAGGTAAGGAAATTTTTTGTCATATCCAAATACTGTATCGCCGGAAATCTTTTTGTTCACAAGATACTTTATGCATTTTAGGATGACCCATAATAAGGTACGTGCTACACACTAGCCCCCTTGTAACTACGCCACTGCATAATTTAATATTTGAACTCCGCTTAACTAGAGTTTGATTGATATTTACACATTGAGAACAAACACTCCAGTGGGAAGAAGTCAAGAAATTTTAGCTTGTTGTATCCACGACTTATTATCCCTTTTCAATATATCATCTATTCCAGAACTGTCTTTCATTATAGTATAAGCATTAACTAATATGAAAAAGACGATTTTTACGAAAAAATGTAGATCTGACTTACTTCCATGTAATTGGAACCAATATCAAATAAGGCGCGGAAATTATCCGTGATAAGGTTCTCCAACCTCTGACGTAATAAGCTACCAAACTCAAAATTGCAAGAGCCAACGAGAAAAACAACCAAAGAATCATTGATGCAACAGCTCTTTTCGTTGGTCCAACCAACTCTACTTGATACACATACAAAACGTTAACAACCCCAGTAAGGAAGAAACCGCCAAAAAACAGACCGAACGTATACAGTGCAAAGTTAGGAGCAAAGCTGGTTCCAAATGCAATACTCTGGATCAGAGTGAAACTCGTGATTAATGTCAATCTCCGCCCAAACCTGAAAGAAAATGAAAAGAAATGCAAAAGGAACGCTCTTATGCATTCAATATTGGTATAAATTGTATAAATATCTTATAAAATTGACATTTTATAAAAATTCTAGACATTCTATCACTGTCTGTAATTTAAAGATATAAAATTTTTTGGAACATTTCCCTTCATCAGCCTAAGTACTATTGCTTCTTCACAGCAACAAAAAAATATATATCTTACCTATCAGATGCAACTCCAATAGCAACCGTCCCAATAATTGCACCCAGAAATCCAACTGAAGTTGTTATAAGGATAAGCCATTGTTTGTCACAAATTATATCGAACTAAAATATTAACATTTGAAATGAGAGTTTCTTCAACAATCATCAATATTGTTTCATGTTTATAAAATACACGCGTTTTATAAGAAACCTACAACTGGACTCCTCTAAAATTTATAAATTTTTAGTGTTAAATTGTTACCGAAATGAATCGAACGAGGGTGCATTGCGAAGAAGTTTCAACCTCCCCATTTAAACATCTGGCATTAAAAATACAATTAGACATTTTCACCTTAACATTAACATATTTGAACTAAAAACATGATATTCTAGGTCATTATAATATTCCCTGGTCTGAAAGCTGACTTTAACAATTTTTTGTACATTTGTCCTCTAAATGTTTTGCTACGCAATTACAAAGTTATATCTTATGTGTTATAGGACAAATTTTAGGTTTATTCCAGGTAATTATGGTTGATCTGAACTTTAGCTTTAGAACATCTTACCTCTGAAACCGCAGAAAAACCTTTATTAGTAGCATAAGTCCATGAGGAACGGTTCATATGGCATCGCTCTTTGTAATATGAATGTTTTGTATTGAATGTTCCATTGGTAGCACATTCACCAATACTAACATTTGTACATTTCCAAGGTGGTTCCAGTACGTAAAACACAATAGCAAGGGTATGAGGAACTGTTGCAAACATTAAAACGCACAGCAGAACAGTAAGTCGAATTTGAAATTTGGAAAATTCTCCAATTAGCGACAATATCGTATCGACGTCCGAGATCTCTTGTCTTTTTAGAGGTGAATCGTGTAAATATCCATTGTCCTGGTCAAGTGCTCCGTTGGCTATCAACTTCTTGTCATCACCATCATTTGCATTTTCATCTGCGTGCGTCATTCTGTTGTAATTGTTAAATTCCTAAGTCATCTCTAATTAGAATTTGCTTCCAACGAAAGCAAAATATTATGAAAAGTAACTGGAAATTGCAATAACAACTTTTTCTTTAATATTTTGTTATACAAAATAGAGAAAGCATCAAAAGGAAACAGTCACGTGAAAGCAAATTACCAAATGGAAATCAAGAACATTAGTTTAATATAAAATAATACATCAAACAATAAAAGGCCTCATATTATATTATAGTATTGCTAAATCCCATAGAGCACACTCTTAAGGCGGAAACAAATAGCTAAAGCTTGAAAAGCGAGGAGCTTTCTAATAGAACGAAATGCTCAAGGGATCCAAATATTTGTTCGAGATAACGGATGATCAAAACAGCGCATTTCCTTGACATCAAGAATGGATTGTAGTTTTGGTTTATCAATAAGTATGCTTATGAGAACATTTTTTCATTCACTTACTGCATACAAGCTACAATTTCATAATCGCTGTAAACCACTACGCTCTTTAACTGCATCCACGGCGTAAAACCTAATAAAATTGAAATTTTAACAGGCAGTGAGCTGCCGTTGAAATATGTACCTTATGAAATTGTTACGAAAATCTTTAGCTTCACAACGCCTTATATCCCTGCCAACTTCGTTAAAACTAATTTTCAAAATATATTCATTTACAATAATTGATTATGTTTGTCTATCGGTAAGTACTGGCTAGTAATTCAATCTGTAATGGGATTATAATGAGAATGTTCTTTCATTGTTCAAAATGAATATCTTTTACTCGTTGTAATCTCCGTTTGATTGACAAAAGAATGAAAGTATAATTCATAGGAAATCTCATTACAAATTTTTAATATTTGAATCGATTATAGGATCACATGAGACGCTTTTTAATTCGAATGAGTTTTATTTTCTGAAGTTATATTATTTAGAAGTAGGTTTGTGTATTCAACTTCAACGTTTAATTATCATAATGATATCTGATTAAAGCAAATAAGCAAATGATAGTTGATCACCACAACAAAATATTCAAAATTGCTCTTTATTGTAATGTCGTAAACCATGTTAACTTTTAAACCAAGTTGACCAAATTCCAACTTGGTTTAAACCAAGTAGGCTCCCGTTATTTTATTAAACCAAGTTGTCCTTTTCGAGTGAAAATTTTGATCATTAAACCAAGTTGACCTAGCATTACTCGAATCCCGAGATTTTTGCGGGATCAAAATTTCACAATCGTAACAATCAAGTTCTTCCTTTAAAACATTCTCGGGTTGCTTATATCACTCTTATTTGATAGGAATGTTAAAAGGAATGTTATTTGATAGGAATGGTAAAAAGGCCAAGGAAGTGGCTAATTGACAATGAAATGCTATTCTCAAACTAGGTCTCTTTTACAAGCTCATTTGTTGAGCAGGAAGATCGCAGGAAGATCAGGAAGATCAAATGTTTTAAGAGTTTAGAGATAGTTCTCAAGAAATAACGGTCCAACACTGCGCAAGTGGACTTGTAACTTTTTCGTCATTTATTACTTGTTTCGATTTTTCACAGATTTGTGCTTATATAAAAAAGCGTGTAGGCAAAACATTGCGGGCTAATCTTTAATCTAAACATGTTTTTGGGTGCGGAACAGATGTATCAAAATAGTATGGGAAAATCTGTTCGCTTTTGGGAGCATTCGTTTTAAAAAACAATGAATCTTAATATAACTTTCTTATTTCAGAAACAAAAACAACCATAAATACATCTATAACATCTATAAAGAACTTTGTACATTTAAAAACCATGTCCGCATGACCAGTAGTTAATTTTGTTCCCTTGTTATTAAATAAACGAAAATTAACCCAAATAAACCACTGGCCATGCGGATTATAAACTTTAAAACACAAAAAAGGAAAACAACCTGTATTATTCCAGAATTATGCTGTTTAGTTGAATACCAGAAATATGATTTAGTTAAAGACTAATTATATTATCAATAATGAACCTCTTCTATTAGTCCAGTCGTTGAGTGTTTTGGCATGGAAAAAAATGATATAAAGCTGAAATTTTGCACACTTACTCCAAATGATATGTAGATTACCAGAAAAAAAAGCCCCATCAAAAGCTTTTGTAGAAAATGAGATATGCACCATTTTTAAAAATGGCGGATGCTCAAACTTTTGAGAAGCCAAAATTCGCTTAATGGCCTAGAAAAATATGCTATAAAGCTGAAATTTGACACACTTACTCCAAGCCATTTTTAAAATGGCGGAATCTCAAATTTACCAATTATACGACAAAAACACATCATCATCTTTATAATAAAACAGAACGGTATGGATAGCACTTAAAATAATAAAAATCGTGTACAGGTTTAAGTTTTTAATGTTTATATTTCATCAAATATATTGAATATATTTCTGTCCTCTTCATCCTCGCTGAAATCGTCTTCAACATCCTTGTTATTGTCATCGCATACCTAAAAAGGTCATTGAAAAGTCGAGATATCGGTATGTACCAAGATTACTTTTATTAATGCCGGTATATTCAACTAAACTATGAAGATTACCTCTTTATTTTCACATGTCTCACCATGGCATTCTCCACACGACTGCATACAACTAAGACCATGTTTTTTACAAGAGCATAACTTTGTTGAACAGGGTAACTTGGAAGAAGCCTTGCAGTTGCATCTTATAATCTTTAGGAGATTATCTGGGGCGATTTGTTGATCTCCCTTTAATGGCATCAATTGGGAATTCTCTATTTTCCAACCCCACTTGCTTGGGTCAATTGATGCAAGTTAAGATAAACAAGAACAGGTGCATACAGGAGATCAAATTGAAATAGCTGTGATGCACTTACGCGACAGCAATGATTAAAAACCTTATATACCTACCTCCTCTTCGTCCAATATCTTCCAATTCATTATCTGGAGATGAACGCGAAAACCATGGAAAATAGCAGCACTTTCCGTAGGTGGCATCTTCTCTGGTTCAATTTTCCCTTTCCAACACATATCAAGGTATTTGCGATGTCTAATAAATAAAAAAGATAAATAAATTCTTGTATTTTTCTACAATTGTTTTTCTGTCAGCAATGAGCTAATAAACTCACCTAAGTTTACGTAAGTCGTCTAAGTCGTTGCCACCGTAAATTATTTGAAAGGCTTTGATGGCAGCTTCTCCAACATCACTTTTATCTGCCCAAACATCACTAATCGTGTCTGAGACAGACTGCACTGTTTTGTTCCTTGAAACCATATTGTTTGAGGTCACTCATTTGCTGAACATAAAGTCTAGCGCTCTTGGCGTAGTTTATATGCCCCGTGGCCGCAAACAGGTTTAGCATATCCTTGGTAGCTTCGAGATGGAGAGACCAGTTAGATGTGCGTTCCGCAATGATATATTTCTTGATTGTTGTGATGTAATTCAAGTATGATATCCATAGTTTGGCTGTTCGTGATTTAGAGGAAAGATCAATACATGTTTCTTCAAACTTGTTCCGAAACGCTGCAACTTCCGCAGAGCTCATTTTTTCCGTAACTACTTTATCATCTTTGAAGTCAATCTTGAAGTCATCGCTGCCATCAAAAGTATCTTCCGTGAGTAATGTCACCAGTGCAGACTCCGCAAGAAAATGCGCACGAAGTGCTCTTGAAATTGCTTTTCCAGAAATCATGTGGACGACAGTGTGTTCTGCATAAACCTGTGAAAACAATTCTTCAAGTCCAGATCCTTTCATTAAATGTCCAAGACTCCCAAGGAAACTCATCAATGTATGAAATCCACCTAGGCGACATACTATTGAGAGCTTCGCATCCTCGATGATACCGACTGCCTTCAGCCAAAGTGGTTGATCAAATGTTACAGTTGGTACCATGATCTTCATTGAATTTGCTTGCTTGATAATAAACATCAAAGTGGAGTAGATGCAGGATTCATCAGACGGATTCAAATCAATAATTGGAAGGAAAGTAATTGTTGAATTTGAATTCTCACCAGGTGAAGTACCACTTGTTACACATTGCATAAATCCATTCCAATTAGATCTTGGATTTTCCAAGGAACTCGAGAACCATGAAGCATGCCATAGAATGTTATAGTTCACCTCTTTTGGAGATATAGGCTCGCTATTCAGTTTGCGAATCGATTTTAAAACCAATTTTGATAAACCTCGACTTGACGAACCGGGGAAATGGTGTAGCTCAATAACTTTCCTATTGGTTACTTCGCACACTCTCTTTCGCTGCTTCAGGCGGAGCACTCTTTGACTTTGTTGTTGTTGCACTGCTGGTTGTGTAACTGATATCACTCCCATACCATGGAATGTGCCTTTTCCAGTTAACGTCACAAGGTTGTGATCAACATTATCTGCCACCCACTGCACAAATTCTGAGTTGTCAGTACATGTTGCTTTATCAGTCGATTCTATTGACGACATCTTAAACCTTTGTACCTCATCATAGGATATACACAATCAGAGTCTTGAAAGGTGGTTAATTAACCATTCTGATCCGAAAGTCTTTTCAAGTTCAACTCCAAGCCCAAATACCAAAGGACACATCAAGGACCTTGGTCTTGCTGCTTGTGTTATGCAGTGTCCCAGTGCTTTCTTTTTCACGCTTGATGAAATCAACGTATCCAAAATAATTTGCAAACTTTGTGGAACCCACTTTAAGGTATCTTCATTTTTGATGTCATCTACACTTGGATAATACTCTGTGTTCTTCTCCATTGCCTGTATGTCTGCTTTGATGATCTTTGCAGCTGCTAAAATAACATCACTTTTTGTTTGTTGTGGCTTCTTCTTCATTTCAAATACAATTTTATCTGCCATATTTCGAAAGCAAATTACATTTTCTCGTCCTGGTAGTTGGGAAAAATAGATGTGGTCTTTATATGTCTCCTGAAGTTTGTTCTTGAGAGTTTTAACTGTGTACACCGCATTTCCATCGCTCAGGCTAGACATTTTTTCATGGACTTCCTTCAGAGTATAAAGCTCACAATCTGTCTCATTTTCGAGCCAATTACAAACTTTTTCATACGCCTCCATCATTGATACATTTAAAGGTCTACCTTTCTTTCCACAGTTAAATTTTTCAAGTCTAAATCTGTTCATACAGCTTAAGTGGTAGACAGCTTCTTCAGCAACCAGATCATTGCATTTGAGCAATCTCCCCATAACTTGATTACTCCAGTCATCATTTCTTTCCTTTGCTTTCGTGATAAGATTGGCACGGATCTCTAAAGTCCCTACTTTAGAAAATGGGTCTCTATTAACGAGAATTTTATTGATCTTTTCAGAACAAAGAAAACAACTCTCTTTCCAATCAAACTTAGGTACATCTAAAGATGATCGCAGTCTTTTAGAAGGGATTGTGTCTGACTTTCTGTCTTTCTTCCTAGTGTCTGTGAATTTCCTCCTACACTGATGATGCACTAAAACTTTTCCATTATTCTCTCGCATATCAAGTAAATAATTATGTAATGCATACATATCTCGCTCCTTACTAATCTTAATTAAACTTTTGAGGCCTTTCTTTAAAACCTTTACTTCAGGCAACGATGGATTAAAACTTTCTAAACAAATGACACATCTGTCAGTGGAGTATCTTTCTCTACCTTCTCCAAATCGTGACGGAGCATCATTTCCTTCGGACCTGATTAGTAAACATTTGTAAAAATACAATCTTTATGAAAATGCAATCTTTATAGAGGTTTTACGTGTCATTTTCGTACAAATTGATTATATAAATGATAGAAATAAACTACACTTTCGTGTCTGTGGATTCAATGTTTGATGCCATTATGACAATATTTTCACTTGCTTCATTGCAAATAATTTCTATATTTTTACTTCAACTTAAAAATACAATTTAGATTGAATGCATTTTATTATGTTTTCACTTGAGAGCATGCTAAAGCTATTGCATTGCTTGATATTTTCAGACATTCGATTAAAATATTTTTAGCGGAAAAAGTTGATAGAATGTCTTTTTACACAGATTTTTGTATTTTTTTTAAGTTTGAAAATGGCGCATATGTCATTCATGCTATCAATAGGGCTTTTTATTGTGATAATCTACATCTCTATAAGAGTAAGTGTACCAAATTTCAGCTTTCTAGCATATTTTTCTAGGCCATTAAGCGAATTTTGGCTTCTCAAAAGTTTGAGCATCCGCCATTTTTAAAAATGGTGCATATCTTATTTTCTACAAAAGCTTTTGATGGGTTTTTTTTTTCTGGTAATCTACATATCATTTGGAGTAAGTGTGCAAAATTTCAGCTTTATATCATTTTTTTCCATGATATGGTGATATTTTTATCTCAACAGCTGGACTATATGTCAATACAAGTCCGTGTAATTGATGGTTCATACTTATAAATTTTTTGGGGACTCGCATCAACATCAGTGTCTGAATCATCAATTTCACAAATATTTTCTAATGGTTTCAAAAAAGCTTCCCCCTTCGTTTTCATATCCTTGTGCTTTTGAATATCTTCAAAGAGATTTTTTAAGCAGTACTTCGGAGGCTTTCCTTTTTCTGGTTGGTTTAATATCAAAATGTATTTTTAGAAGATCATCTTCACTATTTTCATTTGTAATTACAAGCATTGATACCAATTCACCTTCTTTTTCCTCTGACTGAGTTATCATGGATACAGGGCGTGGTATAGGTACAGGTTGCAATGCATGAACAGGCAACGACTGTGGTGTACCAATTGGATTAAGTACCAGTGTAGGACTTCCAGTTTCAAGTTCTCCCGTTTCACAACTTTCTGCCAAAAAGCCAGGCAAATCTTCTTCTTGTATAACTCCATTATCATCAACTGGAATTCTGTCAAGCAAATTGGGGAGCTGCCAATAAACAATTTCAAATGGTGTCTTTTTGGTTGCCCTTGATTTACGTGTATTTAAGAAAACTAAATATACCAATAAAAAGTTACAACGGTTGAATGCTCTAGTTAAGCGGAGTTCAATTTAAACCAAGTTGCCTTAGATGTGAATTCAGTTGAAAAAGCCTTAAACCAAGTTGACCTTCACCTGAATTCAATTTAAAAAGCCTTAAACCAAGTTGACCTTCATGTGAATTCAGTTGAAAAAGCCTTAAACCAAGTTGAATTTCACTTAAACCAAGTTGACCTTCATGTGAATTCAGTTGAAAAAGCCTTAAACCAAGTTGAATTTCACTTAAACCAAGTTGACCTTCATGTGAATTCAGTTGAAAAAGCCTTAAACCAAGTTGAATTTCACTTAAACCAAGTTGACTAAGATGTGAATTTAATTAAATAAACCTTAAACTAAGTTGACTTGTACTTAAACCAAGTTATCCCGGGTAAAAACATTTTACCGCAATGTTATTAACATTTTATTAAAATGTTAATTTTACCGTAACCAAGTTAATACTAATGTAAAATAGGCCCATTCCCAAGAATAAGAATAAAAAGCCAATGAATAAACAGTGTAGAGTGTGTTCTTCGTCCCACCTCCTTCCCTCCACACACACACCGTGATATCAAAAATACTTACTTGAAACTGCTTTAAAACGCACACACAATCTCTATTACCAAGAAAGCTCGCAATGACAAATTTATTCCTTCTAATACGCTTCTTGAGAATAGGTTCAATGTTACAGCTAATCCCATCACGTTCACATAATAAATAAAGTCTTATTTCCTCTAAATTATCTCGATTTATGACAGTAGAATTGATTTTGCTTCTCAAAAGGTAGTCTTCAAAAAGTTTTTTATGCTCTATCTCTGCCATTTTATCTTTCACATGTGAAAGAGGCGAATTTCTTCGAGTTATCGCGCATATGTTTTAAATGTTAAACCAAGTTGACTATTTTGATAGTTTTCTGCCTTTCAGGTCAACTTGGTTTAATATCCAAGTCGGTTTACGACAGTAACATGAATGTTATACACTTATCATAAGAAAAATTTCACTGTTCCGTAATAAATTTATTTTTACGCGGGAAACGATGTAAACAAACGTTAAGTGAGTGAAGGGGCTAAAAACATTCATTATGGTGACAAATATATGTTTTACATAAGCAGCATAAATAGATCTTATAATACATGATTAAATCACAATTTTCCCGATCAAAAAACGAAATCTCTGTGATCATAAATATATTTTCCTAAATGCAGAGAAAACAGAAATATATATACTAAAATGTAAAAAAAAAAACAAGATACCCTTGCGTGCAGAAGTATTAAAACATATATAAACAGAAAATCATTTGTCGGGTGTATTCATTTTTCTCATTTTTTATGGATAAAGTTTAGCAACCTTAAAACAGCTGTTTCTGAATAACATTTCAAAAACATCTAATCAATTTACCAACAAATCCTTAACTAATGTATCCCCACATTAAAAGAACTTACAGTGTGAACTTTGTTGGTGGTTCCCACGAGGAATTATTGAGGCCAAGTACAGGCTGAGATTTCAAAGCATTCCTGGTAACAGCAGAGAAGATAAACATATACAATGCAACTAGAAATTATTTCTAATTTAATATCCAATAACACAAGATATAGAGACAACAACAATGTATTGAACTCAATGGCGTCATCTTGTGGTGTGTAAATTTCTTTATCATAGATCCCATACAAAGGATGATTTTGGTTTAGGTGATCGTAAGTTAAATAATCCCCTGAAAACACTAGCTGACCAGTAGATGGTAAGACAATGATGTGTATGACGGAAAAACCAGGCTAGTAGTAATAGTTGACTTAGCAGCCTTCATACTCCTACAATCCTTTTCATATAGATATGTTAACAAAGGAAGAACTGTGTCTATTGTGATTTTAGTAGTACTTACAAAATTTATGAAATTGTTTTATGTAGGTATCATATTTCCTTTGAGAGCTGCATCTCAAGGCTGCCTGAATTATGAAACTGGTAGTAAAAGACTTTATATTAAGATCGAGAATTTTGTTTGTCTGGGGAAAATAGATAATTTTTTCCCAAACCTAAAATTGTGTTTTGGGTCATCTGTATTGCCTGCGGGAACCATGTTTGATTGACCCAATATGAAATGACCAAGATGCAATTGGTGTTGTCTGAATAAACTTTTGCAAGAACTTGACCTGTAAACCGGGGAAAAAATATAGTAGAAATTATTGCGCCATTTGATACTGAATGCATTAACCGCAAAATCCAATGGATCTGGATGCAGTGAAACATATTTTGTAATTTGCTTATTAAGACGAGAAGCAAAGAGAATATTTTGATTACCAAATGTTTCACAGATATGTAAGAATGTTTCTCTAGCAAGCATCCATTTTGTGTTGTCCTTACAGTTTAGCTTAGAGAAAGTGTCCGCTACTTTATTTTCTTCCCCAGGGATGATTGTATCCGAAAGCCAATTGTTTCGGTTAACGCAAAATTGCCAAATTGTCTTAGCCAAGGTATTGCATTCCCTTGATTTGACGCCTGCCATGCTATTAACATAAGTTATAGCAGTGATATTGCCTAAGATTAGTCTAATATATGAATGGTGTATAGTAACACAGTAAGTTTGCAAACCTATAAGCAACACCTTCGTTTTTAAAACATTAATATGCAGAGACCTGCCATCGTAGGTCCAAACACATCCCTGCGGATGTATGCTGTTGGTGATACTTCAGTCATTTTTGCTTGTATCTGTAAATGTTATTGTTACTCTATTTGCTCTAGTTTTTCTGATGCAAGGGAGATGGTCATATCACAGGAATTAAAAGTGAAACCCAGAAATGTTATTTTTTGCAAGGTTGTTAACAGAATTTGCAGTATGAATGGTAAACCCTAGCTGCCGCAGTAAATTTGAAGCGTCTTCTGCCTTGAAGGAAAGAATCATCTACATAAATGACTGAAACATGCCTTAGAGATCTTTATGTAGTGAAAGGGGATTATCACGAAAGTATGCTTGCATGGAAGCAACAATCCCGTTTTCCGTCCCGTTACTAATTCAACAAGACAGCCTCCAACCTTAATGACACCATTTAGATACATGTGAGAAATTTTGTCTGGTGACTTTTTGGATCTGCAGACTTGAAACCAAATAAGTTTTCTACTAAACCCGTGTAACCATGTATAGAAAATCTCCATGGCTTGGCCTTGTCATACCCATCGATGTGCCACGCATAGTTAGCTCCTGGATTTTTGTATTGCCTTCTTTTAAGTCTTCTTGCTTTTCTAGATTCTGTACCTTCTGGGTCAATTTCTTTAAGTAAGCTTGCTATAACACTTCTCGGGGCTTGTAATCCTTCCATATGTAGGGTATGTCAAACTGTTCTATACCCACCACATGCTCCTGGCCCATTTACTATTTCCACTAACCTTCTTCTTAGTTGAGTATAGTTATTTACCTGTTGGTTTCTTCTTGACAATCTGCAAAATTTTCAACCGGCGTAACAGTGTTCTTTTACTAATACGATAACCGTGACGTTTTTAGAGAAGTGAAATAATTATTTTTTTATATTCAAATCCAGAACGATAATAATAATTAATTGTACTTTCTTCATCGAACTCCCCTTCATCCGTCAACGGCTCGACTATGAAAAAAAAAATTATAATTCTCCATTGGGCCGATAAACATTGTTCGAAATAGAATCATTTGAGAGCATTATGGCAGCACTACTGAAAATACAAATAGTTCTTGGTTTGGGAATTACTATTCCCTAACCTTACATAAATATTTCACAAGCAAAAAAGGATCAATACATACATTCTGACATTGAAGAAGACATTTTATTATCCAACAGGGTTCTTTGCAGGGTTCTTTCCTCCATTTACAATCCATATGTTGAAAAATAAGGTGATTATTTGCATATTATTATATCATTTGCTTTTTATTTTGCCGTGGCTTTTTATTTTGCCGTGGCTTTTTAATTCGTTTTTTCAGTTTTGCCATTAGGTTTTTACTTGCTTTTGCCGTGGCACTAGACCGTAAAAGAACGATATAATGTTCCAAGATGCCGGGCTAAAGGATTCTCTGCTTCATACAGAAATCCAATGAACATCGAGAAGGATTTCTATGTTTACGCAGAAATCCAATTAATATAGATTAATACTGTGATTCCATATTTCATTTGACCATGTGATTATTAAATAAACTTACATTTGTTCAGGATCGAGCAAAAGAAGTTTGAACCGATATAACATTTGTTATATGTTGGGTCTCGTCTGCTTGTTTTTTTTTTATACCTATGCTATCATTTTATATAATACCAACAGACCGAATAATATTAAATAATGAACCCTAAATAATATTGGTTTTTGATGAATTTAAGAAAGCTTAATAGATTTAAGATAAATGTTACATTAATCATAACAAAGGATGTTTTTATCGTAAATCTACTAAGGCGTAGTTTTCACATAACAACTTGTTATTTCATGTTATTCACAGTGGAAACTACGCTTAACAGACTACATTTGAGTATAGACCATACTTCATGTTCATAAGTCCTATCACGCGATTAAATACTTGAACAAACATGTAATAGAAGCTCCAAAATCAAAAGGGTATTGTTGGTTTCACCAAAAGTCCAGGTACCGTGTTTAGGTGGGTTCTTTCTCAAGCAGGGAGAGCAGGAATAATGGAGGCAGCAGAAGTATTTTCCTGTCAATTTGATACACATCGGTAATAGTCCATTGTTTTCTTTGGTTGATACAACCTACTTAATAACCTTTATTATTAGTTTGTCTCTTTGTTTGATTATCTTCATTATATAAAGATAAGGGTGAAAAGAGAAATTATATAAAGATAAGATTGAAAAGAGAAATTATATAAAGATAAGGTGAAAAGAGAATTAAAATATTACTCAATTCTTTGCGAAAATTTGGACAAGGGTTTCCAGCATTTATGAAACTTTTGGAACTGAAACCTTTCAGTTTCATTTTATAAGATGTCACAAGGTGTTACAAGGTGTTACATAGTGTTACAAGATGTTACATAGTGTTACATAGTGTTACAAGGTGTTACAAGGTGTTACAAGGTGTTACAAGGTGTTACATAGTGTTACATAGTGTTACAAGGTGTTACATATTGTTACAAGGTGTTACATATTGTTACAAGATGTTACAAGGTGTTATAAGACCGAACCATTATCCAGATAACAACCTAGAAACTGTGTTACAACGTGTTACAACGGGTTATAAGGTGTTACATATCTTTCCAAAAAAGTCTTCTCTTTACATTGAATTTAGTCTTAAAAGTATTTTGGGGTGAATATAATGGAAACAGTGTCACAAGCGGTAAAAGTAAACAACATGTTTAAACTTTTACATCTTTCATTTTTTCTAACTGTTTTACACTTTTCCACCAATATTATATATATAATATATATATATATATATATGTCTTTATGTAGTATAACTTTTGTATGTTTTCTTCTTCTTATAAAAATAACTTTTGCCATTCAACTTTGCAAACTTGTTATACTTACAAAGTGATTGGGTCATATACTGTCAGATATACTGTTGGTTAACATCATTTTTTTTTAAATAACTCTTTTGACACCCACTCAGTTCACGTTTCGAGGAAATGTTTCCATCAATAGTCACTGTACATTGATGAAATTTAAAGAATATCGTGACCGATTGAATGTTAACGAAAAGAGAGTAACTTAAATTATATACGTAGAATATGCAAAGTGGACATGGTTACTTTCATATTTTAAGTTTATCTTCTTTGCTCTAATCATCAGGGTACTCGACTTACTTGATAGATGGAAACTGAACAAAGGATCGTGTAAAATAGCGGTCCATTTTCCGGGGCCGTATACCTTTAGACAAAAATCCATCTTCTACGGAAGAAAACGAAACCTTGCTCATTCATTTAGCCACCATCTCAGAATTTGTTTCAAGTAAAGGACGCTTATTTCCATTTGTACACGAAATTTCGATTGGTTGTTGTTTCTTTCCTTCGATGGAGAAATCGTAAAATGGTGACTGTCGTTTGAATTCCCCTCTATTGGTTGGAATTCGTTTCCATTGCAGGTTTTCATTAGTTTTTGCATACAATGTTTGCCTTGCGGTCAACTTCTACAAACTATTCTCGCCACATGTGAAGTATGCTTTTGATCACGTGAGAAAGCATTTTGTTCGGATTCATTAAGTTTAGACATACTTTCTTTTTCGATGATCTGCCGGTAACGTGTCTGGTCAATGTATTTTCCAATTGCTTGAAAAACCATTCTTCCAAAGATATCATTCTTAGAAATCAAAAGATATTCACAAACTGGATTCAGTCTTGGCCGTTACAAGCTATGTAACCATTCATTATGTCAGTAACTCTTTTTGAAATAATAAAACTGTCGAATCCATATTTATGGTTTGTTAAGATTTCCCGGTAATGTGAGAAATCTTATTTATTTAGGCTTTCTGTCAATCGACTTAGAGTTGCGCTGCAACCGTTTTTCTGCCCATTTCCAATCGGCTATCAGTTTTTAAGTCCGTGCCGTTTTTTTCCCAATAATGTTTTTTTAATATCCATGTTTTTTTTTATATCTTGATGATATGTAAAATTACGTTAAATTTTAAGAAAGCTTTCAGAAAATCTAAAGAAGTATTTTCTTGTTTTGAATTTAGTTTGATTGATTACACCACCTTCACTGTCAATTCCACGGACCATTTGGACAGTAAGATATTGATAAGTCATTGGTCTACTTGCGTTTACCATTAAAAACAAAACAGTTACAACAAACGAAGTACAAAACGACAAATACGGAGCGTAATAGACAGGTCTGAAAAATACGTTTTAGGGTTTTCCACTAACATTCGGCATTATTTCATACGAATCTGATATTTTGATAATGATTGTATAAAGTGGAGGAGCCCAACATGATATTTCTTTTCAGTCTTAAGTGTCGATTAGGTTACTTTCACGTTTTCCTTTTCTACTTTAAATGACTAAACTCTCCTCCACAAATTTTGACTGACCTCTAGCTACGCCTATGCCACAACTTATAAATACATAATATATATGTTGTCTTTAGTAATTTTTTATCAGTCATTTTGTTTTAAAGGTGCATTAATGATGTCAATTACTTGTTTTTAAACATTTTATCCTGCGTTGTGTATTTTATAAAGAGACGAGACAATACACGTTGGTAATTGTATCGTGCAGTAAAACCATTAGATCATTACACCATTTTTATCAAGTTTAAAGGTGTTTGCTCATTTGAAGTTCTATTTCCTGCTTATTGGCGGAAAGGATCGGCAAGGTATTCTTACCGAGCATATCTAATTGTTTGGCTTCGGTGCATACTATAAGAAACCTTTATTTTTCAAGCATCTCAAATACCTATGTTGAGTGCCCTTCATATGTACCTTAATGTGATTTATCAGCGGCGGATCTAGTTGATGTCAACAATTGTGGAGGAGCACATAAACCTAAATTCTGATTTCAATCTGTATCACCAATGGGATTACTTGCACGTTTTTCTTTTGTTTTTATAGCTAACATTCTCTTCCACAAATTTCGACATATCCTCTAGATCCGCCTCTCCTTATAATTTCTTTAACATTCTGAGACCATCAAAACGTCATGGTGTAAACAGATGTTTGAAACATTCCACGAAACTAGTTTTGCAGCTAAAGTGTGGTTCCCGTTAACATTGAAACTGATTTTGTTGTACAACACATGTTGTAGAAATTTCCCTGGATAAACATAAAAATTCTTCTATTCGTTCCATTCCGCTTCTACTTTTATTATTATGATAAAACGTATAAAAAAATTTGTTCCTTCACAAAACTTTATTTTAAAAGCAATGAAGTAGAAAATTATTAAGTTTGTTCCATTCTTTAAAAGTTCCTTTTTTAATAAAAGGAACATTTTCTGAGGCTCTCTTGAGACCTGCAAGATTATGATGCCAATCATTTATTGTATGACAAAGCAGACTTTGCAAGACCCATATTATGTCCTAAACGGTCTTTAGTGTTCTGTTTTCTATCAAAATCAAGTATATGCTAGAAGACGACTTTGTTCCGTAACGTGCCGCTCAGAATGTTCCTTTTTATGCAATCATCATCAAAATAACAGATTCGTATAAAATAATGCCGAATGTTAGTGGAAAACCCTTAAACGTATTTTCAGACCTGTCTATTACCCTCCGGTCGTAGGCGGGCACATGTCATTCAAAATCAAAGATCACTTTTGTTTAAAATCACGTGCTATACTATTAGGAAACTACATAAAAAGGATCGCCTTGATAACATTAAAGCAGTCGCAGACAGAGATGTCTCAGAAACGTATCTTATCAAAACAGATGTGGCAAAAGTGTATGTCCTGTTGCAGCATGTGAAAGTGAGAATTTTAAAACGCAAATTGGTTGTAGAAAACATATACTTAAAAAGTATGGCTGGTATTACTTTTTGACGAAAAAACGGATGTTAACACAGAATTTCCAGAATCCACGAGACAAGGTTTACAGAAGAAGATTAAAAGATGCGTAACATCCTCTATGCTAATGATTGTTAAAACCTGTAATATTGGTTTGTCATTTACAAAATGGCTTCAAAGTCCCGGCGGTGGAGGTAAAAATCATTGCCAAGCCGACCAAATAACTAGCAAAGTATTTCAATATGCAAAATTATAATGTACTGACGTTTCGTCTCCATGCATTGGATGTGGCGTGGACTTTCTATTCCCCATCGATTATAAATCAAATGAGAAAAAGGCGTGTGACTACATAAAGGAACGTAAATGGAGTCTTCCATTTATTTACAGTTCAAAGAACTGAAACTATATTTTCATTTCTATAAAACTTAAAATAATGTTCCAAGAAAAAAATCGTCAGACTTCTGTAAAGCGATTTTGTCGAAAAGGCAAATCGAAAAGTGTAAACGACTTCACCATCAAATAAATGTAAGAAAATATTTCTCATAATAAAATTATGTTAACGAAATGCGACCATTAATAGTTTTTAGTGAAAATTTTTTTATTTCTTCCCGTAATAGCGTAGTCATTTCCTTCAAATATAAGGAGATTTAATGATCGCGTCTTGCTCACATTGGTATGGGTCACACTGGTATACTATCAGTATGGTGATATAAAAATAGCTGAAGTATAAATAAATCTTTTATAATAATATAATAAAATATAAAAATGACACGTCAGTAGAAAAACAATTATGTTCTCAAATTTTAGATGACAAACAATTTTATTCTTTCCGTGAAAGTGGCTTTTGCTCCCGTTGCCTTTTACTCATAAAACCATAAAAAATGGAAGACCCTAGTTGCATCCCTTAAGTTAACAAACATTAACTTAACTTAACTTTGTTTAAAATCGTTGGCAGTTAGCTGAAACTTTTCCATTTCGAAACTGCTATGGCGACGATTAATATATTTTGACGATATCATAGTGCTAGATTAATAGATTTGTTTGTAGCTAGCTGGTAATAAAAATTTACCTACAAAAATTTACCTACAAAAATCCCCAAGTGGAAACTACGCTTTACAGTTCAAACATTTGGAATTATTTTCATTTCTATAAAAAATCGAATAATGTAACAAAGTAAAAATCGTCAGACTTTCTTGTGAAGAGATTTTGTCTAAAAACAAATCGAAAAGTGTAAACGAAGCAACCATGAAATAAATGTGACAAAATATTGCATAACATAAAATTAAGTTTATAAAATGGGATTATCAACAGTTTTCAGTGAAAATATTTGTAACTCTTCCATGGTAAGCGAAGTCATTGTTACGTCACGCCTCTTCCTTCTCGCAAAGGGAGGTTTAATGATCGCGTCTTGCTCAAGCTGGTAGTATGATGATATCTATAGTCTATATGTCAATATAGCCAATAGAAGATTCTATGGTCTAGAAGCCTATTATAACAACTTATTGTTCATTTTTTTTATCTTTTCAATTGGAAAATTTAATCATGCACTCACTTTGATCATATGACACATTACAACCAATGTACATTAATTATTCTCTCACATGTGATCAAAGTAAATGCAAAACGAACTATAGAATTTCTAATGACTATGATGTCAATAATATTTGCACTAATTACATAAAGATCTAGATTTTAGCAAATGAGGTATCAAATTAACACTTTTTACCATATCAGGTATTGTCAAGCACATTAAAATGGTATAAAAATATTTCGATTTTCCCTAATTTCGTGAATTTATTTGTGGTCAAAATTTTGAGGTTTCTAGAGAGATACTATGAAATATCCATTTTTGAATGAGAGAGAGCCTAGCCCTAGCCCGACACGGTGGTAAATTTGTTTTTGTTCAATTGGAATTCAAATTGGAGCTATATCTTTGAGGTTTTGTGGAAATTTTTGAGAAGTGGCTCTAATTTTATCACACTTAACTCTAAAACACTATAAATAGCTTATTTTTTGTTAAAAATAACAGTAAAAAAATTATGTTCTCAAATTCTAGATAACAAACAATTGTGTCTATGTGCAGTGGTTCCCTACTGGCACTCCTATGGAAGATCCTCATCGCACCCCTATATTGGAGTAACACAATCAACTTTGGGTGTGACAAGCAACCTAAAACAAAATTATGATGATTCATTTGATTCACGAGTTGCTGTCAGCATCAATCTTGTTAAGTCAAAAATAGAGCTGTTTATTTTTTAGTTTGAAAAGACAGAAAATAATGAATCGCAGCTAACACAAGCCAATTGCACGCTGTCTGATAAAGCGTATATACCGACAAGAGAATACTGCCGCTACAAAAAAGTTCTCTTTTGTCAACTTACTTGTTGTCCAAGCTAGTGCGACTACCAAAGGAAACACTGTCTCTCACAATGTCCGCCAATTGACTCATCTTTGTCACTATGGTTGGAAAATGTTTCATGATCAGTGGAATAATGACTACAAAATCTCGATTTGTTACTAACTCTTACGTTATAAATTTTCTTGCATTTCGATTACAACGCTGTGTCATGGCCTAATCCACAAGTTTTACCTAATTTTTCAACAATTTTTAATTGGCTTTTGCCTTTTCAAGTGTGCTCACGAATTGGAAAAATAAATGACTATTTCTAAGTAATTATGTTATGAAATCTGAAAAGCAATAAAATGCAGATAAACGTAGCAAAACTTGATAATACGGTCACTTAGAATGTGTTTAAACAGAAATTCAAGAAAGGTCTATTGGTAGTTTAAGTTTGTCTGCAACTGTTGGTAAGTTTAATTTAACAAGAATTGATACAGCGGTAGTAATTTTGTCGATACTTGCAAGTTAACGTACTGAGTAGTTTAAATGCTGTCAGAGTTCAACGTCTTTATTTATGAAAGCATACAGTCAAGTTTCATTTTCAAATTATGGTTTAGTATGTGTAAGGTACAGGTAATGTCTTGCTCAAAGACCTTTAAAAAGAGTTGTCACTAGAAAAATTAGCTGGTCTAGAAATACAAAAACGGTCTCAAAGAGCGGAATTCTATTGTTAAATTCTTGTTTTCACCTTTTTTTTTTTTGAACTTGGAAGAAATTATGAAATAGGACAAATTCACAATATCAATCCAATATCAACCAGGAATTCCCTCTACTTAGTTTTTTCTGTTAAATATCTCACATTTGTCAGAATGCATTGCGATAAAAACACTGAGCAAGTAATTACAATATGGCATTGTGGTAAATGTATAATATACCACAGAGATGACCACATGTGGATGGTAAATTACTAAATAAAGATGTTAAACCTGAATTTGTTCTGTCGCCAATTGTTTCTTGTGTATCTTTGCCTTTTGTTTCGTCAAGTTTAAATGCAACAAGTCCAGCAATGATTAACAAAACTGTTAGAATGGGATACGTGGCCCGTTTATGAATCATGTTGGTACCCATAGTTAACCACGGTGCTAATGTACCTCCAATTAATAGGATAACCTCCATGGTATGAATTCCGCGTGACCTAAATACATGAATACAAAGGTATTACAGACTTGAAGAAAATTTGATCAAATAACTGTTAAAATCCTAGCCAGAGATTTATTTTGTTGACCAGTCCAAAAGCGGATTTCTACAAAGACAGGGACGGCGTGGCAATCGAAAACCTTCAATTTTATTGATCCATATTTTTGTTCTCTGTTCCTGTGCTGCTTAGAAAAAGTTAAATTTGGTTCAAATTGGCATAATCAATTTATGAACCAATCAAAATGAAGTATCTGTTTCCTCCCAATCTCTTGCCCAGAACGCACATTTTTTCGCTGAGGTACCAAAATAAATTTTTCAAATTGTGATTTTAAGAGAATTTTAGAAACCAAGATGATAACGAGAACAACATTAGTGAAACAAAAGCTTTGTCTCTGCCTTGTTTTCTTGTGAAAATTGATAAAACATTACGAAATAGTGACAGTTTGTAGAAGATTGGTGATATAACAACAATGAGAAAGAATAATTATATGATATTAAATCAGATGAAAACTAAAAATGCAGGAGAAAGGAGCAATTTTTTTCTTCCTTACACAAAGTTTTACGTAGTAAGAAAAAAGTGAAGATCTGCTAATGGTAGTTAAGAAAATTTTCCCAGTGTTAGAATATGAAATACACTCCCTCTTTCGACGAAATCCATACGAAGAAAAAAAAGCCATTTTGTTTCATTTACGCTGTTGTTCTTGTTGTCGCTGTAGTTGCAAAATTCCCGATTGACACTCACCTCAAGACGGTCGGAAATGACTCACTAGTCAGTAAGTAGACAGCATTGAAGGCGGCGGTGATGAAGAACTTTGATAAAATACCCAACGTCACTTTAATTATTCTTAGAGCTATATAAAACAAAGTCGATCGCAAATAGAACTTAGTGTTACATTATGTATTAAGGGGATCTGGAACTTCAGGTGAAATTTATGGAGATACTTTTTAAAATATACGCCATATTAAATTATTAACCCTATTCATACCGGTTTTTTTGCGGGCGCTTTAGTACCGGGTGGGGGTCATTCGGCCGATATCTCTGTAACTTTTGTAATTCTTAATCTTTTATCATGAAACTTACTACAGTTTTTAATGATGGCCTAATGAACACATTGATGTAAAAAATTGTGCTGACGTCATCATATTAGTCCGTGACGTCATCAAAATTTATGAATAGCAGAAAGATAGAAGCAATAATCAATTTATCATTCCTTACTATTGAAATAATACTTATAAAGACATTGAAATATATTATTATATAGCACGAAACAACACTCAATCTTTAAAAACACTTTTTATTTCAAAATCATTTTTAGAATTTTTCACGTCGGTATATTTTCTAATTGGTCAGCGTGGAATGCAGCTGATCTTTCATTAGCGTTTGTACGTCCGTCTGTCCGTACAGACGTAATTCCAAGATTTTTTGTCCACAGTTGTAAGCTGATTCCACAAAACATTGAAATAGAGGCTTTCCACAAACCATGGTTAATGTATGAATGGTACACTACAAGTTATACAAAGTAATTTAATTATTGTGAGTGTGGCCTAAAATACAGAAAACATGCAATCCTAACTTGTGTTCCAGAGAACGACACAGTGCAGCACTCAAGGTTAGAGAATTCTTACTGCTTTTTCTTATAATGACATTGATTTTGTGATAAACTATTCAATCCCAATTTCGATTTTTATTCCCTCCTCTTCTGTCCCTCCTCTCCCCTTCTTTGTGCCCTTTTAAGTGTGTGACGCACTTAAAATTTCACAATTTCCCTGTTGATGAAAATGCAAATGCTCAAAATATTTCCTGGGTGTTTAACAAGTAGCTATATAGCGTTCACTTAGCTATATAAATTTACTTCACACCCACACCACACACATAATATGGAGTAGAGAGAAACCCTGGTTGTGGTGGCAGTTTCTGTACTTTTAAAAATTGTTGGCTGGTGTCCTGTCTTGTGTTAACTTAAGACTTTTTTTATTCTCCTAATTTTATTTTAAAAACAAAAAAAACACGAATGAAAATTAACATAGTGGAGAATGATGGCTGTTGGGGGATGACAAAAATTAAACTTAAATAGCAGCACCCCTTATACTCTTTTTGGACTAATATTTACAGTCAAATAAATCAAATAAAATAATTGATATTGATATGAAACTTGATATTGGGTAATCTCTTTCTCGTGAAAGAGCGCAAGCTGCCAATCTTTTCTTTCTTTTTTTTGATGGTTCTTGTTGTTTTGACTATATCAGTGTATTAACCGATTCGTTTATGGACTAAAAATTCTATTTTTTCCTAATATGCTCTTATAAATTTCAGCCACAAAAATATGACACTGTGATGGAGATTCTATTGAACTTGTCAGAGCAAATCCGAGAATAAAAGCCTTTTTGTCATTTTATTTTGATAAAAATGATCCAAAAGAAAGAAAGAAACTTAACATTTCCACTTAAGATTGTTAGCTTTCCCTACCAAATCGTGTTAAAGACAATGATTTCATGTAACAGACTTTACAAATCTTTTGCCTTCCTTCGCAGGTGCGTCGATTTTGCACGAAAACTGCTACTATGGATCAAACTATTGACCTGTAATGGTTCCAAAGAATGATTCATTATGATTAATTTTTGCAGGGCAAGATAATCGTTCCAGGAGTGAACTGCAACAAAGCCGAATATTCCTACAACACTTCCTTTTGACCTCAAATTTGTGAATTTTTGCCCATTAGCTTTTGGGAGATTATCAAAATATGGGATATTGCAGAATTTCTTTTTAAATTAATCAATTTTTGTTGTTTTTTCAGGTTAAAATGAAACAAAATCACATTAATTTTTCCCACGAAAATTTCTAAAAATACTTGTGAAAAATAGTTAGAAATTCATCACTAGTAGATCTGAGATTGTTTAACAGTTATATAATTTATTTTTTTAGGTCCTTTGTTGGTGGCATCATCTCTGGTATTATCTTGTATCTGCTGCCAGAACTCCTCCTCAAAACTTGGCCTTGTCAGAATTACCTGGACTTGTCCGAAATCTTTGAACTTGTCGGCCTTATCTGAGCTTGACCAGATTTTTTACTTTCAGATATTTCCAAAAAATGATTTCCATTGCTCCATTTTGCATAGCTATCTTTGTCACGTGAGAAGTATATATTCTTCAGTTGTCTTCATATATTCTTCAGTTTTTTACATTGGCACATATTTTGTAACATTGTACTTTTTTTATGATAGATTGAGTTCACAATACATGAATAATTGTATTCAATACTCCAGTATAAGGACTTCAGGTTGAAAATCTACAGTTATTAAGGATATCAGATTCGGAATAGAATTCTTTGTTTGGCCCAAATTTTCTTTCTAAAATGTAGTTCTAACCGCCGCAGGAGAAAGGCTGTGAAATTTAGTAAATACACGCGGATTGTTATCTGAACTGTTCTAGTTGTCCTTCGTAATGTGTATTAATTTTCTGGTATGCCCAAGCCCAACAGGGCATCTTGTTATTTTTTTGTTGCCAAAATAAAGTTTGAAGGTCTAACTATAGATATTTAAAACGTTATCGGAAAAATTGGATGGGATGGAGGGTGGGGATTGAATCAGCATCCCGGTATGAATAGGGATAAAGATCGAAAATTTGATGACACAGTACCTCTCCACGTTTTTACTTAATTCTGCATCTGCCTTATAGATCACGACAAAACCACACAACCAAAAGCTGACGAAGTTGCTCGATTTGTTAGAGGCAAACAAAATTGTACCTGTGGAAAGACGGGATGGATAGCTTTCTTTTTACATCAAATTCATGACTTACACGAGGTGCTAGAAGGATCATCCGGGAGACAGGATATAGCAATCATAATCACGACAGTGATGAAGTTATTCCATAGAGTTGTTGCTCTACGGCCAAATCTATAAATCCGATGATTATCTTGTAACAAAAATCTTGAAGGAGAAATATTGGAAGGAGAATAAATACATATGTGTGTAAGATTTCTTCGTAAGACATTCCGCATTTTGTTGGGTTAATTCACTTGAATTAATAGGCGAATAATTCAAAACACGTACCTGTCACAGAAATACATAGACATTAAGGTGGCTGGAATTTCAGTTAAACTCATGACACCAAATATCAGATAAACTTGTTCACCTAGTAAACCAACACTGAGACTTGCACCATAGTAAATGATCGAATGAATGCACCTAAAGAAAAGTCATCAAGTAGCAAGTTTGAAAAGTATAATGTTTACATAAGAAAACTCTGCACGGTCAAACTACAAGCCTCCAGAAACATTATGAGAAAATTCCCCCTGTCCCTGTTATCAATGCTGGTGTGAATGCAACTTATCACTGGAGTTTTTAAGAAACCACTATGGAATGTAGAAAATGAATTTCCGAGGATCTCTCATAATATTTTGCAGCGGCTTGTACCTTGCTCACTATGATCACTATGATCTGGCTGTCATTAATAAGGTACACTTATAAATATTGATAGATGTTTACATGAAAAAGGAACCAGTCTTGCCCATTTTCATCCACTCAAGATATTGGCAAAAGCAAGTTATATAAATAAATTCTTCATGCCTGATAATCACCTCCAAAGATGTCTTTGTAAGTATTATTTCAATACTGAACAATGATAAATCAATTATTACTTCTGTTCTTTTATCCGTACTTTTTACCTTTGCCCGGTTTTGTTGACGTCACGGACTAAAATGATGACGTCAGCACAAAACCAAAGATGCCAGCAAAATTTTTCTATCAAGTTGTTCATTTAGCCTTTATTAACAATTGTGGTAAATTTCATAAGAATTGTGAAAGTTATGGAGAAGGGACGAGCATCCTCCCCAATGAGGAGTCCCCAAAAGTTCCGGTATGAATAAGGCTAACAACGACAACCAATCCCTTGGTAAAGCAGATTCCGATAGCGTGTGCGAAGAAAGACTGTATTATATATAAATATTCTCAATCTTTAGTAAATGCTCCGTATAGAAACGCTTGTAATGAAACACAACCCTGAACGAATTCAAAAATATTTTTATAGCAACTGCGTGGACGACAAACATTGTGCACATTCTTGTCACACTTACCAAATGCAGCCGTGTACAAGAATCAAACTCACTTGTTCCTTACCATGGAACAAATCTTTAAAAGTTGTTTTTTCTTCCTTAATTTGTTTCAGTTTAAAGTTCGGGTATGCTTTTCCGTTGGTTTTGGCGATTTTTCGAAGAATGTTTTCAGCTTCATTTGGTTTCCCATTGACTAACAACCATCGCACAGACTCTGGTACAATTCTAATGGTAAAACATACTTGGTGCTAGGCCTATTTCTCATAGATTTGATACTCTCTTGAAAGAAAAATTATAAATAAAGATTTTTCCATGTAATAACAGTGCCGTAGCTATGGATTTAAATCTGAGGCCATTAAAATTAAAGTTACCCTGTGGGCCACCATGATTCCGGTGCAGCGTTTGGAAATTTCATGTGGGGCGACAAAAAATAGTGGAAATAATGTCCCAACCATTTCAATTTTAAACCTTTTTAAGATTTTAGCTATCAAAAAGGGCAACAATGGAAAAATATGGTTTACTTAGTGGTGGTGGTGGGGTGAGTAGGGACCCAACTTCGTCGCGGTAGAGAATTTTGTGATTTTCAAAAACACTATCGCCAGAAAAGGCATATGAAAGACAAACGGACAGAATCTTTGTTACATAGAAAACTATTACTAGGTACATTTTTGGGATATATAGCATTTAGCTCCTCCTCATCTAACGATTTTGATACGTTTTAATGTTTATAGAAGTAAACACTGAATGATATAAGGTAATTAGTTGGGGAAGGGTTGGTGCTTTTATTTGTGTTCATAAGATATATTATGCAAATTAGGATGGCCCATAAGTGCCAAACATTCTGCAGGGCATTTGCTCCACACACACACACCCCTCCAAATAACCACCCAGCACCATTTATCTACGGCACTGAATAATTAAATAACTCACCTCCGTTGAACCTAGAGTTTGATTGATATTTATACATTGAGAAAATAACAAGTTGTGTGTCGCTTTATGGACGGCTTATTATCCTTTTTCAATATATTATCTAAATTCCAGATCTGTTATTCATTTTAGTATAAGCATTTACTAATTATGAACAAGACGATGTTTACGAAATAATAAAGATGTGACTTACTTCCATGTAATTGGGACCAGTATCAAATAAGGCGCGGAAATTATCCGTGCTAAGAATCTCCAATCTCTGATGTAATAAGCTACCAAACTCAAAATTGCAAGAGCCAACGAGAAAAACAACCAAAGAATCATAGATGCGACAGCTCTTTTCGTTGGTCCAACCAATTCTATTTGATACACATACAAAACGTTAATAACCCCAGTAAGGAAGAAACCGCCAAAAAACAGACCGAACGTATACAATGGAAAGCTAGGAACAAAGCTGATTCCAAATGCGATACTCTGGATGAGAGTAAAACATGTGATTAATGTTAATTTCCGCCCAAACCTGAAAGAAAATGAGAAGAATTGCGGAATGAACGCTCTAATGCATTCATATCTAATCCTAGATATCTTATAAAATTGACATTTGATAAAAATTTCAGACTTTTTACCTACTGTATGTGATTTAAAGATATAAAGATATTTTGAACTCTTTTCCTTCATCAGCCTAAATAATATTGTTTCTTCAAAACAAAATATGTATAACTTACCTATCAGAAATAACTCCAACAGCAGCCGTCCCAATAATTCCACCCAGAAATCCAACTGAAGTTGTTATAAGGATAAGCCATTGTTTGCCACAAACTACTTCGAACTAAAACATTAAGAAGTTCTCTTATTTTCAATACTCCATTTGAAAAGGTTCTTCAACAAACATCAATATTGTTACACGTTTTATAAGAAACCTACAATTGGACTCTTCAAACATTTAGTAAACTTTTAGTGTTAAATTGTTACCGCAATGAATGGAAGTAAGGTGCATTGCGAAGGATTTTCAACATCCCCTTTTAATCATCGTGGCGTTGAAAATACATTCAGATATTTTCACATTAACATTAATATTGTCGAACTAAAAACATATTATTCCAGATCTCATTATAATATTCGCTGGTTTGAAAGCCAATCCTAGCAACTTATTGTACATTTATTCTCTAAATGTTTCGCTACGCAATTTGGTAACTAAAGAAAGTTAGTAACTAGGTTTATTCAGTGTGAATTATGGTTGATCTGGACTGTAGAATCATCTTACCTCTGAAATTACCGAAAAACCTTTATTAGTAGCAAAATTCCAAGAGGATCTGTTCATTTGACACCGCTGTTTGAAATAGGAGTGTTTTTTATTGAATGTTCCATTGGTAGTGCATTCACCATTACTAATACCAATTTCCGCGCATTTCCAAGGTGGTTCCAGTACGTAAAACACCATAGCAAGGCTATGAGGAACTGCAGCAAACATTAAAACACACAACAGCATAGTGAGTCGAATTTGATATTTTGAAAATTCTCCAATTAACGACAATATCGTATCGATATCCGCGATCTCCTGACTTTTTAACGGGGAATTGGGTAAATATCCATTGTCCTGGTCAAGTGTTCCGTTGGTCATCAATTTGTTGTCATCACCATCGTTTGCATTTTCATCGGCGTGACGCATTAAAGACTCCGTCATTCTGTTGGAATTGTAAACTTTCTAAGTAATTTTAAAATTAGAATCTGCTTCCAACCAAAGCGAAATATTATGAAAAGTAATTGGAAATTGTAACAACAGTTTTTTTCTTTAATATTTTGTTGCCTAAAATAGAGATAGCATCAACAAGAAACACTCACGTGAAGGCGAATTTTCTAATGAAAATCAGAAACACTAGTTTAACATCAAGTAGGACATCTAATAAGAAGAAGTACTGTAGTACAGACAACTCCCAAGGAGACCAAGTGATTGCTGGAGTTGGACATTGTGAGGGACTTTCTAATGCAGCAACAAAACGACAGCAAGAATGGACTGTACTTTTGGTTTATCACTTAGTGTACTTTAGAGAACGTTTTTGCATTCACTTATTGCATTCAAGCTACAATTTCATAATCGCTGCAAACCACAACGTCATTGAACTGCATCTGGAATCATCATTGTAATCAACATTATTGTAACCAATGTTAACTGTTAATGACGTAAAGCCTTGTAAATCTGTGGTTGAAATACATACCTTGCTTATGAAATTGTTACGAAAATCTTTAGTTTTACAACGCCCAACTCAGTTCTCAGTTTGCGCCAAAACGCATGTTTATCCCTAAAACTGTAAAAAAAGGGTAACCAATTCCTCTATTCTTTGCTACCCTGTTTCTACTTTTTTCTTCCTTGAAATCACGAAGTGTGAAAGTCAACCAAAAACAACAAGAAAAAACATCTCTATACCAAGTGACATTGACAGTAGCCTATGCATCGTCCTTTCAAAGATTTTTAGAAGACTGTTTCACCATTACTTTGTAGTGTGGGGAATTTGTCAACAAACATAATCACACATGTATGCTCTCCTTTCATGCTGTAATCACTTCCACAGTCATTAATAAATTTCTAACTAATTAACTGAAAAAAGCTGTTAATGTTGACCAACCCTCATGTGTCGGCTGTAACAGAACACTTCATGCCAATTTCGTTCAAGCTATTTTTCGAAATAGATTTACAAAAATTTTCCCACGTTTGTCCAGCAGTAAATACTAGCTAGAAATTAAAACTGAAATGAGATTAAAATGTTTCTTTAATTCAAAATGAATATCTTTTACTCGTTGTAATCTCATTTTGATAGACTTAAAGAATGAAAGTATAATTCATGGCAAATCTCTTTATAGAGACCTAACATTTAAATTGGTTTTAGCATCACACGTCGCGCTACTCTTATAATACTAATAACCAATAAAGTCACAACTCAGTTACGCACGATCTAAAATTTCAATTGTAACAGTCCATACGAATATTTCACACTGACCAAACTAAAAAGTGGATGCACACCTCGCTATCAGTGTATAGACTAGTATACCGTGTAAACTGTTTTTAAAACTTTCCCAATAAAAGTTTTTTACACGCTATACTTACCATTTGATAAGAACTCCATGAAATACAAAAACGCAGTTCAAAACGCCGCCCTAAAATCTTTCATCGATTCTTAAATATTTTACCCGCCATACTAAGCATTTGATAACGCCGTGTGTTGAGGTAAAACTATTGACATGTAGTCAGCAATATATTTTAGCGTCATGGTAATGACGGCATAGTTCCAAGTCCCTCAAACAACTTGCTACAAAAGAATATTAATGAAATAAAAAAATTTAGATAAAAGGCAGTATTTTTTCGACTTCTGAATCCTAACCAGTTCTTAATTCTTTCCACTTTCTAACTTTATAGTCAACCAAAAATACTTTCAGACTTTGTGGTGAACAGATTTATAATTATCAATACAAAATCTCAGATAAAAATATTCACAAATTGTGAAATAGCTCACTCACACACTAAACTACCCATCGCAAAATAAACTTTTGGTGTATATACAGATTTTCATATATACGATATAAGGTATTAACTAAACCTTAAAAAGAATCATACCTCCGAATAATGTTTCTTTCTTCAAAGCTGAGTTTTCTTTCTTTATAAATTCCAGGAACAGAGAGGTCTCCAATTAGAAAAACGCCATATTAACTCGGTATTAACTAATTTTACCCACGGCCAAAACCAACAGATCAATCAAATCTCTAGTCTTTTATTCCTTCTTGACTTTTTTCTTTCTATCATTGTACTAAAAAATACCATGCTCAACACAGTTTTTACTAAATTTTCTTTCTTTTCTTTGGAAATCTAAAAAAAACAACGAAACTGGATAAAATGCCGTTTGATACGTCTTCAACCTTCAACATTACATAAAAGTTGTAAATATGTAAAAACTATTCTTCGTAATGAAAACTTGTTTTTTTATGCATGTTTCTTATTATTACTTCGTCTTAAAAAATGTAAGCAAACGCTTCTTTTTTCTTCAAACGACTATTTTTTATTCGTTGTCAATAGCTGCTCCGTTCGATTGTTATTCGAAGTCTCCGCCTGAAATGCTATATCGTGTCTTCCCTAACGTATTTTATATCATAAAACAATTATAAGCACTAAACCGGAGTGCCTTATACTAATACGGAAAAAACATAAACAAATATCCATTGACGAACTTTCCGAGAAAGTTTCCCTAACGTTCTTTCTTTCAAAGTTACGTAAGAAAAAAGCAAGATTTAGTATTTGTATAAGACGATTTAACCAGAAATTAATTTGTCATGTGTATACAAATTTCTCATTTTATATGGAGAAAGCTAAGAAAATATTTTGAAACATCTATTTAATTTACAAAAAAGCTCTTTACTAATAAATAATAGGATACAGACATTTAATCAGCATTTATAGAACGTGTAATATATATCCAATTTAAATTATCAAGGGAAAAACATGTGATTTTTACATTTTCAGCGGCATGGCATGGTGGAGCATACTTCGAAAAGAATAAATAATAAAACAATGTTTGCTTGAAAATTATATGGGGTTGTTTATATGGACAAAAATAACCTCCTTAAGAGAAATAACTTTTCTACTCTCTACTTGGTGAGATCTTGCCCCTCTTTTGTTCATATACAGTTACGTCATGCACGTGCAGTTTATTTTCTCTCTTACCGAGGAAATTCTTATCCATATGAACAGCCCCTTAGTTAGCACTCTCCCGTAGATGTTTATAGAAACTTTGGTGGGGTTGGACAGTAAAAAAGTATGAAGAAAAAAACCCCGAAAATCCAATTAATTCAATTAAAAAAGATTTATTAAATATTTCATCCGGCCATGTGATTCGTTTATAAACTAACATTTGTCAGTTTTCACAACATATTCGGTTCTATTATAACTTAAGTTATTAAAGTCAGAACAAGAGGCAAGTATTAAAAATTAAGAACGAGAGAAAGAAATCTCGTAACAAAGAGTCGTATTTTCAAATACTCAAGGTCAATTTCTATTCTATTCACCGATGTCGTCCGAGCGGAAGACCATTTTTCACCGATCGTACAACAATGGAGCGTATATTTTAATTTCAATTCAAATTTAAAGACGTGCGAATTCAAAACATCTTTTAATGTTTTTTCGAAAATCTTTTCTCACGTCTTTAAGTCAAAACAGAAAGAAGTTATTGTTGTTCAGAAATAAATTAATTATTACAGAGTTTTTCTAAAATTTGATTGGTTGATGTGGACAGGCGGAAAAACGAGATGAAAGGTCGGTTTCCATACAGCAGTTTTGCCCGCTCGCTCGGAAAAAACAAAGCTACTGCCGTCAGCACATGCACAACGGAGCTGGAATTATGAAAGGAGGTTTGTACTAACAACGAAGTCAAAATACAAGATATTAACATGAACTCGGAGAATTTCTGTTGTTCATGTTTTGTTTTTGAATCTGTGGACGATTTTGTAAACTCAATGTTAGTGACACCTTTCAAACCAAACTGAAAGACGATATTAGCAAGATCAAAAACTCGAAACACGTGTTTATGTTTGCGGACAAAACAACAAATATATACAACCTACAGCACCCGAAATCCCGAAAAAGGTTTACATCGGATTAACGGAAAAAAACTTTCAAGAAAAGATTCAATAGTCACAAGCAATCCCTAAACAACAAGAAGTACATGAATAGTACCTCTTTAGCCACCTACGTCTGGAACCGGAAAGAAAAGTACAACATTACTCCCTCGCTCAAATGGTCGATAATCAAGCACGTGAAAAGTTATACAGACGGTTCGCGTAGTTGCCCACTATGTCAACAAGAGAAACACCAGATCTTTTTCTACCCGAATAAAAGCGAGCTACTAAACAAACGAAGTGAATTAATAGCAAAATGCCGTCATTCAAACAAATTTCTCTTGGCGAACTATAAATCAAAAGACTGATAATTACCCTATAATTATTTTTCACCTTATCATTTCGTCACTTTTCTATGCGTCATTGTATTGCACGATAATCCTTAGGGACTTGTGACAACAGTTTTTTTTTTAATTTCTATGTATTCCTAATAACACGAAATAACACGAAACTCAGAGTACTAAATAACGTCAGTTGGTTTTTACTCACCCTGTTCTTAATTCTTTTTTTAAGTATTTTCCACTTTGCTGCTAAAGCTGCTAAGCTCAACTTGCGATAACTTGCGATCATGTTCTATATTTAGTAACAAAACAAATTAACCAACGCGTCAATTTGCGACAAAATGCGATATCTCAAGACGAACTCAAATTGAATTTATTTTTATATTCTATCAAAAGTAGACGCATTTTAATTCTGTACTCTGATATCAAAAAAATCTGATATCCCCCAAAAAATTGTCGCATGCATGAAATGAGGTGTCATAAATTGTCGCGTTGATATATCGTAAGTTATCGTAAATTGATGCCCAGTGGAAAACCGAGCTTAACTGTTTTATTATGCTTTAAAACGACTTATCTTATCTTTCCTGAAGATATACTTCATTATTTTTAGTTCTTGATTTATGTTGTATGTTTAATTTTTCATGTCTCTGCTATTATATTTTTCATTATCATGGCAAAATATGCTACTTGGAAGACCTTTTCATAAACAACATTGGAGCAGCCAAATGCTGCTTTTTCAAAATGAATGATAATGACGTTTGCGTTATTTATAAAAGAATTTGAGACCTCAGGAAAACATTATTTGCCACTTTATTTTGTGATATACAGTTACTTATACATTCATTAGAGGTTAGAAGTTTTCTTTTATAAGAACACTCAACTATGATGAAAGCCCAGCGGCGGATCTAGAAGGTAGTCGACATTTGTGGAGAAGAATGTTAGCTATTAAAGCATAAAAGAAAAACGTGTAAATAAGCCCATTGATGATACAGACTGAAAAGAAACATTATGTAAATGTGCTCCTCCACAAATTGCGACTACCCTCTAGATCCACCGTTGAAGCCTTTAAATGTTCTTAACTTTTCTACTTTGAAGCTTAAAAATGTTCTTAATATGTTCTTAATTTATCCATATTGAATACTTTGAGTGAAAAACTTTCGATCTTTCGAACGGGCAAAATCCAAGAAAAACATTTATTCGTTAAATCACATCCAAGGCCTTTACCGTAATCAAAAAGACTTTACTGATTCTGGAGAAGCAACGTGATCTTTTATGACCTGTATATCTAACGTGCCAATTTCCGAAGTTGTAGGCTCTTGCAACGTCTCTATAATAATGAAAAGAACTTTGTCAATTAAAGAAATTTCGTCTTCTTGATTGATTCCCTCTTTTTGCCTCTTGGCATTTTCAATCTGCATCTTTCTTAAAAACGACATGATGATGGATATTGACAGAGCTCTCTACCAAACACCCTGCAAGTTTGTTTGTTCGAAAAGTACTGTTAACATAATCTCATAATTTATTCTATAATGGAGTGTTTTTTAATCTTTCGGCGTGAATAATCGAATGATTTGTTATTACCAAATGAAACGCTTTATTTTCACATCATCTAATCGAATTTTCTCGAATTAAATAAAAAAAATATCGAACAACAGTTTTTCTATTGTTTTGAAAATAAAATCTTATATCACTGTTACTACAAATCTCCTTTATCAACTCGGGAAAATATACATTTACTGCCGCTGTAAGTGAGCGAAAATGGAGAAGACGCTTGCCAAAAGAGATTTCAAGAATAACAAAGTATTTTTTTAGATCGAGGTGCGTCTATGTATTGCACGCTTTCTTCAGAACATTATCGCCGTTCTCCCTTAGTACCAGGAGGACTTGAAATAGAAAGTCAAGTTGTGATCAAAAGAAGAGCTACTATTCTTCAAGCGAGATTAACATCACGTTATTTAGATCTAGTTAAGGATCTCTACACGGAACCAACAGAAGAAATAGCGGTTGGAAATATATTCAATTTCGTCATGACGTTGCCGCCTACAGTCGTTACACCGCAAGCCCCGAGGAAAAGGAAGAAAAAGTCTGCACTACAAGCACTACTGTTTCAAATAATCGGAACATCCGAAAAAAAACAGTCTACAAATAAATTATAACAGTTGAAAAAAAAACGAAAACGAACGAAATTGAAATTTCCCGCAACGTTGCATAATTAAAGTTAATTCTCGTGATTATGCAAGTTTTCACCGTCCGTTTAAAAATGTTTTCAATAAAAACAAACCTCTTATCAGTTTTCAGCCATAATATAATTCTTAAAATAGCTTCGCGTATAATTTTTTCTGCAAATTAAGCATGTTTTGAGAAACTCTCAAGTATAAAACATAAATTAAAGCCATAATAACATTAATTAATACTAACAGCTGTTATAGTATTAATATATAGATTTAAAATGAATCGAAATTAGTCATATAATTGCCTACGGTATACCATTCCTCCTTCTCCCCATTTCTCTCGTGTTTTTATCACATCGAAGTTAAATCCCCTCTGATTTTTTTTTAAGGTAAGGACACGCTAATCCTAGTATTTTTTCAAAACACAGCACAGAGTCATTTGAGTTTGTATTAATAGAGTTCTGACCCAGTTCAAAGAGGCACATTTACTAGACCTGGTTTTTACGTTAAGAGTTGTGTTTATGAAGGATTGATCTAATAATGGAACATTATATCTTTTTTAAATAAAATATGTTTGTTTTCTCGTTCTTTTCTGCATATATGTGCAAAGTATACTTTCTTGTTTATTACTCTTCATCGCTGGAAAAAATTGGAATATTATATCCTGGGCCTTACACAATAATCACACCACTTAAACAAAACGTGCAATAATTTTAGGGGAAGTGTGCTCATTTTTTCATGCCTGTTTTGAAATATTCTAGCTACCGAGAATTGATATTTCAATCAATCAGCTTCAAGCATCCATATTCTGGATATAAATTAGCGCGGGTTGTACCTGACATTCTCCTCAATCGTTTTTAAAATTTTCCCGGGATGAGAAGAGGAGAAGTCAGGAACAGGGGCTAGTTCAGATGATACTGTTGTCAGCCATTATAGTCACATACTATTTGTGTATTTGACTATTATAACGACGTTTTCTTGTAGAATTGTGAAAGTATTTTCCTGAGAACAGACGCTACTAAGCCTCGAATATGTTTAGCATGTTCTTAACTATTAGAGACCGTCGAAGCCTTGTATTCTTATATCCGTTTTTCTTATAATAACAAAAACTTGTATCAAACATTACATGGAGGTGAAAACAGAGAAATTCGCCGGTTAACCTAGACATAGATAACAATTTTATTTGTGAACTCTTTCTAGGACTTCTTCTCTCCAAAATTAACTGTACACGATACAGAACTGTGTAATACTCATCTAAGTAGTTATTAGGAAGTTTCAAAATTTTGGAAGTAGGTAAAGTAGCCCGGAGATTTCAGTGCTAGGGCTTCCATCAGTTTCGGTTGGTCATTCCGTCCACCGATTTTGCAACTGAAAAGCTGACTAGAAGTTGAAGAAGTTTTCAGGAATCTGAAATTCTATTGAACACTTAACTATTAAGATTGAATCCTATAACAATGCACTGTCTCAAATTACCTGCACTTCATGTACTAATCTCGATGTTCATGAAATTTCAGAATTGCCAGCTTTTTTTACGACGAAGAAAGATGTTAAGTCAATATTGTATTGTACTGACACCATCGCATAGGCTTTCCATCACTCTTGTATAAGGTTAATACAGAAAGGTTTTTATTACATGTCATATATTCTACAAAGAGCTTCTGTCCAACTTTCAGAAAATGTAAAATTTTAGATGGATGTGTGAAATATTTTCGTCTCTGATGAATGATTGAATAAAACCTGCGGAGGAGAGCCCAGTTTTTAACACTCTCTCTCTCTTTCTCTTTTGTCTCGATTATCCAGCCGCACAGTGGAACGTCTAATCTGTCCAAAATTGACCAATTTCAGGAAATCCGAAATTGTATGGTCATAATTTACTTAATTGAATCTTGGTGCAAATTTTCGTCGCTCATTCCACGCATCGGCCTCTTATGCTTCATATAATTTCAAAGCAACGCCCTTCAAATAACGCCTCTCTTCCAGAAACGTTCCAGGGTGATTACGCCTTTTTGGTACACATTCCATTGTTTTGAGCTCTTGAATTATTCATGAGATGCCGAAAACCTGTTAAGAAACATCAATGGAAGTTTTAAAAAAATGCAATTTTGGTAATTTTTGATACTTGAGGGTAGTTCCCCCTTAAAAATTGAACTTCCAAAACATGAAAAATAAAAAACAAAAGTTTTTCCAATGGGTTACGTCAAATATCATAATGAAATCTAAAAATCCTGACAAAATTAAGACTAATTATTTAAAGCTTAGAATGTTGTGAAACAGTAATATATTTTACTAGCTGCCTGGGTAAAACATTTTTACCGATTCAATCTCTGACGCAGTCTACCTGGACATATTAGAAATAGAACTTTTGAATAGAAAACCCTCGTCTGTACTACTTCTGGAATAAGTTTGTCATAGAAAAAACCTTAATAAGATAACTGAAGCAAAAATATAATTCTACCTCCTTGTCTATTTGTATAACACGCCAGTCTTATACAGTTATTTTTAACAACTTTTAACTAACCTAACTTTATCATAATGGAATCTAAAAATCCTGACAAAATAAAGACCGACCAACGACCGATTAAATATAACTAGTCATATTTTTTATGACGGTCTCAATGTTAAAGCCAAAAATTATAAAAGGTAAGAAAAGATAAAATTTGAATGGGTTCAAAAGGTTATATATATCCAAGCATTCTGTGTTCCAACTTACGTCATTAATCATTTTGAAATAATTAAATCTCGCTACTGGCTGTCATGATGGTTTCATGTATTCCTGTTGCTATGACTTCTGAATTCCCCTTTTGCACAATATTAGTTTTGTTAGCCTCAAGGTGATTGTGGTTAACAATAAATAAAACAATAAATAAAACAATAAATAAAACTTTAAATAAAACTTTACTGGTATTGACTAACCTGAATAACTGAAGATTGCTAAATCATTAATCTCCGAGTATTCAAGAAACAATTGTCTTTTCATTGAACCCAACATCCAGGTATATACGTATACGTTAACCTTGAATCATGTAAACCTTGGAAATATTAAAACATTTGAAAAATGTCAGAAAAGAAAAAGATATGTTGCAAAGACTGACCGAAAGACTGCAATATATTCCTAGTTGGTCAGCGCCGTTAGGCATCTGACCTTTCATTTGCACGTGTGGTTCTGTGTGTCTGTAATGTTGCAGTTCTCTGCGCCCTTTCGTAACACCCTTCTAAATATCGGTTCTAAATATCGATTCTTTCTTTGCCGTTTCCAACGCCTTCCCATAAATTCGATCTGTAATTGATTTGATCAAGAAAACGGGTTTTAAAAATGGCGTGAAAGTTCCGATTTTTGGATATCGTTTTAAACGTGGAGTGGAAGTGAAGTGAAGAAGACAGAATTTTACTTGAAGGTAATAAAATGCTTTGATTTAATTTATTTGCAAGTATTCTGATAGTGTTTGAGTACAGTTTTTAATGCATTACATATTTTTTGTAAACTTTGTGATGATGATGGACTGTCCATAAATAAAAAAGTGAAAGGAGCGCAGCTTCGCCACTAGAAGAGAAGAGCAGGGTATATTTGATGTGTTGATGTGTGTTTTATGTTCATAATGTATTCCTGTTCTCCTTTGTTATCATCAACTTACCGGATCCAGAGGTGTGGACCTTTAGACCCTGGAAATACCGAACCCTGATAAAATCGGATCCTGGAAACTCTCCAATAAGAAAACAGAAAAACAGAAAAATACTAATAAGTTCAATTTATGTCTTCTTAATAAAACACAATAAAACACAAGATGTCATGTAGGTATTTACTGAAAATGGCCTTATTACTTCATTTATCACTTTAAATTCATAAGAAGCGATTCTTCTGTCCCGTTGAATCAATTTTCTTATGAACATTTGAATGTTGTCCCTGTGAGCCACTCCTTCAATAGAAATTCAATTCATCCTAATAGTTGTAAAGGCGAGACTGCAAGACTAACAAAAATATCTAATACAGTTTACTTGTTAAAAAAAATAACACAAGAATTGACAAAATGTAGCATTTTTTACCAGGATTTTATATCCATGATAGTAGCGTTGCAAATTATGTTAACGCAAAGATCCTTCTCAGTGTGAGCACAGCGCCTATTTCCAAAAATGAACTAGGTCTAAGTTAGCGCTGACCTTCAAGCCTTAAGGCTCTTGTTATATTCATAGTTTCAAATGATGACAAAATAATATTTTAGCGAAAGTATAGAATACAGAACAATTTCAAACTCCATGAAATTCAAGTTGAGAAACATAAAGAATAACCAAAAATAACCAGCCCAGGTCTAGAGTGAAAGCTGTGCTATGCATATCCAGAAAGCTGTATATGTAAATCATGTTATAGCAAGCACTACTAAGTAATATTATAATTCGCTATAAAACCACTTAGGCGTTTACATGGTAAAATTCATACCGGCATGAAAATCGCTTCTGTTTATATGATCTGTTTTCGTGTAGTCTTGCCTGAAGTTTTCACTATTTTCTTTTAATTACGCATGCGTGGTATCAAAAAACTCAATCTCATATCGGCATGATTTTCATGACAGCATTACGGCATGAAAGTCATAAGGGAAGTGAGTATAACCATGTAAACACCCCCAACTCGATGCAATGCTGTAATTACTCGCTTTCCCAGTTTATTTGACGATTGCCTTAACGGCAGCTAGGAACACCGACTGTAAATGAAGACCAACGTAAAATCATCAGGTCCATGACATGATAGACTCTTCACATATAATGGGAAATTTGTGATGCTTTTCTCCCAATGCATTGTGGTGGTTTTATTTTATATTTTAACGTAGGACGAAATATATATGTTAAAACCAGCGTTTTCCTCCTCCTCCTCCTTCTCCTTCTCCTTTCACTTTTTTAACCGGAGTTCCGCAATAGAGCTTGTCCAGCAAAGTTAAGAGGTTGGAACAGGGGCTGGTGTTCAGTGAAGTAAGGTGTTGTTGGTAACACCATTTTGTAACACTTTTCTGTTGGAAGAGCCCTGTTTTACTGAATTTAGTTTTGTTTTTTTATCTGTTTACTGGTTTTGAATATAGCTAGCAACTGATGCTTGCCAACTAAGCAGTTTGCCAAATTTTGTCTAATTTGGTGTTGATCTAACTACATGTGAATGCAAAAACTACTCATCCAATCATACAAACACCTTATTTTTCAATGTTTTCTATCTTTTGTGCAGAGTTTATTTTATGGACATTGTTAGGTTTTTGTAAAGAGTGCTAGAAGATTGTATTTAACTGGATAGAATTTAAGTCGGTTTTCCGCTAGGCGCAATATTACGCTTTCAGTCTAGTGGCTTTTGTGTTTTTAATAAATTCCACAAAAGTGTCGCAGAAAAGTAGGTCAAGTTTAACTTTTCGCCGCGGACTATTCCGCAAGCCAATCAAATGGCTCAGTTAGAGAAAATCACGTGGAGAAAACAATAGCCACTCCGCACTGAATATTTTGTTAAGAGGAAAACCGGCAATTGCCATATTTAAAATAATAATAGATTTCATCGAAATTAAATTGTATTTCTATCTCATTATTCCGTATACTTCCATCGGGTGAGTTCGAAATTCAACTATTGAATGATTATGTATTGTTCTACTGATTGCATTAGTTATTCTTGCAATTTCCCTGCGAAGTAGTTAAAAATATTATGAAATACTGAAAACACGACAAGACTTCTTGAATAGAGGGTATGGTTTATTCATGCTAGTTTATAAAGTAAGTATGTGGTCTCACTTTATGAAGCAAGATAATGTCAGTACGGTCATTACCGTGTTTCTACGGCTGTTCAGATTTTTCGGAAAAAAAGGATAAATATGGGGAAATATAGTTGCATCTTATGCGAATTTTGTTATATATTATAGAGAATTATGGGAGTGGTCAACTAAAAAATAACTAAATTTCGATACGGTTTGGGAACAAAAGGAGCTGAGTTATTGCATTTGTTCAAGTGTGATTTAATATAGAATTGATGTTTTCAGTCATCAAGAAACGTGATTTTCGAGAGTAGATTGATTTCCATTACGCAGTTCATCTTGTGATGGGTAATGCCTTGTTTCTTGTAACTTCAAGGCAGAGATTGCAGCTAAGGCGCACAGAGCAGTTAGAATAGGGTAAGGTAGCCTCTTATGCATCAAACGAATACCAAGCGTAAACCAGGGCGCTAAAAAACCGCCAACGTGGAGTACGATCACAAGTAAATGTACACCACGTGACCTAAAATGAAACAAAAACAAATAACGTAAAACTGAGATATTTTTTATGTAGTGCAGATTGCATTTCCGCTCTCTGGCAATCGCATAATCCGTGCGCACCTACCTCAGTATTGTTGGAAAGGTTTCAGTGGATAGCAAATAGACCGAATTGAATGCTATTGAAATGAAAAACTTTGATAGAATACCAAACACCATCCTTGCTATTCCAGAAGCTGAAATGTATATGTACATGAAAAACACTTTGAAAGAATGTTTGTACTTTTTCAAATATAATCTTCGTTAAGACTTCATGAGAAGACATTCTTTCACTAAATACGCGTAGGAGATTCAGCGAATGGCGGTGTAGTGGCAGAGAACTTGCCTCCGGGGCGGGGGGAGGTCGTTGTTCAAAACCTAACCGAATCATGGCAACAACTATAACGTGTAAATCGATTCAAACACTTCAGCACTCAGCTTCAGTGTGGGATTGATGTCTAAAGGGGGATGCCTGAAAGGGTTATCTAGCTGAGTGATTGGAGCAGACATGGAAACACATCTACAATTAAAGGAAACCTCAATGAATTATGAATTATGCCAAAGAGATTACGTCTACATGATATAGGTGACAATGGAACTATTGATATTCTCCATAATGGAGATTGAACTTTGCATTGATTAAACATACCTGACGAAGGTGGTACAGCCTCTGAGATTCCTGATACAACTGCCAACGTGATGACCGTTGTAAAATTTCCAAACAGCACTGACACTTTTCGTCCAAATCTAAAGAAGAAAATCAATTAATATATTAGATATTCTTAGGTATTCTCTCTCCACTAACGCAAAAGTAGGACCACAGATAAGTCTGCCACCCACCACCCAAACCCACCCGCTGGGGTTATCTGCGGAGAAGTACGGAATGAAATAAAAAAAGTATAAACGTAAACAGTATTGTTCTGTGGTGGATTCCCAGCTAGCGAATTGAGCGAAACAGGCTAAAACTAAGTAGTCAGTGGAATTATCGCTCCATGTAGCAATACTAGCTTTTGGGTCACCTTCTGAAAATACGCACCACCTATAGGTCTAAATAGCTAGTCTTTGATTACGATTGAAGGAGATCCACTAATGGCACATGGGAAGTTTTTTTCTTATCGTGCCAATTTAAAAACTCACATCCTGGCCATGCAACTTACCGGTCAGACAGGTAAATGATACAAAATACCGATGGAGCCTCAACAGCACTCAACACAGCAAAATTAACGTATATATTTCCACTTAGATGTGCTGCACTTAGACTGACACCATAATAAATGATGGAATAAACGCACCTAAAACGTGAAAGGTTTGCCTTAGTGGACTCATTATGGCCAAAAACGTTGTTTAAACGTTGCATTAACGCCTGGGTTAATTGATACAACGTTGAAACAACATTAAAAATGAAAATTATTAAGTAACCATTCCTTCCTGATATCTCCGGAGATGAAGAAATCAACATTATGTTAAAGTAGCATCACATTACAAAAATGGTACTGAACCTCCTCCATAAATTTTGAACAACAAACGGACTGATTTTCGAATTAATCCTTCTCGTGTACTTTGGCGTCTGAAGCTATTTGAAATTAGCGCCCATATTATTCTACACCACATTGATTACAAAATGGGCATACCATATGAAACCGTGCAGAAGAAGAACAAGTGCCCATTTTCGTTCACAAAATAAATCTCTTAATTTCGCTTTTGTTCTTTCGTTTTCTGGTAGTTCTTCTAACTTCACATCTGGGAAGGTTCTTTTGTTTATGCTAGCTATTTTTCGAAGAATTCTCTCCGCTGCTTCTGTCTTTCGCTGACTCTGTAACCATTTTATCGACTCAGGGAAAACCCTAAGAAATCAAAAATCAAAAATGAACGTGCTTTTAAAGTGTGCTTGTCATTTCATGAGATTCGCTGCGACACACTGGGGATGCAAAAATGGGAGTGGAGAAGTTTTCAAAAATGGGTGTTCCTATTTAATACCTAAGATTATCATTATATGATGAAATGGTTGCATACACTTAACCTTTCAATAAAGAAAAGTCATTCTGAATTAGAATATATAAGATTTTATGTTCAAAGGACCGTTTTTCTGTGAAGGTTTGATTTTTTTTCTTTCTCGCTATGTATTGTGGTACTGGGAAACTTTCTGCATAACGGACACCTCTTTGTAGAGGACATATTTTCTTAGTCACGATGGTGTCTTGCAATGTATAGTGGTCCGCTATTGCGAGGTTTAACTGTAATTTGATATGATGTGTTACTATGATAATCATCAACAATACAAAAATATACGGATTTTCTTAGACGGCAACTGTAGAGTGCAATTAATCGTTAATTGTACTCTGCCGAATGCAAATTACATCTAGAAATACATAAGGAAGCCTAGTTTTCTAGAAACAATCAGAACTACTTAAATCTATTTTACTGTTTGCAGGGACTTACTGATTCCTTCATCTTAAATAACAATTGCTATGTTGCTGTGTCAATTAAAAGCAACCATTGCAGTGATTCGTTCTTACTTATGTATTACTTACTAATTTGGCTATGGCTATATTTTTCGGATAATACATGCAGGACTTGCTTATTTCAAAAGACAATTTTGAAAATGTAGGATTATCGACCCAAGAAGTGCATAAATTAAAATCAAACAGTATAACTGTTAATTTTAAGCAGCTTGGACCAGGGTCTTCTTCACCGCCGTTTGTATATAAAAAGGGCAAGGAACCCTGGGTTCAAGGTTGAGAAATTAGTTACAGGAACTTGTTTCCACTTCTTTAGTATAATTCATTAACAATTACATAGTGTAACTTTTCTGTAACATTATCAGAAACGACAAACCTATGTCATCCACTTAAATGTTGTATTCGAAATAGAAATAGAAAACGTGCACATCCGAACGGTCTCATTAAAAAACTTTTATTTTATCAGTTTATGTTTAAGCGAGTAATCATCAGCTGTACAAAATTACACGGTTCTGATTGGCTTCGACGAAATCTGAAGAGTACGATTAAACGTTAATTGTACTCTATAGCGTACAAATGACATCTTAAAATACATTATGCAGACTAGTTTTCTTGAGGAAACAATCCGAACTGAAATCTATTTTACTGACGAACTGATTTTGTTTTCCTTGTTTTAAATAACAATAAAAATGGTTTCTGGTCTTTTTAATGACTAAGTTTCTCCGTGTCACTCATAAGCAACCATCACAGTGCTTCACTTTATTTTGTTTCTGTATGTTGTCGACGAGGTTTAACTGTAATATGATATGATGTGTTACTATGATAATCATCAACAGTGCAAAAATATACGGATTTTCTTAGACGGCAATTGTAGAGTGCAATTAATCGTTAATTGTACTCTGCCGAATGCAAATTACATCTAGAAATACATAAGGAAGCCTAGTTTTCTAGAAACAATCAGAACTACTTAAATCTATTTTACTGTTTGCAGGGACTTACTGATTCCTTCATCTTAAATAACAATTGCTATGTTGCTGTGTCAATCATAAGCAACCATTACAGTGCTTCACTTTATTTTGTTTCTGTATGTTGTCGACGTTACCCTACAAAAACTTGGTTTCAACACACTTTCTTGTGTTGTAGTAAGAATAAAGCATAAATTCATTTTACACGTCCTTAGCATGAGCAGCGGCGGACTCCAGCGGCGGATCTAGGGTATGTCCAAAATTGTGGAGGAGCACATTAACATAAAACGTGTTTTCAGTCTGTATCACCAATGGGCTTACTTGCACGTTTTTCTTTTATGGTTTAATAGCTAACATTCTCCTCCACAAATTTCGACATACCCTCTAGATCCGCCTGTGATGAGATTAATCCTCATTAATCGTGAATTGTACTCGAAAACATGCAATTACTCGTAATAATTAAATTATCGTCACGGCCATAAAGAAAGGGCTCGGGTTGGCTCACACAAACCCTCATAACGAAGACTGTCTGAAGTTGATAAAGGGACGCTACGAATTAGTTCCACGACTGTTTAACCTTACATCCATTCATTGATCTCCGCTACTGGACGCGGAAATTCAGACCGATTGTCAGTCTGACTGGTAACTATATACAAAAACCACCTCCTATACTCGATTTCGCTATCGCAACCGAACAGAAGTTCGTCACGGAAATTCGTGAGCCGAAAGAAAAAACGACTAGTGGTAATATCTAGATTTAGATAGCGCGAAAAAGTTAGTTAGGCGGAAACTTTAGTGAAAACTAGTCCCTTTATCAACTTCGTCCGGCACATGTATACAATAATTCAAAAATCTAAAATAAAAAGCAGAATTTCGACCTACTTCCACAACAGCAAGACAACCAGGTATGGTGCTGAGATTATACGCGCCAATATTCTCCAGTTCTTTACAAGATAAGCTTCCAAACTGAGCAACACGAAGGCAAGCGCAAACGGTATCCAGATGAGGGTCGATGCGAGAGCACGTCGTTTCGGACCGACCAATTCCACCAGAAAAACAAATATATCGCCGATGATTCCAGGTATAAAGAAGCCGGCGATGAACAAACAGAACGCAAGAAATTCGTAATTGGGCGAAAAACTTTGCACAAAGACAGTGGTTTGCAAAGCAAGGTACGACAATAGTAGAATCTTTCTTCTACCAAACCTTCATTAAAAATAGTTATGGACAAGTAAAGGTTTGTATAGATCGTTTGTACTTGAGGATTTGTAAAATATACGCACAGTCATCATGGTGCTATGGATGCCAATGGTATGTTATAAAACGCAACACAATAGAAAATACTGGATACCAGAGTAAAGAGTCAAGAGGCGTTAAACTATCATTTAATATAACATTTTTTTTCTCTCAGTTAAAAAGTGTTCTTTTGACATTTGAGAATCTTATCCTATTTTGTGGGATTTATTTTTGCAGATGAAGGTACCAAAAAACTGCTAGTTTTTGCAGAACACAGCAGAGGGTTGTGATTAGGTACCATCAATCTCGTTTTCAATATGAAAATTGCTTTTAACTGCACTGAAACAGTATAAAAATTGCATATAATTAATGAAAATTCAAAATGTTACAGTCTTTTTAAATGTCGGGTCCGTTTTTTTCAGGACACACTGTACATAGAGGAAATTACTGACTGATTTATAAAAAGAGGCGCGAAATATTGATATAAGGCAATAATACATTGTTAACCAGAAATTCGAAAATAGTATAATAAATTGTGTGAATCTTCCCAATTCCTTTTAAGCTTCCTTTTAAAATATGAGTAACAAGAAAAGAAGGATATAAATATATAAATATTAGCTAGGAATAGGCGCCAACAATATTATCAAAGTTTTGCCACGTGTTCCATCTGTGGTGTCACGTTCTAATGTAGATTAAAATACCCAAGAAAATTCAAAATTATGAATTAATTAAAATAAAAAGAGAAAGAAATCCTGCATTTCTTTTCTTTTTTTTTTTTTTTTTGCAGATAAGGGACAATACACAAAAATAAATTCCAAAAAATATACTTCCTCAAAATTATCTTATCGCAAAACAATTCTTTCCACAAAGATTTCTTCCCAAAGGTAAACTCTTTGCAAGTCATAAGCACGAATCTTTGATATAACATTCCGAAAGCGTATGATTAGAAGACAGAATTGAAGAACATTTTAGAAAACGCCCATACTTATCTGACAATATTCCTGTGAGTAACGCCCCAAATACGCCACCCAGAAATCCAACGCCATTAAGTAACACAACTAACCAACTTCTGTTGCATATTAATTCGAACTAAATAAGAAATACGGTTCGGAACTTAAAAATTAATTTATCATTGGATTATTTTAACCAACAAGCATTCCTTCCATGTATTTCTACCTTCATGAAGATCTTGCGAACATACGCACCTCCGTTACAATAGAAAATTCTTTCTCAGTGAGAAAAGTCCAAGATGATCGATTCATATGACATCTCTCTTTAAAAAAATCATTGCCATCATCAAACGTACCATTCAGTCTACATTCGCCATCTTTAAATCCTGATTCAGTACACATCCAACCAGGTTCCAACGTGTAAAACACTACGGACATATTGTGCGGAACCGTACCGATCATAAAAACCGACAACAATAAGGTTAAAGCGACTTGGTATCGGGAATATTCACCTATGTGCGATAGTATCGTGTCAATGTCAACACCTTTTGGCACTTCTGCAGTTATCACTCGTCCCGTCTGCTTGCCCTGTGCTCCCACAATAGGCAATCTTTCGTTAACAACTTCTTCTATAAAGACTGTGCTTTTATTGTCTGCTACAACCTCAACACCATTTTGTTCTGGTGCAATTGAAGTTTTTCCCATTTCTTGATTTGAAAGGCTTTTATTCCAAAAGACGACTTCCTGTTAGAATGACACAAATCTTTCAACGACCCAAAAAATCCTTCACGGCAATAGATATTTGGTTCCGATCTACAGGTTATCGTTACAGAAGCGAAGAAGCTGGCAGAGTAACAAGATGACGTAATCGATTAATGTTTAACAATCGACAAGAGGACCCTACCTCGTGTAATCAGAACACACTGACATCATGTAAATAGACATTTTCAAGCATGTTTTATAAAGTTGAGAAGATATTTAATGTTCTTCACGTAAATAGTAAACGAGAATTAAAACAATGCAAACTTGTTTGTTCAACAGAAATAAAAAAAAATCATATTTCACAATAATGTAAATATCAACAGAAATGCCGGAGAAAAGCAATAATGACTTTGCATTCTCAGATTCTCAAATCATAAGGACTACTTTTAATAGAAGGATACCCGTCTGTCCGTGGTCGTCTTATGGAGCTGTCTATTTTATAATGCAATTTGTTTTATAGAGATCATTTATATCCTGTAAGTCAAAATATATGTTGACTGACAAGTTTTTTATAATCTTTCTCAAAGAATTTTTATTTTCAATAGTGTGACCACTTCAACCTCGATCCCAGGGCTTCTTCTCTGTCATATTGGACATTTACGGAGAGAGAGAGAAGGGCCTGGCACTGGCTGCATCGATAACCTTGTTTCTGACAAACGTTTGTAATGTTTGTTGTTATAATGGTGAGTGAAATTGTCAAAACAAATATGGAAGAGAACACAAGCATAATTTCAAAGAATGATATTTTGGCGTACTTTCATAAAGCGATTCATTTGTTTAACTGCATAACCATTAATAATACCCTTTCACTTTTTTGGCTCTTGATGGAAATTAGACATGGACATTATCAATAAAATGTGAATAATATCACAATGTTTAACTAAAGAAAAATTCAAAAACAAATTACCAAATCAAAACAAACTCTCTATGTAGATTTACGAGTAAAACTAAATGAGATGATTTTTGCTATGTAAAAACGGGGGTGTTTACATGGCTATCGTTTAACCATCCTACCTTCAGCCGTTTGTTTATTTTGTTGACAGGTATAAAATAAACATTTGCGTTTTGTTTTTCCGTTGCTTGCCATTATCTTTATTTTGAAACTCGCGACAACTCGTCGGATTAGTAGCGGCCATCTCAAATATGTAATTTATGGAATCAGATTTCAAAACTGACCAACCATTGTCAGCGCATAGAAATACATATTTCTATGGTCAGGGCTTTCTTTCTCTCTTCGTAACATCAGCTATGAATGTAAGAGAAGAAGAAGCCCTATGTTCGAGGCTGGCGACCACATTTTAACTTCGAATTACTTTTGATTCAGATTGTAAAAACTCCTTCTAACATTCGATGTTGCTAAGAGATTTTATACAGGTTTAGAACACAAGTATGTCTCACTGATAACTTCTCCTCAATATGAATTTACGGTGAAAAGTCTTATAGAAATGTTTAAAAGAACCTTAACTCTGGCCTCATTAATCCAGACAACATTTACAAGATTTACACCAATAACTTTAGGTGTGGCGAATTTGAGAGTTGAATGTGACATGTATGGGGATGGGTTTTTTCAGCACGGAAAGAGAGACTTTTGCGGAGTTTTGACGATCGTAACCATGGACTCGTTTAACCCAGACAATAACAAATTTTTCTGCGCAAAGTGGTGATGATCGCATCTTATTAGATTACCTGTACGAGAGTATACATCCAGAGGCGGATCTTGAATCTAGGCAAAATTTATTGAGGTGAGTAAGATCATTAAGAGTGTTAAGGAAAAACTAGTACCCATATCAACACTTAAGTTTTAACAGAATATTCACGACACTTCTCCTCCACTTATTTTGCCTAACCCTAGATCCGCTACTGTACATCTACCAATTTTTGAACTAGCTATCTACTTGATGTCTGCTTGATGTAAACGCCTAGGGAACAGATATTAAACTGGGATTTAGGGCATCAGTCGAAAATAATGGGAACGCTAATAATCCGAAATTTTATTCAGTTATTTGATTGATATACCTTTTGTCTCTTTCACAAACGGTTGACATACTTCTAAAAACGAATTCATAGACAACCAGGCCTTTCACAATGTAATTCTATTTATTCGGTAATATGTACATATAACGCGCATATTTATGGTGAAAAACTTCCCGCTAAACTCACTCTGTGCGCATATTTTCCTCAAATATCTCATGAATTATGTACTTTCGGTATAATATTTCTTCTGAAGCATTGAAAAGTGTTGAAAATGTATTTTTGAGTTGACACGTGGAAATAAGGAAATAAGGAAAATTTGACTGTTCAATGAAAAAAAAGTCAGGACCAAAATTGGCAAAATCCTCCCGCGTGAAGTTTTCCGCACAAAAGCGTGAAGTAAGAATCGCGCATTAAAGACTCTGTATATATACAACTATAAACTAAAGAACTACAGAAAAATAAAAATTAAGATTAAAACAAATAAAAGCGATGGCTGCGATGCAAATGAAAATAGTTTTCTTGGATTACTTCAATGTGACGTTATCACCTCTTGATATGATACTCAGCCTTAACAAAAACAAAAGTTGGTCATGATTAGTCATAAATAACGCCACAACGTCCCACTTTAACGCCCTTCGAGAATGTCCTCTTCGTGAATAGTCTCAGCTTAGTTTTCATGGAAGTGTTAAAAGCGGACATAGTCAGAACCTTCGCAACTTATCTGGCTTCTAATAAATGTTGAGCAAAGTTGATGATTTGCTGCCATGACTTTGAAAAAAGTTTTACCTGACTTCTGATCCTGTTCGGCTACCGATTGAATGGCTATCTCTCACATTGTCAATCAAATTGTTGATGCGTAACACTATGATGGAAAAAGATTAAGAATAGAGTACAATTATGGTGTGGTTGGTAGTACCTCGCAATCTGACGAGTGTGTACGAGTCTCAGTCATGTTGTTTCTCGATAGCTCCATATTAACTCGTTTGGAGGCCACACTGACCTTATTGAGCACTAATATACATATCTGTGAAACCTCCTTACGTAGTTACTTACTTACTCACACAGAGCACTCTGGGTCTGTACGTTTACAGAGATGAAACCAGGGTTGGACAAAAAGTAGTTACGTTCTATTAATGTTAAATAGATTGAAAGTGTGACATATTAGGTCTTTAATATTTACTGTCGTGAATAAAAGGTTTTCATTCCGCCTGTCGTAAGAACATTCACACCTTACAACAGTATCTTGACTGAATAGTAAGTTCACTTCGTTTCCTCTCAAATTTCTAGATATTCAACATTGTTAATACAGAAGAAGAAAAGGAAACTGTGGAAAGGCTTTCTTTCCGAAAGCAGCAATTTTGTAACACAAGAGAAGCAACCTCCAACCCAGGGCTTCATTCTGAATGAATAATAAAACGAAATGAAAATCATTTACACTTCACTGTGAATGTGATCAAATAGATTTATCTGATGTTTACAGAAGGTTTTAGCTTTATTAAGGTATTGTATCACATGCCACGCGAATGCAGCGGTAAATAATGCAACCAATCCCAGAATAAAGAGAGCTGCCAGTGATGTCCACGCCAACAGATTTTCTTACGTTTAACCCGTTTTAACAGTCTTTCGGGTGGAGATTTCTGTTATAAAACAAACAATTAACGCCCTACCTGAGGGCCTCCTTTCTCGCAATGTATCGTGTGTCCTACAATCCTTTGTTTCAATTAATCTCAGAGACGCCAGTCCCGCCAATAAACAAAGAACCGTAATAAGTGGCAGAGGTAGTCTTTTATGTATCAAGCTTATACCATGTGTAAGCCAGGGCGCTATAGTTCCGCCCACTATGAACAATATAACAAGTGTATGCAAGCCACGTGACCTAAAATAAGCATTACGTTGCGTCATAGTTACTTTTGACTTTGACTTAATAACTTAATGACTTAACAAAATCTCTCGGTTCCAGATGTACTATCTTTTCTCAGTAAACATCAACCTACCTCAATACTGTTGGAAACGTTTCAGTGGATAGCAAATATACCGAACTAAATGCTATGGAGATAAAAAACATCGATAGAATGCCAAACGTCACTCTTGCTATTCCAGAAGCTGAAATGAAAAGCAAGGACAAAGGTAATATACCCTTTACAAAGGTTTCAGAATAATATACCCTTTACATAATTTCTGTTCAATCGAGGTGAGTTTGGCCAACTGTTAAAACGAACCTCGTATTAATGCGTTTATTTTGGTTCATAGTTATATTTAACTCATATACTTTGTTCAATCGCAAATTTCAGGTAAGTTTCAAAACAGAAATGTGGTCCGTATGAACAACCGAGCAAAAAAGAGGCAAATAAACATAAAAGGTTCATTATGAAGAATAATCAGTGTATTCAGTTCACGAACGCCCAATATTTGTAAGTGTTTTTGAAGAAAATGGAGCGGTTTCGGGGTGGTTGGTAGGGGCACCGGGATTCTCACAAACAAGTGAAATTCTTGAAGGTGCGTAACATCATAACTATCTTTTATTGACCAAATGAATGTAGTTGATCTTTCATTTCTTCACGCGTTTTTCATTTCTTCACGCGTTTTTGTTTTTTTAATGCGAGTTTATCTAGCAGTTTCAAATCTTTGAGATTCTCCAATAAAAAGTCATTACGAAACGTTCGAAGAAAAGCTGATACTGAACTTAATGACCCAAACGGAAAGTACAAGGTTTTCACCACGAACTTCTGCTATTCTGAGACCGAGCAGATGCACGTCATGGTACAATGCATTCGAACAAAACATACCTGAAGAAGATGGTACATCCTCTGAGATTCCTGATACAACTGCCAACGTGATGACTGTCACATAATTACCTAACATCACTGTCTTCTTTAGTCCAAACCTACAATATACAGATGAACGAAAAGTAAGGTAAGTAGTCTCACGTGTAAAACGATACTATTACTAATTTCCCGACAGCCGAAAACAGGTCGATAACATCAAATTCACAAAATTACAAAATGGTGAAAAGCTGAACACAGTGTACTACTGAGAGCGAAGTGTTGCAGGAAATCAGGATTGGATATTCTGTTTATATTTAAACACACACACACACACAGATTAACTGACCAATCATCAAACGTAATTACAGGGTGTGGGGTTGGGGGAGTATATGGTTTCTCCAATAATTTGATCAAAAATGAATTTTGATCCCTTAAAAGTCTACTACCTATAATAGACACCTACCCCCACCCCACCCCTCCGCGGTTCCCAGTATTCTACTGTGATTTGCAGTTGCGCAAAAGAAGGTCAAAATATATAAAGTCAATTCGGAAAAGGTGTATTAATAGCAATGTTGAGCAACTTACCGGCCAGACAGGTAAATCATACAAAATACTGATGGAAATTCAACAACACTCAACACAGCAAGATTAATGTATATATTTCCACTTAGATGTGCTGCACTTAGACTGACACCATAAAAGATTATGGAATAAACGCACCTAAAATGTGAAAGTCTGGAACGTGTGATACTTCTCAAAACTTAGTGTTATAATTCTATCAAACATTTACAACAGTAGGGGGGAAAATGCACAATAATCATGCTATGAAAATGAATCCGTGTGCTCAATACACCTTTCTCGAATTCATGTTCATAAGTCGCATTCTGACGCAGTTGTCCATGTGGACCTCTTTTTGATGTGTTGCATTGTTTCACGGTAATTATTTAGTTATACAGTGCGTCCCAGAATGTTAGCTTCAGTAACTTTATTCTCAATTTTCTAAAAAATGAATAATGGTATAATAATGAAATATATACCATTAGAAAGCTGAGTTTCTTGGCTTTCTATTGATGTGATACCCATTAACTGATTTTTTATATTTAGCTTATAATCCAAGAAAAAAACAAGTGTTTTAATCTAAAAATTCTTAACGATCAATTAAAACTCAGTTAACAATAAAAATATTAAACAGCAAAAGTTATAACACAAGTAAAAAATTATCATTACAATAAAAATGTTTAAAAAAAGAACAATAAGAAAGTTGTACTTTAAGGTCCTTCTACATGTTCACCATTTCTTTGAATGCAAAGTTGAGCTCTTCTTTGCATTTCTCGAAGTGAGTTACAAATAAATTGTCTTTGGTTTCCAAATAATGTTGTACAAGAAATGTTCGCTGATCTACTGATAAATTTCTGTTCATTTTTTATTATTATTTTTCTTATCAAAACGCTATGAGCTTTTTATCGTGTAAAACTACCTTTTAATGTTATGTTAACATTTTTTTTATTTTTGGTAACAATTTTTGAGAATTCTCAAATGGTTTGTAAAAAATCAATACCATAATTATAAACAACAATGAATATTTTGCTCATTAAACGAGGTGTTAATTGATCGTTAAGAATTTTTAGATTAAAACACTTGTTTTTTTCTTGGATTATAAGCTAAATATAAAAAATCAGTTAATGGGTATCACATCAATAGAAAGCCAAGAAACTCAGCTTTCTAATGGTATATATTTCATTATTATACCATTATTCATTTTTTAGAAAATTGAGAATAAAGTTACTGAAGCTAACATTCTGGGACGCACTGTATATTTTGCTCATTAGCAAATCGCAGTGGGACAGTTTTCGTTAATTTTCATCACAGGAACACGAGGCCTGTATGGACAACTGAGCCATGATGCGCCATATAAACATCAATATCGGGAAAGGCCTGATACTTAGTGTTTTAATGACTCGGCGCTGATTAACTTCAGATCGTCATTTTCAGGTCCAGTAATTCATTATAAGATAAAAGCCTTAAGCAATTGATTTTCAAATGACATGTTTTTTTGTATTTTCAATTTGATTGTGGGCTTTCATTGACAGTTATGCTGGCAGAAATTGCCACTTCCTTCTTGGGAACACGAATTACTTCTCAAAAGGCCAATAAAAAGGACGGTCTGAAAACCAAATGACATAACAGCGGCGGATGTAGGGTTAGTCAAAGAAAGTGGAGGAGAACAGAGTCATGAATTTTCTGTAAAAACATAAGTGTTGATTATGTTATTTGAACGTTTTTCTTTTATACGCTTAATGACCGCTTAATGCTCTCCTCCATAAATTTCAACTAGGTTCTAGATCCGCTTCTGCATAATACCGTCGTGTTTATATTCCTGCATATAAATCTTCTTGTATCTTCATCGCATTGGATATTCTCTTCGATACGGGAGTAGAAAAATAGTGTGTGAAAGAAATTATCAGGAAGATTCCTAACAGTCATAGATCTTGATTTTGTGTCTTGCATGCATTTTAGCTGTTACTTTTATTGTTACTCACAAGTTGTCACTTACCATATGAAGCCATGTAAAGACATTGTGTAGATCCATTTCACGTTACAGAATAAATCTTTCATTCCTGGCTCTTTTTCATCCTGACGCAACGCTAATAATTTGACGTCTGGATACGGTTTTCGGTTTATTTTAGCTATGCTTCGAAGAATATCCTCAGCTGCGTTAGTTTTTTGACGAACTTGTAGCCACCTCACGGACTCTGGTAAAATTCTATGAAATTTAATGTTTAATGATGGAGAACACGTGGAAGAGTTTCATATTTCCCCAACAAAGTAAACTGGTAGTTAAAGGATAAAGTCTCATAACGGAGTAACATTTTGAAAAATTCGTTATTTTGAAAGACCACTGGAATGTGATCCGCACGTTGATTATGTGAAAAGGCCCAAAACCTTTTTATCCAATCAATAAATCAATCAATCAGTCAATCAATCAATCAATTATTCTACTTACTTCCAAACTAATAAGATCACTAAGTATGGCGCGGAAATTATACGTGCTAAGATTCTCCAATCTCTTACAAGATAAGCCTGTAAGCTCAACAATGCTAACGCCAAGGAAAATGGTATCCAAGTGATCGTTGATGCGAGTGCACGTCGTTTCGTACTGACAAGTTCCACCAACAGAATGAATATTTGACTTATAACGCCAGGCAGACAAAAACCGGCAACAAACGAACAGCAGGCGAAAAATTCGGAATTAGGGGAAAAGCTTTGCAAAAATACAGATATTTCTAAAATAATATATGACACCAACATCGTCCATTTTCGTCCGAACCTATAATAACACACATGATTATAAAAAGCAGTGATTAAAAGCAACTTCATACACAGGCTCTTTTTTTATGAATTAACGACGGTTATTAAAAAGGTAAGAGATCCTGTGTACGAAATTGACTTAAAGGAGAAGAAATCATTTTTCTTCAAATCAATGATAGCTTACTTATCTGAAATAATTCCAGTGGTTAAAGCCCCAAACACACCACCAAGAAGTCCAACAAGTTTAATCAGTATCACTAACCAACTTTTACCGCATATCAATTCGAACTAAAAAAAATATATGATATAGAGAGTAGCTGATGTGGTGTAGGAGAAATATTAGTAGACACCTGCGGTGGAGGAGAAATATTAGTAGACAGCTGCAGTGGAGGAGAAATATTAGTAGACAGCTGCAGTGGAGGTTCAGTGTTGGACATGAAATGACAGTCAAATAACATTGGGGGATGAGCGAAAATGAAAGGTTACATATATTTTGTCCAAAAGTTTAACAGTTAGATAGAATATTTCGACCAAAATTAACACACACCTCTGTTACTATAGAAAATCCGTTCTTAGTGAGAAAAGTCCAAGATGATCGATTCATATGACATCTCTCCTTAAAAACTTCATTGCCATCGTCAAACGTACCATTCAGTCTACATTCGCCATCTTTAAATCCTGATTCAGTACACATCCAACCAGGTTCCAACGTGTAAAACACTACGGACATGATATGGGGAACTGCTCCAAAGAAGAAAATTGAAAAGAACAGCGAAAGGGAAATTTGATATCTGGAATATTCCCCAATCAATGGCAAAATTGCATCAATATCGACGACATCCTGTCTCTTAGCTGCAGCCAACAAATATCCTTTTTCAGGGTCAACCACACCATCTTTAATTAAGTCAATTGGTCCATCTACAATGTCCACTTCTGCACATGTGTATTTTACAGAATACTCTTCCATCGCCGTTATTGGTTCTTCCCACTCAGCTCTATGGTTTCAAAACGATTCGTTTTAATGCCTCTTTGCATATCTGTATTATTTTTTCCTCAAAAGCAGAACCTCCAGAAATACACACATACATAGCATAGCTTCTAAACGACAGCAGAGGATTTCCCCTCACCAATGCAGATAAGCTTTATTCTGATGCAAAGTTTAAATGATTTTCCTTTCGATAAGTTTTCAATCTCAATAATTAGAAAACAATTATAATCATTAAAAGTCATTAGAAAACTGTATGGTTTGGAAGTCTACTATAACTACTTACTGTTAATTTTTACTTTGATCTTTTCAATAGGCATGCACTTTTGATCACATGACAAATTACAACCAATGTGCAGTAATTATTTTATGTCATGTGATCAAAGTAATTACGAAACAAACTACTGTTAGCTACCTTAAGAACAGAAATTTTCACGGAATAAATATTCGCAGTTGCAAGGTCACAGTGAAGAAACAGTGTATTTTGCGGAATTTATTTTCGGTGTCCGTTAATTTTTTGTAAATTTCACAGAATTATATTCGTGACCAGAGCCGTAGCTAGAGCTCAGTCAAGGCATTTTTGCTAACGTCAGCACTTTTTTGAGCTACAACCATTTTCACCAAAACGTAGCACTTGAGAATCTGGGGAACGCTGTACTGATTATAACCCTTATATGCATCATAACTCTCCGGGATAGTATTCTATACATGTCAGGCAGTATTTTCTGTAAGTATGACGTCATCAGTAAAACTTGTGACGTCACAATGTTCCTAAATATCTCTAATTTGTCCATTATTTCAAAGATTATTTCCGTGCCTTTTATGATACGAATACTTTTATGAAACAACTCTTCTTTGCATTTAGGTTCTGTATAATTAGCTGTAGATTGTTTTCAAATGATTTCTGATGGTTCTGCAGGCATTTTTTTATTCCAATTTTCATGTGAGAAAAGTTCAAATTAGATAAAGATTCCATTTTATATAAAGTGCTGACGTCAGCATATTTCCAATTGCTTTTGCCCAAGTAGTCTGAGTAATGTTACTTACAAGCACAAAAAATAAGAAACTAAGTTCGTATCTTAGAAATCTGTAAAATTTTACCGAAATCGTAAATCATGAAAAATTCTTGAAAATTTGTATACCCAGTAAGAAATGTGCTGACGTCAGTAAAATTTACTATTAACCATGGTAACAACTATTAGTGGAATTTACTCAGAAAAGGATGAGCTACATTCTTACTAAATTCCATTGACCTAGCATGTGGAAAATAGATATGAGCCGGGCCTACTAGGCACCCACCATAAATGATCTTCAAACAATAAAAATACTTTACCTTTATAAATCTCTCTTCCTCATCTGAAAATTCCATGTAAAGAAACAAAAATAAACTTCTATTAAAAAATATCCTTGTGCCCGATCTTGTCGAAATCTTGTTTTAATCTTTTTTTCAAAACACGAGTTTTCTTTGAACGATAATATGCACAGTTTGTTTTGAAACAATTTTTTTTACATGTTACAAGCATGTTCTTCTATTGTGATAACAATCAAATGAATGCATCAATTTCAAAATATTTGTTCAACTAATAAATACGTAGAAAAACAAAACAAAAATGTCTTTCCCAAAAAGAAACCGTTCGCATTTCGACTCAACTTATTTTTTCATTACAAGTGGATGACGAAACCATTATCTGTGAAGTTATTTGATTATTATCGTAGCTTCTTAATAAGACATTCGATTCGTTGTAGATACCATATGACGTCATTGTTCTTTTGATTATTGAAAGATATCCGTCCGGATCACCTCACTGATAGAAATCTATTTCATGAAAGAAAGGTCAATTTGTAAAATTGAAAAGGATGATGCGTCACCTAGTAATGTAATTCAGTTTACTTGAAGGGAATAAACTCTTTTGATGAGAAATTAACTTGACGGTTAGCCCTAAAAGTTTCTTAAAGAAGTCCAGTTTTCACCCTCGAAAACTTTCTTAAAGATTGTTAATTACCGTTGAAAACAGTATAATCTTTCTGTGACCTGAAGAAACAATTAAAACAGGGAAGTTTCTTAGGTTTTTGACTAGCCGAACCCCAGTTTCTTATTGTACAGGTAAAAAGTTTTCAAATGTTAAAATTTTACCTATATAAGTTTCTGGAATCCAAAAAGATTTCGTTTTGTTTCATCTCAATTTACGTTCTATGTTTTTTTTTTAAAATCACACGCGCGAAAAATATCGAAATCTGATTGGAGAAAAAAAACAAAAGAATAAAAGAGAAAGCTGATTGGACAGAAAAACAATAAAATATAAGCATTTCTAAATTGTCGGGAGCAGTACAATTAAGCGAATGATACACGATCAAATTTGTCGAACTGATGGATTCAGCAAGTTTGATCGTGTTACGAAAAAAAAAAAAAAAAAATAGATAGATGCACTCGCTGTACCAAACTACCGATGTGTGACCTTTCTATTTTTGTGGTTGACATACGTCACAAAGCGATAAATTTCAGATAACTGATACATTGTCTTCGAGAATTCAGTACGGCGTGCTGATTTAAAAAAACGTCAAGAAATCGTGTAAGACCAAGCTTGACCAACTCGCTGCTTTAGGACATAGAGAATTTTGCTTAGGAGAAAATTATGCCTTTGAGTGTGGCTACAACGTTTGATGATATGTTTTCACCAGAAATAAAGGCTTATGAAAATCAAGGTCATGTCCAAATTGTTATATGGCTCTCTTTCCTGAAAATGGGTCATTTTAGAATAAACTTCTGTTGCTGGATATAGGGATGGGAGTATGTATTTTATACAAATTCCCACAATCTATAAAATCAAAGTCAATAGAAAATTATCTGATCAGGAAGCTGATTGTCAAGTTCTATTGTCGGTATTTTTTATAACTTAAATTTTTTATAACTCTAAACTGTAGTTTATTTTGCATTCACTTTGATCACATGACATTAAATAATTACTGCCATGTGATCAAAGTGCGTGCATGATAAAAATAGTCTACCTGGTGGGCAAAGGGACCTCCAGTTCGTGCCCACTGGATATTCTGTGTTCCGGTGTTTCGTCACAACATTTATGACTGGGACGATCTAGAGGATCATAGGATAGGATACCTGTAAAGCATACAAGCTTTTGTTTTATTTAGTGTGTGCATTGTGAACTAAATCACCTTGAGGCTAATAGTGTGCGAAAGGGGAATTCAGATATCATAAAATTTTAGGAAAAAATAAACAATAAGTTGTTATAATAGGTTTCCAGAACTTTACAATTGTCACTATACAATTATCAAACATTAAAAAATAGAGGCTAAAATAGAAAGTTTCCATTTTTTTCAAGTTTTGGATATAAAATACATCCATAAAATTCTATCCCTAAACAATTTTGGTTAACAATCATTATTTGCTTTCAACTGTTTTCATTGCCTGATTCTTAAGCACGTAAATTTTTGTCATTTGTGGAGCACTTCAGACGTCTACCATCTTTGTAAAAGTTACGTTTGTTCTTTATGAACTAATCATATATACGGTTGTGGAGATATAGGCACGGTATTACAGGGGCTTATTTGAATAATATTTCTTTTTCATCGGTAGATCTAAAGAAAAAGAGATAAAAAAAGATTATGAAGGATTGGAAACTAACTTGCTGAATTCATCAATAGACAGAGAATTGAGCAGGAGAAGAGTAGCAACAGCGGTGATTGTGGTAAAGATCAACTTCGTCCCCAGGGCTTCTTCGCCTTTTTGATACGCAAAATAACTTTCGTTCTCGTAATTCATATCAAAAATACGAAGAAGCCCCGGCACGAGTTTGTGGTACAAATCCCATGGAATGCGGTTGATATAAGCTTTCCAATATCGATACTGGGTAGTGGGTTGCTCAAATACGGAATAACGGTGAATAAGTATGGATGATGTTTGTCTAACAAGATGCCATCATGAACCTTTTGAGAGTAATATTCTCTATTTAGTTTAAAAGAAATTCCAAAATTCTAAACTTTCACCTAAAATGAGTGATGAGCACATCTTGTAAGACATAAGGTAATTTCAAACAGCAAAATTCGAGTGAAAAAAACATCTCAGATCCCAACTAATAACCATATACGCATATATTACAACCTGTAAAGCCCTTTTCCCCCTGTAAAGCCCATAATTTTTTGAAAAACATGAATATTCTTACTGTTTCTTTTTCTCGTCAGCCGATTCTTCATGTACTAAAAACACAGGAAAGAAAAGAAATATCCAGAAACTGGTGCCAGATTAGGGCTAAAGCTTACATAATCATAAATTTTACAATGTCGCACTCTACTTTTTAGCAGTAACCTTTAATTATGTTTGTATTGAACCTACAGTAAGAAATTTCAGTTGACTGGCGTTTTAACCAACCGTTGAATGTTTATTGGAAGACCTAAATTAACGTTTCACTGTTTAAGAATGGGTATTTAGTGTTCGTTCGAGTAAATACAGCTTTTCATTATATCTCTACATCGCCTAAAACCGCGTTTACACTATTCGGTTAATTTCTACGCCAAAAGGTATGTTGGAAAAAAAGAAAAAAAACATGGAATTCTGCGAAGTAGGGTCTTTCACTTTTATGTTCAAAGGAATTTATAAGGAAGTCAAAGTATATGTTTCATGCCATCTTACGCTGAGTTTATTCATTGAATACGTATCCTGCAGTGACGACAACAAAACTTACCGACAGTAATGTCGTTATCGAACGTCTCTGCCGTCGGTTTTCCTTTGGTTTCTTTCAGTGTTAAACAGGAGAATGCTGCAGCCAAGCTCAACGCCCCCATAAAATAGAATGGAACTGAGTAGTGCAGTGTACGTAAACCTTGCGCCACCCATGGCGCAGATGCAGCACCCACGCGACTTACGACTGATAGTAACGCCATGGCTTGTGATCTAGAAAGTGATACTAAACTCTATATGAAGCAGAGGAATTTCTAGATATCATGGACTTTATACTTAGGACAAGAAAAAATCATGAAAATCTTTTCGTAAGTAACGTTTTTCAAAATGAACAATAATGACGTTTGCATCGCTTACAAAGAGATTTGATATTTCAGGGAAATTTATTTTACGACCTTCTTTTGCTCTCACGTTATTTAGTAAAGTGCTTGGAAACGAAATATTTTTGACGTATAAAATGATCAGAGAAAATGGAGTGTGGCTAGAATAATTTGTAGAGGAAAGTGTGGGGGAGAGCGAAAAAAGTCACTATTAGGACATAATTACAGTGCGTTGCTCACTTACTGAAACTCCAATTGGCTAGGAATTTGCAGCTTACCTTACTACTGTCGGATACAGTTCAGCTGATAGAACATATACCGAGTCGAATGACGTGGTTATGAACATTTTACCAGTCATACCGAGTATAACACGTGACCAATTATTGACTAAAACAAAAGAAGAACAGATATAAGTAAGAAGACATCCGGAATAATATGCCTCTACAAATTTTCAACATCCCCTTCGGGATTGACCCTGCAGTCACGTGACGTCATTCGAAGGTTATATGAACGTCATTACAACGTTATATGGGCGTCGTTACAATGTCATTGTCCAGACGTTAAAACAACGCCACGTGGCTGCTGGGGACGCTGCTTTGTCATCCTAAATTTCATGCGGGGGCCTTAACAAACGGTGGGAATAATTATACGCAGGAATTGGCCGTTTCCCTTATCTCTTTAATTTAGTGATTTTCCCCCAATTACATTGTGGTTGTTGTATTATTTAACAACATAACAAGTTGTATTATATTTTGAAGAAAGAACTGAATAACGGGAACGGCTGTTTAAGTTTAACACCCATGGAATTTGAACTCGTGTCTACAGTAAAGAATCTCTGTGAAAGTTTTATGTAAACGTAAGACCCCAAAGTAATGAAATATGCCTGTATGTTATCAGGTGTTTGCTATATGCGATATCCAGTTCACCGTGAGGTTCATCCCATACTTCAGGATAATAGTTTCATACCTGGATTGTTTGTTCTGCCAGGAATAGCACCAATTACCAGAAGCGATAAAGCTGTAGCAAACATGGAACCAGTTGTTGACTTCTTCCGTCCATACCTAGAAATAATAAATCGGTTTGGTGTTATTTGCTTTGTACTGCCTAACCCCTACTTCCTATCATACCTCATATTTTCCCAACATAAAAAGACCGAAGATTAACAATGTAACAAGGAGTAAGTGACAAAGTAGCAAGGAGTAAGTAACAAAGTAGCAAACAATACTGACCGGTCGGACAAAACAATGACTAGAATATTTCCAGGAATTTCAACTAGACTAGTCAGAACGAAGTCTCTGTACATATCTCCACCGAGATCGTCTGACGCAAGAGAGATGCCATAATAAACCATGCCGTTAACGAACCTTAAACGAAAAAAACAAACTTTCCTGTTGCTGAAGAAAAATCAAAAGCAAAAGAATTTGGTATACAACTATTTCGTTAGCATTGGGTACTCTAAAATATCTTATTGGCCCCTTTTTTTACTCTGGTATTTTTTTGCATTATTTTTGAAAAGTCCACGGTCAAACTCTCACAGATAAACATCTAGCACCGACCCTAAACGCCAGGTTATGAAAATATTTCCCATTATAGGCCCACATAAAAAAAGGCCAATAGGAGACCGCCATTAAAATGTCAACTCGTGTAAGAATGTCACGAAATCGTACTTGTGATTACCATATGAAGCACGATATTAAAGTCACAATGGCCATTGCCTTGGTAGCAAACAAATGTCGAAAGGACCCATTGGAGTTTTCTTTTGGTATGGGAGCAAGTTCAGCTTTTGGATACTCTCTCTTGTTGACGTGTGCAACCTTCCTTAAGATTTTATCGGCTTCTTCGATTCGATTGTTTACATGAAGCCAACGTACTGATTCTGGTGTGAACCTATTTATAAGAATCAAGAGAAAGACAATCAACAAAAACACTAATAAATCAATACCTTCAAAAGAAGAACTGTCCTTCTTTCATGGGTCCCTGTCTCATTACATAGTTAATAAGTAAAGAAAGCCGGAGTTTTGAGACCTTGGGTTCCCCAACATATCGGATGGTTCTTTCGCCCACCAACTTGCGACTGGAAAGTTGACTTACGGTCACGTAAAGCATTGCTCTAACTTGGCCGAAGACCAGTGTGCAGTCAGTCAATGGCTCTAAATGGGATGATACGCATTGCGCATCGGAGTGAAGTATCGAGATACGACTTGATTGGGACTCGAACTCGGGTCTCAGCGGTCGTACCCGAAGGTACCATCCACTACACCATCTGTATACATTCACTACCCATTAGAAATCAGTGAAACATTAAATCACATAAAGAACGAAAGATACAGTTTGAATAACAATTTCAGACCAACAAAACTGCATGGTGTAAATCTTGTAAAATTTGTTTGGGTCATCGAGTTTAGGTGACTCTTGCCTAGTTCTCTTTCAGTCGCTTTTCTAAGAGTTTTTTCATCGACCCAGTGGTCAAAATCTTCAAAAAGTCTGTGAGGAGAAGTGTTTTCTATAGGAAAGGCAAGCAATATCGCCTGCTGTTTCAATAAAAAACACTCCTCCACAGAGACTTCTTGAAGATTTTGCTCTCAGGGGAGAGGTTTGGTGGTCTGGAGTTGTCAGAAAGAAGACACAACTCTTAGTATCTTATTTGCTTGAATGCTATAAACTTACTTCCAGAATCCTAAGAGTATCAAATACGGCGCTGATGTGATTTTTAATATCGTTCTCCAGTTAGGTACCAAGTAGGCTTGCAAACCAAGCAAACACAGCGACAATGTGAAAGCAAACCAAACTAGTGTTGATGCCAATGCCCGCTTCTTCGGACCAACCAATTCGGCACACACAATAAACAAAGTAAGTACTACACCACCAAGAAAGAAGCCAATAACAACACGTAAAATCATAAACAACCAGAAATTCGGCGAAAATCCGGCAATAAAGGACGCAACCAGCACTGCAACATATGAAGGGTAAAGAACCTTTTTACGGCCAAATCTAAAAAATTACGCAATACTTGTGAATGAAATGTGATATTTAGATATTTACAAGAAACAGCTTAGGAGGACGTCATTATTATTTTGATGATTTGCAACTATAAGCAATGACAATGTTAACAAACTCTGTAAAAAGGCTAGCCAAAAAGTAAGTGCATTAGCAAGATTATCTTCTTTAGTGTCATTCGAACAACGAAAACTTATCATAAACGCTTTTGTCACTTCACAGTTTTCTTACTGCCCTCTTGTATGGATGTTCCATAGCAGAACATTAAATAATAGAATTAACCATATACATCAGAGGGCATTAAGAATCATTTATCAAGACTACAAGTCACCCTTTGAAGAACTTCTATTTAAAAATAAAAGCGTAACAATCCATCAGTCCAATCTGCGCACCCTTGTTACAGAGTTTTACAAAGCAAGAGAAGGAATCGGACCAGAAATTATGACTGACCTCTTCAAGTTCACTGAACCTGTATATAACTTAAGAAGTGAAAAGATAGAAACTCGCAACATCCGTACTGTAAAGTATGGCTCTGAAACGCTCCCTCACATTGGAGCAAAGCTGTGGAACTCTCTTCCAAACGAATGTAAGTCTGCAACCTCAATTACAGAATTCAAAAATAAAATAAAAAATTGGATTCCGACTAATTGTCCTTGTAGAATATGCAAAATCTACGTTCAGAACCTTGGCTTTTTTTGAATCGTTTACTTTTTTTCTCTTGCTGCCTTATTTCATATAGTTTTTGATAGGGAGGCATGCGGGACCCCACCGGGCAATCAGGAATGGAGGGATGTGGCTTCTGTGTGGATGTGCACAAATAAAACGTATTAAACCTATTATTTGTGTACACTCATACGGTGCTCTGTCTTTCCGGTCTGAGTGTCGTCTGAGGTCCGGGATGCGTTTCTATTCTAGTATTTTATTGTTTTTAAATTTTGTGTTATAATAGTTGACTTCAATTAGTATTCCGTACTACATTTTGTATATTTGTCAACTCTAAATAAATTGAAATAAATAAATAAATAAATAAATGACTGAAATTGACGTTATTTACGAAAAGGCCAATCAGTATGTCAACAAAACTCCAAAAGTCATGAAAACTCTCTCGTGTGTATAGCACATAATCCACAAAGAAGCCAACATAACAAGATCAGTAACCAAAAGTTTGTTGAAAGTAACGAAAATTTCCCAACTGGACTTTGGATTCAAAACAAACAGTACACAATACGAGATACGATCATATAGATCAACTACAGTGCATGATCACCAATGCTTCAAGAATAACCATGAGAGAGCGGGAGATGAAAAAGAAGAATGACTTTACCTGTCGGATATCCAGCCAAGAACTATTGCTCCAACAGCCCAACCAAGGTATAAACCCGAGTTGGCCACTACTGACATCTCTTTCTTCTCGCATACCAAATCAAACTAACAGAAAAAAAGAGGGTGATGAGCCAACCTGGAACCCAAGGCCGTTTGTCTCATTTTGAAATTTTTAAAAAATTTGTGCAGTTGTTGTAACAAAATTTGTTTATCTTCTTTCACATTATCCAAGTTGATGATAGAAAACCTGTCAACCATGTTTGGGCAAGTGGTGAATTGTTCTCCGTAAATCCTTAAAGGTTCGCCAGTCGGAACTTGAAAATGGTAAGAATAGCGATAGATTGCAAATTAATGACCAGATTTCTATTGAATTTTCAGAATGAAAGAACGCGAAATAAATTGATTTTGACTTGAAAATGTGGAACTTAAAATCGTGAATTACTCACAAATATTTTTTGTTGTTGTGTTTTTGGTTTATTCTGGTTAATAATGCAGAACTTAAATTTTATAAATTCGATGAAAATTCTCAATCATTTGTTCCGCATTTTATTTATTCCGCAATCTTTTATTCCGCCATTTTTTATTTGCTTAAGGCGGTGTTTACATAATATGATTAATACCGCTTTTAATTACTACGACAAATGAAATTGTGTAAACAAAAAAAATCGATCGAATTCTTTGTTTACACTGTTCAAGTTGAAGTCAAAAATCAAAATCAGTTCATTTAATTGAATAATGTTATGTTAAGGTTAATGTAAGTCGCCATTATATTCACGTTAGGGAAATGTCTTTTCGACTCGTTACCTCTGTCACTATAGAAAATTCTTTCGGTTTTGTATACTGCCACGACTCTCTATCCATTTGACAGCGTTTCTGATATCCACTTTCCCCACTAATGAAAATAACATTTTCCACGCACTGACCGGTATCGTTTCCATACTTCGTACATCTCCAAGAAGGATTATAACCCACGAATGCCATACTAAGGGTCTGGTAAACAGGTGGCATCATGATCAGACAAAATATGCCAGTTAGAAATTTTTGACTACGCCCAAATTCGCCGATTTTCGCTATGATACTGTCCACATCTGTTAGCGATTCAGTTAATTCACCAAGCAAAGCCTTTTCGTCTTTCATTTCCGTGGCCCCATTTTCTAAGCTCATTGTGTATATTTTTTTCTAATCTATAGACCTGGTAAGACAAATCAATTATTTTACATTGCGCACAACATCGGTGATACCCACCTCATCCCCAGGGTTTCTTACCCTTTCGATATACTGGATGGCTATCGAAAAGCAAGAACCACTGTGGACGAGGTTGCGGTGATATGTATTTCAAAAAATTCAAACTCATCACAAAAATGAAAAAATAAACCAAATTGACCAACGAAAGTATTCTCTTTAAATAAATCCTTTGCTTGTAAATAAAACAAAGGTACGTGAGCCGAGTCCTTATACCACATGCTGCAGATATTAACTTTAATGATGAAACAACTGATGTCATGCGAATTCAGGACTTATGGGAATTGTTCTAATCTTTCAGTGTTGAAATGATCAGAGAGACAGAATCATACCAATGGCGTTAAACAAAAAATGTGGAGGGGTACAGTGTCATGATACTTCTTTTCAAACTTAAGTGTTAAGGCTCAATTTTCTAGCAAACATCACTGGGGCTCGAAATTCTTGAAAGAATCAAATAGGGAAACTTTTAAAGTATCAATATGTTATTTTTATTTATGTTTACACAACAAAAACAAATAACAACAGTGTAAGCCAACAGTTCTAAAAGAGAATGGGAAAAGGAATCTTGATTTATCCCACGTACTTCTGCCTTTAGACTCTGTTGAACATTGGTGACGTAAAAAAGTCAACCTTGTTCCCAGACTTTCCTTGCCTTGGGTGCGAGAGTTTGAGACACTGCTATAGATTTGAAATCTTCTTATAGCTATAGTAAGATCCATGAATTATGTTACAGCAAATTAAGCCTCGTTTTCAAGTAGAATAATAATGACGTTTATGTCGTTTTCAAAAAGACACAATTCTTCAGTGAATAACAATTAACGTAGATCTTTTATCATATTTTTTCACTCAATTCTTTGCCCCGACTTACGTCACTAATTATTTTGAAATTAATATCGTTACTTTGGCTGCCATGTTGGTTCCAAATATCTGCATGACTTCTGAATTCCCTCAAGGTGACTTGTGGTTCACAAAGCACAGAATAGTCAGAATAATAACAAAGAAATTTTAGATTGTGTTCTAAAAATTGTTTATTACTCGAGTGAAGCCGATAAAACATTTTTACCGGAGCAACTTAGTTACATTAGTTATCAGGGCAAAGGTTGAAATGACATCATTTTATTACTTTAACGTATTAATTGAAAAATTATTTTCCAGTCTCCAGAACTGTGAACATCGAAATAAGAAGCATAAAAAAGGGATAGATGGTGAAAAGGAAAACTCATTTGAATTGAGAGAGTTGTCTAAGAAGTTGGATTTACTCCAGGATTTTCTGAAATTATTTACATTAGCGAAGTTGTTAATCTGTAAGTAAAACACTTGAATCAACACAACTGTTCTCCTTTGCAGAGCAGTTATTTGTTTACATAACTGAGGTTTTCAGAATTATAAGTAAAGAGTCGGTTAATACCACCAGTAGGCACACAAAGTCGTTTTAAAGTACGAGAAGAAAGTAGTAGTAATAGTAGTAGTCCGAGGGGGAGGAGGGTGTTTTAATACGGTATTCGCTTTTGCTGCTACCGGAAAGTAGTGTCTTAAAGGCTTGTTGTGTCTTACGCGCTCAGATAATCAGTGAAAAGCGAATTTTAAAACAGAAGCCAGTCACAGAAGAATTTTCTGCTTCACCTCACCTCCTGGACAAATTCACATGACAAGTAGTCCCTTAGCTTGAACTTTTTATGAACCAGTCATGATTTCGGCGCTTCTTCTTTAAAAATATTCTTGTTGTAAAACGCGTTTGTATAAGCAAATGAGTATAATTATTCAGCAAGTCAGTGATTAGTTGATGAATTACCTGTTTAACACCTCATACCAGCCATAAAAAATTAGAATCTTTATCGGTTCCCGTGCATTTGATTTTGATACAGAAGACAACACATAACAGTGGGTTAAGTTACCAAATTGCTATCATCACTATTTGTAAGTCTGAACTTTGTTATTTATGTCTGCGTTAACGAGAACATTGTTGCCTCGTTGTTTCAGAAGAAAATAAAAGACTTTCAACCGAAAAGTTTTATGATCCCAAAATATATGTTTACAGTCGGATATTTTAATCATACAAGATAAATATTATTGCTCTATTAATACTCATATCGACATTTGAGACTTTAACGACTGAACCTGAGAAATAAAAAATTAGGAAAACAATAACTTGTTCGTTGTTGAGATTAATGTTTTCATTTTAAATGGACCCTTGACCTTAACTCTACAGAATTTCCCCGCCGTCATCTGGTTCAAAGAAGTATTGAGTATACAATACAATGAAGAAAGTGTCCGGATAATTATTTATTTTTATTTTTAATTCTCAGAAAATTGAGATATATGGCTTGTGCAATAGCGACTCATCCTAAGCGCTTGAATTTTATCTTATATTTCCTTTCGTTTTAAAATTTGAGAATTCAAGATTTTTGAATCCCTTAAAAAGCCTAGACTTAATCGCTAAATTTCGGTAAATTTAACTACAGTAGAAAGGTCATAGAACAAACCCTGGAGGGAAGCGGAAATCAGTTCGTCATGTCGAACGTTCATTAAATCGAGGGATTTTAAGAGGATTTGTTACTGGAGGAGAAAGAAAACCTGATTCGTGATATCGAGATTTCACTTTAACGCAAAATAATGTCTCCCTTAGATTTCCCCTAAGACCTTATTCTTATAGCACAGCAACAGGTCACCTCACCTTGTTGTAGAGATGTGTTTTTTAGTTATACTTTTCACGTTCATATTGCTAATTATGGATAGTCTACAATTTAGGAACATTTACTGAGGCTTCAAAGAAGGAAGATTAGAGGAAATTTCGAAAGCTGTAACATAAAACAAACCATTAAATGCCCATATATTATTAAAAACCTCAATGGCACTTATTTTTGTCGTCCTAGACTAAGCAAACACTATCGAGATAAATGAACGTATTTAGTCTCCATGGTAATCTCCACACCTATAAATGAACGTCATTTAGTGTTATCTGAAAAGATATAATACCATTCATAAATTTTAATTCATATTAAAATAAAAAAATCAGCGATACGGTTTTGTTGTTATTGTTGTTGTTGTTGTTGTTGTTGTTTTTTAATCAAAACCTACTTATCTGATGCGGTGCTGCATTCTTTTAAACACAACCAGGCGTTTTATTGCAAATAATCTATTTTAGAAAAAGTATGACAAACCTTTTCTGTTTCTGATCACTTTTAAAGTGTTCGAGACGTTGAGAATTCTCTTCACTTTCATCTTCACTCATCTTCACTTTCTGGACAGCTCCATATGTAATCCAGCTACAATCTTTGATGTTGAAAACATCGGTGATTCAGGTAATAACGAGTGTATAGATAACCATTTTCAAATATACAAAAGCCAAAAGCAACGCGAAAGAATTTATAGCATTTCCCCTTCAAGTTTATCAAATTACTTTCTCTCTCGATAACTATACATGTCACCATCAACTTCAACTCTTTACCTAGCTATTTTACAACTCGAAATGGCCTTCCAGCAAAACATTGTGAAACTAAATAAAACAACCTAAGCATTAACATGGTTGCTATGCAAATATTTGAGCTTTAATAACAGACAAATCTATATACGTGATTCGCATAATGTTATCGTTTTTTCTGTTATACCAATTATCACCTCGTAAAATCTCTATCTTTTGGACACAACTTTGTTACAGAATAGGTTTTATAATACAACCAACTCTTTGTTTATACAAAAACCTTGTTAAAATCTTTAAATGCTGTTAAGGGTTTTAACTAGATAGAATTAAAATTTGTTTATAGATTTTGAAACCATGTGTTTGATAATCTGACATTTGAATAATCTGATCACGAAAGAAAGATTGATTAAAAAATTGGTGATGACTAAAACATAAACCGACCTGAAGTGACGGATTTCTGATCGGATTGTGGTCGGTTCCTACTCGGTTGTGGTCGGTTCTTGTCCCATTCTGGTTGCTTCCTCGGCTCATGTTTTAGTCAGTACGGTAAAAATATGTTTCACAGAAATATATTATTCGAAATTTTCATAGATTTACTTACGTATTCCAGCCAAAATAATTCATCATTATATACGCGTGAGACTTCATTCATTTGGTCGGGTTTCTTGTGACTTATAGTCAATGAAACTACACACCAGTTGGGGAAAAACAAAAACCACAGTCAAACGTTCCAAAACATTTTTCTATGCAAATCATAGAAAAGAAATTCAGGAAAGTGTTCTGTTTCCCCCCTAAATGTAATGTTATCCCGTTTGAAAAATAAATCTGCCCCAAAGAATGCAGTATCATATAAACATGTGAAAAAGAGATTTGAAATAAAATAGGTTTTAAAAGATAAACCATTTTACGACTACAATTCAATACAAAACAGACGATAAGTCTAATAAGATAAGAGATTTATAATTAAAAATAATGGTATTGGATTGCAAAAAAATTAAACCCTCAGATTTAAACAAATACATTATCATTCATAAATACTTCCTTTTTCGTCAGCCATATTGAACAGAAACATGCATGTTTGATAGAGATTTACCACGTAGTCATCCGTGTCTTGTCAATTTCTTAAACGTTTTATTACAATAGAAGTCCTCTCTGTGTGAACTATTATACTAGTACATTTAAACGTTTTATTACAATAGAAGTCCTCTCTGTGTGAACTATTATACTAGTACATTTATACTCCCAAATTACCATACATTTAATATTCATCACACAGGGTTCTAAAATTCGTCACATACCACACACGTCAATGGAAAAAATACTTTCTCCTGTTTCCATAAATGCATTAAATCTATTTCTTTTGTTATGGGCATAAATCACAGAGTTTGTAGGATATGTTTGTTTTTTGTACAGTAAAAAAGAACAATAATAATAAAAAAAAATGTTATTTAGTGTTGTTACCTGAAACAAAGTTTTAAACCTTCATACAACCTTGGTGGTCTATTCAGATTTAAAACAAGGCCTTTCAAGTAATGCATTCTTCTCTTGTATATTCGGGCCTTTAAAGGAAGCATGATATGGAAATATATAAATGCAAATAAGTTCTAGGTCAGCAATTAACAAAGCCATGTTCTTGATCCTAGTTAACGATGTTTAGACAAGTAAAATCATCATCTTATATGCAAACAAAATGAACGGTTAGCGTGGGAATCTCTAACATGTCATTCATTCCACTTCCAATGAACAGCATTTCAAGTCAATAGCATAGTAGGTTGTCAACAAGTCTATTGTTTCTCATTTTAAATGAACAAAAACAGGGTAACTCCCTACTTTTTCTACACTTTTTTATAGCAACAACAAAGTTTTGCTGAGGTTCAAATGTTGCTTAAACCTATCAGTGGAATAATATCCTGGAGAGTTATGATGCATAAAAATGTTATAACCAGTACAACGTGCCTCAGATTTCCAAAAAGTACATTTTGGTGAAAATGGGTGTACCTCAAAAAGTGGCGTCAGCAGAAATGCTTGAGAAATTATTTTTTTATTAAAATCATAATCCCTACTAAATGTTATGAAAAGTCATGAAATATGAAGTTAATACCATTAACGGTTCCGGAGATATCGAATTTGAAAGAATGCCGCGGGCCTACTAGCAATATCTCAACTGCAAAGAAAATTAACATTTCAATCTTCCAGAATTAGCTACATCAATTCTATTAAAGTTGTTGATTCTAAAGGAAGTGTCCGCGAGGACTTGACTTTGGCGGATTTGCTCGTGCTCTCTTTGTCTAAAATTATAATTTTTGGGCTACAAGAATTTGCCGAAAATCTGAGAAATCTGAATAATTTGAAGAAGTAGATGCATAACCTATTTTCGTCACATTTTCGTCACAAGGTGTTTATTTATAAACATTTTAAACATTTCTAGGGGGTGTTTATTTGAGAGCTCCTCCTTCGTTATACAGAGGGCGTTTATTCAATAAAATACGGTAAGTGCAAAATTAAAGTTTGTCCCGAATTTTAATTTCTCACGATATCTTTTAATTAGTCTTGTTATCTGTCTAATCGTCTTGCTGAAGGACAAACCTTTTTTTAAATAACGTTTGGTATGTGTGCAAACCACAATAGCAGACAAGGCAAAAATCCATAAAAGTGCAGCAAATTCAACGGAGGAGAGTGGAGTGTCAAAATCACCTGAAAAAATAGATAACATTTTCTGCACACAGAGGAGCAAGAAAAAAAATTAATGACGTAGCATGACTCAGTATTTTTATCATCACGATAAATGCTGCGTCACGAAATTTTCTCCTCGTGTTTTTTACATCTGCCCATTAACTGGTCAATGTTTGACAGTATAAAAGGAAAGACACTTACTTTAAATTGTACAGTGGTGTAGTTCAAGATAACATTCCAAGCTTGCCATCACAAGACAAGAAGTGTCAGTCACACCATTTTACTGTACACCAAATAAACACGGAGTTATTTAGACAGACCTACAACTCGAAAGAAGTAGGGGTGAGGTCTCTCCTGGTCAAAAGGATTTCTATTTTTTTGGTGAGTAAAGCTCATAACATAAGTGTTTGAGTCATTGAGAATTCTCAAAAAAATTCTCTTCATAAAAAAATAATTTACGCCATTTCGAAACCTTCCCTCTACAAAAAAGCCCAGTTGTGTGCCTGTCATGAGATTTATAAAATCTGGTAAGTTTCATGTTCTACCCACTGTCCTCATCAACAGAGAAGCTTGAAAGAACAAAATCTATAATACTGACCTGCTTATTGAACGAACTATAAATGTGTAGTGTATGTTATTTGTACCTTGAAAGTAATTTCCCAAGTGGTGGATGGAAAAATTATATAACTCGACAGTTGATCTTCTACTGGAAGTGTTTAAAGGGACATACTGTTTAGCAGAGTCCAAACAACCGGTTCACTCGATTACTTCATTTGATTGCATGCCTGGGTATTTCTCAGGGGTCTGGTATTCTGAGACAAAATGAAAAAAAGGAACACGGAAAGAAATGTTATCTACAGGAGTTAATGGAAACGAAGTTTCAGTCAATTGAGTTTTTCAGAACAGCAATCAACATGGCAAATTTTGTTGATTGAAACACATTTAAAACAATTTCCCTTGTGGTGATGAACTTAATTATATCAAAACAAACAGTTGTTCATTTTTAGTTAAAGAAGTTTCATCGATTTTGTTAACACTGTAGTTTTTATTAATATTTTCATTAATGAATTTTAACGGGACTGGTTGCTTAAGTCGGCTTTCCACTTCTCGAAAGGCAAAGTTTACATCATGTGCTCAGAAAATTTTCTTAATGAGTTGTCAAGTGATTAAGTAACAGTGGATTCGATAAATTTGATCATTTACCGTCCATTATATATGATCATCGATGATCATTTATCATTATCTATTCACATCCATCCCAGTGGGCACATGGACGTTCAATTAGGACGTCACAGGGATGACACAGGGACGTCGAAAGTGAAGTCTACTCCGTTCGCTCGAATAGGATGTCCAACAGGGACTTGAAGTGGGCGTTCAAAGGACGTCCTTTTGGCCAAAAGACGTCTAGAGGTCAATAGTACGTGGACAAGAAGTAGACGAGAGGTCGTCCACGGGACATCTGAAGGAGGGATGCGTGCCCAATGAGATGTACTGTACATACATTACGCCTCATATTATTTTCAGTGCTGGGATCAGTTACGACCCTTAGCAAGTGACATGTACACCTATTAGCTAAAGGAGTTGCGACACGACTCATGATCTTATCACTTATGAAGCGGCAATAAGAGGTCGGTTGGAGGCGATAGATGTGATAATACAACGATCGATAGAAAAAAGAAACAAAAAAACATCACGTAATCACCATGTTTTCATTCTTGTAGGTTTCGTGCTAAATACATGTTCAGTGATAGATCTTCGTTCTCTATAAGTGGTTTGGATAATTCGTAGTTCTTGGTCGATCCTATTCTTTTCACGGGACAAGTAACACTTACTTTACGTAGGAATGGAAGTCATTTTATTGGGCGGAGATTTAATGGAGGTCCTTTTGGTTTTCTTGGTTTTTGTCGCGGTTCGAGTAATCTGTTCGAGTAATCTGTTCGAGTAATCCATGCTTGAGTTCATTTGGGTATTCAGTATTCGGAGGGTGGAGCAGATAAACACAATGTATATGTGAGTTTTTCGTAAGGAAATATCCCATTCAGATATTCCTTCTATCTACCTTTTTGTTTTTTGTTTGGAATTTTTTCTGAAAACCTCCATGAACTTGCAACTAGCAGCGGGAACGTGGTCCAAATAATGTTTGAAATAGCAGCCATGCCAGGCACACGAACGTCGTTTTTACTTCCGAAGGTATATTTTAGGGAAAACAAAATTCCCTTGTATTGGACTGAATATGTCATAATTTGGTCCCAATATGTTCAAGACACCAAAAACATGAGACACGAATACAAGGAAATGAACATAGAGTCGAGATAAATCTTTGCTTGTTCAGTGATTTTCAAAAGATAACTAAATCCAATTTGTTCATTATTTGTGAGATATATGCCCAGGAATGCATGACACAAAAGTCAAAACTAAAGATTAGAAGATACGATTCAGCAAATGCAATTCAGTGAAGCGTGATAATGGCCACCGAAAAATCGGGACAATACTTTTTCAGTTTTCCCTGGCCATATCGGGGTTTTTTTATGTCTATCATCATTTTTAAAACGTTTTGTTTGTAGCGTTATAACCCCTATCACAAGACGGTTTTTAACAGACTTTTTACTAGTCGGCTTTTTGAGTGAAAGTATATCTGTCGTAATATCATTATATCGACAACTTTAATCTTTTACGGAGGTTACGTTAGAGAGTTCTAATCAAAGATGGTGGAACGATGAATCCAAATTTATCCATGTGTGCCTTTCTGTTTTTTAAAATTATGGAAAATGTGTTGGTACAAACATAACCATGGAGCTAGTATTTTCTATACTTGCTGCTTTTCTGATTGTTAAATATTTTAACTTGCCATTACTCACACTATGGTCAAGGACCTGGAAACAGAAACTTCTGTCTACTTTGCTTTTTACTTGGTTTGTCATATGTGGGACGTGATATCACGTGATATCACCTCCACACCAATGCTAAATACAAAAATCCGTTTCTGTCATTTAACTGTATGAATGGAGAATTCCTGTAACAATTATCTGTATTTTTTCATTAATATATTATAATTATGTTACTGTTTAAATATTTCAACATATATTTTACCAATTCCCGGTTCCCCTCTTTCTCGAAAAACCCTGATGCATTCTGGTATTTGTATTCAACAATATTCGCCCACAATGCTCTGAATAGTAGTTTCCCCGGACAGAAAAATCTCGGGAAATACGCGTTGGTATTGATTAATGGAGGTAACTGTTTTTGGCGCGTTATGGCTTATTGGCCAACGACTTGGTGTATCACTACCATGAAAAAGACCCGTCGTCATACATGAAAAATACCCGTCATATGCCTTCGAAATATACCGTCATGTAAAACACGACACTTACACGATATGTCTGTAATACTATGTAATGGCCTGTAATACGGTGTAATAGCTTGTAATACAGTGTAAAGGTCGGTTTCCATACAGCTCCATTTTACGCTTTTACGCCAAGATCAAGAGCAGCTCAGATCATATTTGAGAATTTTGCCAACGCATGCGCATAAAATAAAAATTACCGCTGACTGAGAGATTTGGAATTCTCTTGAGCTGCTCTTGATCTTGGCGTAAAAGTTGAACTCATCCTACTTTTGAGCACATTGTTTTTCTCTCTCTTTTGTTTCCATTTTATATTAGCCAATCATATTTGAGTATTGTTTGTTTATGATTTTATGCGAACGTCAGCAATACATAATATTCAAGATGGCAACGAAAGCGAATGAAGACCTCGATTCTTACATTCTAGAAGAAGACTCAGAAATATCTCAAAATCTTTCTTTTTTACAAAACATAAGGAAAAATAATGAATCCACAACAGTAGATCATAGTGTCATACAAGAGGAATGTCAAGAAATAACAACTGGCGTCAGTGCAATACCAGCAGTATATGATGTTGAAACGTTCATTATAGAAATGGAGTGCTACCCCTGTTTGTGGAACAAAAGCACATCATGATCAAAATTTAAGAATGAACGCCTGGAATGAAATTTCAAAAACGTTTGGAAAGCCAGGTCAGTTCTCCGTATATACCTACTAACTGTTTTATTGTTTAGTGCTTTGAATTAAAATCCTTGTCCCCAGGCAGGGGCAGCCCAGCTTGTGTCCTGTTGTTTTGATTATATTAAACATGACAGGTAATTTAACTTCAACTGTCTAATTCAATTTTCTAATTTTTGTTTTAGTAAACTTCTTGAAAGCCCAGTGGAAAAATCTACGAGACAACCTGAAACGTTGCATTGTAAAGACAGCTAGCATGACAAAGTCAGGAGCAGCAGCACACACTTTACCTAAGTGCAAGTATTTTAATCAGTTGCAATTTTTGCACGAAACAATAACAAATAAAGAGACAATATCAAATTTTAATCCATCGGAATCTGTTCCTGCTAGCCCAGCATCTAGTACATCTGGATCATCTGATGAATCAGCCTGTAGATTTTCGTTTACATCAAATAGCCCCCTGGAATCATTTCATGAAGAATCTTCATCTTGTCAGCTTGCCCACTCGGATAATACAGCAACTAGCAAATCACCTGCTGAAAGTTTAAATGTTAAACCACCAGTTAAAAAAGGAATACCAAACGTTCCAGTATTGTTCCTGCTGATAATGAATTGCTTGATGTGATAAAAGACATGAACAAAGCAACAAAATCATTGATTTCTACAGATAGCACTAACAAAACAATTGATGATGAAAATATGCTTTTCTGTAAAAGCATAGCACCTATTTTGGGTAGGCTTTCAAAGAGAGATGCATCAATTGCCAGAATGAAAATTCAAAATGTTTTATTTGAACTGGAGTTCAAAGAATAGTTAACTGAACAACTTATAGACAAATTGATATCTGGTTATATATTTATATATTTTATCTACATAAACATGGACTCTTGTTGTCTTTTTTTGTAATGTAAGATATGTTTTTGTATTCTATAACAACATTAAACATATATATATACTTTGTGTTATAATATAAATACAACGAACTTTATATTCATTTGTCAAAAGGATCAATTGTTCTATTTACATGCTCCAATTGCCAACTAACTTCTCCAACAGTATTGAAGTAAGTTTTAAAATTGTCTTTTGTTTCCTTGGCGTCTCTGGAATAATTGTTTGATCCGGCAGATCTTAAAGGTAAAAGTCCAGTGTCTGATTGGGTTTCATTTCTCCACTCACCACATTGTACCCCTTCTGGACCAAAAGTATCTACAAAACTAGGTGGACAGTACCTGAAATCTCCAAATTTGTTTTGGCTGATCATGAGATAATTATGCAGTGAAACAACAGCCTTGATTATCGTGACAACATTTTCAACCTTCGCAATTATAGGTTTCCTGAATATTCTAAATCTTGCTGCAGTAATTCCAAAACAATTCTCTATGACACGTCTTGCTCTGAACAATCTGTAGTTAAACACTTTTTTAGAAATGTCAGCATCAAGTCTTGCATAAGGTTTTAACATGAAAGGCTTCATTTGAAATGCATCATCAGCGACAAATACATACGGGTATAATTTATCAATACTAGCACAAATACGACTTGGTGGGGGACGATTGATAGTATTATTATCAATTGCATAGCCAAGCTGACTGTTTTTGTAGACACCACCATCACTTTGACGACCAGCATCTCCGATGTCAACCATGGGAAACTCGTACCTTGCATTACATACTGCAAGTAGGACAATACTGTGTGTCTTTTTGTAATTAAAATATTCGGAGCCACTGCAGGCAGGAGCCTGCATAACTATATGTTTACCATTGATTGCTCCTAAACAATGAGGAAAGTTCCATCTCATTTCAAATTCTTTCGCAATTTTCCTCCATTTAAATTGAGTATTTGGTACATCTAAATACCCACGCTTGCACAATTGATCCCAAATAGCTTCACATGTTTCTCTTATAATTCTTGTGACTGTTGGAGGGCTGACTCTGAAACTGCTAGCAATTGAAATTTGAGCATCTCCACTTGTTAAATACCATAAAGTAATACACAAACGCTCACTCGGCTCTGTAACATCACGGATTTTAGAAGATTTCTTTATGAAGGGTGAAATCCAGGAAAGTAATTCCTCGAACGTTATTGGATTCATTTTGAATGCTTTGAAAAAATATTTTTGGTCAAACAGCATTAAATCTTTAACCAAAACATTGCACAACCCTTTGGAACGTCTCTCCAAAAAAAGCTTTCTCATCCACATTTTCTTTTTCCTCGAAATTATCTGTCTATTTCTTCTTTGACGACGTAATAATAAAATAGACAATATGTTCAGTTTCAAACTGCAAAGTAGTAACTTTCTTCTGTTTGCGGCTGCCATTTTGAATGTTTTGATATTATTTTACCCGCACGCGCATGAAAAACAGTTATGGAAATCAATTTTGTGCTCCCGAGGAGAAATCTACCGAGCTTTTTCCGCTCGAGCGTAAAATGCAGCCGTATGGAAACCGACCTTAATAGCTTGTAATACGGTGTAATATCTTGTAATACTGTGTAATAGCCTGTAATACGGTGTAATAGCTTGTAATACAATGGAATAGCCCGTAATACAGTGTTATAGCCTGTAATACTGTGTAATAGCCTGTAATCGGTGTAACAGCTTGTAATACTGTGTAATAGCCTGTAATATGGTGTAATAGCCTGTAATACTGTGTAATAGATTGTAATACGGTGTAATAGCCTGTAATACTGTGTAATAGCCTGCAATACAGTGTAATAGCTTGTAGTACGGTGTAATATCTTGTAATACAATGGAAAAGCCCGTAATACAGTGTTATAGCCTGTAATACTGTGTAATAGCCTGTAATCGGTGTAACAGCTTGTGATACTGTGTAATAGCCTGTAATCGGTGTAACAGCTTGTGATACTGTGTAATAGCCTGCAATACGGTGTAATATGGCGACAAAATTATCAATAAGAATGATACCAAGAAAATAAATTCACCACATTTATGTTTTAAGTTGAAATGTATCAGCCCACCATTATTAAATTGATCAAGTGTTTATGGGTAATATATGACTTTCAATTGGCATCAAAATGACATCATCATTACTCATATTTTGTAAAAGAGTCACAGTAATTTGTAAAGTTTTCATAAAACATGCTCTGTGCCACCGTACATTATGGGTAGTATATATGGCTTTCAATTGACATAAGAATTTTTGATGGGTGCATTTTGTGAGCTATAAAAAGTTGAGATGTTAATTTTATTACATTGGTTCAACGGAACTTAAAGGCATACCGAACTACCCAGTAGTAGTAAGTAAGAGGCCAGGCTGCCACTGTGACGTCACCTGAGCATGTCAACCATAACAAGTTGTGTGGATATGAAAGAAACTTTGTTAATTTGCATTTAAAGTAAACGACATAAGGAATCCTTTCTATTAAAGGTAAAACAAAGAGCCAGACTGCCTCTTCAGTTTGGTTTAAAGAACGCAAGAAACGACTTACAGCATCAAATTTTGGGTTGGTTTTAAACCGACGACAAATAAGCTCCTCCTCGTGTGAAAGCTGTTTCTCGATTTGATCTGTAGTACGTCTAACAGGAGAAAAAAGAGCTATTCTGAGTCCAGAGCTATATTTAGTGACTTGTAAATCAGAAGTGAAAGATGAAGTAGTATTAATAGAGCTTTCAAAAAAGCTGTTGTTTATAGTCGAATTTAACATAATTGTTTGTACTGCTTCACTCATTAATGTTATGATTTCTATCGTTGTGTTGAATACAACTACTAGAATGCATTGCGGTTTTGGCGAAAGAGGGGAACTGGGAATTAATATTTAGTTTTATCGTGGCGAAGTCGTATCTCGAACTTTCCCAGATAACATGGTGCAGACCAGTTATATGTAGGTGTTCTCATGGATTAATATTTTGTTCAAAAGTTAATTTTCAAAATATTGTTCGAATTTTTTGACTTCTGATTTTTTTTTCCTCGATTTTTCAGAACTCGTCACGTGATCAATATTTTCCACAGCGTATCTCTGACAATTTCCTTTGATCTTAGCAGTGCCTATTGTCTTACCATAGTTAATATAGGTTATGAAATATTATAATTTATTGCTATAATCGTGATTTCGTGACGGATGGACAATTTCTATTTTCCCTTATTACTGTAAATCTATACACGCTTTTAATATCTTTTTAGATTTGGCAGAGTCAAAGAAATGTATCTCAGCGTTTACCTCCTGGGATGGAGGTTGATGCACGCTTCTCCCTCTTACATTGATATCGGACATTTACGGACAGAAAGGCCCTGCAATCGAGGTTGTGTGTATCTGTCTATCTATCTCTACTTATCCAACGCTTCATGAAAGTTGTTTTGGTAATTTACCGAACAAATTCATATGCCTTCGGAATATGCTGATTTCGAATGAGTCATTTTTCATATTTTGGCCAAAAGAGGCAATTTGGGGAAAATTAGGAAGTACTTTTTTCAATTGTAACTAGCCGCGGGACCGCCTTTAGTGCGGGAAGTCAGTGATCAAATCCTGGCCGAGTCATGCCAGCGAATATAACAGTGTAAATTAATCTACTCAGTTTAGTACTCAGCTTATGGCCAATTAAAGATTGCCAAACTGTCCATACAGGGGGAGGGGCGAAAATGAAAAGGAAGCTAAATTTGAAGGGTTTCAGAAAGCTGCACATGGCACAATAGATATAATTCAACCTCATCTCCAGGCCGTCTTCGCCTTTTTGATATGCAGAAACCCTGGGGACGAGGTAGGGTATATTTATAATATTTTTTCGGTGTGAATATAAACTAAAATGTTGACCGTTTTTATCACTAATTCAAAATTTCCGAGTCATGTCTCGTGTACTTCCTCTTGTCGAACTATGAACTCACTCATTACAAGTCACGTGGTCTCTTGAAAGGCTGGGGCATATCGATACTTTGATGTTGAATGCAATGTTGAACCGATGTTGTTTGTACACTCTATCAACATTCACCCAACAGAAATGAATGATACCTCATATTCAAATTGCAACATAATTGATTGCGATTCCTGGTATTATGTGTCATCTCCGTTTAACGTAACTTCCAATATAATGGGTGATAACCCGTGAAGAAATAATTGCCAACGTTTGTAAATTGCTAGGGGATAGTAAAAGTTCCGCCTTCTTTAGCCAATACTTTGGCAGCAAAAGAAGAGTTATGCTCAGCATACGAAATGCGATTAGCTCTTTCGTGGAGCCGATTTACCCAGTTTTCATAGAGTTCTCGAGATATCCATACAAGAGGACAGTAGTAGAACGCTTTCATAACAGTTTTGTATTTTTTGAAAAGACATAAATCTCGATATTTTGGCTAAAGCATTGGATTTTGTCTTGCCTAATGAATGGCAAAAATTTGTCAAATGTTCATCAAATGTTAGATTTGAGTCGATCATAAGATCACAAGTATTCACACTTCCTGGAAAAAAACTGAATTTCCAATGGAGCAATTTTCATATTTTGAGCTTGTAAGTATAGGTTGACTTTCATATGATCACCCTCCATTTTTAAACTCCACCATGGGCTTAAATCCGGAATTAGGCCATAGGGGTATTCAGGGTCAGTCAAAAAAAAAAGTGGAGGAGTCCAACGTTGTGATATCGGCCTTTTACTGTATACAATCCAGAGAGTTCAACTTCATTTCCTCTCGAATTTTGCCTTTTTTACCAACTTGGGGAATTTACTTTAGCCCATAGGCGTTAATCCGGGTCCCGTTTTGAATTTCAAAAATGCTTCGACATTAAAAATACGTCCATGGGCTTAGAAACGGGGGAAAAGGGTACTTACAAACCAACTCAGTAAATTTATTCTTGTTGTGTTGGAATTTACAGTAGATATGTTTTTTGGCACATTCGTACGGTGTTCCGGTGTAATATTTGCTCATATATTCATCCAGTTTGAACAAGCAGCAGTAATAACACCTATGACAGGACTTCCCTATTATCCTTCTTCCACCTTAATCGATCCCTGCAATCACTGAAAATTCATCTTCTCCAAAGATAACTGTTTTCCTTTAAAATGGAGCTGCTTGAAAATAAAACGCAACTTGCTTATTGGCAACATCAAAACGTTTTTGCTGGTAAGATTCAAAAATGCATTCAAACAGAAAGACAGTTTTGACAGTTACGTGGTGTTATTGGTACGACACAACTTCAAACATCAAAGGGCTTTCGACTTTCCACAATGAAGTGAACGAACACTCTCTAAAATCTTCTCTTCTTCTGTTGAATAAACATTTCATACACTTTGCAAGAACATGTTTACACCTTTTTGAACAAACATCTCCTCATGCATGTACTCCGACCTAGTATAAGTAGTTTCCATTACAACATTTCCAAATCGTTTACACAGGCCATCTATTGAACTATGACCGTCTTTAGTAACTAAAGAACTCAAAACATCTCCACATACGCGTTCATTCACCTGACCCAGACCGTTTACGTCCAAATATTTATAAACAACACGAAGGGTCTGGATATAATCAGGCACCACGTGTAACAACAGAACATCGTGGTAAAATCGACTGAACGTTATCCCTTTGGACTTGCGCACTTTCATCTTCAGAAGGCACATGTCACCGATTTCTTCAGGCAAGCATTCGACCAGTTTACCGAGAAGCGTATTGTAATCGCCACCCACCAGATATTTGAGATGCGTGTTTTCCTTCTCTCTCGTTGCGAGATAATTATACACTTCAAGAATATTCTTTTGGTAAGCTTTCTCCGAGTAATGGCACCAGTCTAGTTTCTTGGATGCCCTCTCCAATAATGAATCATTAGACTGACGAAAAAAGTCAGCCAAAAAGGCAATGGGATCGTCTGGGCGGTTTTCTACAACTCTCTCTATAGCTTCCTTCAACAATGCTGTGGTGCCATTATGGTACAAGTAGTCTGTTGGGGTATCGTAAGTTTCCAAAATGGAGTTGGTGTTCATTATAGGTGTTTCTGAAGGATGACTGATTTTCTTTCTTTCATGATGGTGGTCAGATAAATTTCCTTTACGAGTGTGTCGTTCGGATGCAGACATTGTTTATCATGGCTAAAATAAAAATGGATTCCAACAAAGAACATATTCAGGGTATAACGTCTGTAGGAATGTAGAAAGTTTCGAAGGAAATCAGGGCTGAATGTTGGTTTGCTAAGGAAGTGAAAGTCAAAAATCTATTTCTAGGATCCTGATTGCTGTTATTTTCTTGGAGTTTCAAATCGTTTTCTCATTCTTTTTCACAAATGTAAAAAACATAGTTCTCACAATGCATCACCTATCATGGTAAATGCCTTACATGTCCATTACAAATTACAGCATCCCAGTGGGCAAAATCTTCAAAAAAAGTTCTGCGGAGAAGTTTTTTCTATAGGAATGACAATCAATAAAAAAGCACTCCTCCACATAGACTTTTTGAAGATTTTGCCCAGTGGCATGGTTGTTGTGAGCGTTTGAATTATCGCAGAAAAGACAATTTCGAAGTGTTTTGATACATTGTGAAGTGTGGTGCTGTTTTTATTTGAGTGTATTTTTTATTCTCTATATTTGAGAAAATACGGTAACTGAATCGATTTTAATTTTTTCTGAATCAAACAGTGTAAACAGAGAATTCGATCGTTTTTCTCTGTTTACAGTAATCAAAATCGGTTCATTTAGATGCATAGTGTAAACGGCGATTTAGCACAAACAAACTAGCGAATTGCTCTATTTAGCGCTGTAATTAGATTTAATTAAATTCTGAAGATTTTCGAAAGGTCGTAAATTGTGAAGGGGAATGAAAAAGAGGCTATGAAAGTGGTTTTGTTTTTCCGGTTATATCATTGACATAAAATCATTAACCAATAAAATAGAATTTTTCATGATTTTATGGTGGGCGTTAAATAGAGCAGTTTACAGCGCGCAAAAAACAGATACCGTGTAAATTCCTCTAATAAGCGCCACTCACACTTTGGGCGTTGAAAATAATATAAGAGGAAAAACAGTATTACAATATTCAGTGATGACATGAATAAAAAAGTAAGAGAAACAGTGCATGTACTCTCTGCATTTCTTGTGCACCAATTCTACACAAGAAATCAGTTACCTTATTGGCGCTTTTAACGCCAGCCTTTAATGGCGTAAATATTCATGACAAGGGTCGGCGTTAGATGCTTGTCTGAGAGAGATTGGGCGTCGTAGGGCGTAAAAATGTCCGATAAGGTTGAAAACAGGTAACAACAAAAAAATTATTTGGATGGACAAAAATACAACACATGATTATTCACTTCTAACTGGTGAACTGTTTAACAACTCCTCCACATAAAGAGATTCACACCATTAAACGGATATCCACGTGCTCAAAGTTAAAGAGGTAATAAAAATAATAAGAAAGTAAAAATTAAAAATACGATAATATTACGGGCTGACGGAGAAAAATGTAAACAAACACAAAAATCGCTGATAGAAGGAGAAATGTTTTCGGCTAGCATCGTAGTTGAGCAGTTCAACAGTTCTCCACTAGTAACACATTTTCACAATTACGATGCTAGCCGAAAACATTTCTCCTTCTATCAGCGATTTTTGTGTTTGTTTACATTTTTCTCCGTCAGCCGGTAATATTATCGCATCCCTCTCACTTCCGTAAGTCTCAATATCTCGTGTCATAACCCCTTCAAAATTAAGAAAAAGCTATACATAAGGATACCTCCTTTGCAGAGCAAATAAACTTTTCAAGTACAAATCCATTTAATATCAAGGGCTACACAAAACACAAATCCGGCTTTACACTAGGCGGAATATTCCGCTTGCAGTCAAACGGCCTGTTGTTTTTTTTAATGAATTTTGAAAAGTAAATAATAAATTCCGACAAAAGCGCCCGCGAAAAAAAGTAGGATCAAGTTCAACTTCTCCGCCACGGAATACTCCGCAAACCAATCAAATGACTTAATTAGTGATCACGTGGAGCAAAAAATAGCCACCCCGTGCTGAATATTCCATTCATATCCAAATTACAGTGGGAACTGATGTGGACTACCCGCCTAGTGGAAAACCATGCTGAACACACAAACAACACTAATGACAAACATGCCTCAAGAAAACCTTATTACTGTTTACATTAAGGAAATAAACAACAAAAACAACCACAATAGGAGGATCTACCCGTCAATCAGCAATAAATATTTCAGTATCATATCGATCAACTGACAAATTCTCCTCACTTAGGTTTATGGTGCAAACCTTACAAATTTCTTCTGGGGCAGTGAGGTTACAATTTGGTTTTATGTCTCGTTCTTTCAAACATTTTCATAAGACTTTTTCGCAGGAGGATATATAGTGGAGAGGAGATTATAAAGAGGAGAAAGCGTCAGTAAAATATACTCATATATCTAATTTGCTTTTGTTTTGGAATTGTTCAATTGAATCACGTGTTTGTATCAATCATCTCCTAATCGATTACCACCACCAGGGAACTGGCCACCACGATCCGCTGGTCTACGACGCGCTTCAGGAGCTTGGCCAAAACCACCAAAACCACCACGACGATTCGGTAAATATTTGTACCTATATAATAGAAAATATGTGGACGTATCTAAAACATGTTGGTTTAACTACAAAACGAAATGAAATTCTCTAGTAATATTCTACAAACACCAACCCTACCCTCCCCCACAACAGAGTTGGTAAAGGTTGTTTAGGTGACATGAACTTGGGGGTGGGGCTATGGTGGTGTTTAACGTTAGAAAATTTTCAAAAATAGGAAATTGCCTACAATTTGTCACTCGAGGGTATACAACATTTCAAGCAAGTAAAATTCTAAGAATAACCATTTGCACTTACAGAATACTAGGTGTCGTAAGAAATCTCCTTCCACCAAAGTCTTGTGGGTACTTAAACATCAGGAAGAAATACAAATGGCCGACAAAAATTCCCATAATCTCCATGACACCGCTGAAAAGTTTTCAAAGAAAATATTTATATATTTATTAAATATTCTATATTTTCAATATACGTATTAAAGTCCTGTTAGACGGTAAACTATTAGATAAGCTTTGCCCAAAACTTAATTACAATAACATACTCCCCTTCTTGTTTTCTTATATTTTCTGTGCTTGCAATGTAGAGTCTTCTTCATCATTTTATTTCTTTGTTTACATTTTTAATGAAGCCGGGCAATACCGGAAAATATTGACCAGCCACGTGACGTCAATTTACCAATCATAATGATCTATTGTGAGAAGACTCTACACTGCCAGGTACTAAAATAAAGTATAGACTTGTTAACTTACCCTTGCCCAAGAATCATGTTGAAAGCTGCTAAAACCCATGGGAGATACATAGCCTATTGAAGGATTATCATAACTGAATAGAACTAAACGACGATAACTAACAAAATACGATCATAAAACTTTTTGGTTGAAAGTCTCTTATTTTCAATATATAATTAGAGTTTATCATGTCATAGACCGGTTGTTTTTGTTTGCGACGTTTCGACAGTTACTACTGTCATCATCGGGCGTTTGTAAATGAATGATGATGTTCCTACTGAAAACATATATAAACTTTACATCATTCATTTACAAACGCCCGATGATGACAGTAGTAACTGTCGAAACGTCGCAAACAAAAACAACCGGTCTATGACATGATAAACTCTAATTATATATTATGAATACTAAACTGACAAACAATATAAATATATTCAATTTTCTCTTATTTTCGTTTGAAAGAACCAGGTTTTTGACCGCCAACTATAAATGATCACACGTTATTCGACAAACCTTTATACTATTGCAGGGTGGCTACTTATTTTCAGAAAAAAAATTCCTTTACTTTTCTCTGACTGTTCTCTGACTATCTATTGTTCCCCTGACTAAAAATCGAGACAAAAAAATAATTGAAAATAAAGATAGTTTTAAGACATGTATGAATGTTTTTGTAACAAAATAGAATTAAACAAAAACTTTAAAAAAAAAAAAGACCATTGAAAAGTCATTTTTCCCTAACTTTTCAACAACAAAAAAATAATCTAAATTCCTTATCTTTTTCGTAAAATCCTTGACCAAATTAGTTTTCTCTGACTTTTCCCTTATTTCCAGAAAAGTGGCCACCCTGTATAGCTCTATACTCTATTTTAATTTTTAAAAGTGGGTGTAAAGCTGGATTTTACTCGATTAATAATTGAACCCACATTGACTTGTACGACCAATCGAATTGGGAAAACAAACAAAAATCGATTGAATATTCTGTTTACACGATCCTATTTGTATTAGAAATTGTAAACGATTAGAATCAAACAATGTAAACAGAGCTTAAGGATAAACTACAGCACTCCAATCACAGTGTGTCTTCATTAAAACTTGACAGAAGACAACTATACATACGTTCAGCTGGTGCTGAATTGGTGAATCAATAATCAAGTCAAAAGTGAAATATACCTTGAACTGTGTTCCAAACCAGAATTGCACAATTTGATCCTTGTTTATTTGGCACCAGATGTATAAGACACTTAAGATCAATGCATCCATTAATAACTAAAATGAAAGTAAACACCCAATACGGATCAAGAAGGACTTATTTCAAAAAAATGTTCTCTGTTTTTAAGTTATATATATGCAATGATTCTGAAAACAAACATACCATAAGTTTCAGAGCAAATCCAAGTAGCTAAAAAGTTATTTGTTAAGCGAGACAAATGTACCAAAAAATAGACTGAGAACACAAAAACAAAGAATCAAAAAAAAGAGAGAATCGAAAATTCCTTATTAAGTAATTGAAACAAGTGAAGTGGCCTTGGTCATATTATAGGATCATAGGGTTTAATGAAGGATTCATGTGGCAGCATCAGATCTGATGTTGAAAATTATTTTTAAGTGTTAAAAGCTTTTCATTCTCTTCCACAAATTTCAACATAGAACTACCAATAATGTGGAACAACATCATCAGCCCATCCAACTGTAGTGGTTTCAGTCTTAGATAGTGCAAAATTCTGCAACAAAAAAAAGCTGATGGATTTCTGACGATATAGAAAAGATACAATGAGCGCAACAGCATTAAAAATTAGCAGAAACAGGTAATCAGCAGGTCTGCCATCAAATACACCTGTGAAGAAACAAACATAACTATAATACAAATAATACAAAAACAAACGTTCACTATTACTATTACTAAATGATCCAACTTTATTAATACGCGGTTATTTTAAAACCCCTTCAAAGCTTTGGCAATTTGGTCCTCTACAATCAGGAGTTGTAACTCTCAAATTATTCACATTGACGAGATCCCAATAGCCAGTCAACTGTTTTGTCATTTCAAAGTTATGCATTGTAAATACACTTTTTATGTAGTCCTAAAAGCTTTTGATATTTTTAAAAATTATCAGTTTAATGTTAAATGAAAAAAAGTAGAAGTTTTTTTTAAAATAAAAACTGGTCATTTCAAATGAAGATGCTGGAAGGACATCCAAGACTATCTCTACGCAGATGCAACCTCCAACAGACACTTTTACAACATGAAGGATGTAAAAAGAAAAGAAAAGGAAAGGAAAACCATTATGCAAGAATTGGAGTCTCAAAGTATAAGGATTTAAAGTATATAACAATACCTTTCGCAAGGAAGAAAATTCACAAGTTTTTTGGATTAACTTTCAGAATTGAAAAATTGATGATATTTCGCAGATTGAAAAGTTCTACGAGATAAACATTCAGGAATCGCCAACATTTATTATTTAAAATTTTGTTTAAACAGCCGAAACACATAAAAATCAAGCGAAAAGTTGTGGAAATTTTTTTAAAAGAATACTGAATGGAAAAACTTAATTTTCTTTTCGTTTTCTCTCATGTCAAAACAACCACATGACAAATCAGTCATTTAGAAAATTTTATATCAATTTTATGAATTATAAAATATATATATTAATATTAATATAATTAATTATATTCCAATTATATGAATTTTGGGTGAATTAAATTTTTTTTCGGGCAGTTTAGTGTAACCACAGTGTTGGTCTTGTGGTGAGGAATTAACTATGTTGGTACTTTCCACTTTTTTAACCCAGTTGTTGTCTTATCTCAATGAGATACAACTATATAATTTTCTATTAAAGGGAAAAACCAACCTGATTCCAGCCTAGTGGAATAATTGTATAAAAAATAGAGATTGATGAGATAGTGGAAACCAGTCTGTGGGCTCAGTGGAAAATAAACAATACAAGTAAACAATCTCCAGATCTAAACAATAAAAATATACAGTATTAGAAACATATTGAAAAAGTAACACAAATCATCGAAAACACATTCTTCTATCTTGGTTGGAAAAATTGTTGAGATCAGTTATTCTTTTAAATTTCGGATGAGGAACAAAACTCTTTCTTTTTAACGCCTCTCTCTAATGAGCCAGCTCCCCCTAAAATCTTGGAAAATTAAATAAATGCCCTGGGTATTTATTAGAGGATTTACAGTATAATATGATCTAATTTTCTAGAAGTCAGATATGATGAAAAGTTGCATTTTGTCATAATTTTTTAAAATCACTAAAATGTGTTCCATAAAAAAAAGTAAACAAACACACAATCATATGATTCACGTTGTAGCCCCTAACTCATGTACCACATGCGATATACATCATATTTCAACATCATACATACTTGAAACTTGTAAGCAACCAGTGAGAATTCTAAAATCATGTAGTACGGGTTTAGCAAGCCAACTCTACCAAGAAGTGGAAATAGTATCGAAAGTCCAAACCACCATCTTGAAATAATAGGAATAGACCGAAACCAGTCTCCAATATCACTTTCTGGCATTTCTAAGTAATATTCACAGAGATTGTTTAATATAAAGTTCTATAACAGAATGAGAAAATTTTGTGCTCATTTGCTGGTATCTGCATTGCAAACAGAAGGAAACTTTGTGTGTTATGTGTTAAACTTTATATTTTAGCTGTTAGGAATAGTCCATCTCTTTAAAAAGTAAAAAAGTGTTATGTGTTTATTCAAGCATCCATATTCAGTGCAATTGTGTGTTCAAACAACTGACGTTGAAAACAAAAGAAAAATTTGACTTTGTTAAAAACAAAAACAAAACAAAAGACAAAAAATTTTCATTTGTCATTATTCATTGTTACCATAAATTACCCCACGCTTACCACTGGGTATAAACACCACCAATTGCTGAATTGAAGCTGATTGTTCCTTGGAAGCAAGTGTCTAACACCCAACAGCGTATACTGCACAAATGTATGCAACTTAACCAACAATGAAAATAAATTTTATATTGGATTAGCAGAAACAACGTTCAAACAAAAATACAGCAGCCACAAAAAAGATATGAGATACGAAAAGTACAAAAACAGCACCAAACTAACAAAACATGTATGGTCCTTAAATAAATAATTATTCGATCAACTGGAAAATTTTGTGTAGAGTTTATGGTAGTGCTAATATACAAATATATATAAATATATAATATGTGCAATTTGTGTATGTCCAAAAAGCTGTTGATAATCAAATCAATTGATGACGTTAATTTGTTGAATAAAAGAAACGAGTTTGTTAGTAAATGTAGACACATTAACAAATTTATGTTAAAATCTGCTGGCATATCATAACTTTAGATCATTATTGTTATTGAGATGTATTTGAATATTCAAAAAACTATCTTTTGTATTTGACTGTTTAGATAAGGTAGTTTCATCTAAGTTCGACCTAATTTACCTAATTTACGTCCAAAAGGATGTAAGATATGAAATACGATATCCAAACAACATTAGTAATAAAAAGATAAAGACATTTCTTTATTTTGAAGATAGATAAACGGAGGAGAAAAGGAACGGAAGGATACGTCTGTGTTCAACAATATATTCTTTATTTAACAAAACAATTTTCAAAACAATTTAAAACACGGAACAGTGGACTAACAAATGAGATATCGTAAAAACCACATGCCATAATAATCCCAAAGGAAACACTAGAGGTGATATTTCTTTCCTTTACCGCTAATTACCCTTGAGGATACTCATAACATTTTCATAACTATTACATAACGATGCAAACAAACTCTGATTACCAACTGTTTATTAAGCATGTCGAAAACAAAATATTGCACCGGAGAAGTGAAAACCTCCCCTATATGGAAATCTACTTTCAAAACGGGGATTTAAAAGTCATGATTTGAAGTACCATGGCCAATCTTTCCGTTCCAGTAGTAAACAAGATGTGGCGATAACAGCACGCGTGAATATCAACAACTTCATTTCGTTCGTGTTTTTTGTGTTTGGATTTGTTTAAGGAGGTTTCAGACTCATCTTAAATTTACCCCCAATTATTAAACTATAATTTAAACTATTTAAACTATTGGGTGAAAAGTACTTACTGTAAGCTTCCTTTTTAAATGTTTTTTTATTTTTTTTATTTCGATTAATTGCTTCAATATTAACGTGTGTCGAATATAGAAGCATGTCGAACTAAGATGAAACTACATTAAATGCTGTATTTTTGTATATTTTAGGTAAAAAAATATATTCCTGATGATCGTTTATGCGTAAAAATCAAATATCTCTTGAGTATTATATCTTTCTGCTGCTGTTGTAATTTATACATACACACACCACATTTATAACAAAAAAGAGAAAGACCCTTCTTTGGTTTGACACAATAATGTTGGAGGAAAATAATGGAACTTTTCAAAATAATGACTTTTCTCGTGAGATAGGAATGGTGCATGTGAGCGGGTGACGGTAAACTGAGCTATGACTTTCCTTTTTTTCAGCAATCGTCAACAAAGGCTTTGCTGCTTTACCCACCTTTTTTTCTCGTATATGGATGGCAAGAGAGCCATAGCAGGACGTGTTGTATAAAGTGTGTAGCTGACTAACACATAATCCAAAACAATTATTGTTAGACAGTCAAAAAAAATGCCAAGAAACATAACACTTAATCATTTCTCGTGTAAATTTCAATATAAGGTTTGTGAAATAGCAAAATATGTTCAGAAGCGAAAGTTTTCAAATCTGCATGCAAACGTGTATAAGCGATAAACAACAACATGGAAACCATTATGGAAAATAACCGGCAGCCAACTGTCCAGATGGCGGCGGGCGTTTCATTCTCATCTATCATTCAGAAGATCCAGGAGTCGTACAAATCCAGCCCGGCCCAAACTGCCCAAAAATATTTCGTGTTCCACACTACTTTAACAAGATAATCTTACTACAACTGATCATAAATCCCAGAAAATCTTGCACACACCCGGCTGCGCCGAGAAGCCCAGAACTGTTAAAATATGGGCTGTTATTTTGAAGGAATGGCTTACAAGGACGCACCGCCCACAAACGATACTCTGAAACGACCTCTTTTTCCACGATCGACAACATCAACGGACGTTATTTGTAACAATACAGTCGACTCTCTAATAAGCGGACACCATCATGCAAACATTTTTATCCGCTAATTAGATTAGAGGTGTCCGCTATTGGAAAGTTTAGATTTTCATTTTCGAAATTTTCAGACTCGCGGTTTGAATAAACGCTTGCAAATATCTTGGACACAAAGGTAACAGAACACGGTTAAAGACAACTAGTTATAAACAACCAGGAAAAAAGTAGAAAGAACAAGAAAACACATTCAACGAAGCAGGAAAATAAATAGAAAATAAATAGAAAATAAATAGGAAATAAATAGGAAATAAATAGAAAATAAATAGAAAAATGGGACTTTGTACAAATTTAAAAGAATCAACAAGCGAATAGAAGAACTCCAGCAAGTTGTAACACTCAGCACTTCATATGCAAATATTGACAAATTCGATAATTCGCCTGGTATTACCACCAATTGTCAGCAAAAACTGAAGAACGATAATGAAGGAAGCTAAAAATGAAGACATTGCGGAGGAGAGACAAAAGAATGAGAGCAAGTAATGTTATTATCCACGGAATGGAGGAATCCAATTGTGTAATGATAAAGAAATTGGGAAACAGAAGGATGAAGAGTCCGTGAAAATGTTTATGGAAACCATCCGCGTAATTTTAATTACAAACCCGTAGTAAAGATTGGAAAAGATGATCACTCAAAAAGAAGACTCATAAAAGTGGTTTTCAACAACAAATAAAAGATAAAGTTGCATTAAACCTTTCAAATCTTAAAGACTACGAAGCGTATAAAGGAATAAGTATTACAGAGGATTACACCGTGGCTGTGAGGCAACTCGTAAAAACGTCGGTTGAAAAAGCAAAGGAAAAAAACTCAAAGGAATCAAATTCAGTATACATTTCAAAGGTGAGGGGAACGCCAAAAAACGGTTTACACTTAAAAAAGTTTCTGAAGGAAACAACTGTTTCTTCCAATTCAGCATTAATCCAATCTAACAGAGAAAGTATAAGGAGGGTACAAAATATGTTTAAAGGAAAGAACAAAACAGATGATGTTAAAAAGGAATTGCTGACGATCTGGTACACCAACACTGATACGTTGACGAAAGGCAAAATAGTAGAACTGAGTATTGAGATTAATCGGCATAAGCCACTCGACGTGATAGCGATATGTAAATATATCAGGAACCTAAAAACTACCGGAGAAAGCTACTTGAAATCGAATACCAGAAAGGCGATTACAATCTCGAAAATGTAGAACTCGATAGCTTTCGAATACTCGATTCCTGAGTTACATGTTGAAGGCAGTAAAGATGAGATGATACTCGACGATTATCAAAAAGCACAAGTTCTTGGAAAAATTTTTGCTAGTGTTTTCATAAGAGAGCATTCGTTGACAAAACTATCCGATGAAATCTACAAAATGTTTCCAGAATAACCCCACGTTGAGATATCAGAGACATCAATCAAGAAAAGACTGTCCTCGCTAAACACAAGAAAATCTCCTGGTCCTGATGGTCTGCATCCTCGTGTTCTCAATGAGTTAGCCGATGTTATAGCAAAACCACTTTTGATAATCTTAAAACTTTCTTTAAAGATTGGAAAGATACCAACTTCTTGGAAAGAAGCTTATCACGCCAATTAACAAAACAAAGGCGATAAGCACTACCCCACTAACTTCAGAACTAGTATAGCATGCAAAATGCTGGCAGCAACCCAGTGGGCACAGCATAATCCTTCAGACGTCCCGTAGATGTCCTCTCGTCCACGTACCATTGTGGACGTCCTTTGAACGTCATCATGTTCAAGTCCCTGTTGGACATCCTATTCGAGCGGAGGGATTAGACTTCACTTTCGACGTCCCCGGGTCGTCTCCGGGACGTCTTAACTGAACGTCCATGTGATGTCCCTGTGCTCACTGGAAATTATACGTGATGATCTTTTAAAGTACCTAAAAGTCAACTCAATATTGTCTGGATAACAATTCGGTTTCCTTGGAGGCCGATCAACCATATCAGAGTTACATCAAATTGTGGAGAAATGGGGTGACAAACTTGACAAAGGTGGAAAGGTAGACACAGTCTCCTTTGATTTCCAAAAGGCGTTTGATACCCCAGAAAAGGCTGTTAGAAAGTACTCCGTAATGGATTAAAAGACCATTTGCTGTTGTGGATAAAAGACTTTTTAACTGGTAGAAAGCAACGTGTCTATGTAAATGGCAGTAAATCTGTATTATTCGAGGTTTACTCAGGAATTCTGCAAGGATCTGTTTTTGGCCCAATCCTTTTCATCATATACATTAACACAATGATTGAGGATGCTGGTGGCATCAATATATGGTTGTACACAGATGATGCTAAGCTATTCAAAGACAGTTGAATATGCAAAGACAGTAAACGACCTCGGCATCAACTTTAAAAATGACTTATCTCAGTGGGCAAAATCTTATAAAAGTCTATGAGGAGGAGTGTTTTTTTATAGGAATGGCAAGCAATATCGCCTGATGTTTCAATAAAGAAACACTCCTCCACAGAGACTTTTTGAAGATTTTGCCCACTGGGATCTTTTGAAGAGCACATTAATAAAACAGTTAATAAAGCGAATTCTCTCGTGGGAATGATTCGAAGAACTTTTGTCCACTTAGACCAATATACTTTCAATCAACTTTTTGTAAGTTTGGTAAGACTGCATCTAGAATACGGAGCGAGTACATGGAATCCTCACCACAAGAAACCCATCTCATTTTTTTCCTTCTTTATTTAACGTCATTATGCAACATTAGCTGCTCCTAATCAAAATCGACAATATGGTAATAAAAACTATTAGCGAAGTATAATATTTTTAAGAGACAAATCCAAATTTTTACTGTATTCTTTGCATAGTCTGCATGGGCAAAAATCAAATTGGCAAGAGCGAATGGCTAGTCGAAACGAAGCTAGTGATTTGCTCTCTTTTAGGTTCTTCAAGAGTAGTTGCCAGATCTGAGGTGCTTTAATTGAGACAGTCTCTGTTCCATACTTTACTGTTCGTGGGTAACGTGAATTTCATTAATCAAAAACGTTCAAAGAAGAGCAACCAAATGCATCACCGGGTTATACGAATAATCTTACGAAGATCTACTAAAAGCTAATTGATCTACCAACGTTGCAATATTGGTGATGCAGGGGAGATATGATTGTAGTATATAAGTATTTACATCAACTGTATGATAATGATGCAATGACAAAGAAAACGACGAATTAGAGGGTTATAACCTTCGAGGCCATAGTTGTATGTTACAATTGCAAAGTCATAAAAAAGACTTCAAGAAGTACTCATTCAAATCGTGAGTCTGCCAGCAGTGGAACAATCTTCCACCATATATGGTCGAAGCACCATATTTAAACGCTTTTAAGAGTCGGTTAGACAAGATGTGTAAAATTGGAGTACCTATCGTGTTCGATCCCAACTGTAACGTTTATGAAACACATCGTCCAAACAGATAAGATACGTCAACATTACCGATTAAGAGTCTGCTGAAAAATAATCCATAAACTACGATTCTGGTACCATAGGTTTTATTTTTATTTTTAACATAGGTTTTATTTGTAAGCCTTTCCCACAATAAATCTATCCTATTCTATTTAAATGTTATGGTATGTTATAAAATGCATGCTCTTTTTATAAGGAACACAAAATGTTGGCAGAACCTCATCAAAGTTGCTTAAATAACTGCTCTCTTTTATTATACAGACTCATTTGTTGATTACTTGTTGCTTGTTGACTATCAAAGTGAGAAGACCGTATTAGAGGTTTGTCTATTCACGTAGAACAGTGGAACGTTTCCTTTACTAATTTAGCCTATTAAAATAGCCTGTATGTAATAAATACTGTAGTTATATTGTAAATCATGAAAAGGATTACAGGGAAGATTACAGTGACCTTCAGGTTAATTGTACAGAAAAGACAGGTTGGCTAGAGGTTATAAAAGTGAAGAGTTTATCATGTCACGAGGACCTGATGATTTAGGTTGGGCTACGTTTCGAGAGAACCTTCTCATCATCATTATCATCATCATCGGAAAAGTTGTGAATGAGAAAAAATGTTTCTATTCGATTAAAAACCGATCGATATCTATACTTAAACATGAAAAACTCAATACACTTATTTTGGTCCGACAGACAAGATCTTCTAATGGCTAGTGGTTATTGTGGCCCCTACAACTATTAACTGTTGATTTGTTAACCCCTTGTCAACTTTTTTTTATCTTTTGATCATCCTTATCTATTGCCAGCCATCTCAACCATATTTGTTTCTGGTCTATGGTTATTCAATGGTGTGGTGTAATTTGTTTGGAATGAATTTCCAATGACCTGACAACCATATAATGCCATTAAAAGTCCCATGATAGCTAACTAGCTAATGATTGGGTAGCTTTATTTACCTCCAGCTGATGTGTTGATGTGTTCTTTCAACTTACCAGTGATGGTTGTCCTGCTGATATTCATGTCGGAACGTAGCTAATCAATCACCTTTGCAAGAGATATTGCATGTAGCAGTGATATGATGGAGACATGTAGCAGTGATATGATGGAGACATGTAGCAGTGATATGATGGAGACATGTAGCAGTGGTATGATGGAGAAGAAAACATCAGTGATATTATATAACATTTCAAATCAATTGACAGACGTTCTCTTGGGTCAAGAAATTTTGTATGAAGATACTGACCAATGGGTAAAATCTTGAGAAAGTCTCTATGGAGGAGTGTTTTGTTATTGAACCAGCAGGCGATATTGATTTCCATTCCTACAGAAAACACTCCTCCACAATGACTTTTTGAAGATTTTGCCAATAACAGAACATAAATAGCGTCTACTGTTTAAAGCTGAGCGTAATTGGTACAACTTTGCTCCAGGCAGCTGAGGGTCATCCATGTAGTCGCTACGTGCTCACACTATTATTACCAATTTTTGTAATTTCTTGTTCGTACAAGTAGTACAAGATGTTAAGCAATTCATGTAAAAATTGTAATGTAAAAATTTGTTTATATTTTTTTTTTATTATTCAATTTTATTCAATTTTATTTTTATTATTATTCTATTTCAGTAGAATAGCCAATTATAAATATTTTGGAACTGAAATGTAATCCGTTATTATTATTATTATTATTATTATTATTATTATTATTATTATTATTATTATTATTATTATTATTATTATTATTATTATTATTATTATTATTATTATTATTATTAAACGCTAAAAAGGAGAGTTAAAGTGCGTGCGTACACGATGCATCACATCTCCTTAGTACGCAACTGTACGCATCTTGGGTGATCCCTGCCACTCTCCCCATTATTTGAAAACGGATATGCCACCATTATTTTTCACGGAATTATTACTAATTGCTTTTAGAGATTTCCATCTATAGTGATCTACTCAGAAAGATGAATTAATCATAAGTAGTATCTGTTTTGTTTTTGTTTCTATCTTTTCTTTTCTTTTTTCCTTGTCCACCTGGTATGTTCTCAATCAATAAGAAATTTCAACATCCTTTCATGTATTCGTTTTAATAAGCATTGTTGGGCTACAAACCCTTCAAATTCAATTCAGAAAACAATTTAGCAAAGTTTAGAATTGGAGAAGTGACGTCACTCTTCAATTGTGTTTTGTTTTGTTTTATTTTTCAGTATCCTTGGTAACTGGGAAAATAGCTTGAATACGTCTTCGCACCATTGTTGAACATCAGGTATATTCTTTTGAGAATATAGGGTTAACGTTTTTAATCAAAGTGGAGATGAAACAGAAAATGCTTCGAGCATCAAGTCGTTTTTATAACATCAAGGTTTTTCTATTAAGGCTGGCGGTATTAACAGGTCTGTTCCAATATGTATTGGTGGAAAGATTACAGGGTGTATCTGTCAACTTTCGCCAGTGTAACAAGCTATCTACTGTCCACAAGATATCCGCATGTTACGGAGAAACAGTCGCAAAGGATGAAAATGTAAGTACAGCGATTAGTTATATTTAAAAAGTACAAAAAATTGTAGTGCAAGTCCACTTCCTTTATCAAGTGTATAATACAAACCCATATATTGATAAACACAAAATCCTCATGCCATGACTTTCTGATTCTTTCTGATTCTGATTCTGATTCTTTCCGACGTGCCTCAGTGAAAACGATAGGGAATGAAGATTGGCTGACAAGTTTGGCTAACTTTTCATGTGAATTTGATGGAGTGTGCCTTCCTTACTCCGTGCTGTATTGCTTGATGTTTTATCTTTCCTTCTACAATGTAACTAAAAACCGTTTTAAGAAGAACATTCCTAAACGTTTATAAGCACACCACAAGCAAACAGAAAACCATGGGAATAATGTCTTTGCGCAGACAGTATTCAGACTAGCTGTTCTTATATCCCCGATTAATTTCAGTCTAGAGGTTGCTCTTCATTTTTCGTAGGGGTTGCTTATAATGGAGAAAGGCTGGCGCATTTAAAGTTTTTTCTTCGTTGTTTTGCTACATTATTTTCGCTAACACTTTTCACTCTCTTGAACTTATCTCACAAGCTAAAACATCTATGTTCAAAAACTTGGACATAGCCCGCTTATTTGGTGTTTATACGAGCACATTTCCAGCCCGTTTGACGAGATCTCGGCAAAATAAAGTGGGGGCTCACTTTTCCATCAAAACACAAATAACACTTTATTTAAAACAAGCACAAAGCTGAGATCTCACTCAGCGGGCTTTCAAGTTAGTTGCTTTTACAGTAAAAACTTGAAGATATCAGTAGTACAACTAAAAATTAAATTCCTTTCGAATAGGTTTTCATATCCAATGGTCTCCAACATTTCTGTAGCAAAGAAACTCTGTTAAAAAAGCATAAAATAAAATAAAGGAGAGACCGAATAAATTCATTTTATTTAAATCAACGGGGTAGGATTATATATAAAACAAGTTGAGATGTTAAGTAAATACTGATATTTCGACGATAGTCAAGTCATCAGCAGAGCAATAAATAACATATAAAAACCCGCATATATATATATATATATATTAAAAAAAAGTTGTAATTACTTAGAGGTCATGCGACCACTATTCAAGCATGGTTTCTTTTGCTTGATTTGCAATGCTTCTTTTATCAGCAAAATGTTCCAATTATTAGCACGATCAATAATGCAAACATTAGATTGAACAGTAGAAGTGCGTGAGGAACGAACATCAGATTTGTTTCGAATGAAGTCATCATATAGATTTAATAATCTATTAATATGAGCGATACCGTCACAGGTGTCAATATGGGAACGTATAGCACTATTCCTATCACTCCAACCATGCTCAATAGTTCGCTCAAACAATGTACGTTCTGCCTTTCACTCTGTTACCTAACTTACTTTTCTCATTGTTCAATTTTCAAGTCTTTTCAAATGTGCTGATACAGTCTCTTTAGTGATTTAGAATTAGTCCACAAAAAGAATTAGCATTAGTCCACCCAGATACCTTGGAATAACATAGAATTTTCTTTTTGACTGTCAAAATGTACTATTATCTACCTTTCTAGACCCCATACTACGATGTCTTGATGCACTGCCTTCTTTTTAAAATCAACCAACAACTGGAATCAAATTTAATGATCATTACAGAACAGCATGACGTTCCCGCCAAACTAAAAGAAATTCGCGAATACGGAGATGAGTTTGCAGTACATGGGTTCTCCCTGACAAGTGACCAAGAAATCTTACAACATCTCCTTCATTTACAGGCGGAAAATTACAAGGTCTTTGCTGTGCTCTGTTCAATAGAATGTACGGCAAAGATTATGCGAGTGGCTTTTTTGCACACATACACTACAGATAGTGGTTTTGTGTGGATTACTTTCCACTATGAACTCGCATACCTTCACATTGATTTACCAATGCAATTAATAAACATTAATATCAATGGTAACATTAGTATGGGAAATTGTACAGGAACGATTGTCACTCCAGCTTGTATAGATACGTTAACAAATGTCTGTAATAGGTATGTACCAACGAAAATTCCTTATAAATTTTTCTGGAGATGAGAAAAATATTTGTGGCAAATACTTGCATGTGAATTTTCTCACTAAACTATACTTGGCCTTTCCTGAAGTGTTTTTTTCTTCTTTTTTTTTTGGAATCTAGTAATTTTTGAAGGTCGACTTCTGAAAAATAGGTATATTTTTACGTCTTTTTTTGCAACACATTTTTAAAATTTTTACCTGAATGGCTTTTTAATTTCTACTTTGCACTACCGTCATATTTTCTGAATCTTTTGAAAATCATCACATTTGTAATTTTCTAAAATGCTTATGACGTATAAAACTTGGAGATTGTAAACATCACCAAGGCAGATACCCACTAGATAAATGATTAGTACGATGCAAATTTATAACGTCTCTTGCGTTCAATGTAAACTTTGCTTGGTATCAGGATTATAATGATGTTTTCTCCGATAATAAGACTTAATCCCTTAAACATCTTTGTTCAGTTGAGCGATTGAAGCATACTTTCGACTTGGCAGTCTAAATGGGAGCTTTAAATCCTGTAGATGCTATACAGGACCCTCATTAATAACAGCTCTATAAAAACTGACGAAGCTTTCATGGGTAAATATTAATAAATAAATAAAAAATCCTTGTTTAGAATTATAAATGGTAAAACTTCCTTTGAAGATAACAAATTCAAAACACAATTTATGATCATATTTATTTCACTTTAGTTATGATTCGTACGATCAGCTCATGCATCTACACTCAGCAAGTAATAAAACCTTTTGGAAACCTCTGATAAATCCAATTGATTTCTCAAGAATGGCTGATAATTTGAGAACTGGACATCGAAAGAAAATGCGCGTCGTCACAATTAAGAAATTTCCCTACCTCATCATGAACGAGGTAGATCCAGACCAATTAAAGACAGCTTGCCGTTTAGGACGAATCTGTACAAAGTACAACACTATAAATGGTACCAAAACAAAACGAAAAAATTGCTGTTACGGATTAGAAATTGATTTGCTGAAACAATTGGAAAGCGACATTGGTTTCGAGACCGACTTGTATTTGGTTGAAGACGGTTTCTTTGGAGGACAAGTCAATGGAACGTGGAACGGTTTGGTGGCCGACTTACAATATCACAAAGCTGACTTTGCACTAGCCACATTATCACTTACTGCAGAACGTTCAGCTGTAATTGATTTTTGTGAGCCGTTTGCTGAAGAAAATAGTGCTTTATTAACAACTGCTGTTGAGCATACAGATGCGTTCTTGAACATGAAAATTTTCTCGGCCTTCTCCATGCGACTTTGGGTAACGGTGGTGATGGGTTTATTCGTCAGTAGTTTTCTGTTGAGTCTGATCGAAAAGATTAGAACGGCCAGCGGAACTAACACCTATCCATGGATTGAAAGCCTCAGCTACTTGATTGGCTTGTTCGTTGAAAAAGAGATAGGTGCAAAGGACCCGAGAACCTTGACTGCACGTTTCATGGCCATCTTCATAGCATTGGGAACGTTGGCTCTTGTCTCCACTTATACAGCTGTGTTAACGGCAGATCTGGTTGACACACACATTGATTACCTTGCATCAGGAATACGTGATCCTAAGGTAAGTTCGTTTGTGTGGGGATCCTAAGTCTGCTACGGTTTTCCCAGGGTGCCTTTCGTGTAGCATTAAGAAAAACTATCTTCCTTTGAAAATGAAATACCTTATTATGGTCCTTTTTACCCCGGCCCAACTTTAACGCTGGCCCCTTCTACAGCTGTCTTTATTGGGGTGGTTTTTAAAAATTCCACGGTCAAACTCTCACAGATAGACATCTAACGCCGGTCTTTTTAAAACCAAGTCATGAAAACTAACGCCATTAAGGAACAGCGTAAAAAGGGCCAATAAGGTGAATCCAACTATGGTCCATATATCACAGTCATCTTTCTGGTTTACTACGATTCTTTTAGTTAACTGAGGAAGGAAGTGCCCTTCGCTTCGGTCTGTTGGCTTCGTCTTCATGGACGGCATATTTCAGAGATACACATGACGAAGAACTCAAGAAGCTGTACGATTCTTCAAATAAATTCGAATACAAGACTTTGCAACAAGGAATTGATATGCTAAGAGATGGGTATGTAGTTATTTCATAAGAGCTCTCGTGAAACAAGTGAAAACAAAAATTCGTACAGGTTACACTCCCTATCAATTATCATTATCCGTCGGCATAATATTTCATAATTTCAACATTTCTCTTAAAGGCGTCTTCAAGCCATTATCAATGATGAAAAGGTTTTAAAGGACCATTCGTGTAGAGAAACCAAGGCTCATTTTCACGTCACCAAAGAGGTAGTAAAACTGATTGGAATGGGTATAGCAGTACCTAAAAAATCCAAATTGATGTATAAGATATCGGATTATATAAGACTGTACAAAGAAGACGGTTTGCTAGAGGCTATTGAGAAGAAGTGGCTTAAAACAGATTGCCCATCAGATAACGACGAATTGGGTAATTCTATCAACATCCAGGCGTTTGGTGGTGCATTCGTTCTACTTTGTAGCGGTATAGCCCTGTCACTGATGATTTTTATTTGGGAGAGTTGTTATATTCGCGTAATCGCAAAGAACGACGGACACAAACAACGGAAAAGTTTTTGGATATGAGGCAGATCTAGAAGTACGTCAAAAACTCTGTGTAGAAGTGAGATATTCAATAATACACAAGAGAAAAGCTATGATTAAGGCTTATATTTGTGCTCCTCCTCACCTGTTTGACATAATGTGAATCTGCCACTGTATTCCCATACGTTTCCAAAGCAAAGTAAGTAATAGAATGGAACCGAAATCATGTGACCGTAATAATTCGAAATCAAATACCTGAATGCTCTCTGGAAACATTGTATTTATGAAATTACTATGAGTAACCATAGTCATTCGAAATTTCCATGGCCTGGAAGTCTATTGTGATAGAGTTATATTGTCGGTATTTTTAACATATCTGACTGTAGTTCACTTGCACACTTTTACTTTTTGATCACATGATGGTAAAATAATTACTGTCGTTTGGTTGGAATTTTGTGATGTGATCAAAAATTGCGCCAAAATTAAAAACTGTTGTTATATAATAGGCTTCTGGTCCATAGAATTTTCTCGACAGAAATCCAAATATCTGTCCTAATATAAATCAAATCAGATACCACCTTTCGACCCTTTTAGACTCCTTTTTCATCTAATATGATTGTAAACAAATTTAATTCAGGTTTGAAGAAAATGTTTGCCCAACAGCTTTAAAAATATACAAGTCAATTTTGTAAATGATATTTAAATAAAAAATAATATTTTCCATTTGTCCTAAAAAAGCCTAATATTAGTCTTTAATTAACTACTTCGTTTGACAAATAATGAACAATATATTCCTCTCAAGTTAATGAAAATTTCATTATTTTGTTGGTCAACAAATCAATATCACAAAATATTCTCCATCTGTCCTTCGACGATTTTATAATAAGAGTAGGTGTAGAGGTAATATATTGTTGAACATAGCTAATATCCACAATGATTGTGTTCTATCATGTCAAAAAAAATTGCTAGCTTCTGTAAATACAGCTAGATTTAATTGTGTGTTAAGATACATAAAAGCTTACAGGCTATTTTTTGGTGACACGGCGACGAATGCTTTGGATTTCAAACACCTCGCGTATACGCGATTTGAATAATAATAGTAATAGTAATAATAATGACGGATTATATTTCAGTTTCAAAATATTTACAATTGACTATTCTACTGAAATAGCGTATGATTAGTATATTTACGTAATTATTTTTCCATAATTGGTCAGCGCCGTTAGGCATCTGACCTTTCATTTGCCCGTCTGGTTCTATGTGTCTGTAATGTTGCAGTTCTCTGCGCCCGTTCGTAACACCCTTCTAAATATCGGTTCTAAATATCGATTCTTTCTTTGCCGTTTCCTCAACGCCTTCCCATAAATACGATCTATAATTGTTTTGGTCAAGAAAATGGGTTTTAAAAAAGTCCGTTTTTGGATAACGTTTTTAAACGTGGAGTGGAAGTAAAGTGAAGAAGACAGAATTTTATTTGAAGGTAATAAAATGCTTTGATTTACTTTATTTGCAAGTATTCTGATAGTGTTTGAGTACAGTTTTTAATGCATTATATATTTTGTGTAAACTTTGTGATGATGATGGACTGTCTATAAATAAAAAAGTGAAAGGAGCGCAGCTTCGCCACTAGAAGAGAGGAGCAGGGTATATATGATTGTCTGCTTTGATGTGTTGATGTGTGTTTTATGTTCATTTTAACATAACTTAGTTTATTTAAATTAGTAGAGGGGAATTTCCATTTTTAAATTCATTCTACTGTGCCTGAACCACCAGAAATTTTAGCAGCATTTTAATTTGTGGATAGTTTTGTCTTGAAACCTTTCATTTTGCATTTTGACTGAAATATGACCAAAAATCATAATTTTCTTGAACATTTATTTTGCAAGTCCAAAACTACAGACTGTATTTGTTTCCATTTTCCTGATAATTGTTGTGACATTAGTTTTTGCGAATCAAGATTTTTCAAAAGATTTGCCAACTTTTTTTTTTTCTCATATGAATTTTGCAGCACTTTAATTTAGCGGATTATAGATCTCCATCAAATTATGAAAATTTCATGCCATGAAAATTTCTTGCCTTAAAGTAGGTTAGTAAATATTTTTTCTAATTTTTCAATAATTTTGGAAGTGGTAAACAATGATGTGGACCTACTATAGGACCTACATTGACCTACAAAGATGATCAGTTTACACGAGGAAACATGGTATAATGGAAAATGCAGTTACATTGATTTGTTTTTGTTTAATTTAATATCTGAATGAAAATATATAATTGATATCTCAAAATACTGTTATTTCCTTTTTTAGTACTTTTTAGTACCTCTTTAACCACATCCCATAATGTATTCCTGTTCTCCTTCGGCATCATCGACTTACCAGATCTGGAGGTGTGGACCTTTGGACCCTGGAAATACCGAACCCTGATAAAATCGGATCCTGGAAACTGTCCAATAAGAAAACAGAAAAACAGAAAAATACTAATAAGTTCAATTTATGTCTACTTAATAAAACACAATAAAACACAAGATGTCATGTACGTATTTACGGCAAATGGCCTTATTACTTCATTTATCACTTTAAATTCATAAAAAGCGATTCTTCTGTCCCGTTGAATCAATTTTCTTATGAACATTTGAATGTTCTCCATGTGAGCCACTCCTTCAATAGAAATTCAATTCATCCTAATAGTTGTAAAGGCGAGACTGCAAGACTAACAAAAATATCTAATACAGTTTACTTGTTAAAAAAAAATAACACAAGAATTGACAAAATGTAGCATTTTTTACCTGGAATTTTTATCCATGATCGTAGCGTTGCAAATTATGTTAACACAAAGATCCTCCTCGGTGTGAGCACAGCACAAAATTTTGTAGTTTATACTTTTACAACACGACGGTGGTAGATCGTTAAATAACGTGGATATAATGTGGTGGTTGCAATAGAGTTTTAATTCGTTCTCTTTTAAGTTTCTTGTTGGTCTCCTTGGTTTGTTGGTTTGCATTGGAAAACCAACAAATGGTAGTGATGCAGTTAGAGGAAGATTGTTTAAACTCGAAAGGGCACTTCGGTTCCATGAATATAGTAGTGTTTAATACCGTATTTTGGATACACGTTTTTTTTGCTGTCTAAAACCATTTTTTGACCTGAGGCTCAATTTTCTTAAGAAAATGACTATATTGAGGCTGAGATTTTCTTAATTATTTTCTAAATTTTTCCATTCATATACTCTTATTAAAAGACTTACTTGAGAAATTATAGTGTTATTTTTTTATTTTTCCCATTATAAACATTTGGCAGGTGTTAATTTCTATTATAAATGGCAGATGCATAAACATAGATATCAGTCAGTTTCTTTAGGTGTAATGTAAACCTATTTCACACCAAAAATCAATACGAAGGATAAAATTGGTGCTTTCTTTTTTTTATTCAATTCATATTTCATTTATTTACAATCAATTCATTTGGGACAAAAAAGAAGACGTAACAAGAATTGAAAAATAGAGTGATGTGAAAAAGATTTAGTGTCACGAATACAAGCCAAGAAAGAAGATGTCTAAACAAACGACGCTTGCTGCTTTCGGATTTTCAAAAACAATTAAGCATAGGGGGGTTGAACAAAAAGTGGAAATGCCTCTCATTCATAAGGACGTTGAGAAAAAGTTGGAATGTCAGTTTTGCAAAAAGAGTTTTGTAAACAATCAAGGACTTTCTGTTCATTTAAAATGCAGACACGGTTATGTACCAACACTTGATGATAAGGGTGCGGATGATCGAGGCTCTTCTGATACGATTCCTGAATTGCACAATAAACAAAACCCTGAACCGTTAACTGAAACATCACCTGAACCATCAATGGAAAAAAATACCGGACCTTCTCCTGACCAATCTTCTAAAATATCTGATCAAACTTCTGGTACCTCTTCTAATCAACCGATAATAATACGTACTGAAAACCGTCGAGGGAGTCAACGTCGCATCTCTAGAACAAATACTTTCAAAGCAAAAATTATTGAGATGAGGGAATCTGGAAAAACTCCAAACAAAATTGTTGAAATGTATTCTGGAAATCTTTCACTTAGTCTTATATCAAAGTGGATGAAGAATCGTGCAAATATCATGAAAGCTGCAGCTGGTGAACAAAAGAAGATGTTTAAAATTCGCCCGGGTGGAAAATACGTTTCTCTGTATAACGAACTTATTAAAGTTTTTACACGGTCACGGTCACAAGGTAAACGTGTAGATTTTAACTGGATTTGGTCTAAGGCAAGAAAAATAAATAAGGAAGTATTGAAGGAGGATAGAATAATTAGAAAACTTGTTGTTGTCAATTTCATTAAGAGATATCATCTTAAATTACGAAGGACACAAAGAAACAAGAAAGTACCGAAAGAATCGTTGAGAGCTGATTTGCAAAAATGGCATGCTACGACCCGTGAACGGCTCGTTCGTACAGGATCTAATGACAACTACCACTCTAAATGGGGTCGCTTCTTACCAAAGCAACGATTTAACGTCGATCAGTCCCTGTTACCCTTCGCAATTGACGTTAAAAAAACCTACAAACAGATCATACGAGGAGATAAAGAAAATCGAAATAAAGAGTTTGGGTCAGTCAACCTTTTTCAGGTGCAGATAAACGTCAATGCTCATTGAATATTTATTTTAGACCCGATGGTGAACAACCTCGTGTCGCCGTATTATTTCGTGGTCAAGGGAAAAGGATCAGCCAGGTGGAGAGAGAAGCGTGGGATAAAGATGTGGATGTTTATTTCCAACCATGTACCTGGGACGATGAAAAGTTTTGTATCGAGCATGTTGAACGTACATTAAAGCCAATAGTGGAAAAAGAATCACGTTTTGTTTTATATTGTGATAATCTAGCAGGCCAAAATACTCCTGAATTCAGGGAGGCTGTTTCAAAACTTGGCGGTGTTGTTTGGTATGGGTTAAAGAATGGCACCAACCTTTGGCAACCAGTGGATGCTGGATACGCAGAAAAATTGAAAACAATGATAAAACATTCATTTTTTGATTGGCTTGATGATGACAATAATTCTGACAAATGGTATGGTGCAGAAAGCTTCACTGCTTCGGAGCGTAGAATTCTTCTAACAAAATGGATCGGCGATGCCTATCGTAAAATAATTGACACCAAATGGGACTCTTTTCGATACAGAATGTTCGAGAAAACCGGTTGTCTTATAACTGCAGACGCCAGTGGAGATTCAGAGATCCAACCGAAAGGGCTCAAAGATTACCAAGTGAGTGAGCGACACTTCATGAATATTAATATTAATTTAGGTGCTTTTAGAAAAATCAATGATTTTGAAATTTTGAGGCTGGAGATTTTTTTACGTATACACTTCATGAATATTAATATTAATTTAGGTGCTTTTAGAAAAATCAATGATTTTGAAATTTTGAGGCTGGAGATTTTCTTACGATTTTCTTAAGTTTTTGAGGATTTTGAGGCTAATTTTCTTATAAAAATTTTTCTTATAAAAAAAAAAAACGTGTAATTTTGCAAAATGAACCGAAGAAGAGTGGAATAAACCCAATGGAGGAGAGAGTTAAAATAAACTTCCGTGATTAAGTGTTGTTTCAGATAACCTTACGAAAAGATAAATCGTTTTTTCATCAAACAACAACACTTGCACAAGTGATTCTATTAATCAGAAGAAGCATGTTGCAGTTTGGAATGTCGTTGGTTATTTTCATGGTTTTGTGAAATCCTGACTTGATTTTTCAATTAAAATTTACACTATGTTCTACTGACAATTTCCTCGCACTAAAAATTCACGGTAAAATATCTAATATCTTTTATCTAATATCAAATATCTAATTTTTAAAAGAACGAGGCAAAACCTGACAAACCCTGAGCAACATAGAATTCATTGTTGTACAAAAACCAGTCCTCCGAGATAGATGTTCTTGTAGATTCTCGTGTCGATTAGGTTACTTGCACCTTTCTCTTCTCTACTTTAAATGACTAAACTATCCTCCACAAATTTTGACTGAGCTCTAGCTACGGCTCTGTTTGCAAATACTGTGCACGAGTCAGTATCTTTGATCTATTCTTTTTATAATTGATATTTTTCTCAATGAATTTTTCGCGAGAAAATTAATGAGAAAATTCCAGTGGGAAATTAAATCATGTTCACATCTGTGATAAAAATAAATTTCTAATCAGAAATTCAGTGGGAATTTAAATTTCCCTATGTTGGAACGGACCTTTAGTATTATTTGAATGTCTTTCTTTAACTTTTCTATTATTTTCAAAGAAAGAATGATTTTGTGCGCAAATGTATGTTCTTCCCATTGGCGATTTTTTGCTCAACCTTCTCTGCGGTTTTCACTTATGATGTCTATTGTGTGTTCCGATGTTTCATCACAACATTTATGACTGGAACCATCTAAAGGATAAAGAATAGCTGTAAAGCATACAAGCTTTGTTTTATTTCTTGTGTGCAATGTGAACCACAATCATCCTCAAGATAACAAAACTTATAGTGTGCGAAAGGGGATTTCGGAAGTCATTGTTACAGGATATTTGGAACTATCACGACAGTCAAAAATAGCAAGATTTAATTATTTCAAAATAATTATAGTGACTTGAGTCGGAACGCAGAATAGCAATGATGTATATTATCTATGGAGTGGCACAGAAATCCATCAGCCCCTGAAGGATTCATGTTCATGCTGGATAAGTTGTTTGTTTTGTTCTTTATCAGAACATTTTGTGATGAAATTCATAAGAGGGTTATAATTCTCGCAAATGAATCGCGCGAATAAAGGAATTCACTATTTCCATGTTGCAGGGCTTAAAAATAGAACTTGTGGTCACCAAAGAACGGTGAAGAAGTTGAAAACTTTTAACTTCAATTTTTGTTTTCTTGTTTTCTGATCAATAGATAGGAAGTCTATTTCATACTAAACCATTGTGAAAGTTTTATATGTTAATTACACCATTAGCATATTTGCATGTTCTACAGTCCTTCACAAAAATTATGAGACGATCTCCCCTCCCTTCTAGATTCAATGTTGGTGTGTTGTATGACAGTTGGATGGCCCTTTATCTCCATCTACTAAATGTGAAAACATCTTCAACATTGAATTCAGGGGGAAGAGGGTTTCGGCATGCGGATTATCCTGATTTCGCCTCAAAATAGGGCGTCTCAACAATTATTGTGAAGGATTGTAGATAGAACGGGGAATGCTATGTTTTGATGTCGCACTGACAAAAGAGACGTAAAGGATTATGGGTAAGTACTTCGTGTATCACTATCCATGAAAAAGACCTGGGCCGTCGTCGGCATTCTGAGGATTAGCTTTCTTAGAGGTCGTTCTTTAAAATGGTAATACACGAACAAGTTTGGTGTAGTTTCGCCTTGTTTCGATAAATCTCGTATTTCTATGGATAAAATTCCTTACTTTTACAGTTTATCGATCGCACGTTTTATTATTTATTGAAACTTCGGTTGCTTAATTTCTGAATGTTCAAGTTCACGTTTTCGTTGGCGTACGCAGTTATGACACATGAAACTATAAAGAAGATTAAAAAAGAATGTTGTTGTTAATTGGTATATTGTTAACCAGAACTGCAGTCACATCAAGCAGTGATTGTGACAGATTTCGCGCCATCCGAAATACAGGAAACTTTACATGCTTGAGATATAAAGAGATATTGCCAAACGGTATCTGCAACAAGATATTGAAAAGTTCCATGGTAGCTCTGGATAGGATGCAAATAGAGGGGTACAACAGAATATTGGAGTTTCTCTTTGCAGGAGTTAATTTACTCACGTATAAAAAAGAGTCTTTTAGAAATCGGTTGAATAATTTCCTTACACTGATTTACTTAAATCTACTCAAGTATGGCAAAATTGATTTGAAACCTATCTCATTCCCTTTTGAAGAGAATGACAAAATTGATTTGAAACATATCTCATTCCTTTTTGAAGAGAAGTGTTTAAGAAATATGGAGTGGCTTCTTTGTCATTGGTATTTTCCTACATGTTTTATATCCCAAAATGGAGAACAAGTATTGTCAAGACCGTGTTATGAAGCATGCGTTGATCGATTCACTGGTCAGTGCAATCTTATCAATGAGCATGTGAACTATATTACTCAATCACTTTGTAATATTTCTAATTTGTGCTCCTTCTTTCCAAAGAAAGACCAAAGTAAAGTCCATAATTGTCAGTTAGATGTTGATTTAATCATTGATGAAAATCATAGGGATACATTTAAATGTTACGAAGGAAATGGATTGAATTATCTTGGGGTGGTAAATACGACAGTTAACGAAAGTACCTGCTTAAATTGGGATCATAATCTCTTATCTCGAAATCGATACCCAACACTGTCGAAAAATTATTGTCGTAATCCTCAAGGATATGGGACTCAACCATGGTGTTATATTGACAGAAACGGAAGCTGGGAACATTGTAAAATTGAAAAATGTGACATTGTTAAGAAAAATGACAGTGATGTTTACTTTTGGTGCTTTCTGTTGATGTTAGTACCTGGTTTTTGCCTAGGTGTGTATAGATTTTATCGGAAGAAGAGTTTCTTTCTTTCTGAAGCAATAAAATTCGAGTCTCAAGATGAGAAGATTGAACCTTATTGCAAAATTGATTTGAACGAAGAAAACTTTAAAGAAATTTTATTACAACAGCGACAAGAATAAAATATGGGACATTAAATTGTTTTAGACTGAAGTTAAAGAAAATATCAATAGAAAACTGTTTAGTTTAGATCTGTTAAAGCTGGGTTTCTGGTGAAATGAAAGCCTTAGACTTTGGGTAATTTTATCTATACAAGAACATTTGTTGTTCAAGGAACCCAAGCTATAAGAAACAGTTGTTTCATGATTTTATTAAATAATTTCCTTCACATTATTCGTTATCATAGAATATAGAAGATTAAAATGAGTTAATACATTTTTCTTCGAATCAAGCGTCTCCTTCTCATAGGTTTGACTGTATTTTATCATTTTCCGTCAGGACAATATCAACATAATTTCTTTCCTTTTATATGGCCAACACACAACCTGATCCTGATTCTCAAAAAGTCACTTTTACTATCACGACCCTCCCATAGTTTCGTAGCAAGCAGATACTAAGCATGGTCGACAACGAATGATATCCAATTTCTATCTGACGATCAAATTTCATATAAATAATTATAATTAAAAATCTTAACAATAATAAGAACTTTAAACTTCGGCGGTTTGTGTCTTATGCATTGGTTCGAGGACAATGTTTCCCAGAGGCGTAGCTGGAGTTCTGTCAAAATTTGTGGAGAAGAGTAATTTAGTCATTAAAATAGAAAAGGAAAACGTTCAAGTAACCTAATCGACAATTAAAACTGAACAGTAATACCATAATGTTGGACTTCTCCACCTTTTTGAATGACCTTGAATACGCCTATGTTTCCCCTAAAAGAAAAGGGTTTTGTTCACTGCCAGATCGGTCTCCTGATATACTATTTTGTAATCAGATAGAGCCTTTATCCAATAATTACTGGATATTGTGCTTGTTCTCTGTGTACAACAAGTCCAAACCTATATCTACTGTGAATACGGATAAGTTCTAAAGTGTAGTGAGTTCTTTAAGTGGGAGGTTAGTTGGGAAGGCAGTTACACTTTTAGAAAAGAGAACTTTTGGATGTCTTGAGATGCCTCTAAAACATGACGATTCCATCATTTTTCACAAATTTTTAGGGAAAAATTATTGTGTCCCACGTCTTGGAGCAGAGTGCAAACATTTGGAATTTCTTCTGTCAATGCCCATGCCAACGATTCTGAAAATTTTCTGTCCAGAAGATAGTTTAAAAACAAGTGTGGCGTTTAGTCATCTTCTCAGTTGCAAGTCGGTGAGTAACAGACCCAACCACTATACCAATAAAAGCCCTAGTACTAAAATCTCTGGGTAACTTACTCAGCTACATGATTTTTAATGAATTTCGGTATGAATCGTCTGTGCACTTCGTTTGCAAAGCCCGGATAACTACTGTTAAATGACAGAAGAAGCACCACCTACCGAATAACTGCCCAGGGGTAAGAATAAAATTTTTAATAAGCACCCCTGCTAGAATAAGCACCTCTCTGTAAACAAGAAGGAGAGATTATTTGAACCGATGATATTCACGCAGGGGCAATTATTCGAGTCAAGCATGAACAACTACAAATTTTAGTGTGACAATGTAATTTTGCTACTAATTAAAAAAGTATTTTAAGATTGGTCGCTTCACATATTAAGAATCGTCAAAAGTTAAAAGTTTATTTTTTCGTTTTAAAAGTTTTTTCGAAAGAACAGTTGCAACCTTCAGATCTTCGGTGACAGCTCTACAATTGACAGCCACACCAAGCCCAACTTCACAACAACAGCTGACGCGAAGTTTTTTTCTTCTTTTTTAAAAATAGTCAATTAGATTAAACAATTCAATTGATATATGAACAAAATGCCCGGGCGGTAGGCAGTGATGTTCAGAATCGGGTTTTTCAAGATTATAAAATTCTGTTTTCAGGGCATGCCTCACAGATGCATATGCATAAAGGTTCTTGGTCCGTAAAAGTACATCGTTTGCCATTCTTTGCCATAAAGTTTCAAAGTGGACTCATCCATGGTGATTACTCCTTTCAGTCACTACATCAAGAGCCCCTGCGTACCTCATCTCAAAAACATAATATGTCGCTACGGCACTATATATGGTATGTAGCGTTTAATGAATTTTTAATTGGGTAATGCCAACACCAGATTTACTTTTTCAACTCATTCAACGGGAATATCTGAGTTTATAAAATCATTGTCACCTTTAAAATTGATCACCACAAACGTTTTAAGGGAGGGCCCTTATGATTGTAACTTTATGATTGTAATATTACTTGGATATGTTCTTCGTGCAAATCAATTTTACAATATGCTTCGATCTTCTCCTCGTGTGATTGAATGGCATAGCAATTAAAAAACGTAAAATGAGTTTCCGACAAAATTCATATACACCTACGTAAACCCAGGCACCAACAGCAATAGAAACAACCAATAATAAACTGCACTTCTACAGTATTCCCAGCTTCCGTTTTTGTCAATATAACACCATGGTTGAGTTCCATATTCTTGAGGATTACGACAATAATTTTTCGACAATGTTGGATATCGATTTCAAGGTAAGAGATTATGATCCCAATTTAAGCAGGTACTTTCGTTAACTGTTCCATTTACCACCCCAAGATAATTCAATCCATTTCCTTCGTAACATTCAAATGTCTCCTTGCGATTTCCATCACTGATTAAATCAACATCTAGCTGGCGATTAAAGTATTTATTTTGGTCTTTCACTAGAAAGAATGAGCACATATTAGAAACATTACATAACGAGTAAACTATATACGGTCTTGACAAAATCTTTTTTCCACTTTTCCACGGATATAAAACACGTAGGATAATGAAGATGACAAACTTTTAATGTACATCCCTATATAGTTTTTATCTGGAGCAACCATGGACCCTTTGAATATGTTCATGCAGACACCATTTTGTAAACTTTCATCGTATCTCAAGCATGTAAAATTTTCTATATTTTGATCACTGGCACGAAATCTGTCACAATCTTTATTTGATTTAACTGCAATACCAAACAAAACAATACCGATAAATAAAAGCATTCTTTAAATATTTTCGATCTGCTCTAGTTCAAAATCTTCTTCGACTTTCATCACCTTGATGATATTCTTTCACAAAATTTGGGTATTTATTCATGATTCAGTTAAATGTCCCTCTATACAGTAGAATTCATATACTCCTTATCTACAGTTTATATAATTCCAAATTAAGTATTTCAACTAAGCATGTATTTTATCATGATGAGAAACTTCATAGAATCCAAACCAAAACTATTTAGTTGTTGACCCGAAACTAATTATTCATTAAAACTGTTATGTGATTATTTTAATTAAAATCAATTGAGTGAAAGATAATTTCTAATGCTTTCGGTACTATATCAGGATACGCCTGCGATAATACTGCACCAAAACAATTGTTGCTTGCATCGGCTGCTATTGAAAATCCCTATTCTCCCATCTGAACAAGAACTGTCATATCATGTAACAAACATGCTTTGAGTTCTTTTACCTGGGAAGTTTGTCATTCATAGTTACTGAACAGACTCAGCTAGGATTTTTTTTTTAACTGAAAAGTTTTAACTGAAAAGTTGAAATATAACACTCTATCTAATTTGTGTAGGCGATGAAACAAAAAGCAAAGGATTCAATGAAATAACAAAGGAGGTAAAATATTTAAAAATGATTTTCTTGCCATAAGTCAAGAATATTAATTATCATTATAAAATTTATTCTAAAATGGAGCGTTAAACTTAGATCATCAGGTTAATATCAGATTTCGTTTTAGAATAAATTTTTAAATAATAAATAATGTTGGAGGTGGTTTGAGCTATTTTTCATATGTTTGTCAATGTTACGTATTGGTCACCATTGTTTTTGATTTCACAACAACGTAAAAATATGAAACCAGCGATTGTAATGTATTTCTTCCAAATTACCGTTTGAACTCGTACTATCGATTAGTACCGGAATAGTCCCCGTCGCTCGATATACTGAAATGAAGCCGTTCCTGTCGAATGAGTTCCAGGTCAAATAAATTTCGGATGCAATTCTGGTTCAACCTACAGTCTACAGTACAGCGCAAAAGAAACTTTACGTGTCTTCGTAAGATACTTAACTTTCACGAAGAATCGGTGGTATTTTCATGTCCGGTTCTATCGCATCTCTAAACAAACTGCGTAGAATACAAATAATGATTCCATATAACATAACTCTGTAGCTATACGAAAATCTTTATAAATCTTTTGTGTTTTACCTGTAAAAATTCATTCCTTCGCAGACGCGCATATAAAGTTTCTTTCTGGCAGTACTAAATAAGGAACTCTTCAATAAAAAACTTCCATATCCCACTACTTCTAGAATAAACTTATTAGTCTGTATCATAAAGACAGTCTTTAATTATAAAACTGAAGCAAAAATATAATCATATCTCCGAAGGATGGAACGTTAAAATGCTTTTATTAATAAATTTTGAGCCTGCAGAGTTTACTTTCATAATGGTATATTTTGTTTTTTTTGGTTTCTTTGTGTAATGCCTTTAGGGTATATAGCTGAAGTGACTACTCATCAGAGGCGGATCTAGAACCTAGGCGAAATTTATGCAGGAGAGTCATAATAGGTCATAACAGAAGATAAAAGAAAAACGTACTAATAACCTAATCAACACTTAAGTTTGAACAGAAATTTCATGACACTGTTCTCCTCCAATTGTTTTGACTAACTCTAGATCCGCTACTGCTCATAACATTAAAGCTCTTGATGCCACTTATACTTTTGCAAAAAGTGTAAAGAAATATACGAGGGTATTAGCAAACTGTAAAACAAATTGTTCTGTAATAAAAGAAGATGTCCATGCTGAATTAGGACTTGTAACGGATTTTGGTCAATCACTGCAACTTGAAAACTTATTTCCTGAAATAAACACCCCTGCGTTTATTTCCTAATTTGGAAATTTTGCCAATTTTGTTTATTTCAGTTTATGTTTGTTTATTTTTGTTTATTTCAGACCATCGTTTATTGGATGCTCTTGTTTATTCAAGGATATGGGTATATACTTCATGTCAAGAAACGACTGTTTTTTTTCTTCAGGATTGCAACACAAAAGTGATTATTGATTTCAGTTATATAATATTGCAACTCATTGTTCTATGCTGATAGTGTATATAGGTTATTGATGGTTCGCGAAATCAAATCAAATGCAAAAATGAAACCATTAACTTTGATGTTATGACCCAGTAACATTACTTCAGCAGTTGCGTCATTTTTTGGGCAAATGATTCAGAGTTTCTGGTATTTTGCACGGAATTAATTTTGTGGAATACGTTATTAGACAAAACAGTGTGAGACAAATTGCGGGGACAGTTGCGGGGATGGAAACATTTCAACTAAATATTAATTATATAACTACGTGTTTATATGAAGAATTTCTGTCCCAGGACGATTTCTAAAAACAAAATTGAAACAGCTGCAAACCATTGAATTTAAAACAATGAAATTCTTTCAAACGATTAAAAGTTTAAAAAATGTTGTCCCGTCCGGGCTGCATTTTTCATGTAAAGGAGAGATATAATTATCTCGTTTTTCATCCCGTCCCAGCAAACATGCCGTACCATCTTCCATATAAACAGCTTCTCATTTGGTGTTGATCTAACTACATGTGAATGTAAAATCTACTCATCGAATCATACAAACACCTTATTTTTTCTATCTTTCAGTTTATTCTGTGGTTTTTAAAAAGTGCTAGAAGAACAGCCCTAAGCCAATTTTGTTTATTTATGTATGTAAAATTTAGAAACAGGTTGGGGTCAAAACCTTGATATTTTGTTGTGCACTGAATGATTCTTGATCGCAACAAAATTCTATATATGATTATATAATAGCTATTAGTGGATTTTATTGTATAAATTACCCAAATTATCAAAGGCTTTCACAGCACCCCTAAAAATCCCAGCCATAAATGACAAAATGTGAGCTTTGGCGATTACCTGATACGAGTAATACAAACACTAGGGAAGTACTTCACATCTGTCAGTTGCAAACAAAATAGAGAATGTTAAGAAGTAATGTATTCAATATGAATGGTATACTTTGATCCATTTCATCATAACAGTTTTAGAGCAGCTATAATTAGTTTTGCATCAAAATGCTAAATACTTTATGTTCTGAAGTCTATGAAAAATATTTTTTTTTATGTTTTATCGAGAGAGTTTGAAGCCGACGATAGTAAGCCGAATTTTTCAACCGAATTTGTTATGGCATTTTATTTGCTCTCATTTGGGAAATATTTAAACATTTGGTTGAATATACCGAAAACTAGTCAGAAAATAAGGTTTTGCTGCAAGATTTAATTGTTACGGGTTTAGGAAACACTCCATGTTTTATTTTAAAAAAATCCTTATTATGATTTCTGATGAAATGAAACCAAGATTTTTGTTGATTGGTGTTCTTTTGTTCGGAACTATGGTCAAATCAAATAAAGATTGTGACAAATTTAGCGCCACTGAGGTAAGTGCAGGAAACTATACTTGCTTGAGATATGAAGAAATTGTGCCAAATGGTGTCTGCACGGACATATTGAAAGAGTCCATGGTTGCTTTAGATAGAAATCATATAGAGATGTACAATAAAAGGTTGGCTTTTATTTTGGTAATATACAACTTGATCAGACATAAAAAAAGGTCAAGGAACTATCGGTTATCTAACGTATGGAATTTAATCACGAAAAAACTTAATAATTCAAATTTTCTACATCATGTATGGCAAAATAATGTAGTATCTTTATTCGGGGAGACGTGTTTCAAATCTATTAAGTGGTTAACTAGTGATACTTATACTTTGCAATTCTATGATTTTCTTTTTCGTCACCCCTATATTTTGAAAGAGGAAGAGTACGGGTGGTGGAGGCAGTAACTTATGGGGAACCTGTAAAATGTTTTTACCCAGGATACTAGTCTATATACAAATAGCGAGGTGTGCATCGACTTTTTAGTTTGGTCAGTATCAGTATTGGTTACTTTTGGTCACCATCATATATGAGAGGTACTGCACGGGCACCTGTAAAATGTTTTTACACGCTATACCTAAATGATAAATGTCAACATATACTCATATGAGAAGAAGAGCATGACATGGGTAGGGATGGGGTGGTGACTCATTGTTGGAAAATGAACCTGTAAAAATTTACAATTCTACTATTCTTCGTGATAAAAACTTGTCTTGTTTATACATGTTTCTTATTATTACTTCGTCGTTAAAAAGGTAAACAAACGCTTCTTTTTTCTTGAAACGACTAATTTGCATTCGTTCTCAATAGCTGCTGCGTTCGATTGTAATTCAAAATCTCCGCCTGAGATGCAATATCATGTCTTCCCTAACGTATTTTACAACATAAAACAATTATAAACACTAAGCCGGTGTGCCTTATACTAATACGGAAAAACATAAACAAATATCCATTGACGAACTTCCCGTAAACATTTTCCTAACGTTCGTTCTTTCAAAATTAGGTAAGAAAAAAACAAGATTGCGTATTAGTATAACAAGACTAGAGTAGCGTGTAAAAGCATTTTACAGTTTTGCTCCAAAAAATGATTTTACACGCTATATACAGCCATGATAAGTCTGTTTATATGCAAAAATGTTAAAATAAAATTCATATTCAACACAAAATTGTTCTATTTTGGATCGATCATTTAAAGGGGCTACGACGAATCTCGTTGATGGTTGTGTTTGTTTACTTTTTTTTCCGGTCAGCCGTTATATTATCTCTAGCCTCATCGCGCGATTCGTGTCTTAGCCACTTTAATGAAAGCTATTATCTCTATTTTTCAGTGCTACTTCGCCTATTTAGAGATTTCAGAAGCTGCACAGTTAAAGAAAATGCAAGACAGAAGTCTGTTTATATACAAAACCTGGCTACTAAAAGTAATTTAGAAAACAGATCGTGGACAATGTAACTTCTGCAGTATAAGACAATACCTTCACATTTCCCCTCTTTAACTAAAGCAAACAAAAATAATCATACCTTCTGATGTTTCTATCTTTCAAACTGATAATTGTTATTCTGAAATGTTCAGAACCCAAAACTCCATTTGTGCATCATGGTAACACAAACCATGTAAATATGTATATAACCATGCGTATTAATATAGCGGGACCCCATTGCATTGCGTCAAATGTTTACAGTTCTGTTTGTTGACAAAGAAGCAATATAAAGAAAAATAAATATAGTCAAGAACGTATGATAAAGTTAGATTAGTTAAAAGTTATTAAAAGTAACTGTATAAGAGTAATGTATCTTACAAATAGACAAGGGGATATGATTATATTTTTGCTTCAGTTTTATAATTAAAGATTGTCTTTATGATACAGACTAATAAGTTTATTCTAGAAGTAGTGGGATATGGAAGTTTTTTATTGAAGAGTTCCTTATTTAGTACTGCCAGAAAGAAACTTTATATGCGCGTCTGCGAAGGAATGAATTTTTACAGGTAAAACACAAAAGATTTATAAAGATTTTCGTATAGCTACAGAGTTATGTTATATGGAATCATTATTTGTATTCTACGCAGTTTGTTTAGAGATGCGATAGAACCGGACATGAAAATACCACCGATTCTTCGTGAAAGTTAAGTATCTTACGAAGACACGTAAAGTTTCTTTTGCGCTGTACTGTAGACTGTAGGTTGAACCAGAATTGCATCCGAAATTTATTTGACCTGGAACTCATTCGACAGGAACGGCTTCATTTCAGTATATCGAGCGACGGGGACTATTCCGGTACTAATCGATAGTACGAGTTCAAACGGTAATTTGGAAGAAATACATTACAATCGCTGGTTTCATAATTTTACGTTGTTGTGAAATCAAAAACAATGGTGACCAATACGTAACATTGACAAACATATGAAAAATAGCTCAAACCACCTCCAACATTATTTATTATTTAAAAATTTATTCTAAAACGAAACCTGATATTAACCTGATGATCTAAGTTTGACGCTCCATTTTAGAATAAATTTTATAATGATAATTAATATTCTTGACTTATGGCAAGAAAATCATTTTTAAATATTTTATCTCCTTTGTTATTTCATTGAATCCTTTGCGTTATGTTTCATCGCCTACACAAATTAGATAGAGTGTTATATTTCAACTTTTCAGTTAAAACTTAAAAGTTAAAAAAAAATCCTAGCTGAGTCTGTTCAGTAACTATGAATGACAAACTTCCCAGGTAAAAGAACTCAAAGCATGTTTGTTACATGATATGACAGTTCTTGTTCAGATGGGAGAATAGGGATTTTCAATAGCAGCCGATGCAAGCAACAATTGTTTTGGTGCAGTATTATCGCAGGCGTATCCTGATATAGTACCGAAAGCATTAGAAATTATCTTTCACTCAATTGATTTTAATTAAAATAATCACATAACAGTTTTAATGAATAATTAGTTTCGGGTCAACAACTAAATAGTTTTGGTTTGGATTCTATGAAGTTTCTCATCATGATAAAATACATGCTTAGTTGAAATACTTAATTTGGAATTATATAAACTGTAGATAAGGTGTATATGAATTCTACTGTATAGAGGGACATTTAACTGAATCATGGATAAATACCCAAATTTTGTGAAAGAATATCATCAAGGTGATGAAAGTCGAAGAAGATTTTGAACTAGAGCAGATCGAAAATATTTAAAGAATGCTTTTATTTATCGGTATTGTTTTGTTTGGTATTGCAGTTAAATCAAATAAAGATTGTGACAGATTTCGTGCCAGTGATCAAAATATAGAAAATTTTACATGCTTGAGATACGATGAAAGTTTACAAAATGGTGTCTGCATGAACATATTCAAAGGGTCCATGGTTGCTCCAGATAAAAACTATATAGGGATGTACATTAAAAGTTTGTCATCTTCATTATCCTACGTGTTTTATATCCGTGGAAAAGTGGAAAAAAGATTTTGTCTAGACCGTATATAGTTTACTCGTTATGTAATGTTTCTAATCTGTGCTCATTCTTTCCAGTGAAAGACCAAAATAAATACTTTAATCGCCAGCTAGATGTTGATTTAATCAGTGATGGAAATCGCAAGGAGACATTTGAATGTTACGAAGGAAATGGATTGAATTATCTTTGGGTGGTAAATGGAACAGTTAACGAAAGTACCTGCTTAAATTGGGATCATAATCTCTTACCTTGAAATCGATATCCAACATTGTCGAAAAATTATTGTCGTAATCCTCAAGGATATGGATCTCAACCATGGTGTTATATTGACAGAAACGGAAGCTGGGAATACTGTAGAAGTGCAGTTTATTTTTGGTTGTTTCTATTGCTGTTGGTGCCTGGGTTTACGTAGGTGTATATGAATTTTGTCGGAAACTCATTTTACGTTTTTTAATTGCTATGCCATTCAATCACACGAGGAGAAGATCGAAGCATATTGTAAAATTGATTTGCACGAAGAACATATCCAAGTAATATTACAATCATAAAGTTACAATCATAAGGGCCCTCCCTTAAATCGTTTGTGGTGATCAATTTTAAAGGTGACAATGCTTTTATAAACTCAGATATTCCCGTTGAATGAGTTGAAAAAGTAAATCTGGTGTTGGCATTACCCAATTAAAAATTCATTAAACGCTACATACCATATATAGTGCCGTAGCGACATATTATGTTTTTGAGATGAGGTACGCAGGGGCTCTTGATCTAGTGACTGAAAGGAGTAATAACCATGGATGAGTCCACTTTGAAACTTTATGGCAAAGAATGGCAAACGATGTACTTTTACGGACCAAGAACCTTTATGCATATGCATCTGTGAGGCATGCCCTGAAAACAGAATTTTATAATCTTGAAAAACCCGATTCTGAACATCACTGCCTACCGCCCGGGCATTTTGTTCATATATCAATTGAATTGTTTAATCTAATTGACTATTTTTAAAAAAGAAGAAAAAAACTTCGCGTCAGCTGTTGTTGTGAAGTTGGGCTTGGTGTGGCTGTCAATTGTAGAGCTGTCACCGAAGATCTGAAGGTTGCAACTGTTCTTTCGAAAAAACTTTTAAAACGAAAAAATAAACTTTTAAGTTTTGACGATTCTTAATATGTGAAGCGACCAATCTTAAAATACTTTTTTAATTAGTAGCAAAATTACATTGTCACACTAAAATTTGTAGTTGTTCATGCTTGACTCGAATAATTGCCCCTGCGTGAATATCATCGGTTCAAATAATCTCTCCTTCTTGTTTACAGAGAGGTGCTTATTCTAGCAGGGGTGCTTATTAAAAATTTTATTCTTACCCCTGGGCAGTTATTCGGTAGGTGGTGCTTCTTCTGTCATTTAACAGTAGTTATCCGGGCTTTGCAAACGAAGTGCACAGACGATTCATACAGAAATTCATTAAAAATCATGTAGCTGAGTAAGTTACCCAGAGATTTTAGTACTAGGGCTTTTATTGGTATAGTGGTTGGGTCTGTTACTCACCGACTTGCAACTGAGAAGTTGACTAAACGTCACATTTGTTTTTAAACTATCTTCTGGACAGAAAATTTTCAGAATCGTTGGTATGGGCATTGACAGAAGAAATTCCAAATGTTTGCACTCTGCTCCAAGACGTGGGACACAATAATTTTTCCCTAAAAATTTATGAAAATGATGGAATCGTCATGTTTTAGAGGCATCTCAAGACATCCATAAGTTCTCTTTTCTAAAAGTGTAACTGCCTTCCCAACTAACCTCTCACTTAAAGAACTCACTACACTATAGAACTTATCCGTATTCACAGTAGATATAGGTTTGGACTTGTTGTACACAGAGAACAAGCACAATATCCAGTAATTATTGGATAAAGGCTCTATCTGATTACAAAATAGTATATCAGGAGACCGATCTGGCAGTGAACAAAACCCTTTTCTTTTAGGGGAAACATAGGCGTATTCAAGGTCATTCAAAAAGGTGGAGAAGTCCAACATTATGGTATTTCTGTTCAGTTTTAATTGTCGATTAGGTTACTTGAACGTTTTCCTTTCCTATTTTAATGACTAAATTACTCTTCTCCACAAATTTTGACAGAACTCCAGCTACGCCTCTGGGAAACATTGTCCTCGAACCAATGCATAAGACACAAACCGCCGAAGTTTAAAGTTCTTATTATTGTTAAGATTTTTAATTATAATTATTTCTATGAAATTTGATCGTCGGATAGAAATTGGATATCATTCGTTGTCGACCATGCTTAGTATCTGCTTGCTACGAAACTATGGGAGGGTCGTGATAGTAAAAGTGACTTTTTGAGAATCAGGATCAGGTTGTGTGTTGGCCATATAAAAGGAAAGAAAATTATGTTGATATTGTCCTGACGGAAAATGATAAAATACACTCCTATGAGAAGGAGACGCTTGATTCGAAGAAAAATGTATTAACTCATTTTAATCTTCTATATTCTATGATAACGAATAATGTGAAGGAAATTATTTAATAAAATCATGAAACAACTGTTTCTTATAGCTTGGAAATCCTTGAACAACAAATGTTCTTGTATAGATAAAATTACCCAAAGTCTAAGGCTTTCATTTCACCAGAAACCCAGCTTTAATAGATCTAAACAAAACAGTTTTCTATTGATATTTTCTTTAACTTCTGTTTAAAACAATTTAATGTCCCATATTTTATTCTTGTCGCTGTTGTAATAAAATTTCTTTAAAGTTTTCTTCGTTCAACCCAATTTTGCAATAAGGTTCAATCTTCTCATCTTGAGACTCGAATTTTATTGCTTCAGAAAGAAAGAAACTCTTCTTCCGATAAAATCTATACACACCTAGGCAAAATCCAGGTACTAACATCAACAGAAAGCACCAAAAGTAAACATCACTGTCATTTTTCTTAACAATGTCACATTTTTCAATTTTACAATGTTCCCAGCTTCCGTTTCTGTCAATATAACACCATGGTTGAGTCCCATATCCTTGAGGATTACGACAATAACTTTTCGACAGTGTTGGGTATCGATTTCAAGATAAGAGATTATGATCCCAATTTAAGCAGGTACTTTCGTTAACTGTTGTATTTACCACCCCAAGATAATTCAATCCATTTCCTTCGTAACATTTAAATGTATCCCTATGATTTTGATCAATGATTAAATCAACATCTAACTGGCACTTATGGACTTTACTTTGGTCTTTCTTTGGAAAGAAGGAGCACAAATTAGAAATATTACAATATGATTGAGTAATATAGTTCACATGCTCATTGATAAGATTGCACTGACCAGTGAATCGATCAACGCATGCTTCATAACACGGTCTTGACAATACTTGTTCTCCATTTTGGGATATAAAACATGTAGGAAAATACCAATGACAAAGAAGCCACTCCATATTTCTTAAACACTTCTCTTCAAAAAGGAATGAGATATGTTTCAAATCAATTTTGTCATTCTTGAGTAGATGAAGTAAATTATTCAACCGATTTCTAAAGGACTCTTTTTTATACGTAAGTGAATTAGCTCCTGCAAAGAGAAACTCCAATATTCTGTTGTACCCCTCTATTTGCATCCTATCCAGAGCTATCATGGAACTTTCCATTATCTTGTTGCAGATACCGTTTGGCGATATCTCTTTATATCTCAAGCATGTAAAGTTTCCTGTATTTCGGATGGCGCGAAATCTGTCACAATCACTGCTTGATGTAACGGCAGTTCTGGTTAATAATATACCAATTAACAACAGCATTCTTTTTTAATCTTCTTTATAGTTTCATGTGTCATAACTGCGTACGCCAACGAAAACGTGAACTTGAACATTCAGAAATTAAGCAACCGAAGTTTCAATAAATAATAAAACGTGCCATCGATAAACTGTAAAAGTAAGGAATTTTATCCATAGAAATACGGGATTTATCGAAACAAGGCGAAACTACACCAAACTTGTTCGTGTATTACCATTTTAAAGAACGACCTCTAAGATAGCTAATCCTCAGAATGCCGACGACGACCCAGGTCTTTTTCATGGATAGTGATACACGAAGTACTTACCCATAATCCTTTACGTATCTTTTGTCAGTGCGACATCAAAACATAACTTTCCCCGTTCTATCTACAATCCTTCACAATAATTGTTGAGACGCCCTATTTTGAGGCGAAATCAGGTTAATCCGCATGCCGAAACCCTCTTCCCCCTGAATTCAATGTTGAAGATGTTTTCACATTTAGTAGATGGAGATAAAGGGCCATCCAACTGTCATACAACACACCAACATTGAATATAGAAGGGAGGGGAGACCGTCTCATAATTTTTGTGAAGGACTGTAGAACATGCAAATATGCTAATGGTGTAATTAACATATAAAACTTTCACAATGGTTTAGTATGAAATAGACTTCCTATCTATTGATCAGAAAACAAGAAAACAAAAATTGAAGTTAAAAGTTTTCAACTTCTTCGCCGTTCTTTGGTGAACACAAGTTCTATTTTTAAGCCCTGCAACATGGAAATAGTGAATTCCTTTATTCGCGCGATTCATTTGCGAGAATTATAACCCTCTTATAAATTTCATCACAAAATGTTCTGATAAAGAACAAAACAAACAACTTATCCAGCATGAACGAGACGCCTTCAGGGGCTGATGGATTTCTGTGCCACTCCATAGATAATATACATCATTGCTATTCTGTGTTCCGACTCAAGCCACTATAATTATTTTGAAATAATTAAATCTTGCTATTTTTGACTCTCGTGATAGTTCCAATCCTCCAATTCCTATATCCTGTAACAATCCCCTTTCGCACACTATAAGTTTTGTTATCTTGAGGATGATTGTGGTTCACATTGCACACAAGAAATAAAACAAAGCTTGTATGCTTTACAGCTATTCTTTATCCTTTAGATGGTTCCAGTCATAAATGTTGTGATGAAATATCGGAACACACAATAGACATCATAAGTGAAAACCGCAGAGAAGGTTGAGCAAAAAATCGCCAATGGGAAGAACATACATTTGCGCACAAAATTATTCTTTCTTTGAAAATAATAGAAAAGTTAAAGAAAGACATTCAAATAATACTAAAGGTCCGTTCCAACATAGGGAAATTTAAATTCCCACTGAATTTCTGATTAGAAATTTATTTTTATCACAGATGTTAACATGATTTAATTTCCCACTGGAATTTTCTCGCGAATTTTCTCGCGAAAAATTCATTGAGAAAAATATCAATTATAAAAAGAATAGATCAAAGATACTGACTCGTGCACAGAATTTGCAAACAGAGCCGTAGCTAGAGCTCAGTCAAAATTTGTGGAGGAGAGTTTAGTCATTTAAAGTAGAGAAGAGAAAGGTGCAAGTAACCTAATCGACACGAGAATCTACAAGAACATCTATCTCGGAGGACTTGTTTTTGTACAACAATGAATTCTATGTTGCTCAGGGTTTGTCAGGTTTTGCCTCGTTCTTTTAAAAATTAGATATTTGATATTAGATAAAAGATATTAGATATTAGATAAAAGATATTAGATATTTTACCGTGAATTTTTAGTGCGAGGAAATTGTCAGTAGAACATAGTGTAAATTTTTATTGAAAAATCAAGTCAGGATTTCACAAAACCATGAAAATAACCAACGACATTCCAAACTGCAACATGCTTCTTCTGACTAATAGAATCACTTGTGCAAGTGTTGTTGTTTGATGAAAAAACGATTTATGTTAGCAAGGATAGTGTTTTCTTTTCACAAGGTTATCTGAAACAACACTTAATCACGGAAGTTTATTTTATATCTCTCCTCCATTGGGTTTATTCCACTCTTCTTCGGTTCATTTTGCAAAGTTCCCCTTTTTTTTTTTTTTTTAGGAAAAATTTTTATAAGAAAATGAGCCTAGGCACATGGTTGGAAATAAACATCCACATCTTTATCCCACGCTTTTCTCTCCACCTGGCTGATCCTTTTCCCTTGACCACGAAATATTACGGCGACACGAGGTTGTTCACCATCGGGTCTAAAATAAATATTCAATGAGCATTGACGTTTATCTGCACCTGAAAAAGGTTGACTGACCCAAACTCTTTTATTTCGATTTTCTTTATCTCCTCGTATGATCTGTTCGTAGGTTTTTTTTAACGTCAATTGCGAAGGGTAACGGGGACTGATCGACGTTAAATCGTTGCTTTGGTAAGAAGCGACCCCATTTAGAGTGGTAGTTGTCATTATATCCTGTACGAACGAGCCGTTCACGGGTCGTAGCATGCCATTTTTGCAAATCAGCTCTCAACGATTCTTTCGGTACTTTCTTGTTTCTTTGTGTCCTTCGTAATTTAAGATGATATCTCTTAATGAAATTGACAACAACATGTTTTCTAATTATTTTATCCTCCTTCAATACTTCCTTATTTATTTTTCTTGCCTTAGACCAAATCCAGTTAAAATCTACACGTTTACCTTGTGCCCGTGACCGTGTAAAAACTTTAATAAGTTCGTTATACAGAGAAACGTATTTTCCACCCGGGCGAATTTTAAACATCTTCTTTTGTTCACCAGCTGCAGCTTTCATGATATTTGCACGATTCTTCATCCACTTTGATATAAGACTAAGTGAAAGATTGCCAGAATACATTTCAACAATTTTGTTTGGAGTTTTTCCAGATTCCCTCATCTCAATAATTTTTGCTTTGAAAGTATTTGTTCTAGAGATGCGACGTTGACTCCCTTGACGGTTTTCAGTACGTATTATTATCGGTTGATTAGAAGAGGTACCAGAAGTTTGATCAGATATTTTAGAAGATTGGTCAGGAGAAGGTCCGGTATTTTTTTCCATTGATGGTTCAGGTGATGTTTCAGTTAACGGTTCAGGGTTTTGTTTATTGTGCAATTCAAGAATCGTATCAGAAGAGTCTCGATCATCCGCACCCCTATCATCAAGTGTTGATACATAACCGTGTCTGCATTTTAAATGAACAGAAAGTCCTTGATTGTTTACAAAACTCTTTTTGCAAAACTGACATTCCAACTTTTTCTCAACGTCCTTGTGAATGAGAGGCATTTCCACTTTTTATTCAACCCCTCTATGCTTAATTGTTCAAAAATCCGAAAGTAGCAAGCGTCGTTTGTTTAGACATCTTCTTTCTTGGTTTGTATTCGTAACACTAAATCTTTTTCACATCACTCTATTTTTCAATTCTTGCTACGTTTTCTTTTTTGTCCCAAATGAATTGATTGTAAATAAATGAAATATGAATTGAATAAAAAAAAGGAAGCACCAATTTTATCCTTCGTATTGATTTTTGGTGTGAAATAGGTTTACATTACACCTAAAGAAACTGACTGATATCTATGTTTATGCATCTGCCATTTATAATAGAAATTAACACCTGCCAAGTGTTTATAATGGGAAAAATAAAAAACTAACACTATAATTTCTCAAGTAAGTCTTTTAATAAGAGTATATGAATGGAAAAATTTAGAAAATAATTAAGAAAATCTCAGCCTCAATATAGTCATTTTCTTAAGAAAATTGAGCCTCAGGTCAAAAAATGGTTTTAGACAGCAAAAAAAACGTGTATCCAAAATACGGTATTAAACACTACTATATTCATGGAGCCGAAGTGCCCTTTCGAGTTTAAACAATCTTCCTCTAACTGCATCACTACCATTTGTTGGTTTTCCAATGCAAACCAACAAACCAAGGAGATCAACAAGAAACTTAAAAGAGAACGAATTAAAACTCTATTGCAACCACCACATTATATCCACGTTATTTAACGATCTACCACCGTCGTGTTGTAAAAGTATAAACTACAAAATTTTGTGCTGTGCTCACACCGAGGAGGATCTTTGTGTTAACATAATTTGCAACGCTACGATCATGGATAAAAATCCCAGGTAAAAAATGCTACATTTTGTCAATTCTTGTGTTATTTTTTTAACAAGTAAACTGTAGAGGAATGAGGAAGAATAGTTAAAATGAGAACAGAGCTGCAAGACAAACAAAAATATACAATATTGTCTTAGATATTTTTGTTAGTCTTGCAGTCTCGCCTTTACAACTATTAGGATGAATTGAATTTCTATTGAAGGAGTGGCTCACATGGAGAACATTCAAATGTTCATAAGAAAATTGATTCAACGGGACAGAAGAATCGCTTTTTATGTATTTAGAGTGATAAATGAAGTAATAAGGCCATTTGCAGTAAATACGCACATGACATCTTGTGTTTTATTGTGTTTTATTAAGAAGACATAAATTGAACTTATTAGTATTTTTCTGTTTTTCTGTTTTCTTATTGGAGAGTTTCCAGGATCCGATTTTATCAGGGTTCGGTATTTCCAGGGTCCAAAGGTCCACACCTCCAGATCTGGTAAGTCGATGATGCCGAAGGAGAACAGGAATACATTATGGGATGTGGTTAAAGAGGTACTAAAAAGTACTAAAAAAGGAAATAACAGTATTTTGAGATATCAATTATATATTTTCATTCAGATATTAAATTAAACAAAAACAAATCAATGTAACTGCATTTTCCATTATACCATGTTTCCTCGTGTAAACTGATCATCTTTTAAAGTCAATGTAGGTCCTATAGTAGGTCCACATCATTGTTTACCACTTCCAAAATTATTGAAAAATTAGAAAAAATATTTACTAACCTACTTTAAGGCAAGAAATTTTCATGGCATGAAATTTTCATAATTTGATGGAGATCTATAATCCGCTAAATTAAAGTGCTGCAAAATTCATATGAGAAAAAAAAAAGTTGGCAAATCTTTTGAAAAATCTTGATTCGCAAAAACTAATGTCACAACAATTATCAGGAAAATGGAAACAATTACAGTCTGTAGTTTTGGACTTGCAAAATAAATGTTCAAGAAAATTATGATTGTAAGGTATTTTAGTCTTTATTTTGGTCATATTTCAGTCAAAATGCAAAATGAAAGGTTTCAAAACAAAACTATCCACAAATTAAAATGCTGCTAAAATTTCTGGTGGTTCAGGCACAGTAGAATAAATTTAAAAATGCAAATTCCCCTCTACTAATTTAAATAAACTAAGTTATGTTAAAATGAACATAAAACACACATCAACACATCAAAGCAGACAATCATATATAACCTGCTCCTCTCTTCTAGTGGCGAAGCTGCGCTCCTTTCACTTCATCACAAAGTTTACACAAAATATATAATGCATTAAATACTGTACTCAAACACTATCAGAATACTTGCAAATAAAGTAAATCAAAGCATTTTATTACCTTCAAATAAAATTCTGTCTTCTTCACTTTACTTCCACTCCACGTTTAAAAACGTTATCCAAAAACGGACTTTTTTAAAACCCATTTTCTTGACCAAAACAATTACAGATCAAATTTATGGGAAGGCGTTGAGGAAACGGCAAAGAAAGAATCGATATTTAGAACCGATATTTAGAAGGGTGTTACGAACGGGCGCAGAGAACTACAACATTACACACATATAGAACCAGACGGGCAAATGAAAGGTCAGATGCCTAACGGCGCTGACCAATTATGGAAAAATAATTACGTAAATATACTAATCATACGCTATTTCAGTAGAATAGTCAATTGTAAATATTTTGAAACTGAAATATAATCCGTCATTATTATTACTATTACTATTATTATTCAAATCGCGTATACGCGAGGTGTTTGAAATTCAAAGCGTTCGTCGCCGTGTCACCAAAAAATAGCCTGTAAGCTTTTATGTATCTTAACACACAATTAAATCTAGCTGTATTTACAGAAGCTAGCAAATTTTTTTTGACATGATAGAACACAATCATTGTGGATATTAGCTATGTTCAACAATATATTACCTTTACACCTACTCTTATTATAAAATCGTCGAAGGACAGATGGAGAATATTTTGTGATATTGATTTATTGGCCAACAAAATAATGAAATTTTCATTAATTTGAGAGGAATATATTGTTCATTATTTGTCAAACGAAGAAGTTAATTAAAGACTAATATTAGGCTTTTTTAGGACAAATGGAAAATATTATTTTTTATTTAAATATCATTTACAAAATTGACTTGTATATTTTTAAAGCTGTTGGGCAAACATTTTCTTCAAACCTGAATTAGATTTGTTTACAATCATATTAGATGAAAAAGGAGTCTAAAAGGGTCGAAAGGTGGTATCTGATTTGATTTATATTAGGACAGATATTTGGATTTCTGTCGAGAAAATTCTATGGACCAGAAGCCTATTATATAACAACAGTTTTTAATTTTGGCGCAATTTTTGATCACATCACAAAATTCCAACCAAACGACAGTAATTATTTTACCATCATGTGATCAAAAAGTAAAAGTGTGCATGTGAACTACAGTCAGATATGTTAAAAATACCGACAATATAACTCTATCACAATAGACTTCCAGGCCATGGAAATTTCGAATGACTATGGTTACTCATAGTAATTTCATAAATACAATGTTTCCAGAGAGCATTCAGGTATTTGATTTCGAATTATTACGGTCACATGATTTCGGTTCCATTCTATTACTTACTTTGCTTTGGAAACGTATGGGAATACAGTGGCAGATTCAAACAGGTGAGGAGGAGCACAAATATAAGCCTTAATCATAGCTTTTCTCTTGTGTATTATTGAATATCTCACTTCTACACAGAGTTTTTGACGTACTTCTAGATCTGCCTCATATCCAAAAACTTTTCCGTTGTTTGTGTCCGTCGTTCTTTGCGATTACGCGCATATAACAACTCTCCCAAATAAAAATCATCAGTGACAGGGCTATACCGCTACAAAGTAGAACGAATGCACCACCAAACGCCTGGATGTTGATAGAATTACCCAATTCGTCGTTATCTGATGGGCAATCTGTTTTAAGCCACTTCTTCTCAATAGCCTCTAGCAAACCGTCTTCTTTATACAGTCTTATATAATCCGATATCTTATACATCAATTTGGATTTTTTAGGTACTGCTATACCCATTCCAATCAGTTTTACTACCTCTTTGGTGACGTGAAAATGAGCCTTGGTTTCTCTACACGAATGGTCCTTTAAAACCTTTTCATCATTGATAATGGCTTGAAGACGCCTTTAAGAGAAATGTTGAAATTATGAAATATTATGCCGACGGATAATGATAATTGATAGGGTGTGTAACCTGTACGAATTTTTGTTTTCACTTGTTTCACGAAAGCTCGTATGAAATAACTACATATTCATCTCTTAGCATATCAATTCCTTGTTGCAAAGTCTTGTATTCGAATTTATTTGAAGAATCGTACAGCTTCTTGAGTTCTTCGTCATGTGTATCTCTGAAATATGCCGTCCATGAAGACGAAGCCAACAGACCGAAGCGAAGGGCACTTCCTTCCTCAGTTAACTAAAAGAATCGTAGTAAACCAGAAAGATGACTGTGATATATGGACCATAGTTGGATTCACCTTATTGGCCCTTTTTACGCTGTTCCTTAATGGCGTTAGTTTTCATGACTTGGTTTTAAAAAGACCGGCGTTAGATGTCTATCTGTGAGAGTTTGACCGTGGAATTTTTAAAAACCACCCCAATAAAAACAGCTGTAAAAGGAGCCAGCCTTAAAGTTGAGCCGGGGTAAAAAGGACCATAATAAGGTATTTCATTTTCAAAGGAAGATAGTTTTTCTTAATGCTACACGAAAGGCACCCTGAAAAAACCGTAGCAGCCTTTGGATCCCCACACAAACGAACTTACCTTAGGATCACGTATTCCTGATGCAAGGTAATTCCCAATGCTATGAAGATGGCCATGAAACGTGCAGTCAAGGTTCTCGGTTCCTTTGCACCTATACACTGTTTACACTTAAACTTCTCTTGCCACAAGAATCTTATTTTGTAATTCTTATTTTTTCGATCTGAAAAGTGGCATCCACACATAGTAATTTATGCAAAATAACATATCGGCCATTTTTAATGAAATTGAATAATTATGTTGGTTGCAAAGTAACACTGATAATTTATGCAAAGTAAAATCGAAATAGAACAAATCCAGGAGAAATCTGCATGAAGAAAATTGATCTTTGACCTTTTGTCAGTTTGTGCAGTCTTTGGGCACACCAAAAGCAAACGTAGTTTTAGTTCCCCTGGACCCCAATGTAGAAATGAAGCTGGACTGTAAATTGCACATACAAACTCTCATTTGCATGGATTCTTTCTAGTTTTTGAAAATTTTATTCATAAACAGCTTTAACCATAGAAAAAGAATAATTGAAACTCAATGAATGAGGTATTTTTGTTATTTGTGGTCGTTGATGTACGATACTTTTAGATAATGCCCATACTAGATTTTCGAAAGATTGTGTATTTTTTTCAGAACAGCTCTTAATATAGAATAGACTTTGAGTAATAATCTCAGAGCCTTGACTATAAAGTAACTTTGTAATAGTAATAAATTACAAGCATGTTAATGAAGCTCTGTAAATATTGGAAGATTTTGTTTGTCGGACTAGTATTGTTCATAGTAAATAAAGAGTGTATCATGTCATGGAACTGATGATTTATGTTACTTTAATCAGAGAAACTTTTCAAGGAAAAAAACTCATGAATTTTTTTGGATTAACTTTCAGGAATTGAAAAATTGAAGGTACTTCGCAAGATAAAGTTTCGAAATTTAAGAAATTTAAGAAATTTTACGACTTAAATTTTTACGAATCGCCAATATCAAATAGTTTCTCAAATGAATATTTTGGAATAACTTCGTGAGCCAAACTTCCATGAATACTCAAATAATATGCCATGCCTTCTACAAATATAAGATAATAGTTCGAGTTATCACGATTTTTTCTTATGTCATCATATCAAACCACAGTACATATTGTAGCAAATACATATTAAACACTACTGAAAGAAGTTTCGTATGTCAGTTTGTTTTAGTTTTTCTGTGAGATCACATTCTACGAGTGAGCTGATTTGATTGACATGAAATCTAAATAAATTTTTATAAATCGAGTCTTTTCTGTTTACTCTTTTTCTGAAAGTTCGAGTTATCCGAAGAAATTTGCCTCAGGGGGACAAAAAAGGGTTCGAGATAACGAATGTTCGACTTATCCGAGGTTCGAGTTAACCGGATTTTTTTATGAGAAAGTATTAAGGAAATTCCAAGGGACCAGAGAAAATAGTTCGAGATAACGAAAGTTCGAGTTATCCGGTGTTCGAGTTACCGGGAGTTCACTGTATTGCTTAACTTATGCCAAGTGTTTATATAGTGTTAGTAATCTTGTATGGTTAATGATTGCCAAAAAGTGCTCAAAAATATAAAGTTTTAGAGGTATATACGAACAGGGTGAGTAAAAACTAACTTGACATTATTTAGTACTCTGAGTTTCGTGTTATTACTCATACACTCACCAGCTAAATAAAAGAACATTACAAGGGATACATATGAATTAAACAAACTGATGCCACAAGCCCCTAGGGAGTATCGTACAAAGTGACAAAGTGACGAAATGATAAGGTGAAAAATAATTATAGGGTAATTATCAGTCTTTTGATTTATAGTTTGCCAAGAGAAATTTGTTTGAATGGCGGCATTTTGCTATTAATTCACTTCGTTTGTTTAGTAGCACGCTTTTATTCGGGTAGAAAAAGATCTGGTGTTTCTCTTGTAGACATAGTGGGCAACTACGCGAACCGTTTGTATAACTTTTCACGTGCTTGATGATCGACCATTTGAGCGAGGGAGTAATGTTGTACTTTTCTTTCAGGTCTCCCAGATGTAGGTGGCTAAAGGGGTACTATTCATGTATTTCTTGTTGTTTAGGTATTGCTTGGAACTGTTGAGTCTTGTCTTGAAAGTTTTTTCAGTTAATCCGATGTAAACCTTTTTCGGAACGTCGAGTGCTGTAATTTCACATTTGTAAATAACTGATGACTTTTGGCACTCTCCATCGAGGGGGCATTCGGGATTTTTTCTGCAATTACCGCTAGAAGATTCGGCTTAAGGAGGTCAAGTAATCTTAGCATTATGTGATTGGATGATGCTTTCGATGTTTTCTGTACAGCTGTAGCTTACCTTGACTGTGTTCTTGTTGAAGAGCTTTTTCAGGTGGCTAGGTTGGAAGTGTTTATCAATCAAGGATAAGAATTTCCTCGTTACGTTTGTTGAAACGTTATTATTGTACGGTGGTATCCAACCTTGATGATGGTGAGTGTCACAACAATTAATGTTTGATTAGTGGAGTAGTGAAGAACTTACAAATGGTATGCTTCTGTCAAATTTGATGATTTTTTATCGTAATGTCTATAGTCGTTGGTAGAATATTGTAGTAGAATGTTCCATATGAATTTCGAAAAGAAAGATATGGTTGATGAAAGACTATTATTCACAAAACAAGAAGTGACGCTTGATGTACATAATTATACTTCAGAGACTTCAACTAACCAATCGAAGCCCCAAAAACTTAAATGATTTATTTCTTTATGTTATATTTTCTATTTGATATATTGAAATACTGAATAAAATGAATAGAATGAAATTCTTTGATTTTTTTATTTCTTTATTCAACAAGATGTAGGGAAACAGTGAATGTTTAATGGAAACGTTCATGGTGTGTTTGTGCCTAATAACGTTATTCAAGGCTACTATTTTCTGTCTCTGCTCAGTCTATTACGGGGGCATTCCTAGCGAGAGCTACTTGCTAGTTTTAATAAGTTATTTTCATTAGGACTGCTATTTCGTTGTGTTAGTAGGATGTTACTAACTGTTTTTTCGAACAAGAGGGACTGATAGTACTTGGGATAGGTAAATCTGAATACAAAGTTATGAAAAATATGCACCCTAACTAGCTCACAAGCACGTTCAATATGGTTTCTCCATCTGGTCTGCAGATTCAATGAGTATTTTGAAATGCGATAACAATACGGCCTCCAGGGAAAAGCAAACAAATACAGAAAACATGTGATCGCCGTGCCGTACCCCCTTGAATGAAACGCTGTGTATCATTTAAGAAATACGTAAATGTTCTACTAAAAGTACTGCAAATGTTTCACTAAAGAAATGCTGCAAATGTTTTATGAAAAATATGAATAATTCGTTATTCAATACCTGATAATACGCGAAATATTAATATTCTGATATGGGTGTTCTTATATCTTTTTCATTCTTTTTTTGATGCTCTTTCGAACGGTATCAATGGTTTGTTAATTTTGAAGAATTTTTTTTGTTTCTGTTACGTCATTATCACGTGACAACCAGGACCAAAATATTTTGGACCCATGTGGAAAATGAAACCTGACCATACAAGGACTCTGTATCAAGTAAAAACAATTCGGTTACCCTTTCTTTTAAAATTCTTCCTGTCTATAACATCACAGCTAAGTTTCAAGTTGCTTTAGGGTTGGGTAATCAAGCAGTCCATCTCAAGCAATAGTCTTCGGATGATTGAGACAATTATTGGCGGCCGAAAGGGTTTGTCAGGCTCTTGTTTTGTTGTTGTTGTGGAATTTATGAATATCAATATAGTTGCGCAGCCGTGAGCTTAACGCCACTATGTTTGCGAGCGAATGTTTAGAAAACATAGCAGTGTTTACCACACATGGAAATTAAAATCACTATATCAAGGTTTGAGTAAGCAAACATCATCTTGTGACGTCACAGTTCCAAAAGTCACCAAACATTTGCCGCACGCCTCGTGGCCAATCGGGTTCCAACTTAAGTTAGTTATGGAGATATTTGACCCTAAACGCCGCGTTATTTTGGGTGTTTCCAATGCAATGTTTTGTAAAAGAATCACAGTGTTTTCATAAAAGAATCGCAGTATTACCATAAAAGAATCGCAGTACGTTTAAATAGTTTTGGTTTATATCTTGGAAAACAGGTTGAAAAAAATGGAAGTTAATTTCCTGAAAAATAACCCCAATGTTTCAGATATGTTGCTTTTTGGACTTTTTGCGCGAAAAATAGCTGGTCTGGAGAACATATTTTTAGCTATGTATTTTTAACTTTTTGTAACTTTTTTTGTACCAATGTTGCAGAAACTTAAGATATTCACTTAGTTAATTTGTTGAAGAAAAAGTGTCCAACGTTGCGCACCTTTACCATTAACTCTTACACCCAAAACAAATGAACAGATCTTATTTCGATATACACTTAGGAGTATCACGTCTAAATTAACCAATTGTTAATTTTCTCATAACATTTTCAAGTAGCTTGTTTAATTTTCCGCTAATAGTTATTCTCCATCATCAATAATTCGGGTTACGATTTTGTAATAATATTCTTTGAACATTTTCCTTGTGCAATTCAATTTCACAATATGCTTCGATCTTCTCTTCATGTGCATTTAACTTAAACTTTGATGGAAGAAAAACATTCTTTTTCCGATAAAACTCGTATAAACCAATGCATAAAACAGGTACTAACAGCAATAGGCAAAACCAATAATAAACTGCACTTTTACTATTTTTAAGGAAAGCGCATTTCTCGATTTTACAGTATTCCCAGCTTCCGTTTTTGTCAATATAACACCATGGTTGAGCCCCATATCCTTCAGGATTGCGACAATAATTTTCCGACAATATTGAATATTGATTTCCAGGTAAAACCTGACGATCCCATTTTAAGCAAATACGTTTGTTAACTGTTGTGTTTATCATTCCGAGGTAATTCAATCCGATTCCTTCGTAACATTCAAATGTCTTCCTGTGATTTTTATCACTGATCATATTAACATCTAACTGGCAATTATAGACTTTAGTTTGGTCTTTCTTTGGAAAGAAGGAGCACAAATCAGAAATATTGCAAAATGAATGAAGGATTGTGTTCAATAACTCGTTAGTAATAAGATTGCATCCCCCAGTAAAACGATCAACGCATGCTTGATAACACGGTCTTAACAAAATCCTTTTTGCTCTTTTAAATATAGAACATGTAGGGTGATATAAATGACACAGTAACCATCTCAAGGGCTGGAGACACTTTTCTTTTGAAACTGGCAAATTATGGTTTCGCCAGTTTTTGGGTTCAAAATTGAAAGCAGACACTTTCTTTTGGTAAACACTGCTTGCGTTAAGTAATCGATTCTGAATTAAACTCCATACATTAGCCATTCGATCATCAAGGAACTTTTGATGCGTTAGCACATAATAGCCTGCAAGAAGAATTGACAATCTTTTGTTGTAAAGCTCTATGCGCATCCTATCTAAAGCTACCAACGAACCTTTCAATATATTCGCGCAGATACCATTTGGCAAAATTTCTTCGTATCTCAAGCAGGTAAAGTTTTCTGTTTTTTGGTGGACGCCACGATATGTGTCACAATCGGTAGTTGATTCGGCGTTAATTATGATTAAAAGGATGCTAATGAGCAAAAGCATTCTGTACTTTTTTATGTTTCCTAGTGTCGTTACAGTGAATTACTATAATTAAATGAAAATATAAAATATTGAAGATCATCGTGTTTTTATCATTGCTTCTACAGGCGAAAGTCAGACTTAAACTACAATCATTTTTCAAACTGTTCAGAAATCATATATAGATACTCGTAGAGAGTATGGACGAGTGAAGCAAATTACCTATTACCTTTGTGACCATTACATCAATGGCAAACTTTTGGTCGTCATGAAATTAAAGAATGAGAACCTTAGTCTTTTTATGAATTTTAAAGCCATCAGTTATAGGGACGTATCAAGTTAAATATTACATAACTCGTTACAATTCGCTGAAAACGCCCATCATACATCTTTAAATATTAAAGGCATATCACGCATTTTCAGTGCGAAAACTCGGGGCAAGTCACAGCGTGGTTCATGCTCATGAATTATGGGGAGCAGAAATAATATTTTTCTTCTTTTGAGCTTATAATCTTATGTACTAATAGCGAGGTGTGCATAACAATTTTAGTTCGGTAAGTTTATTTCAGTTTACTTTGGTTTTTCAGTTAGTTTTAGTTTTAGTTTTGTTTTAGTAGTGTTATCAGAATAAATGCAATTGTCAATGATTGGTTCATTCTCATTTCCTTCTCATTAACTCTTATAATTATTCAGACAGGTAATGTTTTCAAATTGCAAGTTTGAGTATTTCTATCATTTTTCTTGGAGTTTTAGGTAAAAACGAAACAGTTGAGACTAGTTAGATCTAAATATAGCATTCTATATAGTAACATAGCATTAATAATATATCTTTTTTAATCCTTCTACACTTTCAGTTTGTGTTTGTGTTTGACTAAATCGTAACAGTTGAAGAACACTTCAGTTAAAATCAAAAGTTAACGTTGCATCACGTGTTTCAATTCCTTCCATAAAAAGTTGAGTTAAAAGTCAAGATAACTATCAGAACTGTTTCCATTCTTATAATTTAATTGGATCATATTTTTTATTTAGAATTTTTTTATGGTTATGGACGACGACGATGATAATTAGACGACGACATGAAGACATGGCGACAACAACGACGATGATGATTATGACGATGGAAACGAGGAAGGATAATTACGTTTGTACACATAGATCGAATGCACGATTTAGGAAATTCAAAAATTTGCGTCTTCGCCACAGTATTAGATGTGTGATGTTGCTTAATACCGAGTGACCCTTACATATTTTCATTATTTTTTATCATTAGTGTATATATGTCCGGTAAATCTGCATTGGAAACCGAATGTTCATTGCTCAATTAATTAATAAAATATCATTTTAATCTGGGTTTGTTTTATCTGAGAACACTGTAATTCCATAAGTTTAAATACACAATCTTTAACATTTCAGGTTTCTGACTTTTAATATAGTTTAAAGTATAATGTAAATATCTGAAATTTCAATTAAAAGAATTTCACTAGATCTGTGTAAAAAATGTTTTACGGTTTCATATTTCATTAACACTTTAAAAGCACATTCAATTTTTGTGTTATCAGCTCGATTGACTTCGTAAAAAAATTTTACACGGGATACTAGTCTATATACTAATAGCGAGGTGTGCATACCATTTTTACTTAAGAGAATGATACATTTTGAAAAATGTCACGGTCATTTTCTCATGAGGAGCGCGTAAAACCACGACGCTGCGAGAAGCATTTTTTCAGTATTGGTGTATTAGCAAACTAGTATCTAGGGTAAAAACATTTTACAGGTTGATTTTTCCCATTAGTTTCCGCCCCACCACCTGTGCTCTCCCTCTTTCAAAATAAAGGGGTGTATATATAGAATAGCGTGTAAATCGTTTTTACAGGTTTACTTACCCATGTGTTACCACTATCAGGTTTTTCTTTTTCTTAATATGGTGGTGACGAAAAATAAAATCACGCAATCCAAACGGATAAGTAGTACCACGCTATATACTCAAAATGTAGATCAAAACTTTTACATAAAAAAAATCGAATAATATATCTATCTATTGAGTTGTTTTTTAAAAATATATATATATATATAAATAGATAGATAAATCATAAAACTTATATTTCATTTGAAACAAATGATGATGATAGCGGGGGCCGCTCAAAACGTGTCGACAAAAGAGATTAATAAATCAGACCAAAAAAATAGGTTATCGAATGTAATTAATTCATTCCATTCTTTTGTCTCGTTTTTTTAGACAAAATCTTAATGGATTTTCAAGATTTAATCCAGGTTTCAGACTTTCAGCATCTCATTTTAATCATTTTAATCGCAGTTGTGTCAAGTTTAATATTTATAAAATCTTCTTATACCAATACGCAATCTTACTTTTTTCTTGCCTAACTTTTAAAGAAATAACGTTAGGTAACATTTCTCGGGAAGTTCGTCAATGGATGTTTGTTTTTTCCGTATTACCATATGAAACTCATTCCCATTGTATTTGCTTCCATATATGGAATTTCGAACGAAATTCGAACGTCGACTCTATTGACAACAAAATTAAAACAAAAAGAAATTCAGTTCACGAAGAAAACAACAGCGAACCTGGTGTTTACGATCGAAGTAAAAAGTTTGAGAAAAGTAAGTTTTTATTGAGGCAATCGAAAGCGAAAATCTTGACTTGATCACTTGGATGTAAACAATGGTAGTAAAATGGTGTACGATAAAATGGCTGCAGTTTTCACAACAGAGGCGAAGTGTTTTGGCCTTATTTTACATGGTTTTTCCACATTATTATTTAGAAGTGGTAGACACCACCAGCGATGAATATCATAGCTATATATATATAGGCTAGGCTACAGAGCGTTTATTTACTTTTTTTACCTTCCATAGACATTAGAAGTGCGGCAGGAGAGCTTAATATAAGAAGATAGTAAAAGGTTTAAGCAGTAGGTTTATAATTTCTTTTTTCTTTTATTTTAAGAGCATATATAGCTTTAGATATTTTGGAAATCATACTGTTCATTTTTTTTACAGGTTTCAACTTTATCTAGCTTGGGAGTTTGGGAGCATTTTTGAGGCACCTAGCTATTATATTTTCAGCATTTCATGCAGTTTTTAGAGGTGGTCAATTTGTTTTACAGCCACAAATTCAGCAGCTGCAGCCTATAAATACATGGGAAAGGTTGAAGCTGAAGAGCAACAACAAGCCGAACTTGAAAATCGTCTACCCTCACAGGTTTATAATAAAATTCAGATTTTTGTGTTTGATAGATTTAAATATGTCAAGACATACAATGTGTATTTATTTTTATAGGTCAAATTGCATCTGAGAGTTGGTGGCGATCGACGGCGATAAATTTGCCCCTCCATGAAGAAGTTGCAGCTATCTTTGTTGGTGATGACGGTGCACCACCTTTGGCCAGAGATATAGTTATTTATCCTCGAGATCAGCCATTACAGGATATGGGATCAAACTCACCACATGTGGATCCCATGGTTTATCCTGTTTTTTTTTTCCAAGAGGGGAAAGTGGTTGGGCAATTGACATGAACCATGTTGCTGAGCATGCAACTGCCACTAGAAGCCGCTTAACCATGTTGCAGTATTATACGTATAGGTTTGCATTCAGAAATGTTTTCAACTCTATCTTGAAAGGTCAGAAGTTATTTCAACAGTTTGCTGTTGATAATTACTGTAGAGTTGAAGCAGATCGTTTTGAGTTATATTCGTCAAAATCAATCAGCTCTGCGCGTGGAACAGTATCGTGGATTGATTGATCACCTGGCTAACGTTGCTGAAAATGAAGGGCTTAATGCTGGTAGACCTGTGATATTACCATCTTCTTTTCAGGGTAGTCCCCGTGCCATGCAACAAAATTATCAAGATGTAATGGCTGTGGTGACCAAGATGCGGAAACCAGATTTATTTTGCACCGTCACTTGCAATCCGAAGTGGAAGGAAATAACTGAAAATTTAGATAATGAGCCCGCTTATTTTCGACCTGATTTGGTTGCCCGTGTTTTTAATTTAAAATTGAAAGCCCTTTTAATTGATATCAATAAACATGGTGTTTTGGGGAAAACAATTTCCCATTTGTATGTGATTGAATTTCAAAAAAGGTGTTTACCTCATGCACATATTTTGATTCATTTAGCCCAGGAAGACAAACTACAGAATGCACACGATGTAGATGACTTAATTTGTGCAGAAATTCCAGATCAAGAATTGGAACCTGAGTTGTTTAATATCATCAAAACCTGCATGATACATGGACCCTGTGGTAACTATAATGCAAATGCTGTTTGCATGGATGACGATGGAAATTGTACAAAAAACTTTCCTAAATCTTTTTGTGATGCAACACAGATGAATGTCAATGGATATCCCATCTATCGTCGACGAAATGATGGTCGAACAGTTATAGGGTAAAGAACGTGGATCTTGATAACCGTTGGGTAGTACCATACTGTCCTTGGTTGTCAAAAAAATATAATGCACACATCAACATGGAAGCATGTACTTCTATTAAAAGTGTTAAGTATTTGTTTAAATATGTGTACAAAGGTCATGACATGGCTCATGTTGTAATTAACGAAACACTGCGATATGATGAAATTAAAACCTTTTTAGATCCTCGCTATGTGAGTGCACCAGAAGCTTTGTGGAGAATGTTTGAGTTTCCAATGCATGACAAATCTCACTGCATCAAGCGATTGGCTGTCCATTTACCTAACCTCCAGCAAACATATTTCAGGCCAGGTCAGGAGGAAGGAGCTGTTGAAAGAGGATTATTAAAAAATACTCATTTGACAGCTTAGTTCAAACTCAACGAAGAAAATCCAGAAGCAAGACAATATTTGTATATGAATATACCATACCATTATACTTTTAATACTAAAGACGGAAAATATAGAGAAGTAAAGTTCAAAAACCTATTGTTGCTCGGTTGTATAATGCTAGACCGACTGAAGGGGAAAAATTGTTTCTTCGGGTCTTATTGTTACATGTTCCAGGAGCAATATCATTTGATAATTTACGAACATTTAATGGTGTTGTTTATAATACTTTCAGGGAAGCGTGTTTGGCCAGAAATCTCCTTCAGGATGATAAAGAATGGAGAAATACAATGGAAGAGGCAGCTACATTTCAAATGTCACATCAATTGAGACAACTATTTGCCACAATATTGACCCACTGTGAACCATCTAATCTTTTGGAATTGTGGAATGTGTTTAAAGATCAAATGTTTGAGGATCACATTCGTGTAATGACTGAAGCTGAAGCCGAACAAAACATTTTAGGATACATCAATGATGTTCTAAGACAGTTCGGTATGAGTTTAACACATTTTGATCTTCCAGAGTTGTTTGAAGAACTAGCTGAGGAAGAGGTTAATTTAAATATTTACCATCAGCAGGTGATTCAGGTAAGACCACAACTTAATGAACAAAGCAGTGAGTTACTTCAGTGCAGATGAAGTTGTATGTGATAATGAGGAAGAGCAAGCAAATTATCCCATGGATTTTTTACATAGTATCACACCATCAGGAATGCCTCCCCATTGTTTGCAGTTGAAAGTTGGTGCTATTGTTATGCTTTTAAGAAATTTGAATATTAAAAAAGGTCTCTGTAATGGAACCCGTCTTACTGTTCGGCAATTTTCGCAAAATTTTGTGAAAGCTGAAGTTCTGACATGCTCAGCAATTGGGGAAACAATTTTTATTCCGAGAGTTCAGTTATCTCCATCGGATACAGGTATGCCATTTGTTCTGAAACGTAGACAATTGCCACTTCGATTACCATACTCTTTTACAATTAACAAGAGTCAAGGTCAAACATTTGACAAGATAGGTTTATACCTTCAGAGGCCATGTTTTCACATGGTCAGCCATATGTTGCCTGTTCCAGGGCAAAAGCGTTGGCAAATGTCAAAATCAAAATAGCAGAAACTAGCAAACAGAAGTATATAAATGGTAAGTGTTATACTCAGAATGTTGTCTTTCCACAAGTGTTACAGTAAAATGTGTGCACTGTTGTGTTTTTGTACATTTTGTAATGCAAACTCTCTGGAAATCCGAATTTTATTTCAAACATTATTTAAAACATTGCTGGAAGAACAGTTGGGCTAATATGCTACATTTGGGCACTGTTGATATTATTGTGCCAGTAGCTCCACTATTAACTTTACAGTTGATAGGTGTCTACAATTCGGTAATGTTAAGATTGTTGTACCTTCTAACCTGTAGATTAATTTCATACTGTTGAGATTGTCTGGCTCAATTGTTATCAGTTCTGTTTTCTATTTCTATGTGTTTTCTATTTTCTATGTGTTTCAATTGGAAGCTTTCTTGTAATTTCTATTTATACATTAAATAACATCTGTTATTTTTACCTAAACAACAGCTTCATTTTTGTAGACTGTTTTTTTTAGGTGGAGTACAAGTCCCATTGACTTACGTTCTTGCCGTGTACTCCGTTACCATGAATTTGCCTATGACGTAAACCTTTCATAAGCAATTCATGAACCAAAAGTCAGGGCATTCAACATGTTATCAATGTAGAAATCTAACATCTGTTTGCAATGTTTTATTTTAGTGAAATTATTAAGTATTAAGTATTAAGTATAAGAAGATAAGAAATGGCAGGAGAGCCGATGCCCGATGATGGCTAGACAGTAATTTTATCTACTTTGTTCATTTCAAAGTAGATAAAAAATTAATATTGTTTCTGTTGTGTTTTAGTATTTGAAAGATTAATTTTAGAAGAAGGTTAGTTTTTGACATATATTATAATTTGTTACATGACCTATACAAGAAAAGGATATTTTGAATATACATTTTACTTTATAGATGCAGTTGAAGTCGCTGGTAAGAACACTGTATCACTTATGTAAATGGTTTGGTTACAGTTTCATTTGCAGTTTGTGCAGTAGAATGATAACAGTGATAATACTGTGATATTGATCAGATCATTTCATTTTTACATTTTTTTTGGAGACTATGAGATAACAACTTCTAATTAAATTTTTTTCTGCATTTTTTAGTGCCGCGAAATGATGTAGCGATAGGTAAGTAACATTGACTTTAGCAGAATGAATCTGTAGTAGGTTTTTTGTATGGGATTATGGGATAGCAGCTTATATTCTCTCTATCACGTTTTCTAATTATACTTTCTTCTGCATGTTTAAGTACCACAAAATGATGTAGCAAGATGTAAGTAACTTTAACTATGACTGAGTGAATCTGTAATTGTATTTCAGCAATGTATTCTGTCACGTCTTCTAATTTTATTTTATTTTTTTGCATGTTTTAGTACCTCCCAATCAATCGCAACGTTGTAAGTAACTTTAATTCTCAAACTGATTGAATCAGTAATATGGTTTAAAATGGGAATATTAGATAACAGCTTCCATATTCTCTGCCACAACTCCTAATTGTATTTGTTTCCATTTTAGTGCCACATGTTGGAGAACAAATTAATATTATTTTTGAGAATATCATTGATATGTTTTCAGTTAGTATAAGAAGATATTAAATGATCTCCTTCGATGTTGTAGACACTGTTGACGATTTCCTGCGTTATCGCAGGACCCATCCCGGTCCCAAATCTGTCAAAGCATACAGAGCGTGGAAACGTAATGGAGGCCGTGACCGGGATGGGTTTGCATGGCGAGAACAGAAACGAGCAGAACGAATTAAGAGCAGAATTAAGTGTACATATAACACAAAAACCTCGGTTTTCACTGCTTACGAGTGAAAACCGAGGTCTTCATGAAACTGCCACGGCTTAAAATCTACTTCAAATCGTTAAAATTCTCATCCTATTTAGCGTTACCATTATTCTATCACACAATCGAAACTTACCATTATTCTATCATACAATTGAAACTTACCTTTGTTACCAAGTGTGGTAACAAAGTCGAGGAAGATAAAACCACAAAGAATGTTACAAAAACTCTAGATGAATACAGAGAAACAAAGAATAAGGACAGCCACCTTACGCAACAAGGACGGCGATGATCTACGACGGAGTTCCGCTTTGATTTGAATTGCTGCGCATGCGCTAAGCCAGGGTAAACCCCTTCCAGAAGTTTCGTGATGAAACCGTCGACGTAAAAGGGCATGTTTTGAAGTTGTCGCTAAAACGTGGGATAAAGAAAATGGATAACTCTGGAAAAAATATTATTTCTACCACTAAAAAAAAACAGTAAGTTCTTTTAAATATTGGATAACTACAGTCTGGTGTATTCTTGTTCGTTTATTCATTCTTTTTTTTTAAGTTTTAGCTCCTTTGTTTACTTTTTGCTCGAGCTAATTTTTTTCTGAAAGTATAAATTGTTTTATGTTTTGTTTTGACAAAGTGTTCTAGGTTGTTCAAGTTAGATGTTTATTTGCACAGTAACTTAGTCCTTGCTGCATAGATTTATGTAATTTTAAAACTTTGTGTATGTTTTTTTGGTTATTTATAAACTAGCTTGTTATACTTTCAAGTCAATGCAAAACATTGAACATTTTTTTTGTAGACCATTTGAGTGGACTGAAGTTCACGATGATTACTTGTTGCGAGAAATTCTAGTTGTGGGACCATTCAAATACAAGTTGGGATCGGTTAAAAGAGGTGGTGCATGGACACAAATAGCAGAAATTCTGAATGATATTGAAAATCCCACTTTCAGAGTGACACAAAGGTCAGTTCGTGACTGATTTACTATTCTTGAAAAAACATTCAAAAAGAAAATGCATGAAGAAGAAAAAAGCAGTGGTATTGCACCACCAGATTTATCTGAAAATGACATAGCCATTCAAGAAATTATAGAAAAGTCAACTGAGGCAGCCCTTCATTTCCAGGATGAAAATAATAAAGAAAGTGCAGACAAAGAAAAAGGTGACCACATTCGTTTGAAAGCTTTGGAAACCTTTAGTGAGACTCGTAAACGTTCTCCATCCACTGACCAAGATGACGAGAGCCCTAAAGCTAGAAAATCACGTAGTAATAGGTCTGAGACAGTAGCATTTTTAAGAATAAACTCAGAAAGAGATGCACAGTTACGTAAAGAAGAACTTTGAATAAAAAGTGTTGAAGTTAAATTACAAATAGAAAATAGTCAAATGCCAAGAGAATTCATGAGTCAGCAACAACAAGTTTTTACTAATATGATGAGTCATATTTTCAACAACAGAAAGATGCACAATAACAACAGCATCAGATGTTACTGGCTCAAATGTAAGCACAGCAACAACAGCAACAGATGTTACTTGCACATATGCAAGCACAACAACAACAAGATCCGCTTTTTACAACTTTAATTGAGAAACTAACTCAAAAGTGATTAAATATTATATTATCAAAACACGCAAATATTTACTAAAACTTGTTAAAGTTGCTAAGAACAATAAACCTTGTTTTTTATTATGTTGAGTTCAGCTTTTAATGCTTATATTTTTCCTCTTATTTAAGCCTGGTGTCATGTTAATATTGTACTTGTATAAAAATAAATATAATATTTTTAGCGTTAATCTCGGAGGTCCAACAACTACCAAACAAAGATTTTCTTGGGATGCTTAGTTGAGACCATTTAATTCTTTCCAACAGAACCCTGTCCACAAAAGCTTTCATTTGCTGCCAAATGGACCTGCAAGATTAGCCCTGCTAAAATTATTTTTATTTTTTGCAGAAGGGCTAAAGAAGAAGAAAAATATTTTTATCGTAAGATTAATGCTTTTATAAAAAGTTTGTTTTTGATTTTGACTTATCCTTGAAGTATACTCAGGATATGCTTAAATTTTAAGGAATACCAACCAAAGTGTGGACATAAATGCTTGACAACAACAAAATTTATTAATTTATTGAAACATCAAAATGGGAAATACAAACAGCTTTGTTATTAACGGTGCAAATATAACTATTCATGTTTTGATGTATTGTAAAGAATATATCCCTCAAAATAATTAAAAAACGAAAGCTTGCCCTTTTGAACGTAAGTCAATTTAGGTATGTAAATGTTTACTGAAAATATGTCACTATATCAGGTGGATCTAAATTAAAGTATCTTGATGTACTATTTCCATAAACACAGGTGTGGGCAATAATGCGCAAGTAACATACATTTTACCAACTGCACTGAGCCCTAACTTTAAATCTTTCTTAAAATCTAGAAATGCAAAATAATTCAGTATGTCACCAAATATCCATTCAACAGCAGTGCACACCTGGCTCTTTTTTTTGTTGTATAAATTCTGAAAAGGAGTTAAGGCATGTCCACGGAATGGAGTTTGAAGATGAATCCGTAGTGGGTAAGCTGGATCCCCGTATAAACACAGTGGGTTTCCAGTGGGTGTGAAAGAGTGAACTTGCAACAAATTAAGTAAGCGAGAGTCTGTCAACATACCGCTATCATGTTTCTTCCCCTCGTAGGGTCCGGAGAGGTTAGCAATCAAACCATTAGCAGCCACAACGGATTGAAATTTAATAGCTTTTACACGTTTGTGTCCATTATATACAATTCTTTGGTTTTCTGTTGGCCTACAAATAGGGCGAACTCGTCAATAAAACCCCAACAATTTTCAAGTGGGCTTCCTTTAGCATCAACAGCATTAGCCATGTTTAATAATTGTTGTGATGCCAGCCATCCTTGCTGAAAGTTCTGAAGTTTATTGTTATAAGTGTTGTATATGTAATCCATTACCATGTTAGAAATCATACAAATTTGTGGTGAGGGTCGATCAAATCTGTGCATCAAATTGCTATATCGACAAGGATATGCAAACCTTCTAAGAAATATACATAAAGCTTCAGTACCAGTCATTTTTATCCTGTTATGACAATGCATTTCGTCGGGTATTCTAAGAGCTTCTTTTAATAAATAAACATCGTTTTTCAAAAACCGAAATTTGCTTATACATTCGTCATCGCACATGTCATCCAACTCAAAATTTCCGTAAGATGCATAGGGTAAATCCAATTTTTTTGATTTATTTATGTCATAAAGTAAGGCAAATGTATCACAATCAATCGTGTTTGTTTCATAGGCTATTAGCAGATTTTCTCTCGCTTCTCTGAAAGACGCCATGTTTGTTTACGTTTTCCCTGCTGTTCTCAACTTTCGATTGCATAACGTTAACTTAAGTTAGACCGGACGGCGTTCGTAAAATGTTTACAACGCCAGCCTAGTGCCGTCGCAGAGCTTTGCCGCCCTTGTTGCGTAAGGTACCTAACAACAACGGCAGCAATGAGAAGCAACAACAAAAAATAAATCTGCCAATATCAGTGTTGGAGTTATAAAATTAACTCAAGCAGAGGAGTTAAAAGTGCAAAGAGCCACGAAAGTTGTTGTTAGTGTTCCTCGAAATGCTAAAGCTGGAAAAGTGTTATCACTTGCAGTAGAAAAGCATTCAAATGTTAATGAATATTTTTATGGGTTAAAGGACTATGTCCTCTTGTATCCAGACGGAAAAATAGTTGATAATCTTCCTGGACTGTCTGAAAACTTTACTGTCAAAAAATATAAAGAGTTCATTGGGAAACCTTGGAATAAGATAGATTTATATGTTTGTGCAGAAGTTGATTTCGTGTCAGAGATTAGCAGTATTAATGAAGAATATTTAAACTTGTCTCCATTCGCAGAAGTTAAAAATCGCAGTGAATCAAATATGATGATATCACTTGATCAGCATGAAGATTTTACTTTTTCATCTACATCCAATAATTCAGCAGCTGCTACTACTGATATAAACCGGCATTGTCATCAGCTGTAAGGTCATCACCCGTAAGACTATTCCTACCACAAGATGCAGGAGAGTGTTCATCAATGCCCACAATTAGTGACAAGGATGATAGGATGATAAGATGCCCAATTTGTAATGTGAAATTTCCTATATCAAAAATTGAAGAGCATGCGGACGTATGTGCAAATCAAAAATATTCCAGCATCGTGCAAGATATAATCAACCCTGAAGAAGATGAAAGAGAAGAGATATTTTATTGTGGTAATACGTCATCTGAGTTATCTGCCACAAGGGTCAAAAAAGAACTTCAAAGTGAAAAAAATAATTATGTACTAAAACTACAGGCATCTCAGGAACCTTTTACCCAATTGTTGATTTTCCAAGGAAGCTGTTTTAAGATTTCCATGCATTTTTCTCCAAACCATGGAATAAAAATAAGCAAGGCCAACGTTACATAATTCGTTTTGCAGGAGAAGATGGGATTGATGAAGGTGGTTTAAGCAGAGAGTTTTATACAGGTATCCTTATTTCATGTTGTCTTTGTATTCAAACAGTTTATGTCATCCCTATGTGATATGAGGTTTTGCTTATTGGATTTAATTTTTTAGAGGCATTAACAGAAATCATAGATGCGTACTTTACTAAAGAGAACGAGCCATATGCTCTCAACATCCATGCTGCATCTGATAGAACAATGAGAGGTATTGGTCATCTCATAGGTGCTTCCCTGTGCAATGGGGGCCCTCCACCAAAATTGTTTGCCCCATAGATTTTTCAATACTTTGTTGGTGGTATTAGCAAGATTTCCCTAACAGATAAATTGGTGGTAGATGAAAAACACATTTCTCGTATCTATGAACAAGTAAGTTTGTTTTCAGTTGAACATGATTTTCCTGTAAACATTTAAAATTAATTTACCCAAAATTTTGTTATAGATGAAAGGTAACAATAATGTGGAGACACTGAGAATGATTTTTGCTTCTGATGAAGGATGTGATATACTAGAAAACATTGGATTTAGGGGTATTCCATCAAGAGCAACGATGGTAACTAGAGATGAAATATGCAGGTACTACATTGAGTTTACATCCTTGAAATGTTCTTTTATATTCTAATTTTAAGTGTATTAGTGTGGCAGTGATTTTTGCAAAAAAATATGAAATATGTTCAGTACTTTTAAATTCTTTTCATCAATTTAATCATCAAACAATGCATATTACACTTTTTAGGGCACTATTCCTCAAAGTCAAAGTTGAGCCTCAACTCTTGGCTTTAGATGAGTTGTATCAAGGACTTCAAGTTTTCGGCATCGGAAAAACTGCTATGTAAATATTTTGTCTATTAACAATCAGTCGAAACGCGTTTTCTGCTTCTTTCCAAGTTAAAGGCGGCCACGGAATTCTCTCATTATCGACTACATATTTGAAAAAATCGTTATGTTATTGTATTCTGCATCCAGATACAAATTATGTGAAGCAAGAATATTGTCAATAACGTTTCCACTAATACAAAGCCCACACTCCTGATACCCTTTTCTTCGGGTAGAGAAAGTACCAGGGAGTACCAGCGACAGAATTTTAATTTGATTTACGTATATAGTGAGTATTCCAAGATTCCTTGATAAAGTCTGAATCTTTCTAGATTAAGTCTGCGAAACAAAACCAAGCACAATCCATATAAACATATGATCCTAACTGGAACACTCCCTCAGTAACTAGGTCCTTGAAAAACATGATGACCCAATTCGTATATCCTTTTCTGTATTGTGACCAATAACTTTCGATACGCTGATTTGTTATTTTACTCTTAAATTATTCCACATTGCCCTATAACCCATTTGACAAAAAGGACCATCAAGCTTTCTTTGGACAATGAATCGTGTGGATTCTTCTAACTGCATATTTCGACGTTTCATTCCATATTCGTTCAGTTTTCATTGCAATGTTCTTAAACTTAGGGCAATACCATGCCTTTTCTGCAAACGTTTTTTTTTTTAAATTTTCCGACTTTTATAATAATTTTCTGTTTTTCTATTGTCATAATTTTGGGTTTTTAAAATTATTTTCGTTTTGTTTTTTCCAAACATTTTCAGTTTTAAAAAATATTTTCGGTTTTTCTAAAATAATTTTCGGTTTTAAAAAACATTTTCGGTTTTTCTAAAATAATTTTCGGTTTTAAAAAATAATTTTTGTTTTTTTCAAATAACTTTCTGTTTGGCACTAATCAGCCACCGTATGAATCAATCTTTACGAAAACAAAAACTGTTTTGTTTACATTTTAAAAACCCTCGTTTCTTTTCTGCATCATACGACGGGCGGTAAACATACTAATACTTTCTCAACAACAAACAATATTATGCTTTGCTTTTGAAATAAAAGCAAACAGAATAAACAACAAAAACAAAACAAACAACAAAAAACGTTTCTTCGCTCTTCTTTTTCACCAAACAAAAATGATCGTTGGGTATATTTCAAACGAAAAACCATTGCATTGCATCCTCCTCCGTGGAGACCTTTCATCGTCTTCTCTCGCGTACAAACACAGGGAAACATAAAAGGGCCCGTAAGATGGAGTAAGGATTATTACTAAACGTAAACGAAAAAAACAACTTGCTCGTGCTGTTTCAAACTTCCCCAGACAAACGTGTCAGAAGCGGACCATGAAAAATCGGCAACCTTACACGCAAATTTCTCAATAAAATGTTTTTACACGCTATACTAATCATTTAATAATAACTCTTTGTAATACGAAAACGCAGTTGAAAACGCCGCCCTTAAATCTTTCATCGATTCATAAATATTTTACCCGCCATACTAAGCATTTGATAACCCCGTGTATTGAGATAAAACTATTGATTTCTCCTTTCTAAAATAAATCCTAACCAATTCTTAATTCTTTCCACTTTCTAACTTAATAGTCAACCAAAAATACTTTCAGACTTTGTGGTGAACAGATTTATAATTATCAATACCAAATCTCAGATAAACATATTCACAAATTGTGAAATATCTCACTCACACACTACACTGCCCATCACAAAACTAACTTTTGGAGTATATACAGATATACATATATAAGATATAAAGTATTAACTAAATCTTAAAAAGAATCATATCTCTGAATAATGTTTCTTTCTTCAAAGCTGAGTTTTCTTTCTCTATAAATTCCAGGAACAGAGAGATCGCCAATTACAAAACGCCATCGGTAACTAATTTTACTCACTGCCAAAACCAACAGATTAATCAAATCTTTAATCTTTTCTTCCTTCTTGACTTTCTTCTTTCTATCATTGTACTAAAAAATACTATGCTCAACACTAAATTTTCTTTCTTTTCTTTGAAAATCTAAAAAAACAAACCGAACTGGATAAAATCCCGTTTGATACGTCATTGACCTTCAACATTACATATATGTCGTAGATATGTAAAAACTATTCTTCGTAAAAAAATTGTCTTTTTATACATGTTTCTTATTATTACTTCGTGTTAAAAAATGTAAACAAACAATTCTTTTTTCTTCAAACGACTATTTTTCATTCGTTGTCAATAGCTGCTACGTTCAATTGTAATTCGAAGTCTCCTGCTGAGATGCTATATCATGTCTTCCCTAACGCATTTTATATCATAAAACAATTATAAGCACTAAGCTGGAGTGCCTTATACTAATACGGAAAAACATAAACAAATATCCATTGAGGAACTTCCCGAGAAAATTTCCCTTACGTTCTTTCTTTCAAAGTTAGGTAAGAAAAAAGCAAGATTGCGTATTAGTATAAGAACATAGGAGTAGCGCGACGTCAGTGAGCACATTGCATTGCACCCTTAATAGAACGCGATATTTTAGGGAACATATCTCGAGAATCAATGGGAATAACTAACATCATTTTGGGTGTGCGATATTAGCCGTGGAGTGGAGAAAAAAGTCGAACACAGATGGTGATTATTTGATCTGCATTTTGAGCTCTATAACTTAGTGATACTTATCCTTTTGGATTGTGTGATTTTATTTTTTGATCACCCCTATATTTATTGAGAGATGGTAAGCACGGGTGTTGGGGGTAGTAACTCATGGGAAAAATGATCCTGTAAAATGTTTTTACACGCGATACTAGTCTATATACTTATAGCGAGGTGTGCATCCACTTTTTATTTTGGTCAGTGTGAATAAAAGGGCTGGTAACGAAATGTTCGTATGGACTGTTATAATTTAAATTTTAGATCGTGCGTAACTGAGTTGTGACTTTAATGGCGATTAGTAATATAGGAGTAGCGCGACGTCAGTGGGCACATTGCATTGCACCCTAAATACAACGCGATATTTAGAGTCAAATATCTCGATAACAAATAGGAGTAACTGACGTCACTTTGGGCGTGCGATATTAGCCGTGGAGTGGCGAAAAAAATTGAGTCTAAACGTTTTGGGGACGGGTGTGACGTCATTAGAATCTTTGATCGACGATAACTCCGTAACGGTACGTCGTACAGAGACGATCCAATACATTTTTTGATCAGCTTTTCGAGCGCTATAACTCAATGCTACCTATTCTTTTGAATTATGTGATTTTATTTTTCGTCACCCTAATATTGGAAAATAGGAACAGCACGGGTGGTGGGTGCAGTAACTCATGAGAAAAATCAACCTGTGAAATGTTTTTACCCGGGATACTAGTCTATGTACTAAAAGCGAGGTGAGCATACCACTTTTATTTTAGAGAGTGATACTTTTTCAGAAATTTCACGGTCATTTTCTCATGAGGAGTGCGTAAAACCACGATGCTGCGAGAAGCGTTTTTGCAGTATTAGTATAGTAGTAGTAGTTTTGGCAAAGGGGACATTGCATTGCACCGCCAATGAAACGCAACGTTTAGGGCAAATATCTCGAGAATCAATGGGAATAACTGACGTTTTTGAGGTCCGCGATAATTTGGCGGTGGGGTAACAAAAAAATAAGTTGGGTCTAAAACTTTTTGGGGACAGGGGTGACGTCATCAAAATGTTTGATCGACGACATCTGAGTAAGGGCAGATCGTACACAGACGCTCCGCCACATTTCTTTGATCAATTTTTCGAACTCTACAACTTAGTGATACTTATCTTTTTGGATTGTGCGATTTTATGTTTCGTCGCCCTAATATTATCGAGAGGAAGAGCTCGAGTGTTGGATGGTAGTAATTCATGGGGAAGATGAACATGTAAAAATGTTTTTCCCGGCATACTAATATATTAATAATTGTCACCGAAATAAATACTGATTTTGAAGTTATTTGGAAATGTGATATATCAATCTTTCCATTGTTTCAAAAAATAGTTTGGAGTACTCCTTCATATCTGGCCCTTTGCCAATAGACATAAAGCTTCCACACATTCCATCGTGATTAAACAAGTATGTTAATGCTAGCCCAGCGTAGAACTCACTAAATACTATATTGGTGGCAATCTTGTGCGGAACTGTTGTAATATTCACATGTGACTGAAGGAAGTCGTCAAATAATTGACTGGTAAGGAAGTCGCACGGTTGATCTATTTCCAATGACAGATCGTGAAGTGCCATAAGATGCTCTTGAAATAAATCGAATCCCATTCTCTTCTGTATGATGTCTGAGTAGCAACGATCAGAATACCTCCTTAACGAAGACATTTCCATTTTCTCCTCATCAGCAAATTTTCGAGCAATATCAGCCAAGAGTGTCGTTGGTTCCAGGGAATCGAAGGTGTGGCTATTAATAAAACTTGTAGTGCAAGTAAAGTGGACGACAATATCTTTGGTTCATCATACATCTTTATGAGGGCTATTTGCAGTGCAAGATGGACCATGGCGCTTGGATTGAGAAAACGCTTCTTAAATTCTCCGTTGTTAACTTCTGTTCTCGCAAACGGTTCACATTGGAACTTATCACGGAAAGCATAATCTTCCTTTTCAGCTTGTTTGATTCCTGACTGAATGTAATCATCGACGTTAAATTGTAAAAGCTTTAATGTTGACGACCTGGAAGCAGTATTGATTGATACATCTCCAATTGATTCATACACATCTCGAGCTCTTTGTCCAATATCAATTCCAACAACCGCATGCAGTTCCACACTATTGCCACCGAATCCAGAATACTCAGAGTTCGCATCACAACTGATATGATAGGATTTGTCAAACCAACGATCACCGGGGTGTTTGCCCAAATATATATTCTTTTGTAAATTATCATCAGTTTCAAAATGTCCGTCCAGAGTTAGAACTACAAGAGACTCTTCGATAATCTTCAACAAATTAGAGTTATTTGGATCAGTTAGCAAATAGTTACGGTATTTTGCCCACAACGGTCTATCCAAAATTGTGAGGGCAGCGATGGGTAACAATGAAGGTGTTTCAGATTGCTCTTTGATTTCTTTCAAAGTACTATAAATTTCGTTAATAGCAATCACCTCCCCAGTCTCAGTTAACAGATCAAATGAAAACAAGTGGCCATTTCGAATGACTACAAAATTCTTTGACGTATCACTGTTACTGATAGTATCCATATTTATGCCAGGTATTCTGCAACCACCAAATGAGTAATGATATAATTGCATATCAAATGGTATCATACCTAATCCAACAGCTACTTGAGTGCGACGATCCTCTTTGGTTTGTTTCAGAACACTCTCAAAGAAAGGATTGTAATTCATGACTGTTGGTTCAAGTGTATTATTTCTCAAGGGTTTTACCAATTTACCAAAGGAGTAAACCATTTTTGATGCACGTAGCAATTGTGGATCTTTTCTGCCAAGATCCCAAATGGTTGTTCCATTATTTTGGTCGAGGGTGGGATTTCTTTTCTTTAGAACACTGTTGACGTAGCGCTGTCTTCCATAATATGCAAATTTATCCTTGTTGTAACAATCAACAAATTGCTTCTGCAGAGCCTTTCTACCGTGGCTGAAAAGGACATCGAAGAAACTCATTACGTAACAGGCGGCATAACTCGCGGCAAAACAGGCGGCCGCCTGTTATAACTCGCGGCCGCCAGTTGTAAAGCGCGGCCCCTAGTTATAACTGGCGGCCCCTTGTTTCAGCACCAGTTAGGTAATTCTGGTCTGCAAAATTATCTTCATTTTGAGTGCCCGTCTATTATAATAACACGCGGCCGCCTGTTATAACTCGCGGCCGCCAGTTGTAAAGCGCGGCCCCTAGTTATAACTGGCGGCCCCTTGTTTCAACACCAGTTTGGTAATTCTGGTCTGGAGAATTATCTTCATTTTGAGTGCCCGTCTATAGTGCCTGTTTAATGGGAGAAATAATATTTTTGTAAAGCAATTTCTGGTCCACAGAATTCAAAATTGGTTTAAACAACTTTAGCAGTACGTGTGCAGCTGTGATATGGCAGATATTTTTCTGGATCCAAGCTTTGGGAACATAAGTCATCTAATCGTACACTATTTTTCTGTAAAGCCAAAATTGAAATACAAGGAAATCGTGGAAATCATCAAGCATCATCATGGAAAGCATATCTCATTGTCTTGGATGAAGAAGTTTCTTCGTAAGGAAGGTTTGAATCGAAAACGTAACGTGAGCGACGATATTTTAAGAGAAATCATAGAAAATGAACTTGATACATCCATAGCCCTTGTTGGATATCGTCAAATGACGGAAATAATAACTGTAAAATACAACTTAAATATTTCCAAAGAAGAAGTGAGAAAAGCATTGAAAAATGTTGATCCCGAGGGTGTACAAGTTCGACAAAGGACGGTTACTAGCAGGCGTGTCTATGCGTCAGAGGGACCAGGTGATATTTATCATTTGGACGGAAATGATAAACTGAAACCATGGGGGTTATGTATACACGGCTGCATAGACGGTTTTAGCCGAAAAATTTTATGGCTGATGGTCTCGTCATCTAACAGTGATCCCATCATAATAGCGAACTACTTTTTAAAAACAGTTAAGCGGTTCAAAATGGCCCCCAGGTTATTGCGGTTGGATAAAGGAACAGAGAATATATATTGTCAAGATTTGCAGGTATTTTTTACTGGGAATGATGACAGTTATATCTATGCTGGATCAACAAGAAACCAGCGGATTGTCTTTCTTGGTGGATTAAATTTTTTTCTGATATGGTGATGGATGGGTTATTCCGGCCTCAAATTCTTGCTCATCAAGAATGTTTGTTATTTTGCTTTTTACCTGTTATACAATTGGAACTTAACTTATTTTTAAAAACGTGGAATTCTCGACACATTCGGCAATCAGCAGCCGCACCTGGCGGCAGACCCGATATCTTATTTTACTTACCGACTACCATAGGATATTCTTGCCAAGGCACAGATGTTGGAGAGGAAGATATAACTGTCGCAGAGGAAGTTCTTTCTATTAAGCATCATCCTACTTACGTCAACAAAGATCTACATGAACTACTATGGTGTTATGTACGAATAAATGAACTGTCTAATGCGGATAATGCTGATGAAGCATTGCAACTGTATGTTAAACTTTTGGGACTTTTAGAAAGTGATAATTTCATATAGTTTTACATGTATTATCAACACAATACAGAAAGATTTCGTCAAAGATAATCAAGTTAGTCTCATAAAAGCTTTCCTTTTGTAAAAAGTTGCTAAAACCAGCCTTTTTCGGGCGTGACATCGATGGCGTTAATTCTAACAAAACGGTCGGTGTAATGCTTGTATACAGTCAGGATATGTGTATAATAACAAAGATAGTTAAAAAATGACACCATTTAAAGAACAGCAAAAAGGCCAGTTAGTTACCTTTGAAACAGAAAAATTTCAAACAAGACCTCAGGTCTTACTTTTTTCGATTTTTTGTAAGATTAACAAAAACAAACTATAAGAAAGAGAAAGTTTTTTTGGAAACTTTCAACACAACCCAAGCTAAGACCCCTAAAAATATGAAATGTCCCACTAAATAGCTCCAAACCCATCACCAAAGTTTACTGCAATATTTAATGACTTCTCAACATCCTTCAATGGTAATGTTACGATGTAACCACAAGTAGATATCTTTGGAAATTCAATATCACTGAAGTATATGTCGATATTTTTCTGCAAACCAAAGGGTGGAATTCTTCTTAACCCAGTAAATAAAAATAATATGTCACTTAAACTAATGCCATCAATCTCATTATTTGCCACTGATGCAAAAAATATTTCTACGTCACATACAAGATTACTACAAGTATTCCAAACATTTGAACCTTCTTCACCTTCTTTATGAAAATCTATCACTTCCAAGAATTCTTGAAGATTAACCATGCTGACAACAGGCATAAGAAATGATTTCATCACATTGACATTTGCACTATCACCAAAGGAAACATGCACGTTTTTAAGACCCTTTAAGAACTGATCGATGGCTCCAAAGTTTCTTAGTATAACGAAACTGATGGTTAGAAGCTTTTTGTTTTCCATAGCTTCTTCAGTAGGAGTGATACCAAGCTCCAAAAGACTATCGACATCCCCATTTTCAACACAAGTAAGTTTGTATTCTAGTTCTTTATCATCAATTTGGGGCAGCTGGTTTCCAAAATCAATGTTATACATTGCCTGCAGAACTAGCAAGTTAAGGCATTCACATCCTCGACCAATAGAAAGAATGGCAAGTCCAGTCAACTGCCCAAGCAAAAAATAATGGCCCTTAGCAATACTTTCTGGTATCATTCACAAGTAAGCATTTCCTTGGCTACCAACAAAGATTCCAGGAATTTGGTGAAATCGTTCCATAGCCAAAGTTAAAAACTCTCGTTGAGGACCACCTAAGTCTGTAGCGGCTTCCCCAGCAAACCTTACAGAGATATTTTCTTTTTTTTAAATCGAATGTTTGTCTCAAGATTACAGGCCAGAAACGTTCAGGATCACGCTGTGCAATAACATGTTTGGATACTCTCTCTACCTCATCTGCATCAAAGTCTTTTTTTGCCTTCTCAATAAATAATAAAATGGATTCTTTAGGCAGTTCTGGATCATATGGTGACTTCGTATCGTTTGAATAAATATCATTATAAGAATCAAAAAATCTGATTACTTCATTGTTTCCAAAGGGAGCAGCTTCTTCAGTCTCTTCATAGTTTGACTGCTTGATAGCGGTAGACAAACTTGGAGACCCTATGGAATGTCTAAATCTAGTAGGTACTTGTCTTCTTCTAAAATGAGTTAGTCTAGCAGATCTTAATTCAAAAAGGCTTGGGTGATCATCTTCGGAGGCAGTGTTATCCTTACTGGTAGTAGTATCTCCACTAGAACCTGAATCTTTTAATTGATCAATGGCCAAGCTTTGACTATACTCTTCATTCTGTTTACAAATCAGACATTCCTCACCAATATATGTACAGTAACACATTGTACAAAGTGCCCTTTTCTCAGAAGTACTTGCAGCACACGATTCAATCTGCACCTAATAAATAGAATGAATAGAAACATTAATCCTATTTTTCATATGATATTGTGTATCTATTGATAACTTAAACCATAATCTTCTGTACTTGGTGTCAACATTACTCCAGATGTTTCAAAAGGAATACCACTTGCAGAATCAACATTTTGGGTAGGCGCTAAATATAATGAATTGGAGGTAACAGTTGAAATTTGGGAATTGTTGTTCATAGTTGTAGGATTCTGCTTGAGGTCTTGGAAATAAATATCAAAATCATCTTGGTCGTCATCATCACTGAATTGAGGGGTACTAGCAAGTAACTTCAGTTGCAACTTTGTGTATGAATGAGGGTAATGTAAATACATGTGAATGGCTTTCTTTTTATTTTTTCTCTGCATTGCAAAATGTTCAAGATTATCAAATGTGCCACTGTAGGATTTGCCATTATAATCACCAAGGAAACAATTTCAACAATTTGGAAATGCTCTTTTGCATGAAATAACAAAGTATGGTATTGATCTTCTTTGTGACAATTTCTAATGTATGTTTGATTTCTAAAAAGTAAAAGTACAAAGATAGCCTTAAAACTCTTAGGAGCACTGATTATTTTACACCCCATGATGAAGAGCTCTCAGTACAAAATGTTTTCTTGTATATACTAACTTTACATAGCAACAAATCACATTTTGTTTATATATACATAATGCATATGCAGCATACCTTTTCAAGACATAAGTCTTTTTTTCAATGCATTTTAAACTGAAAGTTACATTAAATGTGTCCTTCTTTGTTGTTAACGCTCCTTTTGATTTACCAGTATTATGTGTTTTTCTTAACCGTCTTCTTAATTCTTCTGCTTTTTCCTCATAAGACTTTCCCAGTGTATCTTGTTTTGGCTTAAATGTATGACGATAAGAAAGAATATCACCATACAACAATCCAATATCACTTAGCTTGGAATCAGAAACATCTGCAGCAACATCATCATCAATTTTGTGACAAACAAATGATGATAACAGACAAGTTAAATTTCGTTTGTTCAGAAATTCTTCAATCTAAAACATCACAAATAACACAATATATACAACATTGCAAATTTGTGTATCTTGTTGGAAATAAGAAAGTATATAAATCCAATTGGGATATTCCACACACAAAATTTATAAAAGTAATTTTAGATTAAGAAAGATAAATAGTATAATTTTCGTTGAGTAAATATATTCAAACTAAATCTCACGCCAGCAAATAAAGCATACGAGGGAGACCTTGTTGAGTATAAATTCAAAGGGGATTAGAAGCTCAAAAACGTCTAAACAGCTTACCTTTCTGTAGCCTTGCAGCAGAGTCTCTGCCTCTGCAGTATCTTCCGCCATAATTAAAGCAATTTGTAAATGTAATAAAATCAAGACCAAGACCTTCAACAACAACAGCGAGGGCACTCAAAATGAAGATAATTCTCCAGACCAGAATTACCAAACTGGTGTTGAAACAAGGGGCCGCCAGTTATAACTAGGGGCCGCGCTTTACAACTGGCGGCCGCGAGTTATAACAGGCGGCCGCGTGTTATTATAGAAGGGCACTCAAAATGAAGATAATTTTGCAGACCAGAATTACCTAACTGGTGCTGAAACAAGGGGCCGCCAGTTATAACTAGGGGCCGCGCTTTACAACTGGCCGCCGCGAGTTATAACAGGCGGCCGCCTGTTTTGCCGCGAGTTATGCCGCCTGTTACGTAATGAGTTTTTTCGATGTCCTTTTCAGCCACGGTACCTTTCCATTTCCTTGCACGAATCTGTTGGCCATGTTCTCTATTGTTCCAAACTCTTCCGGATCGCATACAGCTATTTGTCGTTCGAGATACAATGCCATACTTTCTTCAAGTGTAGGTAGTGGAAGATAAGGTAGTGATTTTTGAAAGAAATCCGTTGGTAATGAGTTGTTTAAAGAACCAACATGAATCATTCGGAAACCGAAACGTTGTTGTAAGATTATCTTTGTGCCTATCTGCATTGCCATTTTGATTCTGCAACAATTTCTCTGAAACAAGAATTTAGGAATATTTTGTCATTTTTTTCTTAAGAAGCACAATAGGACCACTTGGGCTAAGTGTGCGTCAACCGCTCTGAGTAAAAATGGCGCCACAAGGTCTGTTGTATTATTGTTAGTACTCTGTGTCCACCAAAGTTTGTGAGAGAAAAAATATTTATTTTCAAAATGAACTTTCTTGAAGATGGTTTACAAAAAGTATAAAAATTGTTATTGTTAATTCATTATGAAATCGGAAGTCCAGCGGACGAGTTATGGACCCTTTAGTTAACGATCAAGGACGTAGCATGGACCTTCTTTGGACGTAGAAAATGACCTTTATTCACGTTGTAATACTTGACACAGTTGGTAAAAGTAAAAAAGAAACAAAAATTAGTGTTTACGCATGTACTAACTACGCCAAAACACGTTTAAACAGAAATTCGAAAAAGGTGTGTTGTAGTTTATTCAGTTTTCTTCGTATCTTTCCCATCATTTATTTTTCCTCATCCCTATATTTTGAAAGAGGATGCACACGGGTGGTGGGTGCAGTAACTCATGGAGAAAATGAACCTAGTTTTTTATTAATCCCGCCTCCATTAATTTGCTGACCGCGGAAAGTAAGCGGTCTGTATAATTCCATTCTTCATCCTTTTAAAATCAAAAAAACATGGAGAGAAATATAAAAATATAATCACGAATCAATTTTTGTTGTCAATATTCGATGCACAGACACAGTTTAGTGCAACGAAGATAATAAAAAAGGTTTATATTTCTAGAGTCTCCTAAATGGCGTACCAACGTGAAATACGTGTCTTACGTGTCAAGGTGCCATACGTGCCAAATGTTTTTGACGTGTCAACGCACCATACATGTCTCACGTGCCAAATAATATTTGATATGCCAACGTGCCAAATAATATTAGACGTGCCAACGTATCATGCGTGTCATTTTTTTACATGCCAGAAAAAAGGTAGGTTTTTCTAGTATTTCCTGTAAGAGGCTTGGTTTAAGGAAAATTGTATACTAATTTAGAAAAGAACTACACAACTTCTAGTGACTAGCTAAAAATGAATAAATAGGAAAGATCACAACATTCGCGCATATCAGTCGCATCTCATGTACTTCATATTAGTCGCATCTCATGTACTTCATTTCATCGAACCATGAACTCCCTCATTTGTATTTTTCATATTTCTTATAATATGTATGCCTACTTATTTGTTCTGTTCTTTTACCGCAAATTCTTTTAACGGCTTTGGATTTATAACTACAATTAGATATATACAATAGACATTTTTATTTTTATCACGCTCATTTTCATAAGCTCTTCCCTTCCTCTTCAGAGAAGATTTCTTTTTATAAAAAAACCAATGTAAAAGGTTTTTTAAAAAAGTGAAGGAGACCGATATTCAGTAACTTTGAGAGACAGATAGCAGAAAGTTATTGTTTTGTTATGTTTTGTATGTGTTCATATTTTTATGCTATTGGATTATTACGGTTATTGGAGGGATTTTGAAAACCTAAAGACACACTTTTAATTTACGAAGAAATTTTTGTTGGCACCTTTTGACAAATGACATGAAGGAAAGAAAGGGAATGTTCTTATATTGTTTGCGATGGATAATTCTGTGATGTTTTATACCAAAGTTACCCAGTATTTTCATATAATTTCCTAATTGTTATCTGAAGGGTAAAATTCAGAATAACAGGCCTATGATTTCAGCATGATGAAAGCTAACTAGCAAATTATATGTATAATAATCATACTAATATAGTGTGTAAAATTTTCTACATGTTCACTTTCCCCGTGAGTAAGTTACCCCACCTCCCCTGCTTATCTTTTCTCGATTATGTAGGGGTGACCGGAAATAAAATCACACAATCCAAAAGGACAAGTAGGACCACGCTATAGAGCTCGAAATGTTGGTCAAAAAATGTATGGGATCGTCGGTGTATGACTTTCCGTTACCGAGATATCGTCGATCAAAGATTTTGATAACGTCACACCCGTCCCCAAAAAGTTTTAGACCCAATTTTTTTTCGTCACCCATCGCCAATATCGCAAACCCCCAAAAACGTCAGTTATCCCCATCGGTTATCGAGATATTTGCCCCTAAACTTCGCGTTCCATTGAGGATGCAATGCAATGTTACCCGTGCCAAAAAATTCATGTCGCGCCATTTGCTACTACAAATATACTAATACTGAAAAAATGCTTCTCGCAGTATCGTGGTTTTACGCGCTCCTCGTGAGAAAATGACCGTGAAATTTCTTCAATTGTATCACTCTCTAAAATAAAAGTGGTATGCACACTCGCTATTAGTATATAGACTAGTATCCCGGGTAAAAACTTTTTACAGGTTTTTACAATTTTACATTTCACATTTTAAATGTTTTAAAAGCGATTGAGGAGAACTTTTCTCTTTTCTCTCTGTAATGAAAAATGTCAGCATAAGAAATATCCAGCAGAGGAAAAGAAGAGTCAGGACGCCGGACTCTCTATTCATAAGTTTGGAAGATTATTTGGAATATGACGTTTTTTTCTAGATGAATGAAAAAGCAACAATTTAGTCCTTTTAACATTTTTAATGATAATTTGTTTTCCTGAAATGTAACTTATGCAAGCATGTCTTCATTCATTTTCATTAAAAAGTTTCGGAATTTGAAAGGAACCTGGTTTATTAAGCTTTAATGAGAAATTCGAAAAGTTGTTCACGTAAATTAAAAACAGTAATATTGAGCCCTGCGGTACACCACAGATTATGTTTATAGGGAGACTTTTATGAGATTTACAGAAAAACTGTAAAATATTCTGCTGAATGGCTAGTCATAACAGACATTATTGTAAAGTATAAACGTCATTAGATTGTTTTACAAGAAAATTTGCATTCAAATACTAAATTTATGGTGAGAAAATGTTAGTACATTCTCTGTTTGTAGATTCTCTCGCTTAACTTTTAATTTGATGGGACCCACTAAAATAAAATAGACCCTGGGTAATTCCAGTATGCCTTTAAGTAGTAGTTTTGAAGTACTAATGGAAGTCGTAGATTTATAAGCAATTCACATTTCTTCAAAGTTCTTTCATTTTGCAAAATGTGTGAAACATATAAACCCGCCTATGTAAACCAAAATTCCAGTGAAAAGTGAGACATGCTTTTATATCAAAGAAATGCCGACATCAAATATTTGAGCAATAGAATTCAAAGTTTTAGAAGTTAGTGTAAGTCCTTCTCTTGTTATACGTCCATGACAATGAAACCTTTCTATAGCGGACACTTTTTACAGGAAAGGATGCCTTCTCCTGGAAGTTCAAACCTCTAGCTCTACTTAACGGACACCTCCTTATAGCGGACACATTTTTATTGGTGATGATTGTGTCTGCTATATTACTGTGAGTAGTAAAATTAAAATAAAAACAAAAGAGATATTTGTTGAATAATAAGGGCCTGTTAGACGGTAAGCTATTAGATAAACTATCCTCAAAAAAGTCTTAAATTTCATTCAAAAATTTAATCAATTGACGTGAATGTAGAAAAAAATAGTTTAGGTTAGCATATTGAATAAAATAAAATCGTTATGATTTTATTTCGACAAATATTTGAAAGATCTATATATTAATACTATAACAATTATCAGTTTGAAAGATAGCAATGTCAGAAGGTATGATTGTTTTTGTTAGCTTTAGTTAAATAGGGGAAATGTGAAGGTATTGTCTTATACTTCAGAAGTTTAATTGTGGTTAGATAAGAGAATACATTGTCCACGATCTCTTTTCTAAATCTCTTTTAGTAACCAGGTTTTGTATATAAACAGACTTCTACCTTGCATTTTTTTTAACTGTACAGCTTTTGAAATCTCTAAATAGGCGAAGTAACACTGAAAAATACAGATAATAGCTTTCTTTAAAGGGGCGAAGACACGACTTGCGTGATGAGTCTAGAGATGCGATAGTATAACGGCTGACCAGAAAAAAAGTAAACAAACACAACAATCAACGTGATACCTGTCGTAGCCCCTTTAAATGATCGATCCAAAATATTTATAGAACAATTTTGTGTTGAATATGATTTTTATTTTAACATTTTTGCATATAAACAGACTTATCATGTCAGTGTATAGCGTGTAAAATCATTTTTTGGAGCAAAACTGTAAAATGTTTTTACACGCTACACTAGTATAAATACTATAAGAGTTTTAAGCCCTGGTTGCGAGTCCTAAGCGAAAAAAACAAAAATCGTCAAATTTATTTAATAGACAAATGTCTTCATATTTTGCATACATTGAAAGATTGAGGAAAAAAGTAATACTAAATACTAAATCTTGCTTTTTTCTTACCTAACTTTGAAAGAAAGAACTTTAGGAAAATTTTCTCGGGAAGTTCGTCAATGGATGTTTATTTTTTCCGTATAAGTATAGGGGGAATCTCCCATTAGGAAATACTAATGCATTTTTTAACGTTAGTATTACAAATACAAATGCTGACTCGCAAAAACATTTGCCACTAGAAAAAATTCTTTTGAAACATGAAAAAGAAAAAAAAGAAACAATTCAATCAACGAATTATGAAAATTGAGCATGGAACATTCACTCCATTAGTATTTTCTGTCAACGGTAGTGTCGATTTGGAATGCTCGATATTTCATAAACATATCGCTAACATGTTAGCATTGAAGAACGAGGAACGTTACGAAAAGATATTCTCCATAATTCGATGCTGACTATCTTTCATAATACTTCGTTCAGCTTTAATATGTGTAAGAGGAAGTCGTTTTAAGAAACGCACATATTGATGATTTTGGAATTATATGTGACACATCTGATTTATTCTTTTAATTACATTTTCGAGCTCTACAACTTAGTGATACATATTTTTTGCAATTCTATGATTTTATTTTTCGTCGTCGCTATAATTTGAAAGAGGAAAAGCACGGGTGGGTTGGTGTAATAACTCATGGAGAAAATGAAACTGTAAAAAAATTTTACACGCTATACTAGTATCGTTCCCTAAAACCTAAAATCAAAAAAAAAAAAAAAACGTCAATAATGCTAAATTCTATACCTTTACTAACCTCGTCTTGATCTTTAAAATTATAAAACTTATTTTACGTAAAAGCACCTTTTTATCATTTCTAAACGCTCGTTTACACGGTACGAACTGTAGTATACAGTTATTGTATAAGTTGCTTCTGTTTACACAATACAAAATTATTATTTTTTCCATCTTTTGATGTAACGTGTAGGAGAGAAGTAGAAAATACAGTCAAACCTGTACATAGCGGAATGATATATAGAGAACTCCTCCACATAGGGGACACATGTTCCGAATCGGACGAATTAACATGATTTCTAACTCCCAAGAATGGCAGTTACAATATTAGTTCATTAACCCAATCTCCACTAGGGGGAAAATGTGGTGGCGGGCGTTTTTTTCCGCCTTTGAAATAATGGAAGCCGCGGGAGATCTATTTAGGGTGCAATGCAATGTGCCACTTGACGTCGCGCTACTACTAATATCGCCTATATCTCGACAACTCAGTTACGCACGATCTGAAATGTCACTATATAACAGTCCATACAAACATTTCGTTCCCAGTCCTTTTATTCAGACTGACCGAACTAAAAAGTGGATGCACAACTCGCTATTAGTATATAGACTAGTATCCCGGGTAAAAACATTTTACCGGTTCACTTTCCCCATGAAATGCCCCGGTAAAACGTTTTTACCGATGCAATTCCCATTAAGTTGCAATCTACAGTACAACCCGAAAGAAACTTTCCGTGTTCGCATAAGTTAATTAGCTTTCACGAAGGTCGAAAGGGTTATCTTCATGTCCAATCTAATCGCATGTCAAAAAAGCTGCATGGATTACAAAAGATTTTTAATAATGACTTCATGTAACATAAATCTGTACACGAAAATCTTTTGTGGTTCTTCTGGAATAAACATATTTTTCTTTATCAATAAAGACAATCTTTAATTATAAAACTGAAGCAAAACTAAAATCATACCTCCTTGTGTATTTGTATGACACACCACTCTTTTACAGTTATTTTAACAACTTTTAACTAATATTAATATATAGCCTAGTAGATTATGTTTATGGAGAGACTTTTGTTAGGATAAGTTACATGCTGTTTTCAGTTAGATAATTTTTTAGAATATTGTATTATTTATAATCCCATAATGCTTAAGTTTTCAAAGCAATATCTGCTGATCAAACAGTGTTGGAATTCTATCATTACAGCGTCTTTGAAATATGCTATACAATGGTATTTTTATTACAACCTTGTAATCTCATCAATTCCAACCGCATTATTCCTGCTTACCCTGCTAAGGTTATTGAATGCAACTTTTTCATGAAACGTAACTTCGTCATCTCTTAGTATTGAGTGATTTCCCTTCAGGTATTCTACAAAGTTGTGTTTGTTTTGGCAATTTTAATCTGCTAGATTATGACCTACATTTTTATAGAAAGTATTAAATTCTTCTGCCTTTGTTATATCACATCATACAAAAGTATCCCGGGTAAAAACATTTTACCGGTTCACTTTCCCCATGAGTTACCACCCCCAACACCCGTGCTTACCCTCTCTCATTCATTATAGGGGTGGCGAGAAATAAGATCACATAATTGCTAAGAATAAGTACCTCTAAGTTGTAGAGCTCGATAAGATGATCAAAAAAATGTATGGGATCGTCTGTGTACGACGTGCCGTTACTGAGATATCGTAGATCAAACATTTTGATGACGTCACACCCGTCCCCAAAAAGTTTTAGACCCAATTATTTTTTCGTCACCCTTTCGACAAATTATCGCGGACCCCAAAAACATCAGTTATCCCCATTGGTTCTCGAGATATTTTCCCCTAAACGTCGCGTTCCATTGAGGATGCAATGCAATGTTACCCGTGCCAAAAAATTCACGTCGCGTCATTTTCTACTACTAATATACTAATACTGAAAAAGCCCTTCCCGCAGCATCGTGGTTTTACGCGCTCCTCGTGAGAAAATGACCGTCAAATTTCTTGAAATGTATTACTCTCTAAAAAAAAAGTGGTATGCACACTCGCTATTAGTATATAGACTAATATCCCGTGTAAAAACATTTTACGGTTCACTCACAAGGATTATAAGATATATAAGAATACAGCCTAAAAATGGTTTAATTATATATTCTCCAGCTATTGAGTGAAACCGTAAAATTATGCCTTTGTCCGGGATACCTGAATCAATTAAAATGTGAATCGTAAAAAAACATTATACCTCCTCAGTATACACAACCAAAGGATCATTCTTCTATGAATTCATTAAATGCTTTATCCCAATTGCTTGTACCGTGATTATGTAAAACAATGATTGGCACATTCAATATTCTTCTTCATAATTTTTATTTACACTATATTTTTAATCTAAAAAGAAAGAAGTCGTATAGAAAAGAAGCAAGAAAAAAATGCATTCAGAATGTAAAATAGCACTAAATAACCAAGATAAGCACCATGGCTTAAATTCAAACTGCAAATTCCAAAACGACATACGCAAAGCCAGTACAAATAATAAGTAGGCTCCCCTAAAATGTACATGATGCAGCAAAATAGCCACTTGTAAAGAAATCATACATTACACATTACACATTCCCTCTCCCCTGCCACAGACAAAATAAAACAAACAACAAACAAAATAAAACAGAGATAATTTAAAGAAATATGACTGTGGCCATCATGGAATAGGTAGATGTTATCAATGAAGAGTATAAAGGAAAGATATTAAGCTAATAAGATCCTCTCCTCCACTAAAAACAAAACAAACAACACACTTAAAAGTATATATAGCAATATAAAAACATAGGTTACACAACGAAATGGAATAGCTAAAAAAATTGGATCTGTGAAGTACAGATAAAAAAACCTATAATTTAGGCTGGCGGTGTGGGTTGTATGTAGGGAAAGGGTTAGGGTTCAATCATCATATGAGGGTAAGGGGAGAGAGCTTTAACTTTCTTGAGAACAGCCACAAAAATTCGCTTGAAAAATAAATAACGACAATAACACAGCAGCAATAATATCTCGGCGTAACACAAAACCCTTTACTGCTTCACATGCAACAAAAAAACATCAGAAATAACGATGTAGCTCTTCCACACAATATGTTGATGTTTCCCACATGGTCGAAATGATTGCAACGACGCAACCATTTTTAATCACAGTATGTAAATACCATTTCGTTAACAATCCTCCAACTCAATTCAGTCTCTTCGCTTTCCAGCACAGCATTACTACCAAAAATAACGACATTATCTTCGTGTTTTCATTCACTTTTTTATGTATATACTTCCACTCGTTAATTCCATCATTACAAAACGATCAATTCCAAGAAAAAGAAATAAATTAAAAACCATTTGCTACCATTTGACGACTTCTTCTGTGCAAAACCATTTTTAATAACTGTAAAAGTAAGATGTTCTTCACTTTCCAGTACACGTTTCTACTACTATTTCTTTCTTCCACTCGTTAATACGTTTAATAATAATAATACAATCCTTCGCTTGATTTCTTCGTTTGTCTCGTGAATGAATATTTACGAAAACAAAAACAGATTTGTTTAGATTTTAAAAACCCTCATTTCTTTTCTGCATCATCATCATACGACTGGTAGTAACTTTACTAATACTTTCGCAACAAACAACAATATTATTCTTCGCTTTTTGAAATAAAAACAAACAACAAAAAGCAAAAACAGTTCTTCGCTCTTTTTGTTTAAACAAAAATGATCGTTGAGAATATTTCAAACGAAAAACCATTGCATTGCATCCTCCTCCATGGAGACCTTTCATCGTCTTCTCTCACGTACCTGCGACATGAAAAAACCCGTAAGATGGAGTTGGGCCATTACTGATACGCAAATGAAAATACTGAAAAAACGCTTCTCGCAGCAGCGTGGTTTTACGCGCCCCTCGCGAGAAAATGACAGTGAAGTTTTTCTAAATGTATCACTCTCTAAAATAAAAGTGGTATGCACAACTCGTCTATAGTCTATAGTACTAGTATCCCGGGTAAAAACATTTTACCGGTTCACTTTCCCCATGAGTTACCGCCATCCCGTGATTTTCCTATTAATATAGGGGTGACCGAAAATAAAATCACACAATCCAAAAGGTTAAGTATCACTAAGTTGTAAAGCTCCAAAAGCTGATCAAAAAAATGTATGGTATCGCCTGTGTACGACTTACGGTTACGGAGATATCGTCGATCAAAGATTTTGATGACGTCACACTCGTCCCCAAAAAGTTTTAGACCCAATTTTTTTTTGGTCGCCCCATCGCCCAATATTGCGGATCCCAAAAACGTCAGTTATCCCCATCGGTTCTCCAGATATTTGACCCTAAACGTCGCGTTCCGTTGGGGGTGCAATGCAATGTCACCCGCGCCAAAAAATTCACGTCGCGTCATTTGCTAATATACTAATACTGAAAAAAACGCTTGTCGCAGCAGCGTGGTTTTACGCGCTCCTCGTGAGAAAATGACCGTGAAATTTTTCTAAATGTATCACTCTCCAAAATAAAAGTGGTATGCACAACTCGCTATTATATATAAGATATAGACTAGTATCCCGTATATATACTAATAGTATCCCGTGTAAAAACATTTTACGGTTCCACTCCCAAGAATCATGATAAGAAATATAAAACTGCCACCTAAATATGTTTCTGTTACAATTTCCAACTATTGAGTGAAACCGTAAAATTGTCTTTGCACAGGATACCTGAATCAAATGTGAATCATAAAAAAATTACACCTGCTCAGGATTCAACCGAAGGGTCTTTCCACCATGAATTCATTAAATGATTTATCCCAATCGCTTGTACCATGATGTTAAACCATGATTGACACATTCATTCTCCTTGGTCATATATTCCGTTTTATTAAATTTTCTAAATCTAAAAAGAAAGAAATCATATAGAACAGAAGCAAATACATGATCATCAGAAACAGAAAGAAATCTCTTAGAATGTAAAATAGCACTATGTAAATAAATATCACGCGCCCTCTCATTTCCACTATAGAACCAAGATAAGCACAATAGCTTAAATTCAGCCTGGGGATTCCTAAACGACATACGTAAAGTCAGCAAACAAAAACACAAACAGTGATAAATTGAAAGAAATATGATAAGATAGAGATACAGCAAAATGGAATGATCTTAATGATCTCCCTCCCACGCTAACAAAAGAAAAAACAAACAACAAATCAGCAGCATATACTTTAGGAATAATAGCAATAAAATCATCGCTCGAAGGACAAAAGAAAATCTGAAAAAGCTTGGGATGTGTTGTGGTCAGTTATATTTCTCTTGGTATAGTAAGTGGTGTGGGTAGGGGTACAGGACAGGGATAATCAATCATCATTGAAATCACACTATCTCACTCCAAAGTTTCAACATAAATATGGAAATAATATATTGTTTTAATGAATTCATTAAATGATTTATCCCAATCGCTTGTACCATAATCTAAAACCATGATTGGCAAATTCATTCTCCTTCGTCATTATTTTTATTTATACTAAATTTTCTAATATTAAAAGAAAGAAATCGGATATAACAGAAGCAAGTACATGATCATCAGAAACAGAACAAATGGTTGCAGAATGTAAAATAGCACTGATAAATAAATATCAACTTTCCCACTATACGATCAAGATAAGAACCATGACTTAAATTCACGCTGCAGATTTCAAAACGACAAATGTAAACCCAGTAAAAAGGTTTTTTAGGCTCCCCTAAAATGCACATCATGCAGCAAAACAGCAACTTGGAAAGAAATCACACATTGCACACTCCCTCCCCTTCCTCCACCACTGACAGAATATATAAAACAAACAACAATCAAAAACAACATCAACCATCATAGAATAGGTAGATGTGATCAGTGTAAAGATTAGAATGTAAAGACATTCAGTAGTGGTCTGTCTCCCTCCTCCTCACTTCCTTCCCCACTAACAAAACAAACACCATATATACAATAACAGAAACCCTGGGGTTTATTAAGTACAGTATAAAAACCTATAACTCCGGCTGGCGGTGTTGGGTGAAGGAAGAGGGGGTGTTGTATATTCAATCATCATAACGAGGGGGGGGGACTTTAACTTTCTTGAAAACAGCCACAAAAATTTAGTTTCCCCGGTAAAAACATTTTAAGGTTCCACTCTCAAGGATTATGATAACAAATATAAGAATACAACCTAAAAATGTTTTTGGTATATATATTTTCCAACCATTGAGTGAAATCGTAAAATTATTTCTTTGCCCAGGATACCTGACCAGGATACCTGAATCAAATGTGTTTCTTCTTAATTTTTATTTATACTAAATTTTCTAATCTAAAAAGAAAGAAATCGCATAGAACAGAAGCAAGTACATGATCATCAAAACCAGAAAAAACTCTTTTAGAATGTAAAATAGCACTTAATAAATATCATGTGCCCTAATATTTCTAATATAGAACCAAGATATGCACCAAGGCTTAAATTCGAAATGGGGATTCCAAAACAACATACGCAAAGCCGGTAACAATAATTAATAGGCTCCCGTGAAATTCACATGATGCAGTTAAACAGCAACTTGATAAGAAATCATACATCACACAAACCCTCCCCTCTCCCCACCCACAGACAAAATTAAACAAACAACAAACAACAGAGGATGAATTTAAAGAAGTAAGATGTAGATGCAGCAATGACTATGGCCATCATAGAATAGGTAGATGTAATCAATGAAGAGTAAAAAGGAAAGATATTCAGTGATCTCCTTACTCCATTAAAAACAAAACAAACAACACACTTTAAAATATAAATAGCAATAAAAACATACCTTAAACAACAAAATGGATAGGCTAAAAATACTTGAATGTGTTAAGTATAGTATAAAAACCTACAATGGGTTGTAGGTTGAAGGTCGTAGGGTTGTAGGGGGGGTGGGGGGAGTGCTGATGATAATCAATTAATTTTTCAAATACTAAAACACAACAGAAACAATATTAATTTTTTATCTACTTTGAAATGAACAAAGTAGACAAAATTACTGTCTTACCATCATCGGACATCGGTTCTCCTGCCATTTCTTATCTTCTTATACTTAATACTTAAAACATAATAATTTCACTAAAATAAAACATTGCAAACAAATGTACATTGATAACATGTTGAATGCCCTGACTTTTGCTTCATGAATTGCTTATGAGAGGTTTACGTCATAGGCAATTGATGGTAACGGAGTACACGGCGAGAACGTAAGTCAATGGGACTTGTGCTCCACCTAAAAAAAACAGTCTACAAAAATGAAGCTGTTGTTTAGGTAAAAATAACAGGTGTTATTTAATGTATAAATAGAAATTATAAGAAAGATTCCAATTGAAACACACAGAAAACAGAACTGATAACAATTGAGCCAGACAATCTCAACAGTACGATAAATTGAGCTACAGGTTAGAAGGTACAACAATCTCAAAAGTACCGAATTGTAGACACCTATCAACTGTAAAGTTAAGAGTGGAGCTACTGACACAACAATATCAACAGTGCCCAAATGTAGCATATTATCCCAACTGTTCTTCCAACAATGTTTTAAATAATGTTTGAAATAAAATTCGGATTTCCAGAGAGTTTGCATTACAAAATTTACAAAAACACAACAGTGCACACATTTTACTGTAACACTTGTGGAAAGACAACATTCTGAGTATAACACTTACCATTTATATACTTCTGTTTGCTAGTTTCTGCAATTTTGATTTTTACATGAGCAAATGCTTTCGCCCTGGAGCAAGCGACATAAAGCTGACCATGTGAAAAACACGGCCTCTGCAAAAACAATCCAATTTTTTTAAATGTTTTACCTTGACTCTTATTGATAGTAAAAGAGTAGGCCAAACGAATTGGAAGTTGTCTGGGTTTCAAAGTAAACGGCATACCTGAATCAGAAGGTGCCAGTTCCACTCTAGGTATAACGATTATTTCACCTACAGCTGAACCAGTTAGGACTTCAGTTTTTATTAAATTATGTGACAGTTCCCGAGCAATCAAGCGTGTCCCATTGCAGAGACCCTTCTTGATGTTAAGGTTCCTCAACAACATAATTATTTCCCAACTTTAAGCCTCAAGCAATGTGGAGGCATACCCGACGGTGTGATACTATTCAGAAAATCAATAGGATAATTCTGCCACTCATCTTCATCATCACATACAACCTCATCGGCGCTGTAGTAACTTACTGCATCTCCAGGCAATCTATCCAACACCTCATTATTAATGACTAAGAATTGATAATTGGTAGGTGTCAGAATGGCAGTCGTGGCATACTGGTGAGGTTCCAGCGCATCATACATTACCGAAATAAGCGATGTGTGTTCCGAAACAACACAACACTCGGGAATTACAATCGCACCTTTAGCAGGTTCGTCTAGTTTGGTTGGTAGTTGCCCATTTCCCAGTTGTAATAACCACTCACAAAATTGTTGTTCATCAGGCATGGCTCTGATGCTTTGAGTTAATGAGAACTTTGAGACTGAAGCCCACAAAGCAGAACTGGTTAAGCAAACCTCAATAACATCAGTTGGTTTTACCTTCTTCACGACTGGCAAACACTGACGGAAATCTTCGCCCCATAAAAATACCTTTCCGCCAAATGGCACATTGCTGTCGCAGATATCTCGAAGTAATCTATCAACAGCATGGAAAATGTGAGTGGAAACCATTGTTGCCTCATCAATGAGAAACAGGTCCACAGTGCGTAAGTATTCACCGTGTGTGGATGTTGGTGTTACGTTACATACGCTGTTTTCTAAAACAGGAACAGGTAAACGAAATAATGAATGCAGTGTACGGCCACCAGAAATTAAAGTGGCTGCAATTCCTGTAAACGCAGCAGTTGCAACCGTCAAACCTCTGGCTTTAGCGGCTGCAATAATATAGTTATATGTAAATGTTTTACCTGTCCCAGCTGGTCCATCTAGATAAAACAGTGTATGAGGTTGTACCAAACCATTATGTACATTAAAAACAGCAGACAATATTGCATCTGCCACAGCTACTTGCTGGTCATTTAGCAGAGGCCTTACCTGATGTGCTTGCTCAACGAAAGCATTAACATCAACCTCTTCTTCGTCAACCTGCCCGATCAACTCAGGAAGGTTAAAAAGTGTTAAAGACATACCAAATTGTTTAAGGACATTATCAATATATCCCAAAACTCTTTGTTCAGCTCTTTCAATAGATAGTGTTCGTGTGTAGTCCTCACACAAATGGCCTTTGAACGCATCCCACAATTGGAGAGGATTCAATGGCTCACAGTGGGTCAAAATAGTTCCAAACAGTTGCCTCAATTGCTGTCGTATTTGAAAAATCGATGCTTCTTCCATCGTATTATGCCATTCTTCATCATCTTGAAGAAGATCTCTAGCTATACACGCCTCACGAAATGTGTCAAAAATCGTGTCATTGAACGTACGCAAATACTCGAATGATGTTGCACCAGGAATATGGAGTAATAAAACATGAAGGAAAAATCTTTTCCCTTCAGATGGTAGTGCATTGTAGAGTGGTGCAATTTTCGGTTTATGTGTTAATGCTCTCTTTTTCCATATCTTGTTTTTGTCATTAAAAACGTAATGATATGGAATGTCGGAGTATAAATATTGACGGGCATCAGGATCTTCCACATTAAGTTTGAACCAAGGTGTTAAATGAGTATCCTTCAAAGCAGCCCTTTCAGCAGTTGCCTCCTCATCTCCAGGTCTAAAAAAAACCTGTTGAAGATTAGGTAAATGAACAGCTAACCTTTTTATGCCATGCGACATTTCATGCATGGAGAACTCAAATATTCTCCACAAAGCTTCAGGTGCACTAACGTATCGAGCATCTAAATAGGTTTTGATTTCATCATATTGCAATTGTTCATTAATTTCAACATGCGCTCTGTCATGACCTTTATACACATATTTAAACAAATATTTAACGCTTTTAATTGAAGTGCAAGCCTCCAAGTTTATATTTGCGTTATATTTCTTTGACAACCACGGACAGTATGGAACCACCCAACGATTATCTAAATCCACATTTTTAACCCTCACAGTACGACCATCTTCTCTCCTGTGATAGGTTGGATACCCATTAACATTTATCTGGGTTTCATTGCAGAATTGCTTGGGAAAATTCTTGGTACAGTTACCATCATCTCCCATACAGACTGCATTAACGTTGTTATTTCCACTAGGCTCATGTATCATGCACGTTTTGATAACACTATGCAGTTCTGGCTCCTCATCAAGATCCGGAATTTCAGCACATATCAAGCTGTCAATGTCATCTGCATTTTGAAGCTTATCTTCTTGCGCTAAATGAATTAGAATATGTGCATCAGATAAAGAACGTTTCTGAAATTCAATAACGTAATTGAGAAATTGCTTTCCCTAAAACACCATTCTTAAGCACATCATTTAAAAGGGCTTTTAATTTCAAATTAAAAACACGTGCAACCAAATCAGGTCGATAATGTGCTGGTTCATTTTCTAAATTTTCAGTGATTTCCCTCCACTTTGGATTACACGTAACAGTGCAAAACAAATCAGGTTTTCCCATCTTAGTCACCATAGCCATCGCATCTTGGTAATTCTGTTGCATGGCTCGTGGACTACCCTGAAATAAAGAAGGCAATATTATAGGTCTGCCTGCATTCAGGCCTCGGTTTTCCGCCACATTGGCAAGATGATCAATCAGCCCTTGATACTGCTCAACACGTAAAGCTGACTGGTTGTTTCGAATGTAATGCAAACGATCAGCTTCAACCTTACAATAACTGTCAACAGCAAATTGTTGAAGTAATTTCTTACCTTTTAAGATCGGGTTAAAAGCATTTCTTAATGCAAACCTGTAAGTATAATATTGCAGCATGGTCGTGCGACATCGACGACCAGATGCATACTCTGCTACATGAGGAATGTTAGGAGTCCAACCGAACTCTCCTCTTGGGAAAAAAACTGGATAAACCATTGGATACATATGAGGTGAATGAACTGGTATTTCACGCAAGGGCATGTTTCTTGGATAAACCATTATATCACAGGCTAACGGCGGTGCACCATCTTCACCAACAAAAACAGCAGCTACTTCGTCATGGTGTGGTAAATTGTATCGCCGACGATCACCACCAACTCGGAGGCACATTGTAACCTGTAATTCAAAAATATATATTTACACAACATCAAGTCTCATAAGCAATTTGCATCAAAAAAGGAATTGAAAGTGAAGTTAGACCTGAGGTGGAGGGCGATTTTCATTTTCGGCTTGTTGCATTTCTTCAGCTTCTACCTCACCCATGTGTTTATAAGCTGCTGCATAAGGACTTTCCCTAATAATTATGTCCTGCAAAGTTTGCATCACTTCAGGCAAGCAATCTCGATTTTTAGGTCTTGCCATTCTCTCACTGAACGCGTCCATCCCATCATAAATATACAGTTGACCATATGATGGAGAGAGACCTTGCGGTGGATGCAAATTACCTGTTCGGTGACACACTTGTCCATTAATACGAAACACAGGTGGTCCACGACCGGGTGGAACAGCCAATTTTGCACCCATTGATGCAAAAGCAACAGAACTGTTAAACTTTCGAATATTTTCTTGAAAGTTTTTAGCTTGGGCATTATCACCAACTAAAAGATCTCTAAGATCATTAGGATAAATATTGTCAAGATTAACCTTACCATTATGACAACACTTAAAGTTAGTTTCATCTGCAAACATCTTGGCATCACAAAACCCACACACATTGTCCATGGCACCAAGATAGTGTTGCTCCGGCAAATGACCTTGTTGTCGAGCAGCACGATGCATTGGCGGATGTTCATGTTGGTTAACCCGCCTTGCTCTCATGCGATGAACATTTTCATTTTGCCTGGCTAATCTTTCGCCTGGCTCTTCATTTTGACGATACTGAAAACGTCTTTCAGCATTATTAATTCTGTGCCGTTCAATCTCAGCAATATTTTCCGGATTATCTGCATGTGGAATGGCTTGATGAACACCTGGTTGCTGAATGTTATCATTAACATTACCTAATTCCTGATCAGCCAAATTATTCAGTTGAAATTGGCGACGACGTGCTGCAGATACATCTTCATGTGCAAACCTACGCTGTATGACAGAGCGAATTTGTTGTTGATCAGGTTGTTGAAAAACAAACTGGCCATTCCTAAAAACTGCTTGAAAGCCAATATTATTAGCTCCTACAATATTGAACATGATGAAGAAACACTAATATAAGATAGAGTGATAAATATAAAGTAAATAATAGCTACCAAATCAGAGCAACACAACAGACAGTATAAAACCTGGGAAAAAATAAAAAATGTAAATTATGCTTCTATTTTAATCCACAATGTTCGCAGCAAGTAGTAAATTATTAAGTTTAAAAATTCTTACCTGGCCCTATCAAAAAAACCCAGCGAAGTGTGTCACACACTTAAAAGGCCACAAAAAGGGGAGAGGAGGGACAGAGGAGGAGGAAATAAAAATCGAAAATGGGATCGAACAGTTTCTCACAAAATCAATGTCATTATAAAAAAAGCAGTAAGAATTTTCTAACCTTGAGTGCTGTGTCGTTCTCTGTAACACAAATTAGAATTGCACGTTTTCTGTATTTTAGGCCGCACTCACAATAATTAAATTACTTTATATAAGTTGTAGTTTACCATTCGTACATTAACCACGGTTTGTGGACAGCCTCTATTCCCATGTTTTTCGGAATCAGCCTACAACTGTGGACAAAAAATCTTGGAATTACGTACGGATGGACGGACGGACGTACAAATGCTAATGAAAGATCAGCTGCTTTCCGCGCTGACCAATAACTTTGAAACTACGGAAAAAGTTGTAAATATAATTTTATATATTCCTAATCAGGAAAGATGGAAGTCTTACCATACCAAAAATGATCTACATGTAGGTTATGTAAAGAAAAACCTCATTTTTGTCATCTTCTTTCATCACCTCATTTTTGTCATCTTCTTTCATCACGTACGGACGGACGGACATCACCTCTGTCTGGTTTATAACTATTGTTTTGGTCTCCTTGCCTGATTCTAAATTATTATTTATTGTATTATTCTTAACTGCGAAATAAATCTCTCAATTTGTCGAAATTTATCAAGCGTTGAGAAATTTTAAAAAATATGCCAAGTGCACAAACTTCTTTAGTGATAATTTCTCCAGTTATTTCTCTGAATTTTTTGAACCCTAGGCATGAAAATGCCATCATAAAAAAAGAAGATGTATAATGTAACAGAAAAGACACCAATGAATTCGAATTTTAGTAAACCCACCGCCCACCAAGTAGCAAACAAACACTATCCACCGGCCACCACCAATGCATAATGCACAATTTTCTAGACCAGAATTTCTAGTGTATCTTACAGGATGGCCCTTTCTGTTAGGGTTAGGTCTTTAAACTTGGCATGCCGGGAAAGAACCTTCATAGTAAAACATCCAAATATACTAAGGTACTAGCAATACTCGTCTGGAAAATTGTGTATTAGAAGGTGGGCGGTGGGCGGTGTTCTTTGCTGGACGGTGGGCGGTGGACGTTTTTGTCTTATAAGAATCGTATAAATAGTAGAAATATTTCTTTTTCGCGCTGAAATCCTAAACTCGTAAAGTTTCTTATAGGGTTTCATTTCGACAACGGACAATATTATGCTCTATCTATGGTCCTTGAAAGTGAGAAGCAGAAGGGATCATGATAATCAGCTATGTGATTTTTCCACAAGTGGAAATCTAAAGAACTAAACAACGTATAAGTAACTGGACATAAGAGCACTCATTCAATGTGTATCTGGTAAAAGATTTTGTACATGATACAAACGAACGCAAAACTAGTTTGTTCAACATCAAGCCTTTTTTATTTCGTAACATAAATTTTGTTCGGCTCCCGTTACAACACTGAACAATTTAATATTTTGTTCTCATTGAACACAAATATATCTATGTAACAAAACTTTGTTGTTGGCGTCGTTAAACGAGATAACGGTTATACAACGCCTTGTTCTTTCAAATAAAGAAGAGAGACTTTCAGTCAAAAAGTTTAATGATCGCACTATGTTAGCTTAACACACCCTTGTATAATTTTTGATAAAACGCATTTAAAATCAACTTTGAAACCAAGCTCCTTCTTTCTATATTACATTCACATGGAAGCTCTACGGAGATAGAAAGAAAGGTCCTGCCACGCAGACGCTCCCTGCTAAAAATCACCAATATATATGGTGAAAACTCGATCCCAGTGGGCAAAATCTTCAATAGGTGGAGAAGCGGAGAAGTGTTTTTTATTGAAAAAGCAGGCGATATTGCTTACCATATTCCTATAGAAAACACTCCTCCTCGTTGGCTTTTTGAAGATTTTGCCTACTGGGACGGATGATCTTAACTCGATAGTTTCAATACCACCAAACCTTTTTGAATACATTTTGGTCACATTTTGGTCAATATAACACAGAGATAATTTTCAAAACAAATCTGACTGGACTACGAGTATATGTTCAAAGATTGCCTTTTTTAGCATATCTTTTTATTCTTTTTGCATAACTTCCAGAGGGGGTAGGTAGAGCCAGTCAAAATTTGTGGAGGAGAGTTTAGTCATTTAAAGTAGAAAAGGAAAACGTGCAAGTAACCTAATCAACACTTAAGACTGAAAAAAAATATCATAACGTTGGACACTTTTTTGAGTGACCCTGGATACGCCTATGACTTCTCAACCATTAATATTCCCCTTTTCACATGTTTTTATACTTAACCCATGAAATTTGAATGCACGTTTTTTTTTATATAAAAACAAAGGTTATAAGAACATAAAGCTTCAAATGTCTAAATGTTAAGAACATGCTAAGAATATTCGAGGCTTAGGTACGTTTGTTATTATTACATTTTACAAGGAAACATCATTAAAATAGCCAAACACAAGAATAGTATAATCATGTTGTTTACAACAGTATCAACTGAACTCCATTAAGATATGGGGAAATATTCGAATTTTAGATATTCACTAGTTTATAAATTAAGAATATATTAAGAACAATTTTAAACTTCCAAATTGAAAAGTTAAGAACATTTGAAGGCTTCATCAAAGCTGAGTGTTCCTATAAAAAAAAACAAGAACGACTTAAGTCTTCTTCCCCTGAAACGCGTAGGCCGAAATAAATTATGAAGAAAAGAAAAACTTCTGATGTGCGCAGTTTTTTATCGAGCTGGCATTAAATAAATCAATCTTAGCTAATAAAAATAATCGAGAATTTGAGCAAGAAATTTTCTGAGTTCTCTTTTCTGTTATCAGCCATTTCGGAATACTCTAAACAGTGCGTTTCATGTTTTTTATTGGGGAACTTTCTAAGGGCGTTTGGCTTCATTCTGAAAACAAACTAACGAGATATTTTTGGCGCGATATTTTTCTTCCATTTTAACGTAAATATTTCAATGATATATATTTTTCGACTGCTAACAATGCTCCGAAACTGTAATAAAATAAACAAACATTTTATGAATTTGTAATAAATAATAACAACAATAATTTGCGGAACAGGAACTGATATTTCACAGAACCAAATATTTAATCACAAATTGTACATAGTAATATTGCAAATATTTTCTGTTTCGACTGTAATGCATTTACTTAATGATTCATTAAAATGTATTTATGGATTAAAGGCTGGTGTGCTTACGTTGACCATACTAAAAATGACATTCTGATCCCAATTGATTGGCAAATGCAATTGCTGACAATATAACTGACATTATTTTGATATGGCCTGCAAACAGGTTCATATCACAGCATTTAAAAATGAAAAGAATACCATAGTTGATTTTTGTAATCAACACAATAACCCATAAGCCATTTATTACCCAAATTTATTAAACAAATGGAGCGTTGATGCAAGCAACTTGTGAAAGTTCAATTCATCTAAAAAAAATGTTTTAAGTTTTTCAAAGTTTTTCAGTTTTTCAAAAAAGAACTTCTGTAATAAAATTAGTATAATATGATAATAATAGATGACATATAATATCAGTGTTTACATCAGATTAATTAAAACTTTGTATGTGCTCTAAACAGAAAATTGTTTAAACGTATAAAGAGAACTTAATCGCTAAAAATTGGTAAGGCATGGCAAATGGACTTGATTAATAATATTTCATTTATTAATGTCCCTCTGGGAAAATATTGACGAAGGTTGTGCGTCATGGATACATAGACTGGTCATATATAGACTGGTCATGTGATGTCAATTAAGCAATCAAAATTATCTAATGAAGGAGGACTTTACATTTCAGGGTTACAGAGCAAGCTTATTGATTACAAATTATGTTGCTTATTATCTCTGCAATGTAGAGTCTTCTTTAATTAATAATTGGGATAATTAAAATTGACATAACAAGACCGGTCACTATTTTCTCACGGGTTTGTTTCACTGTTTGTTCGACAAAACAGTCACTTTAGTTAGGTTATCACAAATATGTGTTGTTTTAGGTCTCAAAATAGGGTCTGTCAGTTGGGGGAAAAAGAACAAAAAAAGTCGAAAGAGAACCCATAAATCTCAGGTGCAATTTTGAGTCGGAAATATCCCTCTCGTATTCAACGGAATGATATTTAGGCAATACTGTGGCCGAATAGGATAGCGTGGCCAAACCTTTGCAGTGACAAATTTTCCCGGCAACGACTTGGTGAATCACTACCATGAAAAAGACCCGTCGTCATATACCTAAATATAACACGTCATACATGAAGAAGACCCGTCATATGCCTCAAATATAACACGACATACATGAAAAAGACCCGTCGTATGCCTTCGAACTATCCCATCATGTAAAACACGACACGTACCCACTTACACGTATGTCACATGGAACAGACCCTGTATAAGTCGTATAATACATAAAATATAAGTCGTCCATCGAACATAAACAGCCTGTCATACAGTACACAACCAATCTGTAGTACGGCATATTCACTTGGCGTAATGGTCTGTCATACACTTGTAATACAGTGTAATAGCCTGTAATACAGTGCAATAGCTTGAAAAACGGTGTAATACTGTGTAATGGCCAGTAATTATAGAAGCCGATTAGCATATATTTTTGATATTCTTAGGAAGACCTTGCAACACGGTGAAGCAAATACCTTCTCTGAACAAGCAACTATGTATAATGATTTACCACGAAATGTGAGAATTTGTAACGACTTTGATAAGTTTAGAACAGACGTCAAAAAGTATCTGAAAGACAAAGCTCTAGCTAGCCCTGTCATTACAATGCTTTCTTATTTTATAAAGTCACTTTATTATTATTTATTTATTTTTCTATTTTATTTATTTATTATGATTTTGTTATTACTTTATTTCTAATAAATTAGCTGTAGCAGTATATCTACCAAATGTTCTTAACCACATTGCTTCTATCGGTTACTATGGTATGCTATTGCAACTAGTATTATTTATTTATTTATTTTAATGATATCTTACTATCTACCCAGGCAGTGCGAATGAGTTTTTATTTGACAATACTACATACTATTTTACATATATATTTTAACTATTTTTTATTGTTTATATATTTATAATAAATCAATTGTATTTATTTTTATCTTGTTAACGACTTATCGACATTTTATTTTATGGAGAAGAACCATTGTATTAATAATGAAACCTAATACATGATCATTATTATTATTATTATTATTATTATTACGTGATTATCAAGTTGTGGCAAAAGTACCAAGTTGCTGCATCCCAAATTATTACGTCATACTGAGTCTCCTGAAATGTGTTTGACACAAAACATTTCCACTTGGATTGGAACGTCTGCGTGAGTAATTTAAATGGTATATATCTCGAGGTGTGTTCCAATAATATAAGCTTCTGCTCTTGAAAAATTTTGTTGATGGCGTTCATGATACATCGTAAGCGCTTTGTAAAAAGTGGTGGTTAAAAGTCCAGAAAGCATAAAATGTGGATGAGGAAACTCTTTGCAGAAAGAGAAACGAAAGGCTTATATTCTGGTTGCACGAAGAGGAATTTTCTTTAATTGTCTCAGGATGTCACCAGGTACATTCGAACAATTGCTATCTTGGATAGTTCCTTACATTGTCAAGAAGGAAAGTTGAAAATCCAGCTGAATGATTAGGGGTAACTATTAGCTACTTCGTCACAGGCAATTCCCTATTTACTATTAGAAGTTCATAAAAATTGATCGCTTCAAATGTTGGGAGCATAATACAAGAAACATGTCAAGTTATATGGCGTGTGAAATAAACCGTAGGGGTTACTTCTTATCCGCTACAAAGACTACTCAAGAATGCCATGTCATAGGACAAACATTTTTCGAATTGCGCATGCTCAGTCGAATGTCCGCGAAGAAATCAGACGCCCGAATGGAAAACGACCTTGAGTTAGTAAGTAGGTGGAGGTTTTGAGTTTCTTCCGCTTGCCGACTTGCAACTGTGAAGTTGACTCACCGCTACAGATACGTATAGTATTGTTGCAAGAAAGCCAGTGCGCAGTCAACCAATGGCTGTTGATGGGCTGACACACATTGGAGTGAAGTATCGTCATGACACTGCGACTCAGGCATGGGTCACAGCTGCTGCACTCGAAGAAGATAACCCACTACATAAGTTTGAGTTTTGTCTGGCTATTGTAGTATGCATTTTTATTTTATTTGGCTGTTATTTTTGTCTGGAATAACGAGATTATTGTTGCGTAATGCCTCGTTCTTTCAAACGAAAATAAGAGACTTTCATCCAAAATGTTTTATGATCGCATCTCATTAAACAAACACACTCTCGGACACAGTACTTGAGCCAGGTCATAAACAATAACTATCCATATATAACGATCCCAAACGTCCAATTTAATCGAGGTATTACATGACATATTACAACCAATGAACAGTGTTGTACAATGTATTTGAGGCTTGATAGACACTGTACTAAACTCCTTCCCTTTCGCTTCAACTTGATAACACCACATGGAACCGTGGAGAAAATAACATACTTGTCAACAAAGTGATATGATGACATGCTGATCTGGGCCATCACCATCACCATCCAAGTAGAGGTCCCAAATGATTCCACCATACAACAACTTAAGAGCATTCTAATGAGCATTCATCATCATCCTTGCACACCTGATCCAAACATCAATCATTGAAAGCAAGGACCCTAATAGAGCTTCAAAACTATCTTTTAATCAACTACTACACACCTAACATAACTATCGGTGTATCGTCGTTTCAGGTCTAACTGCTATTAGACGCTATTAGATACTATTAGATACTATTAGATACTATTAGATACTATTAGATACTATTAGATACTATTAGATACTATTAGATACTATTAGATACTATTAGATACTATTAGATACTATTAGATACTATTAGATACTATTAGATACTATTAGATACTATTAGATACTATTAGATACTATTAGATACTATTAGATACTATTAGATACTATTAGATACTATTAGATACTATTAGATACTATTAGATACTATTAGATACTATTAGATACTATTAGATACTATTAGATACTATTAGATACTATTAGATACTATTAGATACTATTAAACTCAGAACTAAACTCCAGCAAGTTCTCAAGCCAGATGTTGTGAAGAAAGCACGTAAGCAACATGATCCAAAAAAGATGCAGAACAGAAGTTCTACCTTGACAACCAACGAAAAGCCACAGTCCACATTGGTGTTCAATTCCTCTTCAAACGACAAAAAAAACATTAAAAACCAAAAAAAACTTTCGATCCTAATCTAACCAAGTACAAGACAATCAAATCACAATTCAAAGAAATGCACTAAAATGCAAATACGAGACAAGACTAACATCAAAGTCCAACCAATCTCAGCAATTACTGCTCAATATTAGTTCTTTCGGTTCTTTTAAAAGTTTATTAGAGGGTTGTTACGCAGCAACTCACCAAATATATAGAATCATCATGTCTATAACAATCAAGACAACATGGCATTCATCGTTCATCTGAGATGACATTTTAAAAATCATGAATGAAGGCGAAATCACTCTTGCTGTTTTTGCAGATTATTCAGAAGCATGCGACACTATAGATTATGACGTCCTTATGGAAAATCTCAGTTATATTTATGATTTGAACACACTCTGTTCACATTGACTTCGGTGCTCCACAGGGCTTTATACTTGTTCTTGCACTCCTTAATTTTTACTTAATCGACATGATCTTTATGCCCAATATCAATCTATCAAGTTTACTGACAAAACAACACTTTACAATTACGCCAAATCTTTCAAGAACGCAATCAATAATATGACAACTAATGTCAATGCACTTAAAAAAGATCATCCTTGCAGACTTAAGCTTCAATCAATGATCTATTATTCTTCAAACCCTTTCATTAAAGCATTTTTATTTAATATAAAAAAACACATACTACAAGCTATTACACTCGTATTACAGGCTATTACACCGGGTTACAGACCACTACAACGTATTACAAACTATTGCACTATATTACAAGCTATTACACTATACTAAAGGCCACTTCACTGTATTACAAGGTACTACACCGTATTACAGGCCATTACACCGTATTACAAGCTATTACACTGTATTACAGGTCATTACGCTGTGTTACAGGCCATTACACTGTATTACAGGCTATTACACCGTATTACAGGCTATTACACTGTATTACAGGCCATTACACTGTATTACAGGCTATTACACTGTATTACAGGCTATTATAGCGTATTTCAGGCTATCACACTGTATTACAAGCTATTACACTGTATTACAGGCCATTACATTGTATTACAAGCTATTACACTGTATTACAGGCTATTACACTGTATCACAGGCTATTACACTGTATTGCAGGCCATTACACCGTGTTATAAGTGTATGACAGACCATTACGCCAAGTGAATACAACGTGTTACAGACATATCGTGTAAGTGGGTACGTGTCGTGTTTTACATGACGGAATATTTCGAAGGCATATGACGGGTATTTTTCATGTATGACGACGGGTCTTTTTCATGGTAGTATTACACCAAGCCGTTGCAATTTTCCCACTGAACGTTCAAAATGTTTACAGACATAAATGGCAAATAAAAATTGTGTCGGCCGGATGACTCTTACACCACTTATTTGTGATATCCGCTTTATTGGAAATGAGCAAGTAAGTTATCCATGCATTAATAACTTGAATTTGTTTGTCTGATCACGTTCTTCCCTATACAATTTAAGCCTTCCAAATCTCATTAACCAACTCGCCTCACCACATACCATGCTATTGCATAGATTGTGTGTTGCGTAAACATTGTCGAGCAATATTTACTTGATGAAATGTACCTGCTGATTTCATAATAGAATTACTTTGGTACAGGATTTTTATCAACATCGAAAAATCAAAAACATTAATGGCAGTAGTAAGTTGCTTAAGATATTAAACAATGTAAATGAAAATGTGATGATTTGCAGACATTTATACTTGTGGTGATAACTATAAATTTGAAATATACACATAGATGCTCCAGAGATTATCTTAAGCAAAGTTCCAACATGTGTTTACAATGTTTAATTATTTACGATATTGTTTATTCTACATTGTCAGTAGGGATGATGTTATTGTTGTTGTGGTAAGCGTGTTCGTGAACACATCATATGGTTTTGCTATGTGGTGTGTGGCCACAGTTAAATGACTGACCAGGCCAGGGGCAAATGCATGTTAATATTTTAAAATATTGCTACAGCTATAAGTAAGTCAGTAAAAGTAACCAGACAAACAAATGTTGAAGAAATAGTAACAAAATCTGTTTTTCGTGTACAGTATAACCCCGTTAAGTCGGACTCTCAGGGGACCGAAATAATTGGTCTGACTTATCGGGAGTCCGACCTATCCGAACTTCGTCTTAAGTCAGACTCTACTTATTTAGTCCCAAGGGGGACAAGGTTTTAGTCCGACTTAAAGAAAAGTCCGACTTAAACCGTGTCCGACTTAACGGGGTTATACTGTATCTCAGACCATAAGATGCCGTGTAACGATCGCACACGTCACTTTTGTAATTTTTCAGGATTATCATCATCCACGGGTATTCCGATATCTGCTTCCACTATGCGCCGCAGATAAAAATGTGTAAATATGCTTGCTACAAAAGGAAAATTCTAACAACTTGATAATACACGATTTCACAGTTTGGGAAACATAATCGCTCACTTTAAATTTGAATTGTTGTGAAATTCTTATTCAGTATGTGAATTGGGAAGTAAAATAGGAGAAATTAACAAGGTTCTGACCAGAAGCAGAAGTGAAAATAATTTTTTAAGAAAAATTTTGAAAAGAAAGTTATCAATTCCTTTACATATTCTTTGAAGATACTTATTTCCCATAACATATAAAAAGATTTAAGCAAAATATTCAACAATTCAGGAAATAAAAAATATTTTCACTTTTTCTTCCGGTCAAACTCTTATTAATCTGTTCATTTTTTCTTCCCATTTCTAATACTGAATGTGTGCTGAAAATCTAAAACTATGAAATGGTGTATTACTATACTCTTTCTATAAACATTTATTTGTGATTATAAATTTTTTCAAAGAATTATGGTGAATATTCTTGTTAACCATCCCCTTTTTAGCAGTTTCTTTATATTTGATGATTTTCATGTCTTGCTTACCATTTTTTTTTAAACATGTCACTTGCTTCAACTCGCCAGATATATCAAAATTCGAGAAACCAATACGATTTCAAAATCGACCAAACCAAGTGCCAGGGCTTTCTTTCTGTCTCCTGAATGTCCCTATATAAATGTAAGAAAAATAGAGAAAAGCCTGGGATTGAGGTTGGTTAAAAATGGGAATTGTGAGCTTTTTTGAGAGAAAAATTACCCCGTTAATGGAAAAGAGGTTTTAACCACTTTCTCTTCCTTTTTGCATTATTGTTACTGTCCAGAAACTAAGATTAGCACAGGTTAAATGGAAAGTATCAAATGAAAGGTCACTGTTTCTGCTTCCTTGCGGAAGATATAATATATATATATATATTTAGCACGGATGATGATGATGAATTGAAAATTCTCTACCTTGCGTTAAACTTTTCATTTCAGGAATATTCCAGAAAATTTCTTGAAATTATTTCCTGAACCATTCTCTATGAGTCTCAGATGATCCATCAGATCAAACATACTTCAAAAATCATCCAACGTAAACGACATAAACACACCCAGTCTATAAATTTACTTCCACATTTTCGATGCTACTTTCTACTCGTTATCCGAAACCTATAAATTCTGATTTGCCACATCGTAAAGTAGTTAAAAGTCACATTTCGACGATATAACTTTACAACGGAACAGATCAAATCAGTGGATTATGGTAATATATTTAGCAAATGTTGATTTTCATTCTATATATTTTCATTCTTCACACAAATATTTGAAATATTTTCAGGTCCATAAATTTGTGTTGGCCGTCTTGTTGGTATGTCTATCTGTGGAAGCTTATCAGTTGACCAATAAAGATTTAATTGAAAAGTTGCTGCAGGAGGAAAATGATAATGGGGCTAGAAATAAAGCTTTTGCCAAAATCTTCGCTGGTCATGAAATATATAACGATAAAGAAGAAGAAGAGGATGAAAGTCTTGATGATCTAGAATTAAATGCATTGGATGATGATGATAATGATGATGACGACGAGGATGAAAATCTTGATATGATCAATAAACTGACCCACGGATCCTATGATGATGAATCCTCAAAATTAATGGTAAACTTCACATACGTTTAGCAAAGTTTGTATTTGTTTGTCAAGAACGACGTGAGTCCTTTTCATCTATACCATTTGATCAGATAATTCAATTTATATAAAAAGTTTATACTTTAAAAACCAATGAAAGGCTTGTGCTTCTTGCTTTCCTTGGTCCTTTGAATGGAACGTAACGCAACACATGGAAAGCATTTGCGAACCTATGGGATGCATTCCAGGGCTTATGCTTGGGCGCAAATTTCTTGATACGACAACTGGACTTTTTTTGAAGACACGAACGGTTCCTATTTCAAACACCTCGCGTATATACTCGATTTGAAAAATATAAATTCTTTCGTGTTGTTGTCTGTAAATTTCAGAATGATGATGATGACATGGAAGAAATCGATGAAAATGCAATCGAAGCAAAGCTAAAAGATCCACTTTGGTTCCGATTTCCAAGATTCCGATTTCCAAGATTCCGATTTCCAAGATTCCGAGTCCCAAGATTCCGTTTCCCAAGAATTCGTTTCCCAAGAATTCGTCTGCCACGAATTCGACTTCCTCGAATCCGTTTCCCTCGAATTCGTCTGCCAAGAATTCGATTGCCGAGAATTCGTTTGCCGAGAATCCGTTTGCCGAGAATTCGTTTGCCGAGAATACGATTACCGAGAATACGATTACCGAGAATACGTTTACCGAGAATACGTTTACGTTTGAAAAATTTGATAAAACCGGAAGTGCTATTCCGTCAACTGCTCATGAGACTTTTAAAAAAGAAGAGACCACAACCTCAAAACCGTAAGTCCCGAATTTCTACTGTCTGAAATTTTGAAAATGACCAGATGTAGTGTGGTCGTCATGGTAAGTTGATCCATATAGTAATATTCATTAATTCATCTATTTAGCTTGCCCATATTCAGAAGCACAAATTTTGGGCAGAGTTAATGGCATCAAATGTCCGGCACATTGGAAAACGTTTTTCGGAGACGCCAGTAGTACAGCTAACGAAATCGTGAACGGGGAAAACTTTGTGAGCTATTGTAAACCATACACCCTCTGTAAAGCTTGCGTAAGTAAACTTGTTTCAAGTCTTTGACTTTTAAACTTTTAATATTCTCGTGTGTTTCTTTATTTGTTGTTGTTGGGAAATTCACTTTTTTTCAAACAATTTGATTTTAGGCACCTGCAAGTCCTTGGAGCGCGACAGCATGCGAAAACAAATTGAACAACGAACTTCAACAGTTTTGCAAAGCCATTTCTACTGATGACGCAGCTCTACTTCCCTGGTGTAACGAGATAACTTCGAAAATCATGTCGTATGAGAGAAGTCAAACACACAGCAACAATGCGGACTTATGCAAGTGCGGGGCTGGTGAAGCAGGAAAGCCATAAAAACGTTCTCTTTTTATGAGTGTTCTTTTGTATGATTTATCAAAAAGGAAACAAAACCTTTTGAGAAATTCAACTGTTGTTAATACTCTATACTCATACTTAAACAAAATTTTATCACCATAGCTACCCTATTTCTCGGTATATAACCCGTGGCTTATGTGTTGTTTATTGCTGCTTCTTACTCGGGTGCGGGTGATAGTATGGTGCGGGTAATCTGATAAGTTTTTGTTTTTTTGGCCAATCATTTTGAAATCCCAAGTGCATTTACTCACGTGACGTGCTCAAGGTTTTCAGTTGTTTATCTCGTTTCGCAAATTTCTTAAATTTGGAAACTTTATTTCCCGAAATATCTGGCCACCGTCCAGCCAAAAAACACCGTCCATCATTCACCGCTGACCGTCCAATATACAATTTTTTAGACCAGAATTCCTAGTACTTTGGTATACCTGTACAGGAAGACCATTTCCTGTTCAAGTTAGGTCTTGAAACTTGTTATGAAGGTAGAGGACCTCTATAGAGTACTACCTCTATAGTTTTCCTAGGTCAAAATTTGGTACAAGTGACGTCATGATGGCGTCATAGGTCTCGTTCGAAACACCCATTTTCCTTTGTAAAGGCTTTTCAGCTATTAGCATCAGTATTTTTACTAAATACAAGAACTAATAATCTTACTTAATCTAAAAATGTTGTGGAATATTGTGACGGTGTTGGACGTTGTTTTTTTTTTGCTGGACACGGTGGCCGGTGGTTTTACTTGGCTGAGCTCTAGCTACGCCTCTGAGTCATCTGGGTTTTTTCACTCTTTTTGTGAATGGTATATAAGTAGAAATTCTAAGATTTCGAATAAAATGTTTTTGCTATGGGATTGGTTTGGTTGCTATGGTTTTGTCTGAGGCTTATAATGTTTCTATGTGAGCAAAAAGAACCATCCTGCCAGTCTCAAGTTTCATGCTTTTATCTCACACACCAAAAGTCCATCCACTTTGAAATTGCGTAATCAGTGGCTCCACGGTCAAACATCTTAATAAACATCAACATTGTTGCATTGCATGTTCACAAAAATGTTATCGTGGTCCCAAATGCTTTTTTTTTTTTTTTTTTTTTTTCCCAATTTATTTAATGTTGGTTTTACGTAGTTTACAAGATACATGATAAATATAAAATGAACTAATCAATACCAACTCGTTAAGCTAAAATTTATCACAAAACCCTACAAAGTTTGCAATTGCATTGCTTGATTAAGTTAATGGATTTAAGACAGAGTTTAAAAGCATCTAATGAAGGTTTAGACTTGACACCATCTGGTAATGCGTTCCACGAAAGACTTCCTCTAAATAAAAAAGACTGATTGCCAAAGCGACTTGAACTTGATGGAGGAAGAGAGAGAAGATTTGAGTTTCGCAGACCGTAACAGATGTTTTTGACCATGAATAGTGTCTTCATAAAAGAGGGATTCAGCCCATGGAGGGTTTTGTATATCTCGCATAAAAAGTAGCGTAAATGGATCTCATGTATACGCTTAAACCCAGACCATTGTAATAGTTCTTCATAGCTTTTAGAGAAATCTTGATAAACCGCTCTATGTGCGCGTTTATGGATACTGTCAAGTTTACTGCATGAAGATCTGCTACAAAACATCCATATAATAGGTGAATAATTAAATATAGACAAAATAAAGGAGTTAAATAAAAGTTTTAACTGGTCCTCTTGCAGAAAAGATCTAATCCTGTTGAGAGTTTTGATTCTATAACTAGCTTTATGACAGAGTGAGGAAATATGACCAGAAAAAGTTAGTTTGTTATCGATAGAAATACCAAGAAGCTCAACAGTTTCAACAGAGGTAATTAAAACATTATCAGCATATAGACTAACTGGTAAATTGTACTTAGGCTCCCCTAAGGCTAACATCTGGAATTTTGACGGATTCGCGGCTAGCTGATTTGCTTTAAACCAGGACAGAACAGCTGAGAGGTCGTATTTTAGATTTGATATAACATCCGCTAGAGAGTTGGCACAAGAATAGACGGTATTATCATCCGCAAAATTACAAATGCCAGTCTTAGTTACAAAAGATAATAGATCATTAATAAAAATATTGAATAATAAGGGCCCGAGTATGGATCCTTGAGGTACCCCTCTCAATATTAGCAGCCAAGAACTGAAAGATGAACCAACTTTGGTTCGTTGAAAACGATTACTCAGGTAGCATTTAGAAAGTTTGAGACTTTGGTGATCAAGTCCATACGCAGCAAGTTTAGCAATCAAAAGCTCATGGTCAATACAATCAAATGCTTTGGACAAATCCATTAAGATTGCTCCAACTTTACCAGACCTGTCCAAACATTTATGCCATTGACCAATCATTTGGAGTAAAGCGTGTTGAGTGTTATGCTTGGATCTGAAGCCGCAGAGCTGCGAATGTAAGATGCCATCAAAGTATTCAGCTAGCTGATTAAAAATAATTCTTTCAAATATTTTAGAAAAAGATGACAAAATACTAATAGGTCTATAATTTTCCTTGAGAAACCTGTCCCCTTTTTTGAAAATTGGAGTAACATCAGCAAGTTTCATGGTTTGAGGAAACTTACCCAAATTTAGAGAGGCATTTAGACATAGAGCAATTGGCTCAGAGATGATATCAGCAACCATACGAAGGACTTTTGAAGGAAAAGGTCCACTTACACTTTTCCTAGGATTAAGATCTCGAATTACCCGATTGACTTGATCTGAGGTCACATTTGAGAAAGAAAAAGATTTCCCTCTATTTGAGCTAACGATGGATTTAATGCTCGGGTGGTTGCGATATTTTCTCACAATCGAATCAATCGAATCAATGCTTGAATCGGTGTCTTGAACTTTATCTGGACAAGGTTCCCAAGGAGTTATATTCAGACTGTCCACTATATTTACAAAAAAAGAATTGAAGATTTTAGAGATATGCTCTTCATCTTTAATAATATCACCGTCGTCACGCAAAAGAATGCTTTCATGAACATGAGAACCTTTGGTGAAGAGGAGTTTAGTCGATTTCCAAAAGTCTTCAGAGGTTCCAAGATTCAGAAATTTGGATTTTTTTGCTTGACGGTTCAAGTGTACAACATAATTACGTTGTTTTTATATAGATTAGAAAAATAAACAGATAGTGGGCGGAAAGAAACAACCCGCCCTCCTTGTGATTTTTCAGTACTTTCACGCCAAACAACGTGAACACAAGTTCAAGATGGCGTCGAGAATAGCATCGCGCCGTTCTTCTTTGAAGACAGATATGTAAAGGGAAAGGGTTAGAAACATGTATATGTTGATATTTTGCATTGATCACTGACTTTTGGGTGATATGCCTTCAGTGCATTTTATATTTTCAGTAAGAACCACACTGTTCACGTAAATACACCTTTTTTGAGTAGTTTTTTTCTAGTAAGCTGCTAAAAAAGATGCGCGCCAAGAGGTTTTTTAGTCACTCAGCAATAGCTAGAGAGTAGAGAAGCAGACGGTTTGATTCTACCATCCTTCCGTCATTACAAATTTCTTCAAATTTTATCATTGGCGCAATCCAAAACCAAAGTTATTTATGGTGTGGGAACTAGCCTCCTCTAGACAACATGCAACATCCTGATTAAACCTAATCTATCATGATGACTTAATAATGACATTTAGCTAATCTCTTATTTAAGCTGGATGGTGTTGCCCCTATCCAGATGCTACAGTGGCATCCTAAATGTTTTTATGGCGCTATTTCCTTTTTTAGTAGGTGCCTGTTGTGTATTGTAGTGTCCCGGAGATGAAATGCTGCCGTCCAGATGATAGTATGGACCAGATAGTATTGCACCCTCTAAAACTTTAAGATTTTTGGTTTCTCAAGTCCTGGGTTTATTAACAAAGGCCTAATAAAAATATTAATGTGATTTTGCCTCTAAAATGGAAAGAGATTAAAAAAAATTATCAGCTTTTAATTAATCTGTGTACACCTTTCTAACTAATAATAGGTAGAAAACCTCCTAGTTAAGCGCATAGCTTAATTAAGGGTTATACTTGTCTGTTAACCAATTCTCTTTATGACTCCCAACAAATTTTTCCCTAAAATTAAATTCCACAAATTTTAAGCTGAACCAGTAATAGGAGTGATAGGCTTCCCTCCAACCTTAAAATCAAGTGTAGGAGCAGAATGAATACACAAGCTAAAATGTGTACTGGAAACTTCAAAAATATAAAAAATTATGATAAAGCTAAATGCATGTTTTTATCGGATAATTCACGGAAAACATAAGTATGTATAAATGATTTAGTAAATAATGAAATTTAGCGAACTATGTTGCACTTGAAACAAATGCAACTTTCCTTTCTACTCGCAAACCTTGTTACAGCGTGGTAGAAGAAAGTGGCTCAATAATTTGATTGTATACATCTATCGTCAACTTGGTATGTTGATTGGTACACTCATCATGAAATTCAGGCTATCAACATTTGTAAGAGAAAGAGGCAACAGAAGAGGTTCATTTTGGCCGCAGATTTAGCGACTTCTTCTGGTTGTTCTTTTTAGACATCTTGAGATATGCTGAATTTCTTTAAAAATACTCCTTCCATTTGAAATGTTTCTTTCTCAACATATCTTTAAGTGTACGTCCACCTTCTCCAAATTGTTGTATAACTGAAAGAGATGTTCTCTTCGCCATGAGGCAATGTGAAGAGATATAGGAATGACCTTTTTCTCATCATTAATTTTATTTAACAGGCGATGATCCTTCTATGAAATATTAAAAACTCAAATCAACATGCATCTATACCAATTAACTCTACAGCGATCATCAGCAATTTACAATGCTGTTCACGGTAATTTCTCCGGCACTAAACTGCAAGAAATTGCAGTATCAAGAGGGAAAGTTCTTGAGTTGTTGCGTGCAGATCCGAACACTGGCAAAGTACATCCATTATTTGCAACAGAAGTGTTTGGTGTCATTAGGGACTTAATGTCATTTCGACTAACAGGAGGAACAAAAGGTAGACATTAATATATAAGTTTGTTCCTGAAAATATCATTAACAAAAGCAAAAGTTTTCTTGAAAAAAGGCTGCTTCATCACTTCAAAATCATGACCCTTGCTGATTTTTTTGGTTTCATAATTGTTTTGTTATTGTTGTGTTTTAGATTACCTTGCAGTTGGTTCTGACTCCGGACGTATAGTCATTTTGGAATATATGCCAGCCAAAAACTGTTTCGAAAAAGTCCATCAAGAAACATTTGGAAAAAGTGGATGCCGTCGAATTGTTCCTGGCCAATACTTAGCCGCTGATCCGAAAGGACGTGCAATTATGGTGGGTAAGTAGGCAAAAATAATAAACCATTTTTGTTTACCAAAGTTTTGGTTGTATCGTAAATCTTTTTTGTTTTTTGTAGGTGCCGTTGAAAAACAAAAATTTGTTTACATTTTGAATCGTGATGCTCAGGCACGTCTCACAATATCCTCACCACTAGAAGCCCACAAGTCCCATAATATAGTATTCCATACAGTCGGCATTGATGTTGGATTTGAAAACCCAATGTTTGCGTGTTTGGAGTTGGACTATGAAGAAGCTGACATTGACCACACAGGTGAAGCTGCACAAGCTGCACAACAAACCCTCACATTTTATGAGCTGGATCTCGGTTTGAACCACGTTGTGAGAAAATACAGTGAGCCGTTAGAAGAATTTGCCAACATGCTTATATCGGGTATTGTATTGTGTTGCATGTCTTTTATTACATAAAAACCTATCATTAATTATTATTTACGCTACCCTTACATCTAATCAATAACTTCTTTTTTATGCACTTTTTGAGCAAAATCATTTTTAAAAAGACGTGAAAAAATGATTATTTGAAAATGATCTGCCGAAAAGTAGGATCAAGTTCAACTTTTCCGCTGCAGAATGTTCCCCAACCCAATCAAATGGCTCAATTAACGTTCATGTGGAGAAAACAATAACCGGCTTCTTCAATAATTATGTCTTTGACATCTTTTTCAGTTCCTGGTGGAAACGACGGACCCAGTGGTGTTTTAGTTTGCTCTGAAAATTATTTAACATATAAAAATTTTGGTGATCAGCAAGATGTCCGTTGTCCGATACCAAGAAGAAAGGTGTGTGTCTGACTGTGTTTATTTCCTTGATACTGTAGGTAATTGTTTCTGACCAGCTGTGTTTATATCCTATATTATTTCATTGTAAAGGAGGTCATTGTTTTTATATAAGTTTATTCAAAGTTCAGATTTTGATAGGAGACTTAACTAAAACAATTAGATGTCCAAAATGGACAATGGAAAAAGGATTTCAACTTATATACCAGTTGATCAAATGGGGCATGAAAGGGACCTTTACATAACTTGTTCATTTTAAACTAAAGATGACTTTGGGAGAGGTGGAATGTGTGTTTTCGCAGAAAAGAAGAAAATTGAATTCATTATAGTTGTCCTTCAAATTTCTTGAAAGTAAACCTCTTGAAAATAGGATTCAAATGATTTGGAACCAAAATGAAGACCAAAAGTAAAAATAAGAATGTCAACCATAAATCTCTTAATGGAAATCACGATAATTTCCTTAAAAGTATGAAAAACAGTAGTCAACTCTTTGATTGTGAATATAACAATAAATTTTCATATTTTGATTGGTTGTTAAAAGCAAATATAGCTGTTTCCTGAGCTACCACCATAGTGCCAGTATTATTTAATAAGATTTCAATAGAATTGAATGGAGTAATAGATTTGCCATCAAAGCATTGTGGTATATTTCAGTGAGGGGGCGTGTATTGTGCATGTTTGGTGAACTTTTTCTTCCTGTGGTTACATGCATATCAATGAGGTGTGGAAGTGACAATCTATCTTGTTTGTTTTACCTTTAGAATGATTTGGATGATAATGAAAGAAGCATGATATTCGTTTGCAGTGCCACATACAAAACAAAAGTTAGTTTAGTTTTGCACGCTTATAGATCAACCAAGATTCCAGTCCCCTTGTTTTACTGAAAATTGTTGTGTAATTTTGTTCTTGTATACTAAGCATTCACATCACTAGTGGTGTGATTTATTGTCAGTTTGAAAACCTTGGGTATAGGATATTTTATAGATATTTCAACTGTATATTATTGAAATTCCTTCTTATTTTTTTTAGTCAAGTTCGGTGCAGTTTTTCTTCTTAGTTCAATCAGAACAAGGTGATATTTTTAAAGTTACACTGGAAACCGATGAGGATATGGTAAGAAAATGTAAATCTTTTCAAACATTTGGTTGATAAACAACCCATGAAAACACCATCATGAAATTTGGCTTATTGTCACTGAAAAAAATTGGAGACGCGTTTATATTTAGCTGTTCTCTTACCTTGAATATTGACATTGAAAATAAGTTACTTATATCATAATGTACCAGTGTTCTGACGGAGCAAAGAAAGTGTCTCGTCATTACGGAATTCATATAACCCATGTCTGAAAAAAATCTTGTGTTGAGTTGAGGTGTACTTCTTGGATCATTTTCATTTGTCTAGGTCACAGAAATCAGAATAAAGTACTTTGACACAATACCTGTTGCATCTTCATTATGTGTATTGAAGACTGGTTTCCTGTTTGCAGCTTCAGAATTCGGAAATCAGTAAAGTTTTACTTATATTGATACCATATCTTGTTGAAAAAAAGCCCAGGGTGTTTCTTGGAATATCAAGATTTTTTAGGGGGTGTTTATTACAAAAATGAAAATTGGGAATAAAGGAAATGGGAATAAAGGAAAATCCAAAGGAATGGAACAGTATTGGAAGATTCCTATAAAAGAATGAAATTACTGAAAAGCTTTGTTTTTTATGTATACAAGAAAGAAATGTGTGTTTCGGGGCGTTTATAATCTTGTATTAAATAAAGGGTCAATTGTTTCTCACTGTGAAGCAGCTCTGTTGCTATATGGTATGATTTCCTATCGATCATTTAACACAAACTTTCCTCTTTTTTTAAGTGCACTCTACCAAATCACTCATCTGGGTGATGATGATGAAGAACCTGAATTTTCGTCAGTAATGGCTACTGAGCTTGACGAAGGTGAAACATTCTTCTTTCATGCACGAGATCTGCTTAACTTGGTTTTGGTTGATGAAATGGAGAGTCTGGCTCCCATAATGCATTGTCAGGTATAGTTGATTCAATTTCATGTAATTCTGAATCACACTTAAGCCAAACAACCAGCTATGTTCACTTCACCTTCTGTCCTTGCCTATTTTAAGTACTAGCTTTTAATGCTCTTTGTATCAATTTCAGTCTGTTTTAACCGTTAGTTCTTTCATGCTACTTAATACTGTTACCTAATACTGTTATTCACAGGTGGCTGATTTGGCAAATGAAGATACACCTCAACTTTATGCAGCTTGTGGGCGTGGCCCTAGGTCTTCTCTGCGAGTCCTCCGACATGGACTGGAGGTTAGCCTTACACCCAATACTTCATGTGTTTATAACGTATATCGTTGCTGCATGACTAAGAAAAAACTTGGATACGTTTTATTAAATTTAGGTATCCGAAATGGCTGTATCTGAATTGCCTGGCAACCCAACAAGTGTCTGGACTGTCAAGAGAAACATCACTGGTATCGTATTTATATCTGTCTTCAATTTGTTGCTTTCTACTTCTTATTTAATGTTGAGCTATCCAAACCTTTTCTGCTAGTATCTCTACTAGTGATACCAGAATGTTTATACTGGCTAGGACACAAACCACATGATTACACAACATAGTGTGGAATCATCATTTGATTGGAGTTGAGGGGTATAATCACGAGAGTGGGGAGGAAGTGAATAAACACAGAAATTACCTGATTGCCCTGTCATATAGTCATTTTAATGATTATGACCGGTCAATACTTTCTAGTATTTTTAGCAGTAGAAGCATATTGTACTTTTAAGAAAATTATTTAGCAAATGCATACTGAACGTTAATGCCTATGATTAAACTGCGCAAATCTAATTACATTCTGTGAGGCATGATTATTTATCATGTTGCAGATATATGTAAAATGACCGCAAACTCATTTATGAGGACATATGTTTCGTTTGTTAACTGAATTTGCTATATATTTGCTATATTGACAAATCTTTTTGACAAATCTTTTATTGGTTAAATTTAGATGAGCAGGACTCGTATATTGTGGTATCATTTGTAAACGCTACCCTTGTATTGAGCATTGGCGAAACTGTAGAGGAAGTTACTGACAGTGGCTTTTTGGGGACCACTCCAACACTGTCATGTTCTTTGCTTGGTGATGATGCACTGTTACAGGTATTCTGTTTTTTGTCAATGTGGAAAAAAATTCAGATATCTTTACACTGCCATACTTAGTAATTATTAAAACAATTATATTATTTATTTGGTCAGTCTTCCACTAATTCGGGCACCCAATGTTTAAACATGGTCCGGAAATGTCAGGCATGTGTTTTTTCTATTTGAATAATAATATTTTAACTCCCTTTATCCAAGTTCACATACCATAACCAGAATAAATTTTTCTCAAATCCCAACCCTTGCAATTTAGACTAAAAGTGCGTAGGTAGCTCTCGGCAAAACATTGTCAACGTAAACCGAAACTACCTTAGAAAAAACATCAGCAACTTTTATTTGAACACCAAAAGAAAAAAAAACTACTTTTTATTAATTACTTGCTGTGAATAGAACATGAACATGAGGACGGAAATTCTTGTGAGAAATTCTTTTTGCTTTATAATTTTGACCATGAGAGTAAGAAATTATATTTTTTTCATGCACCTGGCCACGTGTGTGGAGGCAGAAAGAGTACAATCGTGATGTGATTTGTTTTTGTTTTGTTTTTGTCTTCATAAATAAGTGTCCCGTTATTTATGATTTAAAGAACAATAAAAGATATATTTTTTTTTCATTAACTCTTGGTCATTCATTTACTATTTACTGAAGATTCATTTTTCTTTCTTTTACTTTTACTTGTCTCTCCATTGCATTGCCTTTTTGAATGAATGAATTTCATTAGGGGGAAATATAAAAAAGGAAAGTTTGAAAAGGATTTTAAACGATATAAAAAATATAAACATAAAATAGGAATCATCACTGTCCGTGTAGTTTTCTAAATCAGATGATTTCGATGATGATTATAATGTTTTCATTGATATCGAACAACATTGGTTTCAACTCATTACTTGGAGCACGCCTTTCATTATTGTTATTTCCTTAAAAAGGAACATTTGATTTTTTTCTTTCTGTTGCTACAGTTTTTGATTTAAAGTTTTATTTAAAATAATTTGTATACAAATTTATTTTTGCTATCATCATTACCATCTACTCTCTTCTTGCACAAGCGAGTTCCTTATACATTTGTACCAAGACCTCATACATAAAGTGCAAAATCATATTGATTTACGCGCCCGATTGAGTGATTTCACATGCCGATTTCTAATGCGCTCGATTGGGCACGCTAGTAGAATAACGAGCCCAATTTTTCAGGCACGTGAAAAATCAATTTGGCGAAGCTTGTTTGCTGATCTCTAGAGTTTCTCTGCTTGAAAGGTCTGATCGCCTGATCAATGCCAATGTTATTTTTGTAATTCAACTTAATAATACAAAAATACAAAATTCCAAATATTTATATGTGTGGTGTTTAAGGGAAAAGCACTACAAAAGCGGAAATAGTGATAAATATTTGCAACAATATTATTGATAAAGTTTATCGATAGTTGTGATAATTACTTCCTATATCGCAAACTTTGCTTTAATTGTGATAAATTATCAATAAATTTTCGCATGATAATTTCACACAAATTACTGATAATATTAATATACTAAATTAGCACTGATTTATTCTTCAAGATCTTTGTAGAATAATTAAGAAATTATCGCTATTATTGCAAATATCAATAAATCTCATTAATTTATGACCATACTTATCAATAAATCTTTGCGATAATATTATTTTTGTGCCATAATTATAGCCAAATTCTTCAATATTATTGATATTATTGATAAATTTATCAATATTGTCATTGATTATTGCTATTTGCACTTGTAGTGGTTTTCCCTTGAACCGCCACATATCTGGAATTAACACAAGTAATTGCATGTTTTCAAAAACAATTAACGATTAATTACAACTAACATGGATAAATGGCTAATGCGTTTTACGAGTCCGGAGGAGATGAATTGTACTCTTCAGATGCTGTCTAAGCCAAACAGATCCATGTAATTTTGTACAGTTGAAGATTACAAAAAAAAATTTATGTGTAGATTTATCCAGATGGTATTCGGCATATACGTTCAGATCGACGTGTGAATGAGTGGAAGACACCCGGAAAGAAAAACATTGTGCAGTGTGCTATCAATGAGCGCCAGATAGTAATCTCACTCACTGGAAACGAGTTGGTATACTTCGAACTGGACCAGTCGGGTCAGTTGAATGAGTATACTGAACGCAAGGAAATGAGTGCTGATGTGGTTTGCATGGCGTTAGGTCCAGTGCCGGCTGGTGAGCAACGCTCCAGGTTTTTAGCGGTTGGTTTGAATGACAACACAGTGAGGATCATTTCACTGGATCCAAATGTATGTCAATTCGATTGAAAATTTTTAATTTTCTAATATTGGGACACAGGCTTACAGAAAGTTAATTATCTCACACATTACCTTATCTTTTATATATTGCTTTCAATTCAGGATTGTTTGGAACCACTGAGTATGCAAGCCTTACCGGCATCTGCTGAATCTCTTTGTATTATTGAAATGGGAGGTGGTGACAGTAGTGAAAAACCCACCGGAAATATGGGTGGATTGTTCTTGAATATTGGATTGTCCGTACGTACCATTTTTGTTTGTTGGTTTTCCTTTCTTTCCTTTTGTGGTGCAACATCTGCTTAGATGGTGTTACAACTTTGATAGTTTACTGTTTGATAGTTTACTGTTTGATAGTTTACTGTTTCGGCTCTGATTGTGACAATGTTCCAAGGCTACTTGAATGTTATTTGGCATGAATATTTCATCAGTACTCTAAGTTGATTCTCTGCTATCCATTTGTGTTTAATCCTTGGTAACTAAAATTGCAGCTCAAAAGGAAAAAATATCTCTGTTCTATTCTGATGCTTTGACTTCAATTCCTCCTGCAGTAATCAATGGAACTATCAAAATTCAGCTTTCAGTTTTTCTCTTCATTTGTTCATAGAATGGTGTGTTGCTGCGTACTGTGCTGGATTCAGTGACTGGCGATCTTTCGGATACCCGTATCAGGTAAGCCAACATTGTGCTGTATGTGTTAAGGTAACATTTTATCCAACATGCAGCCATGAGAAATTGATTTTCTGCTTTGTAGGAAAAAGCAGATGCGTAACATGATTTATTTTCGCAAAAATCTGAGATGTGCTTTCAATTTATTTAATTCAAAATTTATATTTACTTAATTTACTTGCATGTTTGTAAGTTGGCCCTTCAATCTATTTGAAAAACGGGGATCCCCAATTTGCTGTGTTTCTTAAGATACCTATTCAAAATTTTGAAAATTTGGTAGATTTCGAAAACAATTAAGCAATGCAATATCATCAATTTCATTAAAATAAATAAAATTGCAAAGACGCAAGATTGGTGAGAAAAAGAAAAAAAAACAGCCGAAATAGCAAGTTGAAAGAAAAGGGCTGATTTGATACTTAAATTTTCTTGAGTTGGAAATTTGAATTTCAAAGAAACTGGAAAGAAATTGAACTGATGCATTAACAGGTACAGTTGGATACTGTTGAAGCTACATTTTTTTCGAATAAAATATAGGATGAAAGATTAAATCGATTTAAGCTTTTACCCCACATTTTTTTGTCTATACTCAAAATTGATCTATTAAATAAAAAACCAATCAAAATGTTTACGTATGTTGCAATCATTGAAGCAATCACATGCAGAATGTTTGACAAAACACTCGTTTTCTCTGACCACTAGACAACAGAAAATGGAGAAAGTATGTGAATATTTGATCCAGACATCACAATTTCAGATTACCAGCAATGTAAACATACAAAATATTTTCTGACTTCATATCCTCACCATCAGTCGTTTCATTTCTATTGAGTTATAGAAATTTCGTTTAAAACATTTTGATTTATTTGTATGATTCTGGTTTTTGTTTCGCTTTGTAGATATCTTGGGTCGAAGCCAGTTAAGTTATTCAATGTGAGAACATATGGCTCAAGTTCGGTAAGCTGTACCGGTTAGGTTTTACCTAAGCCTTTATTTAGTTAGTCAAAACTATAAAAGAGAACATTTTTAAGATAAAACTGATCTTAAAGAAAATGTGTTGTTATAAATACCTCCTCGTGCTGACATCATCATTACCGATGCAGACTTTTCAGTTACTTCTATGAAAGTCATCATTAAAAGCAACAAAATAGTAGCTTATATTCATAACCAACGATAATTCACGTGCTACTTGTCTCTCACCTGTTGTTATTGTTCATGCTTATGTGCTGAGAACATAACAATGCCAGATTTTGCTATATATATAACAACACATTGTCTTTAAGTTTTTACGATTTAATTTTTGTTCTGCTGCTATAATCCTGATATCACTTTTTCACAGGTGCTGGCTATGTCAAGTCGGACATGGTTAAGCTACACATATCAGTCTCGTTTTCACTTGACTCCATTGTCGTACGAGTCGTTGGAATATGCATCTTCTTTTGCCTCCGAACAATGTCCTGAAGGCATTGTGGCTATCTCATCTAACACACTCAGGTAAACTAAATACCCCACCATAAAGTTCAACAGAATAGATAGTGTGTGTGTGTGTGTGTGTGTGTGTGTGTGTGTGTGTGTGTGTGTGTGTGTGTGTGTGTGTGTGTGTGTGTGTGTGTGTGTGAGAACCGGTTGTCTAATAGGTCTGTCATTGTTAGTCGTAAAGGTCTGTATGTACACAGGAGTCTTAAAAGACAGAGTGGAGACTTCAAGGGTTGTTTAAAAATTGGTGACGTGGTAACGTGATAAAAAAACCTAATTTTGAAATGAAATTTCTTGATCGACACATAGGCTGTCTGGATGTTTTCTGTGTGGGAAACGTACGTAGGAAAATGTATTGTCGGTAACCCGTTTCCTTTATGAGTAATAGATTATGCCTACCTGTGGAACGTACCGACTATAATGTTATCCGCATGTTAGTCTAGTTACTTAGCCTCTGTTGAAAACAGAAAAATGGCAAATCTGTGTTAACACTAGACTCTGTAGCCATTCACTTTAATAATTTTTTTATCTCCGTCAGGATTCTGGCACTTGAGAAACTTGGTGCTGCTTTCAATCAAGTCACTACTCCGCTGAACTTCACACCTCGCAAGTTCACCATTGACCAAAGAACCGGTACGTTAGTCATAATTGAGACAGACCACAACGCCATGACGAAACCGTTCAAAGCAGACCGAAAAATGAAGATCGCCGAGGTAAGGCCTCGTCTTACTTCACTCCAGCAACAGTAGTTATTTCACTGACTATGTGGTAGTTACACGGAGGAATTGCTTGTTTGGTAAACAGTTAGCGGTTAATCCAGGATATGTTGCAAAAACAGAAGGGGAGATGTACATAGAATGTCCTGGAAAGTCCAAGGATTTCTTAATTTATTTGAAAAAAATCCTGGAAATTGTCCCATGAATTCTTGTGTAATCAGTTAGTTTCTTCCACTTTGTTTTGTTGAAATTAACTATCAAGATTTCTTCAGTTCATTCATCTCATTCATTTATTGCTCTCAACATAAGATTGAAATTTTGCTTGATTGCGTGGAAGCAAATGCTACGGGACAATAAATATTGTTATTGTGTCTGAGTCATTATTTGATTACCTGGATTTTCAATTAGATTTTTCCGTTTTTCAGGAAATGGTGGAAGCGTGCGGCGATGATGATGCCGCGCGTTCAGCAGAGTCACAAGTTGCTGCCAACTTTCTGAACACGGACATGCCAGAGACACAGTTTGGAGCACCTAAGGCTGGCCAATCAAAGTGGGCATCAATGATTCGAGTCATCGATCCCGTAAGAGGGGAGGTGTTTCATGAGATCGAATTAGACCAAGACGAAGCTGCTTTCTCGTAAGTATTTGTCATGTTTTAAAAAGTCGTAATTTCGCGCTATTATTGTTAGATGGTTCAAGTTAACTTCCACACTTTTATTGATGTTTCTTTGCAGTGTGTGTGTTACCGAGTTCTCCAGTCGTCCCGGGGAGAGGTTTGTTATCGTTGGCTGCGCTTACAAGATGGCAATGAATCCACATGGTTGTCTGACCGCCTCAATACATACGTACAGAATGGTACAGAACGATCGAGGAAAATTACAGCTGGAGTTTGTTCACAAAACGCCCGTGGATGACATACCAGCGGCTGTTGCACCTTTTCAAGGGCGGATATTAGTTGGCGTCGGTCGTATTCTTCGTATTTATGACATGGGGAAGAAAAAACTGCTTCGCAAGTGCGAAAACAAAAGAATCTCTACTTTTATCAATGGCATCGATTCGATCGGTTACCGTATTGTTGTACACGACATCCAAGATTCTTTTCATTTCTTAAAGTACAAACGGAAGGACAACCAATTGGTCTTGTTCGCCGACGACGTCAATACGAGATTTCTGACGTGTGGCTGCTTGATGGATTACGACACGATGGCGGGTGCTGATAAATTTGGAAATGTGTTTTTTATACGGCTGCCGACTGATGTTAAAGATGATATTGAAGAGGATCCGACTGGTGTGAAAGCGTTGTGGGATCGTGGAGTTCTTAATGGAGCTTCTCAAAAAGTAGGTTTATACTCCTCCAGTAGTCCATTGCTGCCCTAGAGAGAAAACCTCAAGTTTCGAAATGGACGAAGATATCGTTTATGTAACTCTTCGTGTAATTTCATCTTCTTCAGGCCGACACAATCACTATATATCACGTTGGTGAAACGATCCTGTCATTACAGAAGGCGACGCTCATACCCGGCGGCAGCGAATCCCTTGTCTATACCACTTTGTCAGGTGGTGTGGGAATGTTGGTACCATTCACTAGTAGAGAGGTATATACAATGTTTTTTGTCTTTGCCACTGAGGAAACACCGCTTCCTGTGTGGTAAATCGCAGTCAGTGATTTTGATCTTCTCCCTGCGTAAGCACTCAGCCAGAGATCAAGAGTAGATATCTAAGGTGATTGTCTCTGTACTTGGCGGTTTCTGTCGATATAGGTTCGTATCACAAATAATCCTTTTAATGGACTAGCCCGCCCCCGCCCCCTCCCCTACCTAGGACTCATTCATTGATAACAGTACCTCGTTGATTATCCTGGCCTATCTTATTTTATATTTGTTGTTGATATTTCTAACAGGATATTGACTTTTTCCAACATTTGGAAATGCATATGCGTCAGGAAAATCCACCCTTGTGTGGGCGTGACCACTTATGGTATCGCTCTTCGTACGCCCCTATCAAGGTAGGTCATTTATGTAATTGATGTTAGGTACCGGTCAGCATGTGCTATATGTTTGTGATAGCATCTCGTTAGACAAATACAAACTCTGTGTTCACAGATCAAGGAAAGATGAAGGGAGAGCCAAATTGACAAATAACCTTCGCATTTTTGTCAAACCAAAAGCTTCTGAACGTTTCGTGTCATTCTCTATATCCGTGTTTGATGAGTTTAACTTAATGTTCATCTTCAATAGAACGCTGTTGACGGAGACTTATGTGAACAGTTCAATTCACTTGAATATTCTAAAAGAAAAACCATTGCGGAGGAGCTCGATAGAACTCCAGCTGAGGTACATTTTTTAATTTTTCATCAGAATCTCTTTATATCACATACCTTATTGGCACTTTTTACGCCGGTCTTCATTGGCATTAATTTTGAAAAAGTCCACAGACAAACTCTAATAGACAAATATCTAACGCCCTTTTAAGTCTTGAAAATTAACGCCAATAAAGACCGGCGTAAAAAGGGCCCATAAGGCATGGCATGAAGTTCTATAATTTTAATTGTCACTACCCAATTTTAAGTTTCCTGGTTCTCTGTATTTCAGGTATCCAAGAAGTTGGAAGATATTCGAACTCGTTACGCGTTTTAGAAGCATTTGAGGAGTTTTTGAGGGCGTTTCCCACCCGGTACCCGTTGTATTGCCACGGAAGAAAAGAAACTTACTCGAGAACTGTCTTTTGCGACTGTCATTTTAACTGTCTCTGTACTTTTTTACAGTTTATCTAGTAAGTTCAGACTGTCACAAATTCATTGTGTGAACCTTTGGTGTAAATTTATTTCGGTCAGTGGGGTACTGATATAAGTAATACCTGGATGTTCAAAGGCTTTTATACAACTTTTCACCTGTGAATTATGGATTGTCTGAGATTTTTAGATGACTACACTCAGCAGTGGGTGAGTGTTGATTTGGAAGATCAAGTCTTAAGAAAAAAGTTGTCTTATTTTATCCCTTAAACGGGCCTCGTTTCTGTGTTGAAAATTATTTGCAAATTGTCCCGCACCAAGTTGCCGTTATGCAAAATGTAAATAATCATCATCGATAAACCCGCATCAAAGCGCGGGTTATTGGGGCAGTATTGGCAATAACTTGACGTTTAAATAGATGAAAGATTCCTTGTGTGTACAACTGAATGCAGTGTAATCTCCGTATTACAAACCCGGATGTAACGAATTCCCTCTCCAGTGGGCAAAATCTTCAAAAAGTCTTCGTGGAGGAGTGTTTTTTTATTGAAACAGCAGGCTATATCGCTGGCTATTCCTATAGAAAACACTCCTCGTAGATTTTTAAATACTTTGCCCACCGGTCTCCAATCCAAGAGATTCATCTTAAGATCTCTCGATTTACCGAAACTTTTGATGTAACAAACTGATACCTTACCTCAGATACCTCAGACTTCTGATTCTACTTTTTATTGAGGGGGAAATGTATGATAACTTCTGGGATGCAATTTCATTTTTAAATAAGGCAGTGGACTACAGATTGCTCCGCTTCAATAATTGTTCATTCTTTCGAGAACTGGTGCTTTCCTCTTTTTATCGCCCATTTTTTTAAGACCGCCCCTCCCGCAATTAATAAGCGCCCATTCAAAATAGGAAATATATGGTAATAACAGATAACATCTTGTAAAAACGAAAGGCTAACCAGGAAGTGGTGATTGGTTTTTGACATTTATTTCTAGTATGCAAAATAATACAACAGCAGATTTTTACTGATCATAGATTCCTGTATAACCTTGTTCCTCTTACCTCTTGGCATTGCTGCGATTTCCTCGCAAGAGTACCACGGATGTCCGATATAGCCTTTTGACGGGCATAATTTATACTCTGGTGGGTATTCACGGTAATTCCGATATTCTCGTTGAAGGATTTTTTCGTATTTATTCGGTACAAACATTTCATATCCTTCTAAAGACAGGGGTTGTAAAGGAAAGATTTCTCCGTGTTCATACTTAAACCGTTTCCATTTGTTTTGATAAACGATCGGATTTTCGTCGGGCAACTGGTCAAATACGAAAATGTCAAGCATGAGACCATCTTGTCGTTTACACCCGTATCGCAAACACAAACCGAAACAACTGTTCATATCTAGCAATTTCCCTTCGTTTCGTTGATATACGTAAAAGTGTGGATCGGTATCTCTATTCTGCACCATGATACCTTTCGGCAAATCGGTCTCGCATGCTTTCAAAAATTTCACGTAATCTGTGCGCAGCATCGCCACGTCGCCATCATTATCCCATGCAATAAATCTGTTATTACGCGCAGCCCCGAGTAGGGTGCCGGACAGTAACCAGTACTGTAGTCCATGTTTTCGGCAGATCAAGTCTGTTACTATAATGAGTCTAGTAACTACGAGCTGTATTTGACGAATCATCGTCTCGCCTTTCAGCCTAATATCAGGACAGTCAATTACACCATTTTCGTTATAAGAGCACTTCGGTGATAATTCGCTATATAGTTTATATTCGTGATGGGGGCTAACCTTCTGATACAATCTGCCGTCTTCAGTTTCAACATAAGCAGCTGTCTCTTTGGCATCACACCTCGTGATCTCCATATATTGCCAATAAATGATGCAAATCAACAGACTCAGCATACCGAGCGCTACAAGTGTACAACGGGAAGTGAAGCAATACGTTCTTTGTTTTCGATTCATCATCTAAAAGGCGAGAATAGGTAAGACAAGGATGCTGGCCACCTTGGAAACACATACATACACACATAATTAGAATTAATTAAATAACTAATAAAGAGTAAATAAATAAATAAAAAGGTATACATCAACTGTACAATGAAAAGAAGAACTGAGTCAGAGTAGATTTTAGCATTGGGTAGGTGAGAGAAACTAATTTACAAGAGGGTATGGACTTCTGTACAAAATTCCATGATTGAACGGACTGGTACCGAATGGAGTAAGAGCCAAAAGATTTAGTTGACACAATGGGGAGGTTAGTCAATCCAAGTGTAGATCTACGAGTTTGGTAAGAGTGGATAAAGTCAATGGTAAAAGTATCCTGGAGAGCCTCAGGGAGGTTTTTGTGATACAGGTTATAAATGAAAATTATGTTCTTTATGTGGACCAGATCTAAAAATTTTAAATACTGAGATTAGAAAAAAGGGGATATGGAGATGCTCTGGAATGCTCAAAGGAAATCAATCTTACTGCAAATCGTTGTAAATACTGAATGCGCTCAATAAAAGTATGACCAGGTTGTCCCCAGATTTCATTACAGTATTGGAGATGACTACTGAAGATCGCATGATATACAGATAATAGAACATTTTTTGGAACAAAATATCGAAGTTTAGCTAAAGTTCCATTTGCTCTTTTAAGTTTGACTGCAACAGCATTAATTTGAGATTTCCACTTAAGATCTGCATCAAGAAGTACTCCAAGGTACTTAATACAGTTACTTGGGAAAAGCCTTTTGCCATTTATAGATATTCTAAAGTCGTAATTTAAAGGTTTGAGTTTATGCTTGAAGACCACATATTCAGATTTGTTAGTATTCAAACTGATTTTATTGGCATTGAGCCATTGAGAAAGAAACTTCAGATCCATGTTGACCTTTTTAGAAAGAGATTTTAAGGAAGTATTAAAACATATTAGATTGGTATCATCTGCAAAATGATGAACAATAGAGAACTTAATAGTGTCGTGTAAATCATTAATATAGATAAGAAACAATAGTGGGGCCCAAGACAAAGCCCTGTGGTACACAGGGTTACAAACTGTTGCCTATTAGTTAGATAGAAGCGGAAAAGGTTAAGTGGAGTACCTCAGATACCATAATGGAATAGTTTTTCCAGAAGAATTTCATGATCAACAGTGTGGAAGGCCCTCTGGAGATCAGTAAAAACACCACAGGTGTACTGACCATTATCAAGGGCATCCATAATGTTTTGGCATATATTTTGTAAAGCCTTAGCTGTTGAATGTTTTTTTCTGAAACCAAACGGTTGAGAGTAAAACATTTTGTGATTAGATAGAAATTTGTATACACGATTATACATCAGTTTCTCAAATATTTTATCAATATGTTATAGCAGAGAGAACAAAGTTGTTAAGTCAAGAAAATTTTCTTCTGTTTTTTCAGTGTCAAAGTTTAGGTTTAATCACCTACCTAAGAGGACCAACATTTTATTTTCCCTGGTAATTGCTTCCAACAAAGGGGACATATACTGTGTATTGAATTCTTCTACTGACATACTGACACTGACATAAGGAAGACTGTAGATTCATCCAATTTATCCTTTTTTTAGTAAATCTCTATAAAAATAGATTCAAGTTCTTTACTTGTTAAAGCAAGTTGGTGAACTGTGTAGTCAAATTTAGAAGAGATATACAAAAGAGCACCACCTTTGTTAGAGTCAGAAGGTGTATGTTCAATAGAATATCCATCCAAAGAAATATTTTCACAAAAATTATGTTTGGGGATTTTAGTATCAGTTATACCAATGATGCTGAAGTCAAGCTTGAGTTGGTCAAGTAGGAGCTTGAGTTCTTCGAAGCGAAGTAAAAGAGAAGCAATATTTAAATGAAAAGCAGGAAAATATTCATTATTAAAGTTGTTTAACACAAATTCATCTATTTCATAGTATTTGTAGTTGATTCCATCCAAGTTGTAGGATTGATCATATATTTCATGAGAAAGGGAGTTTAATTGTGTAAAAAGGGTTTAAATGAGTTATTATTGGTAGGTGAAGAGTAGCTTTCAATGTTGTCATCAGCAGTATTACTTTGAAGAAAGGGAAAAATTTCTTTTCTACATTCAATACAGTACAACAAACATCCATGGAATTCTGCATCAGAATATAATCACTATTCGGAAGACCATTACAGCGTATGTAGACCAATTTGCCATTACAGACTTTCGCTTCGCTCCTTCGATCCAAAATTCAGTTATTGCGTCCAGTCCCTACGCGCCGTGTGACGTATGAGTGGACTAACGAGTATAGAAAGACTGTACTCACCCAGTGGAGATCCACTTATTCTGACCTTTTTAAGGCTTGTTAAACACATTTATCTATACCATGATCAACCACAAGTATAAGAGAGGTAAAATAACAAAAAAGTGTAATGAAATTCAAATCCATTTTCACAAACAAAACATAATATTTTGTTCGAAATTCCCAAGAACCGACTTTTCGGTCATTTCCCAGAAGAAAAATCAAAACAACCATTTGTCTTTACAACCCAAATTGAAAGATTCGACCCAAATTAGCCATATAAACTCTTTTAAGTTCATCGATTTGTTCGAAGAGATAACGAAGGTTACGAATCAGACATCTTGGAAAAGTGCTCACCGTGCTTGTCTATATTTATTCACACCAAATTGAACTCTCTGGTATGATAGATCAACTTGGCGTTTAGTTTGTCTTGATGAGGAAGAAGCGAATTCTCGGAAACACGGTACAATATTAAAAAATAATTTGGCTGATTATCGACCCTTGCGGTTTTTTTATACCTTCTAAGATATGGCAATCTTGTTTTTTCCTGGTTTATAAACAAATAACAAATTTTCATTTTAGATGGTAGGATCCCTTTAAAGTCTATTTTAGATTTTAGTCTTATAAAAAGGGTAACAATGAAGAAAAAACGTTTAGTTAGCAAAAAAAAGGAAGAATACTCATCAACAAGCACTAGCATTTTATCCTGATGCTTTTCTGTTTTCTAGAATCAAAACGGAAACAGAAGATTTCGCTGTTTCGTTACCATCTTTTTATAATCCATAATTAGTATAATTAGTCAAATTTTATGATTACAATTAAAATTATGCCCTTAACAAAAAAACAGCAGTTTGCACCCAACGCGAAATGTTACATAAAGAAATCGTTGAAACAATGTTGCGCCATAAACGAGAACGAAAAGAAAAGCCATTATTTGCAAAGAATCCTACAAGTGGATCAAGGTACTTTCACTCCTCTCGTTTTTAGCGCGGTTGGTATGGGAAACGAATGCCAAATGTTCATGTCAAGACTGTGTTCGTTGATTTCAATCAAGCGGGGTGTCGAAAGATCAATAGTGGCAAATTGGTTACGTACGAAACTAAATTCCGCATTAATTCGCTCTTTAATAACATGCATTAGAGGATCGAGATCGACAAACCGATTAGCAGTCGTAAATTCATCCGACATCAAATTCGAAGACCAAAAATGTTAACTCACGCTTGAAAAACCTATTTGTGATTGGGAAGAAAATCTTGTAAACGTACTAATTTCAAAAAAATAAAAATACGACTTCTTTACGTTACGTAATGTTTAAATATTTATGAACCCGCCCCTCAACAGGTATTTATAAAATCACAACATGATTTGGAGAACACATGATCTGAAGAGTGCATGTTTTGTTTTAGAGGCTGTTTACATGAGAGCCGTACTGAGTTCAAAACGGTTATTTTTCTTTTACATGAATAAATTTCAGTACGCGGGCAAATCAACACTGAATCACACTGAACTGATCCTGCAGTTTTTTGTTGCAAATGTCAGCAATTTCAGCCATATTACGCATATGTTTAACCTCTTTGCACCGTACTGAAATTTCAAACCTATGCAAAAGACCGGTTCGAAATTTCAGTACGGAGTCACCATGTTAACACCTGTGGATAGGTATGAAATCTCCAACCGGTTTAAAAGTTCAGTCGGTTCCCGTGTCATGTAAACAACAGCCTCTTCTTATTATAAGTATTATTTATTATTTTATTGGTGTAGGTGTTTTGTCTTCTGTTGTACGAATTTATATGTAAACAAAAATTGAAAGCCGAAAAAAAAGACGAACCATCCAGGGGAAATTTATATAGGGGCACATTAACATTATTTCTGTATCACGTGGGCGTATTTTCACGTTTTTCTTTTATGCTTAACAGCGCTAACATTCTCCTCCACAAATTTCGACATCTCTGACATAAACCTCTGAGACATACACCCATTAAATAAAGAAAACATTTTTATTACGAATATTAACTTAAAGAAGTAACTTTTCTACCTTTTTCTGTGCGATGCTGCTTTTTGTTGTCACTGAAAAACTGTAAATGAAAACAAATTTAAAAATTTGTACTTAGAAAGTAGGTAACTATATCTTTTTTCATTGCACATTTGGAAATTCTTTATAGTTAGTGGTTATTTTGAATAAAATCAGTAATCACATTATTAACAATTTTTAAGGCCTGTGTTACACGTTTAAAGTTTATTTATTCGTCTCTATTATTTTGTTTTATTTTTTGTTTTCCGGCATTTTCCGTCTTCATGAAAAAATTAACTCATTTACACCAAAGTCATTTGAATATTCCTTGGTCTCACTCACATGACTTTATTACAACCAATACAAAGTAATTTATTTACTATCATGTGATCGGATGCAGACTGGGTATTACAGTCCTACCATTTTTAATTTTTTTTTAAATTTTTTTTCAATAAAATTGTTCACAAAGTTGAGACACTGAATTGGGCATAGTACGAGCTTTGGAATCTACCAAGAGAAGATTATTTTCACGAAATTCAACGAATACACCGATTGAGAGGTTTTAGCAACCTTTTTCCCCTCTTAGTTGGTTTCGATTTTTTTCTTTTCAAAGATATTAATATTCTCTCGAGTAACATTTCATTCCGTTTGCTAATCAATATTCATGAGGTTGACGCATTATTAGTTAAGGACTTTGAATCAAAACCTTGGAGTTATAATTGCGTCCGAAATGCAATTCCCCATTTATTTTCACCTATGGTAAAATACGTTATGGGGATCTGAATCCAAGTTAGTGTTCTGAGTTGACAAAAAACTAGCTTCAAAACAGTGAATTCTGCAAAACCAGAAATGCGACACTTTTTGGATCCTAACTTAACAAACATTTAATGTAAAAGACCATTTTTTTCTTCTTGTAGAAGTAACTTAATTCTCTCAGAGAGTGTTTAAAAAGATAGATGGGTCAACTTTCCGATCCAAAGTGCAGCTAAAATAATCAAATAAGCAACAGATAAGTTTCAAAACAATTGATGTCCAAACATCTACATAAGATAATATGATCGGGCTCCTGTCAGGTACGATCGGGCTACTGTCCGATACAATTGGGCTACTGTCCGGACATCCAAGTCATCTTCGAACGCTCATCTTATCCGCTTCTGAATAGATAATTTCTTCTTCGACGCTTCCCAGTAGGCAAAACCTTCAAAAAGTCTATGAGTGTTTTCAATAGGAATATTGCATGCGCAATATCGCCTGCTGTTTCAAGAAAAAAACACTTTTCCACCGACACTTTGGAAAATTTTGTCCACTGGGTTTTATTAGAGACTGCAAATCCATCTATCTGTTACATGGCGTAATGTGTCCGTTAAGCGGTGATATCCGCTTAATAGGGTGTACGCTTGAGAGATTCCGCCCTTATAATAATCAAATGTTATATTCTTGTTATAAGCCTTAGACAACCACCCCAACTTACGATTTTGAGTCGGCGGACGTATAGTAGAAGCTCATTTGACACGAAGTTACAAGACTTTCCTATTTTTCCATTATTTTTTCTCCCTTTTTTTTAAAGACAACAAAAAAGGTACAATAACTGAATATTTATTTGTCTACTTTCGATTTCATCCAATCCTAAATAGTTCTCATTAAATTTTCTGTTTATTTTAATCAAATCCATTTTTAATTCATTTATCAATGTTGCCATTAACTAATGTTCATTTTATATTTCAACAGCTTCTTCGTCACCATAGACTGGCCGCCTTCGACGCCTCCATTTGGTTAAATCTATACCTGAAATGGAAGAACATTCGTAACGCTTGTCGCCTGCCTTGAAAGCAATGAAGACGTCTTTTTGGATAGACACCAGTCCCTTCAAAGTGTTACATAAAATTTTCGCCATGGATATCTTCTTGATTTCTGTTAACTGCCTGCGAGTGAAAACACCGCGATTCGTGTAAAAAAATCGATCGCCATCTCGCAGTCGCTCAAACTGGTCTTTCAGAATGCATTCAAAGGTCGGTCCGACAAGTTTTCCGGGCAAATGTTCTTCTGCCAGTCCGGCTGCGAACAAATCGATATGGTTGTCAACATTCTTGAACAGTTCTTTAAGAGTATCCCGTGCTTTTCGGTTGGGAATTTCCTTCTTAAAATCGGAAAACCTTTTGGCTTTTTTAAGGTAATGGTAATGATAATGCTTTTCCGATTTTGAACGGCAAAACGTTCGATATTCGTTGTATCCCGGTAAACCGTGATCACGTCCCCTTTGTATGTTGATAGCAGCCAGATTAGCTGTACCCGTTTGCTTCGGTGGTATAAACAGTTTACTAGCGACACCGGACGCAAACATTAGGTCGACTTCTTCCGAAAAGTTTCCGACCAAACCGAAAAACGTCGGCTCAATGCCGTCACGAAAAATCAAGGTGTTGTTGTTGAACGTCTGACGTAACGGCAAGTTTTGTTTCAGGAAGTTGAAGTTTTTGTCTAACTGAGCCCACGAGTTTTTCACTTGACTGTGGCCATATCGAAAAGCGGCAGTGGCGAACGCATTTGATATTGTTGGGTCGACAGTGACTTTATATCTTCTGTGTCGGCTTAAATCAGCAAATGTCGGAATGTACTCCTTGTACGTAATATGCTGCAAAATTGCTCCAACGATTTTCCGCGCTGTTTGGTAAATCCTTTCACCTCTCCAATGGGGATTAATCTTTTTTAACCCGTCAGCTATGCGATTGTGTTCTCGAACAAATATCGTATGGAAACCGACTAGGCCGACGTGTTCGTCAACACGTCCGTCGCCTGCTAAGAAACAACCACCAGGTCTTGTAACACAAGGAGCAGTCGCATCTGGTTTGGGAGGTAAAAGATCTCCTTTAATTAATCTCAGTTTCCCAGAACCTAAAAATGGATATCAGTACGACGTATTAAAAATAATCGAGTAGAACATGCATCAAAGATTATGAAGTAAAACTATTTTTAAATATGACAAAAAATTTCTGAAAACATCGGCGAAATGTGGAAAAGATGATAATAACACAAGTCAGCCCAGTGGGCAAAATCTTCAAAACGTCTCTGTGGATGACAGTCGCCTAACCAAATTTGTTGTGATAAATACTTTAAAAAGGATTTATACCGTCATTTCTCCTGAGCCGTCGAGCCAATTTCTTACTGACGCCGTAGATTTGGGAACCATCTATGTACGCAGTCAATACATTGACTTGCTGTCGAACTTGCCTTCTCCTGCCTTTTTGACATACAGCAAAGGAACGTATAAATTTCATGCATCCCTTGGCTTTTGTACGTGAGAATTTGATGGGAAAACATGGATACTGAAAGTCCTTTAAAGAACCCGGTTCACACCTAAATCATTCAAAAATGCTTTAAGTTTAAATTTTAATAAGTTTTAATAGTTGATGTTTTTATGTTGTATCTAGACATGGTTGTCAGTATAGACCTCGATTCTGTGTTGATGTCATTACTTAATTATTACCATGAATGGCATCAAAACGAGGTCCGTACTGACAACCAAGTTAAAAGAACATATAAACATGATGAAAATCATTTTCAACTGGGAACACATCTATATTGATCAAAACCTTAGCAGAGGTGAAGTCTAAGTTTTTCTGTAACCCAATGAATCATGAAGTAATCGAGATGAAAGACTTCTTACGTTGGATTTTCACAACCACCTGCGTTTGGTGATAGGTCCATATCGTGATCCAGAAATTGTCCATATGTCATGTGAAGGTTAGACACTTTTCCATTATTTCCTGAATCGTTGTCAAGGACTCTGAATAGTTTATCCGACACTTCCTGTGCTGTCGGAACGATTGGTGACGATAGAGTTGGAAAACCACGTGGTGTGTCTAGTCCTCTCCTATCGTGATACACAGCAGCTGAAAGAGAAATACAGTGTGCTAATCTAACAAGATGCGATCATTAAACTTTTTGGTTGAAAGTCTCTCTTTTTCGTTTGAAAGAACGAGACATTGCATAACCATTGCCTCGTTTAACAGAAATAACAAGGCTATCGCCGCAAACTAGTGATGATTAAATCACACGTCTAACTGCGAAACTCTTTCCAATGAAAAGTCTTATGATTCGATAATTCATGCCAATTCAAAAAATCAAAAAACTTTTGATTTCTCTGAGAATTCGAATTAAGTTCTACTGTAACGCTCTTACAACCTATTACCCAGACCTTCCATTTGTTAATTCTCACCAAACCTTCGTTTCTGTTGGTTGTTGTTTTTTTTTTGTTTATTTGTTTATTTGTTTTTTCCGTTTCACGCAATATCGTAAATTGCCATCACTCGTTGTTTACGTTGAGAAAAAGATACTTACGTAGTAATCGTTTTAACGGTCGAAACGCCGCGCCTAATCGTGTGTCCCGCCTGTTGTTGCATGTTCCATCGAGAGTTCGGAACGATCTTCGTGATAACCGACCATAGCAATATGGTCTTGAAATTTCCTTCTTGCAATCACTCAACGTATTCCCTAAAAACATAAAAGTGTATATGGAATTGACAGTTCCCATAATTCAATTATACAAGCTACAACTACCTTAATGCATAGCAAAAACGCATTAAAAAAATATCAATAAGAAAGGATATGCCACTGTCGCTAAAGTACATCAACCTCAAAACGAGTAATTACAGCATGGCATTGTGGTAGCTGCATCAGAAATTGAAGAATGAACTGAATTATGGGAACGGTCAGTTTATATGCCGCATTTCATTTGGTGTGTGTACATTTCATATGTGTCATGTAATTGTACAGCGCATTGCAGTGGACATTCTGTTGTGGTGAATAAATGCAATACCAATAATCAATAAAACAGCCTTAACGGCCGTTAACCCAGCGGCAAAAAGATTGAGCTTGGCTTTTGATATGGTAAATAGTGAAGGCCCTCCAAGCTCATTATAGAGAGTCATAATTTAATCTAACTACTCTTTCTGCGAACATTTCTGTTTTCAAAATTGTTAAGCATTATAATTTACTAAACTTAATTAAGTTTCATTAAAGAATACCTTCTTTAGTATAGTGAATTAATCAAACAAAAAAATTAAATTTTTGCAAAAAGCTTCTGCCTGCATACAGTTTGATTCGGTTCTATGTGTCTGTCCGAATAAAATATACGACAATCTGTTAGGGCTAACATATCAGACATTTTCCATGCACCCACTTAGTGCTTAATCTCTTTTAATTCTTATTTTAAAAAAACTGCACCAACTTTGCTTTAACGCCGCTTCATTTGTTTGCATGACGTCATTTGTTTGCATGACTTCGATTACCACAATTAACTTTTCCTTTTAACCATGTCTACGCTATAATCGCAAGCAAACGTTGACATGGTCTTTCTTGTTTGTTTTGTGGCTATCAAAAAATACATTTCATAACTGCATGCAATCCTACAAGATGGATGATCGCAACCTTATTTGTGCGAGTACGGTAATCGTTACGTATGTTTATGACTATCTAACAAAAGATGTTTGTCGATACAAGCATATTGCAGAAAATCATGTCGGACCCCAGAAACAATTAAGTAAGTAAATAACCTAGAGCCCTTGAGCTCCCATCCGCATTGATTGCCAACTGAGACTTGAATGAAGGCCTCGGGCTATCCACTATACACCATTGCTGTACAAAATAAAGGAAGCATGGCAACAATTACTCGACTTACCCAAATCGTTCTTGTAAGATTTCATTTCTACATTGTAACAACACAACAAAGCTATTAGAACTAGCTTCATATTCAGCCTCAATTGAGTTCCTCTCCAAAGAAAGGCTAATACCACAATGATTTTGTCGATAAAGACCGGTTCTTTTTATAGTAATAGAATTGCGTCCTTCCGTAGAAAATTTTGCTTCTATAGACAAATTTTGCGTCGCTTTATGTCATAAACACATAAATCATTTAAATTCTCATAATTACTCATAAGTAAACAATACCGGGTTCACGTGATATTAATGTTTGGTCACACTGCACCGGCACAACTAACAACCTCATAATCGAATGCCGCAAGCGGGAAGTGGGAAATTTCAATTTAATTTTGTTTATCAACTCAATAAGTTTCGTCTATTTTTTCCCATGAATCACTTCCGCTTGAAACTAATTAATCGTAATTTCTACAAATTGTCACATATGTGTTAGGAAAACAAGAACCTTTTGTTACCGTAACAACGTGTATATTGGAAATTTTTAAATAAAGGAATTTAAGGGCTTTAAACGTCATATTTTAGACTTCTGATGGCAGAATTAACGAAAGAGAGTTTGTAAAAAAATGAATATAAAAAATCTGGGTTGGGTGCCAGTCCTGCTGAAAGAGTAATCCTTGCGACCAATCACTTTTGAGTGCCCTTAAAATATTTCCCTCCGCATATTTCACTAGGTATCTTAAGAACACTCGAGTTTTAGAAAATGTGGGACGCCTACGTAACTTATCCTCTTCTACCACAACACATGTATTAATAGGCTTATTATTATCAGAATGATTGCACTTAGAACTTTACAATGATCGGGCTAGCCAATCATAACACGTTATTATCTCGTGGATGAGAATGTTGATGAAGACATTAATAGCTATTGATTGAAAAGTACATGATTATCATTCTGAACTACTTCTCAAGTTTATGTTGAAACATCCAGTGATTTATAAAAACGTATGCAAATACTTATTAAATACCGACATCTAATCACCCGACATTTCATCCTTCGTGGCAACCTCATTCCCAGGTCTTCTTGCCTTTACTTTATACTTGACGACAGCATCGAAAGGCAAGAAGCCCAAGGAACGGGGTTGGCTCTGTGGAGGATGGGCTTCAGTATTTGCATACAGTAATTATTCCAATTCCAATTCTTTGTTAAAGGGGCTACAACATAAATCACGTGATTGTTGTGTTTGTTTACTTTTCTGCTGCACCATAAATCTTTAGATTGCGTGATTCGTGCCCCTTTAAGCTTCTTGAAGCGTGGGGAATTATTTAAGAAATAATGACGATGGCCATGAGATGTCAAAGTTACGCCAAAATAATAATTCATAGTCATTAGAAAATCACCTGGTCCGGAAGTCTATTGTGAAGCCCTATTGTTGGTAATTTTAGCTTGAACTTCCAAACTGTAGTTTGTTTTGCACACTTTTTGATCACATGATGGTAAATAACTGCTGTGGATTGGTTGGAATTTTGTTATTTGATCAAAAAGGCAGCAAAAGAAAGATTGCCCTATTGAAAAGTTCAAAGAAAATATTAATAATTAGGTTTTTATAATAGACTTTTCTGATGACTGTGAAATAATTGAGTTTTTGCAATCAAAGTCATTATCATAAAGCTCAATGCACATTTCTCCATTTTTCATGAAAAACAGATGTTTGCTGGATCGGTTTCAAAAATCACAAAATCCAATTCTCCAAAAGACAGAGGCCTACCAAATACTTTCCAATTGATATAACTTTATACAAAATTCGATCATGGGCGTAATTTCTAGGACGGAGAGGGGGCTGAAGACCCTTCAATAATTTTCCACCAACCAATTTTTCCTTTTTTGAAGTCACCAGAAAAAAGACCAAATTTAGGGTTTTTTGAGGCTCTCCAACTATTAGCTTCTCGTGATTTAGACCCCATTTCACACAGGCTGTTAACTAAATTTAGCTCCCTAAATGATTGAATGGAAATTACGAACCATGCATGCATACGATTAATGGCTGATTTGCTAAAACAACAAAAATCAGCCTATTTCTTTATTTAGTTTTGGGCACTGATATTGTCACGTGACTATTAAGAAATTACATTCGTCATAACATAATGCATAGGCGGAGGAGTTTAACGTTATGATATTTCTTTTCAGTCTTAAGTGTCAATTAGGTTACTTGCACGTTTTCCTTTTCTACTTTAAATGACTAAACTCTCCTCCACAAATTTTGACTGAGCTGTAGCTACGCCTCTGGAACGTATCATAAACAGAATTTCGAAATAATAGAAATTCAGCTGGTTATGCAAGAAGGAAATCGTTAATAAAGTAATTAGAAACTATTTTAACAATAATTAAAAAACTCTGTTTTAAAACTTAGTAAAATAGCAGCCACCTATCGCGAAAATTAGACTTTGAAGCTGGATATAATGAATTTCAGAGTGTATTTTAAAGACCATGAGGAAGTAATATAATCACAGAAAAATGTGGGATTGGATTTCTGCCATTTCATGATGTATGACCTTTTAAATGCATTAGATGATCTTATCCTTTCTTTCTATATTTATTTTAATGTTTCATAACAATAAATATATTTATAAGAGGGAAGCAACCTTCTTTATATTTTCTTTGAAGATATTGGGTTCAGATAGTTTAATGCATTTTTTACTCGAATAAATCTTTTATATCTCGTTAATCTTTGACGGGACCTTCCCTAACTTAGAAATATGCTATTTTAGGGTTATTTAGACTGCCTTTGTTCCGTTCCCAGTCACCGATACCGCTCCACTAACTGCCAGAAGCTTTACCTCACCTGTGGAGGTTTGACACCCTCCATCTCTCAAGCTGCTGACAGCTGTTGAGATACCAGAAAACTAGCTGCTGTAACAAATGATATATAAACTCATCCAACCATTTAATTCCTTTTAAAACCTTGTAAAATTTGTTTGGATTAGCGAGGGTTAGGGCCAGGTTGTGTGTCATGGTCGCTCACTTTTGGTCATATGTTTTATGCCGATCTTTCAAAAGGCTATTTACAGGAGGTACACGATGTTGTTTGAACGTTGTATGGACGTCTTCTGAATGTTTGTTCGGACGTTAATACGGCGTCGCGTGTCTGCTGGAATTACAAATACTTTTCACAGGCATAATTTGATTACTCCAAGCTTTTAGATGGACACACTAGTCATATAATAAAATGTGACTTACCAATATCTGTCGGTTCTGGTCTTTCAGTTGTTGTTGTATATGGAGATTCATAATATTCAAAATGGTGAAATCTATCGTAATAAGGATGCCAGAACTCTGAAGTACATATTCTCACAAGCAAAGTAATTACGATGAAATAACGTGATAAGACCGACTTCTTACCACCGATCTCCATTTTCAACAATTAACGTCTATAAACCAGCCGTGGATTGTGTGACCTCTCTCTATATATAGAAAGACAATTTGTAAGGTCCGGTTCTCACACGGAAAGAAATTAATCACAATTTTCCTTACATGATTTCAATTGTAATCACATTTTTAACAATGTGCAATAAAAAGAAGAATGTTCATCCCCAGTTTTCTAAAACGAGTTGGCAACACGATGCCAATACTCAATCGAATATTATTTGCAACTGGAACCAAAATGCCGCTATTTCTTACTTTCTATCGTTGGATGGCGGATTACAATAGTCTCTAAGGAGGAGTGTTTTCTATAGGAATGGCAAGCAATATCTCTTGCTGTTTCAGTAAAAAACACTCCTCCACAGAGACCTTTTGAAGATTTTGGTCACTGGGATTGCTTTTGTTGTTACTCCTTCCTGTATGAAATGCAGATATTTGAAAATTAACAATTATTGAGGATAAGTACTTAACAAATACCTGACACAAATCTGCTACAAGGATACTGCTTGTATGAAACCAGGAAGTATTAAGATAGTTTAATTACAGAAAAACGAGAAGAGATTTCAAAATACCTAACATCCACAATGATGACGTGATGGGGATATGTAAAGAGATCACGAAATTAAACTTAAAAAAACTACAGTCCTTTTCCCTTATTGGCCCTTTTTACGCCCTTAATGGAGTTAATTTTCATGAGTTTTCGTAAAAAGGCCAGGGATTACATGTGTGTCTGTGAAATAGCTTCAAAAATAACGCCAATAAAAAGGGTTGGCGTAAAAAGGGCCAATAAGGTACACAAAAGGCGCCCTTCCCCGTTCACATAAAGCAAGAAGCGCTGAGAACCAGGTTACAAAGTTGTTATAGTATAGTAAAATAGAGCAAGGGTGTAGACGATACATTTTTTTTATGGGTTTAGCTTAATTGATCCATTCCTCGATCTTTCCGTTTAAGAAAATAATTAAGCGAAAATTTCAATGCATCATAATGGCGATACCAAAAAATGTTCACATTTTATATTGTTTTTTCTCCATAAGTAATAGGACCTTCCCGCTTCCTAAATCCAATTTTCTGAAAGATTAAACCGATACGTCTTTTTACAGTACAACTTTTACAAGTGTGAAAGAGGTCTTAAAATTATATCCAAGGATAACTCGTTGCTTAGACAACAACTAATAGTCATCCTATATTTGTGTTATGTTTGTTTTTACACCGTGTGCTAGATACAAGTCCCATAAATTCATCACTGAAGAAATTATGTTTAACCAAAATTACTAACAAAAATGTTTAAAACAGCAGAATTATATAAGAAAAACTTTCATGAGTCATGCGGTTGAAAGACATGTGCGAAAACGTGACCCATCCCTGGAAACCGTCAATATCTTCCACTATTGTATGCAATATAATATATACCATATTAGTTCAACTGACAATTCTCTTCAAATTAGTTAACGGTGCAAACCTTATAAATTCTTGCCAGGCTAGAGTCAGGTTGTTATGCCTCGTTCTTTCAAACATTTTTATAAGACTTTTCACCCTAAATTTTCTTGTGAGGAGAACTTGTCGGTAAAACATACCCTCTTACAGAGAGTTATGTAAATGTGAACTTTCCAATCAAATCTTATGTTCCTATTTCTTTCTTTCCTATTTCATTTATTTGCATTGCATTCCGTCAACCACGCCCTAATTGACTTTCCTAGATAATGGAAAAGCCAGTATCGAAAAAAGGCAAGAACCCTGGGGACGAGATTATTTATTCCGCTTCCTTCCTTATTTACTACTTCTGTAAAATAGGACCACGCATATGAAATAAAAATAATATGTTCCCCTTTTTTTCCCCCATTACTTGCGTGTATTAATCTTTCTAAAATACACACCGTTTTGTATAACTTTTACAAGAATGTTGGTAAACCTGTTCTTAAAATAATTCTGCAGGGGACGCCAAAAAAACTTGTACGTATCGTCGATAACTCTCGTACACACTTCTCCAATCCAACAATAAATCTTAAGTGCTTGGGAACGAAATAGTGGTTCTTTATAAATTATTCAGTTTTTCAAGGTGCTTTAAAATTCTGTTTTATTTACTTTTTATGACCATATCATTATGACTACAGATGTAGGCTGGATGTAACGACAATGAATTGTTTCGTACCATCCAACTGGATTTTCTATTGGCTGAACCATCTTCTCCACATACTCCACATACACGTGTTCATACAATCACCATGACAACTAAATTAACCTACAGGTGGTTTCTTTTTTTAGGTTGAAGAATCATTTCAACCTCGTATTCAACCTCGTATCCATGATCAGTCAGATTTCAATCAATTTTGATTTGAACCATTTTTACCACAAATGATATTCATTTGTTTACAGAAACCTCGTTATAAAGCAATTAAAAAGTATTTCCTTATACATTAAGTATATGCTCATTCAACCTCGAACTCAGGCCTTTCATATAAGGACGGTGGCGAAGACTTTAGTGGGGGTTTGAGCAAGAGTTATTTATATTAAGGAACTTGTGGATCAACATGTCTTGTAACCTTGAATGCCGAAAAATAAAAACAAAAAAGTAGATATTTTTCTTTCACAATGAAAAATGTCCTCGATCATTTGGAAACGTAATGTCGATCATTTTCGTGGTTGAAAAGTTCGAAAACTACGAATTCCATGAAGTTTGTTTTCGCGATAGAGTTATTTGTTGTGAATTTCGCAGTTCTTGTATTTTGAAGCCGCAAGAAAAAAAAAAACACAACAAAAATAGAGAAATCTACAAAAATTGAATTTCGCGGAACAAATTTTCGCGATCGAGGCAATTCAACTAGAGTTACCAAACTTCTGTCATCTAGTGGAGGGCCAATGTGATCGTTGAGAGAAATGGGATCAAACGCTTTGAGCTTTTTACAGAGGGACCATGAAATATCCATTTTTGTGTGAGAGAGAAAGCCCAACCCTAGCCCGACACAGTGGTATATTTGGTCGTTAAAAACACCGAACATTATAATAACAACATTACGCCTCCAGATAGGAAATCACCAAATATTAATTTTACTTTGGTAATCCAGTAATTGGAAAACTATAAACATTGCCACACTACTAGCTATGTTGATAACGCTAAAAAGATTTTTGTAGTAACAAATTGTTTCAAGTCTAATATTTTCCTAAGAAATAAAGGCATTAAAGGTCCTGTGAGATGGTAAACTATTCGATAAACTAAGTTCAAAGTAGAAACTTTTTTCATAATAGAAGTTGTATTTGTTTATTTGTTATTTGGTTTTCTTCATTTATGTCAATTGATTATTTTTTTTAAAATTTTGGTAACATACACGATAAACTATTTCGTAACCTAATCTATTTTAAGTAAGTTTTGAACATAGTTTATCTAATAGTTTCTCGTCTAAAAAGGACCTATACAAGTTCAAAATTTGCCAAAATGTAAATTATCAGTTAGTTTGAGGGATTTTTTGGTAAATGTGCTTAAGTGCTGTTTATAAAAATTTCTTTTCATTTCCTTTAAGCATAAAACCTTTAAATAAAGTGGTACTTTGTCACAATGACTTCATGTAAAATGTCACAGCTAAAAATCTCCATATTTCTCACAATGAGCCTTTCATAATGGCAATGAAACGTGTTAGTGCTTTGCGTCATATGTATCCATGCCTTTGTAACCACCGACATAGCCGGACGCTGCTTTTACTGTTGTCGGATCTGAGCTATATCTTCCTTCCAAGCCTTTGCCTTTTCCGTCTTCGTTAAATCTCTCTTTATGTGAACCAGTGTACATCGAAGTATCCGTCAAACGATCGACAGCTCCGGCTTTGACGGCTTTCTAAACATAAACTTCAATACACTTTTCCAGAATTTCAGTTTAAGGGCCAATACTTTGTCAAACTATCCTACCCCGTGTGTCATTTTGATGCGTCGTATTATTTGACGGCAATAACATGATCATATATTTTGCGAAACTGAAAACTGCTGTGGAACAATCTGTGATAATTTTCATCAAATATTGCATCAAATGGAGGCAGGGTATTATGGTTTAGCGAAACATCGACGTTTGAAAGAAGACACAAGATTCCGAAGAATTGCTAAAGTTTGAAGTATAAACTCGAATCCATGATGGGAAGAACTGCAAATGCTTGATGAGAAACACATCATTAAATTACATCATCATTACATCATTCATGTAAAGTGATGTAAAGTTCAAACATATGAAGGAACAAAATGCTGACCGTAGTTCCAGATGTTTTCGGACCGTAACCATTTAAGATTTTCTCTTCCAACTTCTTGAAGTTGTTCACGTCACCCGGGTACTTTTTCTCGGCCATTATTTTCAGTGCAGTTTGGAATTGCTGGAAATGGATCTTCCTGTCTGTTTTTCTAAACACAAAAATCGAACTTGTTATGTTTCTAAAAGAATTTAAAATCCAATGAAACAGGCCCTTAACAGCTGTAAGTAAGTCAACGGTAATTAAGAGCTTTAACAAAGAATCGCGTTATTCTAGGACCTAAAGTCATAAGGTTGCCTCCTATGACATGAAGTATGTAAATCCTTGTTGTCCTGAAAAGCTAAAGAAAAGTTTGATTTTAAAATCTAAAAAAATATCTATGGTGTAAACAATAAAATCAGCCGACATTTTCTGGTTTACGGTCAGGAATGCCGATTTGTCTTGTTTTGCTTGTGGTGCTCCTTTTTGACATCTTTTGAAATAGATAATAATAAATAATTTTGTCTGGAAACTAATGACTTCGACTTTTTGGACTGAACCGAAGAACTCTGTGGCTTACTCAAACTTCTTTCTTTTAAAACATTTTTTGTATATAACGGTTCTCAAGTAGCTTTTCGGCCCTTTTTACGCCGGTTCTTAATATGGCGTAATTTAAATGACGCGGCGTTAAAAGGGAGAGCGTTTTAACTGAATGTACGTGAGAGTTTGACCGTGGACTTTTCAAAAATAACGCCATAATAAAGACTGATGTTGTTTTATCGTAGATGTAAAAGTAAATTGAGAACTACTCGTAGATACTTTCTTTTAAACGATCATAAGTTTAAGATCAGTTACAAGAGCGTTAAACCACCATCATGATTCTTCTTTCGCATGACTCTGCTAAGGGTCTTTTTTAGCCTAGTCGTTGCAGGCCCCTCGCCGTTACGTCACATTTTTTGTATTGCTTTGTGCCGATTTTGCGTTGCTTCTGTGTCCCAAATCTGTGAAAACTTTGATTGTTTCATTGCTTCGATTATTCTAAACCCTGTCTCTAAATTCTGTCTTGTTTCTCAGTGGTTTTAATCAAGTATCAAAATTATTTCTTGTCTTGTTTGGTCATTCGCATTCGAGTGAGAAATACACTGTGTGACGTCAATGGGCGCAAAAGTGAAACAACTGCATTGCGTACCTAAACGCCACTTTTAGGGTCAAATATCTCGGTAACTAATGGGGATAACTGATGTAATTTGGGGTCTGAATTGGGCAATGAGTCGAGTGGCCAAATTTTTGGGAATTTTGGAACTGTGACGCCATAACATCAGGAAAATCTTTGATCAACGATATCTCGGCATGTGATTCCATATATTTTTTTGATCAATATTTCGAGCTCTACAACATGGCACTACTTTCTGTTCGTTAGCCGTTACATGTTTTTTTAATAAGAACAAAGGACATGAGAACATAAGGCTTCGAAAGTCTAAAAGTTAAGAACATGCTTTTAAGAAGAATCGAGGCTGAGGAACGTTTCTTCTTAAGAAAATATTTTTATATTTTACAGGAAAACATTTATAATAGTCAAACACAAGAATATTATCATCCTGTTGTTTGCAACCGTATCAACTCAACATTAAAATCAGAAATGTCAACACCAAGTCCGTTGAATTTCGAATTTCGGATATTCAATAAAATAGTGTATAACTTAAGAACATGCTAAGCTGCGAAGGTGAAAAGTTTTTTATCAATCAGAAAAAATCAATGTAAAAAATATTCACAAGATTCATTTTTAATTGTACATAAGTTAATACACTTTTCCTGACTTTCTTCAAATTTGTTCCCAGGGCTTCTCGCTTTGGTGAAATTTGTTCCTTGTAAGAAGCCCCGTGAACGAGGTTGGAATTTCTGTTGTTTTTCGTTTCGATTATTGCTCACAGCAATTATTTAATTACATGTTTTGATTAATGCAAATCACAAAGGGATAATTTGCAATAATTTTCCATAAAATTACACATTAAAACGAGTAGCTTAACGATAGGAGAGGGTAGGTTGACGATTAAACAGAAATCCCGGAAAGGTGTGTTCCTCATCATTTACCGAACGTCAATTTTTTTAACAGTTTAAAACCAAGTGTTTTTGTTCAGCCTTACAAACCCATACGCCATACGCCATAAATACGCCATACGCCATAAAATCTTATAAAGTTCCCAACAATTGAGTTGTTTTATTTTTGTTCTGTTTCATTAACTTTATACCTTTCTTGTGGTTTGCATAAAACATAAACACATCATTTTGCTTGCTATCTGCCAAGTTCCTGTTATTGAATGGAGGAAATAACAATTCTTTTAATTTCCAAATGCAAGATTAGTTCTATTTTCTCTTTTAAATATTACAGGCAATAAGTTAAAAGGTCTATATTGACAACCCCTTTACAACAAAATGAAATGTATAAATGATAGTTGGTTAAAAAAAAGTACTAAATAAAGAATGCAACTTTGGTGTTAAAATTACTAAAAGTGAAGTGGTTATTCCTACCACACCAGATAGACAACATACAGTTAGCATGTGCTGCATGTTGGTGACATTGGATCGATGTTATGAAATGGTTCTTTTAAAATCTTAGTTCAGTACAAAGGAACCACAAAAAATAGCAAACTCCATGTATCATTATAAGTTCTTATTCTTAGCTGTAAGCATAAAAAAAAGAACCAGGAAGTGTCAATTAAATATGGCATGTGTTTGCAACAAGAAGCGTGAAACGTACAACAAAGAGACTAAGCCACTACAAATATAACTGGTCACGTTTTACTACAATGCTGTATTACCCTTATAATCAAACCAACACTGGCATTATAATAATACTATTAACAGCCTAAACATTAAAAGGGAAATAATACAGCTCTACACAAATATATGGTAGCCCGTAAAAGCATTTCTACAAAAACAAAACTAATGGCTGGAAACGGTTACATCCAATATTTCACAACACTAAGAATAATCATTAATGTGCCTCGTCGTAAGAGCCCTTGTGTTTGTAAGCACCAACATAACCATCCTGGTTGTCCAGATCAACTCTACCTTCCAAACCTTTTCCTTTGCCACTTTCATCAAATCGTTCTTTGTGGGACCCTGTATATTTGGAGGTATCTGTCAAACGGTCTACCGCATCAGACTTCACAGTTTTCTAAAGCAAGTAATTATCAGTCTTGAGTAAGTTAATTATTATAAAGATATCAAAAAGTTGGACAATTAACCACTAAGAATCGCCAACGAAGGAGAGGTATGAGAACAGTTAAAACTTTTCTCATTTTATTGAAAATTCTCCATCATTGTATAAAAGAATAAACAACTTACGGTAGTTTTAGAAGCTACTGGTCCTTTTGCCTGAAGAACCTTATCTTTTAATTTATTGTAGCCATCTTCATCTCCAGGATATTTCTTTTTTGCCATAAGCTCCAAAGCTTGCGCAAACTGTTTATAATTTATTTTCCGGTCAGTCTTTCTACAATAAAGCATAACGCATAGTGTTAGTAGGGTTAGTGATGTTAGAAGTATATTATAAATATATATACCATGATCAGTATGTTATTGTCTGTAATAAAAAGCTTGAATTTATTATTATTAATAATAATGTGTATAATTACACATTAGTAGGGTTCACACCTTTGAGGAAATTTGTCAAAAAGAATTGTTTATAATGTTATATAATAATAGAAAAAGACATTATCTATATATGTATATATAATTTTCCTGACCACAAATTATGTGAACAATAATAATAATGTTTCTATAGATATCAGTGGTATCAATAATTTATGATAACTTTGTTTTATTTTCAGAACATTCATTCTTTATTTAGTACTATAACATATAATAATTTTTGCTTGTTCATTCCTCTGTATATATAAAAGTTTTACCACTGAACAAAAAATGCTTCACCTCTGGAAAACTTCCGTTGAACTCTTATTCTTATTTCTTATTATAATTGTAGGAGCATAATATTCTTGTCACATTAACTTCAGTATCAAATAAGTGAAAAAGGAAACCTAACCAGCTTTAAAATTATGTAAAATATGAAATTATATATATATATATATATATATATAAGATTAGATAAACGGAGGAGAAAAGGAAGGATACGCCCATGTTCAACCATATATTCTTTTCTCGTCTTGCAAAATTTTCAAAACAATGTAGAGATAAAACACGGAACAGTGGAATAACAACGTAGATATTGTACAAACCACGTGCCGTAATAGTCTCAAAGGAAACACTAGAGACAATATTTCTTTTCTTTACCACTAATTTCCCTTAAAGCTGCTTGTAACATTTTTATAACTATTACATCACAATATAAACAAACTCTGGTAATCAGCTGCTTATTAAGCATGTCAAGAATATAACAATCGCACAGGGGAAGGAATATGGAAATTTTCCTATATGGAAATCTGCTTTCAAAACAAGGATTTAAGTCATGATTTGAAGTCCCATGGCCAATCTTTCTGTTCCAGTAGTAAACAAGATGTGGCGATAACAGCAGGCAAGAATATTAACAACTTCATTTTGGTCGTGTTTTTGTGTTTGGATTTGTTTAAAGAGGTTTCAGACTCTTCTTGAATTTACCCCCAATTATGAAGCAATATTTCAAATTGAAACTATTGAGTCAAAAGTACTTCATTTTTAAATGTTTTTCTTTTTTTTTTCTTCGTTGATTAATCGCTTCAATATTAACATGTGTCAAGAATAGAAGAATGTCAAGCATAGATGATAAAACTACCTTAATTCATTTCATTTTTAACTTTTAGTGACAAGAATATTATGCTGACGAGAATATAACGCTCTTCCCACTTAAAGCTGTCTCAAAAATGGGAATTTATAAATTTCTGGATACAAATTCAATTTTTGAGAGAACAAAAGTATATCTAGCTATAGCCTAGCTATAATTCACTTTTTTGACTCAAAAACTAGTTTCGTAACGCAACAACAACTTGCTTGGCATCTGTTCATGTCGCTGCCCCACCACAAACAACACACAAGCATGTTATTAACCTCAGTAATTTTAAAGTAAAAAATGATACTTACGCTTTTACTTCAGGTCTATTGAAAATTATATCCACATCAGTAGCAGTTAGCTTTTTGTCTAAAAGTTTTAAATCTCTTGCAAATTTAGCAAACTTTGACCCATCCATTAATGCCACGGCATTTTTACTTCCAGCACCGAAAGCACAGAATGATTTGAAAATATCTTCCATTGTAATTCTTTAGAATGAAACACAAGTTAAACTGCAAAGAGGATGAGTTTCTACCGTGAAAAGAAGACGGAAGGCGTCTATTTGTATAATATATTTACTTTTTTATTGTAACCATTATTAATTTGCCTCGCTGACTAAATGGAATCTTTACAATTTCCATGAAAATCGAGGCGAAAGAATACTAAATGCTCATTTCTTGTGTTGCTATGCTTCGTAGATTTTAAACTACATTTACACCACGGGTTGCTCGTGTAGGTGAGAGCGACCCAAGTTCTAAACGATAAATATATTTGAAATAATCCGCCATCGGATTTGAACCACTATTGATTGATACAATGACATGTTTTCACAATTCCTTATATTGGCCCTTATTAGCCCTTGTATATGGGTTTCTTGAATCAAATAAATTACTGTATAAACAATAATTTGGATTTTGAAAAAATTACTCCACTGCCCAAACCTGCTAAACATCTCTCAGAAAATCATGGATGCACTTGACCAAGGTAACTATGATTGTGTTGTATTTTTAGACTTACAAAAGGCATTTGACACTGTCGATCACAACATTCTACTTAACAAATTATTTCACTATGGACATCATGGAACTGCTCTTACTCTATTCAGATCATACCTCAGTTTCTCTCTATCAATGGAGTGAATTCTCAATACTATTAACCTGATGCAATTCAAGCTACTTTCGCCTATAACCCCTTGCATGGAAAAACTACTCGTGCATATGAAAAAAACAAACTCCCCTTGTCAATACAACTAGTTTTGACAAAAATTCGATCAGATACAATACACTTTTTTCTTGGAACCACATCCAGTCTCTACTACCTACTAAACTAACGAATTTCCACAACATTAAAAGTAACCTAAAAAATTGCCTCTTAGCTTCTTACTAATTCCATCCCACTATCCATACTCCTGATCTACTGTTTGTCCTGTGTTTTGTGTCGTCTGGTGCGTCCTCTTCTTTGTCTAACTGTACTTGTCCCAAGGGGTGGCCATTGCCGTTGTCTTAATTTTTGATAGTAGCAATGGTTTCCCTCCTTTAGCATATTTTTTTCCCTTAAAACTTGTAACTTATCTGATCTGATTATATTTATATATTATGCTATCGGTAAATAAATAAATTGATTGATTGATTAGGCCAAGGCAAAAATCGTGATTTGGCCATTTACGACCGTATTTAAAAAAGAACTTATAGAGACACCCCCGGCTATATAAAGATTCTATTTTCTCTGGAGTTAATATTATCATAAACATTGATAAAACGAGTATTCTGGGACACACTGTCTACGGAAATCTTTTTAATCAACAATGTTGATCTTGTTTTATTTTTTGTTGTTGTTGAAAATTTAAGACTTAAATCAACGTTCACTTTGTTCTAATTTTTTGCATCAAACAGAAACCTAACCGCTAGTGTTCGTTTTTAGACTTGATTGTGCTTCTTGTTCAAACTTTCTGATATTGTTAGTTCTTGAACGGCGTTTTTCAAAACAATCGACCACCGACCGCCCACTGTCTAACCGACTAGAAAAAACCGACCACCATTAAAGACGCGACGCGGTCAAATTTTTTTCTTTGAAAAAATAAAGGCATGTTCCGTGACTAATTGGACTTTATGAAACAACGAAATAAATTTCATTTTAATCCAATTATTATTCGAGACCATCAATTTTGTCAAGACAGTCGCATAAGATATGCAAATGTAAGGGAATCCTCCTGCATGACCAAATAACAACGTACAAAACGATCACTTTTTTATTCAAATTTATTAGTAAATAAGAAAATAAATCAGTTTTGTTCTATGGCATTGAAGAGAGGCATTACAAGCTATTCCGTATAACAAGCTTACACGCAAACATTTGAATATTTCATCGACCATCGACTTTCCACATGGAAAATGTTTCATTTTTGCAGAACTGTGTGTGAGAAGAAGCTTTGTGTTTGACTTTTGTTCTGCGTGGGAGTTGTTAAAGAATTAGAACATTGGCTCAAAAAACATGCGCACTTGCATGTTCCATTCAATCTTTTGTTTCGCACCTTGACTGTTTTGGAATACATGTGCTATCCTCCACCCCGTGGCTTTCTCTTTGCAAATAATGTTGGAAACGAAGAAAACTGACATATTCAGAATCATCATCAATAACACGTGCTTATATATTTTTCTCCGAATTTTTACATCTTTTTAACATTTTTTGCATGAATTTGGACTGGCTAAGTTTTTAGCTTGGAATTGTTCTTAAAGACCTTTTTTTACTATTATCATTATGACTAAAGACATTCTTATTTTTAGTCTGTTGTTAAAGTTCTTCTTATAAAAAAGTGATTGAGGAACATTAGCAGGATATACAGACTAGAGATTCCAGAACAATACAATTTCATAGGAAAACAAAAAGCTGTTGGCTAAAAAAAGGACAAAAAGAAATATTGACAAGAAAAAGAATTGTACCAAATAATAATTTCAATTAAGAAGAAATATAATGTAGAAAATATCTCCAATAATGGAGATGAAAATTGTCTTTTTATATCCTGTACGGACGTCTTAGAGAGACATTTTAGCGGAAATATTCATTTGATGCACGTAAAAGTGCCTCCGTCTTATAACTATTCCCTTTAAGGATACAGTATACGTTCCATACATCAAAAAAACCAAAAAAAAATTTGAATTTTTCAGTGGTAAAGTTGGTTTTATGATTTTTTTACTGGAAAGTTGTTTATTTCCAAATAAAAGTTTTTTTCATTAATTAATCGTGATTTTCTTTGCTTGATCTTTCGCACATTTTTTGTAAACATGTGTTAATTAAAACTGACTACTCTTTTGAGAATATATTTGATACATTCAGAGTTTTTTAACACTAGTTGTTTTTCTCGTTTAAATGAAATCGGGAACTATTGCTTTCTCTCCGACAAGAAAATCGGTATTTTTTCAAGTCATTCAAATAAGTTATTTGTTGCGAATTTGAAATTTTCTCAAAAGGTCAAGCTAATGGTTATAAGCCGGAATTTGTTGTACTCGTCTGCTCAATGAAATCGGGAACTATTGTTGTTTTCCGACAAAAAAAATCAGTATATTTATAAATCTTGGAAATAAGTTATTTTTCGATTTTAAAATGTTTCATTTCTCGAAATGTCAAGCTATCGCCATAAGTCGTTTGCATCAAGTAAAAAACGAAAAAAGAAAAGTTCCAGTTTTACTTCACCAGTTAAAAGAAGAATAATCTATAAAAAGAATAAAAATGAAAATTCATCAAGTTCTGTTCCGTTCTCTGTTGTATCAGCAAGTCACAGCAAAATACTGACGCAGTCGCAAAGTTCAAGCTCAAGTGAATCTTCCTCGGAAGAAGAGTATGATGAACTGCATGAACATCTTACACCGTGTTATTGGATTGTAGACATTGATCTATTGCAAGATTGCCTAAAAACATCTTCCTCGTGCAAAATATGTCATAGTGAAGTGATTTTACGGGAAGTAACGTGTTACCGTGCAGGATTAGCGACAAAATTTGAAATAGCTTGTACTAACAAGGAATGTTCAATTGTAGAAGGTTTCTTCACTTCAAAAAAGACTGGGCATTCTTTTGACATCAACCGACAAAGTGTGCTTGCATGTCGCCTGGCTGGTAAAGGGCGTAAAGGTCTTGTGAAAATTTGCAGTGGCCTAGGATTATCTAGTCCTGTAGCAAGAACTCGTTTTGTAGAATATGCAAGATTTTGGGAAAAACTTTCATTCAATCTCAGAGAAGAAAACCTCACAATGTGCGCAGAAAGGGCAAAAAAATTAATAACGCGTGATGCTAATGCAGAGGTTAACACTGTGGTTGATATTCCTACAAGTTTTGATGGTTCTTGGAGTTCTAGAGGGTGGACTGCAAACAACGGCATCGTATCAGCAATTGCAGAAGTTTCTTCGCAAGTGATCGATATCTCATTTAAATGTCGTTCATGTTCGCAATGTACAGCCATGAAAGAGAGAAAAGAAAATGGAGAAGTATCTGCAGTGGAGTATCTTGATTGGTTTATCAAGCATGAAATCAATTGTTTTAAAAATCATGACGGAAGTCCTCAGGTAGTTTCTTTATCTCGAACTTAAATTTAGAAATATTGAAGTTATAACGTAAGGCGTTGTGGACCGGTTTTTAAAAAGAAAATATCACCAAAAATACGCAAGTCATTGTGGTTGTTTTTGTATTATTTTTTATGTTTAGAAAATGGAATCAGAAGGCGTTTTAGAATTATATAATCGGTCAGTGGCAAAGCATAATGTCCGCTACAACCCATTCATAGGAGATGGTGATAGCAGTGCGTATTCAACTATCGATAAAGAACGTCCATATGGAGCAGCGGTTTTTGTCAAAAAAGAAGAATGCGTAAATCACATCACAAAACGCATGGGTACAAACTTAAGAAAGTTGGTTAAAGAATTAAAGGGTAAAAAGTTGGAGGACGGCAAAGGAATAAGCGGAAAAGGGCGGCTAACCCTTGCACGTATTGACGCCATGCAAAATTTTTACGGGCGCACTATCCGCAATAACAAGGGAAACCCTACAAGAATGTCTAGTGAAACATACGCAATACTCTATCACTACTCAAGTACTTTAGCCAATCCACAACATGAAAATTGTCCGAAAGGTGAGAAAAGTTGGTGTGGTTACCAGAGAGATATAGCCACTGGTTCACAGACGTACATGCCACCCAAATATCCATTTACTGAAGCCATTGTAAAAGCCGTGACACCCATTTTCAATAGACTTGCTGACATTCACTTTTTGGAAGGTTGCAAAAACGTTAGCAACCAAAATGCAAATGAAGCTTTCAACAGCTTATTGTGGTCTATTTGTCCAAAAGAACAGTACGTTTCACCAACAGAAACATCTTTGTCAATAAACTTATCAGTATGTTTATATAACTCGGGTACGGAATATACTATGATAAAATTATTCAAAAGTGCTGGACTTGAATATAAGGAAATTTCAAAGCAGCAATGGCGTGATATGGATATTGAAAGGATATACCACGGAAATTATTCTGTGAGAGAAGATCGTAAACAGCACAGAAAAATGAAAAAGCGAACGCGAATAAAACAGCAAGACGCTTTCCAACATATTGAAGGCACTCAATACAAACCGCAAGGATTCCATACAAACGAAACTAGACAATGATTTTTTTTTCATATTGGCGATCTTATAAGAAAACACTTTTCTGGGTTACGTTAAAACAATTTGTGTTGATATTTTTGTATGTATTTTTAAGTTGAGTTCGCTTTTTTATTTTATCTAATAATAACTGGAATGTCCAATGCTTCACAAAATTCCTTCATTTCCACCTTATAACTGTCATCTCGTATTTCGCCAACAATATCTCCTGGTGCTAGTTCTCTGATATAAGAAAGCACAGTGGAAGGATAACTGTATTGCGTGTTTTCAGGCCCAACTTCTTTCCTATATAAACATCTCGCCCAAATACAGTAGTGAATATACCGAATTTGCTTGTTCGCCTTGCCTCTTTTTTGTCTCCACGTGACAGATTCCATCAAGTTTTCAGCAAATGTTGATCCATCAAAACTAAAGAATTATTGAAAAGTTGTTAAATAAATTTCGCAACTCCTAAAAATGTAGGAGATAATAAAAGTTGCGTACTACTAACCCATGATTTTCCATTTCGTGTATCATGACAGCTCTCTTGTCCGACATCTTTACTCGTGTTTTTTAATTTTTTGTTTGAATGAACATCGTAATTTAAATGGACATCTGTTTAAAATATTGTTAATAATAGGATCACCAGTCAAGGTGTTAATCTATATCATGATCATGTTGAAGGTGTGATCTTTTGCAAAACTTTTAAAACGCTTTTTCGCAGTGTTCGTTTTTTAGCACGGTTCCTACTACATTTTGAGTCCCATTTACAAAACTAAAAAAGCTCTGCTAAGGAGACTGCCACCATGTTCAAGCATATAGATTTTTCTAAAAACGGTTTTTTTTTTTTTCCCGAAAAGTGAACCATTCCCAAGTTATTAGTAAATAAAGTTAAAGTTTGGACGGAAAAAATTCACTTTTCAGGAAAAATGAAATAACTTGAAAATGAGGCTTTTTCAAAAAATAAAAAAAAAACCGTTTTTACCCACATCTTTTGTGATTCTGACAAGAGTGGAATGGGCACTGGAAACTAAGTAGTTTTGTAAATGGAGTTGCTTTTGTGAAGACGGGGTGTAAAATTTCCAAGCCTTCTAAATTTTTACTAGTACAAAATTTTCAAATAACATTAATATCATTCGATAGCTTATAAAAAATGCTTTTCGGTGATATATAATATAGCAAATATTTATTCATAATTGGCAAAAAATTTGAATTTTAAAAAACTATGCTCAAAACGTATACTGTATCCTTAAAAAGACTTTTTTCTATGAGAGCTTAACTGTACATCCATCCGTACATTAAGTTACTGTACTTTATAGGGAGTCACACTGAGTCACACTGTATAAAGGGTTGCGCAGCAGGTAATGAGCACTATGTTCGCAAGCGAAAGTTTTAGATAAACATAGCATAATGCTTATTACTCATGAAAATTAAAATTATAGAATAACTAACTAAAAGTAACATTTGTGACATTTGTTATAGAGCTCAGCTGATCAAAAAATGTATGGGATTACATGTTTACAATGAACCGTGTTACCGAGATATCGTTGTTCAAGGAGTTTGCTGACGTCACAGTTCCAAAAGTCCCCAAAATGTTTCCAAGTGCCTCTTGGCCAAATAGGACTAAAGTCGGTGCCATTGGTTATCGAGATAGTTGCCCCTACACGTCGCGTTCTTTTAGGTACGCAATAATGCATTGGTTTCACTTTTGTGGTGGCGAGATGACAGGATTTGTTATGACACAACGAGACTCCATTATGTTGTTAAAAACGGCACAGAAATTACACTGTAAAAGAATACATTTAGAATTTGGATGAACAAAGCGATATGTGTCGCAGTTTGGCTACAAAAACGGTCCATCTCAAAATCAATATAGAAATATCTATGACTTATAATAATGCTATGCTATGCTCGGGTACTTATTCATGGAAATACGGTATTTCACCACTGTTTACCAAAATTCCTTTTCCCCCTTGTTTTACCTGTTTCGCTTTGTGGCTGTTGTTAAAGGGTGCTTTATTGGACATGCTGAAGATCTAATGTTGTGTTCTTCCATCCTAATCGCGTGGACCAACTGGAGCTCGAGAGGTGTTATGGTATTAAATTTTGTCGAAATTTCTGAAATAGACATAAATTGCAAAAATCTGCATATGTCTTTCCATTAGAAAATCTGAAACTATGCATTCTAACCACTCTGTAGAAATGGACCTTCAAAATAAAACAAATAGATATGAGTCTATTATGTTACGAACTTTTTCCTGTTCCTTTGAAAAGGACACTATCCAACCATCACTTTTGAGGAACTAGCGGATTTTCAATATTCTTTTCTTCTGCTGTCCAGGCGGGGTTTGAGACCTCGTGGCTTCGTCACCATTTTGATTTCCCTTGACTTCCGAAATAACCTCCTCCGAAAACCTCGTTCTGTTATGAAACGGTTTCCATTGAAAACATTTAATTGGATGATTCGATAATTGAAACTTTCGTCTACCGTAATTTTATAACTCGCATGTATTGTTTAAAGTCTGTGAACAGGTGAAAAAAACCAAATTGTTCACTGCTGCTGGTTCACATGAGCATGATATGTAATAAAATCATGCTGATAGCGAGTATTGAAATTCGAAATTCTTCTACTTGAATACGCTATATAAATATCACACACACAAGAGGAAAAAAAACAGATTTGCTACTAAGAAAAAACGGAAGGAGCCACAACTTATAAAAAAAGCGAATGGTTGAAGAATTTTAAAGTTATTAAAACGTGTTTCGACACGGCGACGACGTGCGTTTTTCTCTCACGATTTATTAAAAAGGAGTTTCCAAGAGGGGCTCGTTGTGTAGAGGTGTTCTTTGGAAGAAGCAAGGAGATGGAGATCTCAAAATGGCGCTCCACATAATATCCAGTTCTTTACTAAACATTTCAAAAACGTCTGGTTTGTTGATCACTTTGTTTGTCACCGGCTGCTACTTCCGTTCCGTGGATTTCATTAAGAGACCATTCGCGTGTTCGGCCGACAAGTATGCCGACGGTTGTAGCGTGCCGTCTCTTATCTATGCGCCGTTCAAAAAGGAATTCACACCAGCGTGTAACCGACACGACATTTGTTATGGCTGCGTAAGTGTTTATTGTTTTTGATGTAAGAATCGAGTCTGCAAAGGCCAATCTTCACTTGGTTGATTTCCATTCCACAACAACTGTGAAAGCGGGCGGAATAGATTTCTATAACTTAGCTGGAGTGGAAATCCGTCATTGTATGTACGTGTAGCGAACATAATGTATTGCAACTCTTTTGTTATTTAAAAGTTAATATCTGAACCATTCCTTATTGGTCCTTTTAACGCCGGCCCTTTTTACGGGATGCTTTATTGCCGTTATTTTTGAAAATTCCACGGTCAAAACTTCACAGACCAACACCTACGCCAGCCCTTTTAACGCCAAGTCATGAAAATAAAAGCCATTAAAGCCGCGTTCACATTTAAGTATTTTTTTACAAAAGGCTAAATTTCCAAAATTTTTAAATCAAGGCTTATTTCCAAAGCATATGTATGGCTTATGATAATTTCTAAAATGTTTCGAACATAATGGTTTATTTAAATTCTTACGTTTTTGGTCACATTTACAATATTTTTAACATAAACATTAGAGAATAAATGAACTTTCGGTCCTTAAAAAAAAAGTGAATGTGCGCAAAAAAGGTCAATAAGGATTGTAAGAAATCTGGACGCTGAAATTTGTTCGGACAGATGGAAGTCAGTCTTAAGTAGACACTTACACAACGTCGGATATAAATCATTGACACGCTTTCCTTATAAGCACAAACACAAAGGCTCGATGGTGCTTACGTTGTTCTCTTTTACATCCTCTTTATTAACTTATCCAAAAGACGAACTTTAAAAAAAATGAGATTTTCTGTTTCACAAGCCTTGGAAGTTAAATTTGATAATATATTCTTCATGTATCATTACGTTGTTATTGCATTTTGCAGGGCTACCATTATAACTGGTCACGTGCCGAGTGCGATAAAGCGTTTTACAAGAACATGAAAATCATTTGCGAACATCTACGAAGTAGGCGATCGTTTTTGGAATATCTACAGAATATTTGGAATCGTATTGGCAGCACGAAAAGTCAATGTTTGACATCAGCAAAAATTTACTACGAAGGCGTGCATTTGTTCGCTGAATCTCATTTTGATAAACGAGACCATGATTACTGTTTGTCTCAATGCGCCAACAAACATGGTAGTCCAAGGAACAACGTGACTATATCCTAAATAGAAGAATATGACAAGCAACTTCGAACCCAGGATCTATTGCCTTTTATGACAAGGGCCCTGTCCAAATGAAAGATAGGGTTAACCAATAAATTCTCGTCATAATCAGCGGACCATTGGGACAGAAGCGATGGAAATCAAAACAACGCCACGGCCGTTTCATTCCGACGCAATGACGACACGTCAACAAATGTATTTCAAAATTGGCTCCTATTATGTCTGTTGATCAAGGTGCAGAGGTGCAGAAACTAAGTAATATACCCAGCTAAGTATCTGGTCAAACTGATTACATGCTAATCGGAACTAATTGGAACCACACGGGAAAGAAGAAAGAGAAAAGGGATTACAAATCGGTACAACAGGGAGACCTAGAACGAGAAATAACAGCCGAGGGTTAAAAAAAGAACATTTGTGATAATTTAACAAAACAATAAACATGTGTGCACTCGAGCATGTCCTACCAACAATTTCTCCTCATAAATTGACGGTGAAAAGTCTTATGAAAACATTCGAATTAACGAGGCATAACCAGACTGTAGCCTCACTAACCCAGACAAAATTTATAAGACTTGCACCATTAACTTAGGTGAGGAGCAATTATCAGTTGAACTATATGGCATAGCTAATAAAATGTATATTTATATGATGATATTTAACTTCTGTGTGCGTGAAGAATTAATGATCGATAAAAAATATTTTTCTAAAATTCCATTCAGAGCTCCCCAAGTAAACAGGCTTACTTAAGCCGAATCAACACTAGGAAGAAAATGTCGCGGCGTGCGATTTTTATCGTTGCAGCGAAAAGTAGAAATCCATCTACATTTTCCGCAGCAACCTGGAATATATTAGTTGCTAATGCGCATGTGTCGAAAGCAGAAAAAATCGTCCACCGCGACATTTTCCGCCTAGTGGAGAATCAGCTTTAGACTTTCACATCAGCGCCCCAGGCGCTAAATCAATCATTTGCGGTAGTTATTTGGATTTCACAGAGAACACCATGGTCAAAAACTGTTCGTATGTCACCTCTATATTACCTGTCCTTGTATAGTCGTGTCTTTGAAATGAATTCGTCAGCGTCTACAATAAGGAGGAAGCAAAAAGGAAAATGCGTCAGTATATCACTGGATGTCTTCCACAAACGTTTTATTTTTCCGACCTGTGCATTATATATTATACAGCCAATCCTCTATAATTCGAACCTCCATAATTCGGTCCCCTATGATTTTTATGTGAATGAACCTCTATTATTCGAGCTCTCCATAAATCGAACCATGTTTTCGGCGTTCGAATTACAGACAGTCTATTGTATTTTCTGAGGTGTTTTTGTAGATTTCGAATAAGTCCTGTTTAGTAATGTAAGCGGGTCCCTACATCAGATCCTTATAAAGCAGCCCAGTATCACAACAACAATGAGGATGGGAACGTGAGAAGAAAAGTCCACGAATATTCGTGACACAATGAATGAAGTTGCAATGAAAGTCTAAACATCTCGTTTGTCATAATAAAACGATTTCCGATTGATGAACTGAGTAAGAAGGAAATGCGTGAAATCAGAAGAGAAACAACCAGTGCAAGAGAAACATAATATCTAGTATTCTTGCATCGTATTTTGAACTTTCAGTTGCTGGTTTCCCACTTGGATTTCCACAGTCTTTGCGCTTTTCTATTGGTCGTTTTGGTTTGGGCATGCGCACAACTGCTTGTAGTATTAAGCATTCGTAGACCAATCATCACCAGAAAATAATCTTTTTTTATTTTGAACTTGTAATAATTTTTATTAATCGCGCCTTTCATTAATTTGTTGACCATGGAAAGTTACCTGGTCTGTATTATTTCAACAATTCTTTATCGTTTCTTTGTCAAAGATAATAAAAAAGTATTCTTTAATATTTCTAGTAAAAAAGATTATTTTCAGTAGGGTTTTAAGAAGCGACAAAAGATAGAAGTTCGTGCTATTGAAGCAAATATATGGTTATCGTTTATCTTGGGTTTAAATATTTTAGCAAGAAAGAAGAGATTTTAAAACATATCGCGTCTCCCTTGTCAGTACGGCTTCAAAACATAACTTTTTCAGGTTGTGTGTAGAACGTGCAAATCTGCTAATGACGTATTTAACAAGCAAATGTTTTCCAGTAAACTCTCCTTCTAAGCGTAATCCAAAAGGAAAGCACATTTTTGTTTTACTCGTGTTCCCGTCCTCGTGTCGTCGTAGCTTCGTAAATTCCCCTATCAACTATATGAGGTAACTTGCATACCGTATTTCCTCACTTGAATAAGCGCCCTCCTGGAAGCCCAATTTTTAAATAAACACCCCATCCATCCCTGCAAAACATAATGGGTGGAAATTTATTTTTCCTGTTATACAATCACAAATTTCAATTGCAGTATATCATAATGATTTCGGTAACCGTATTTCCGCCCCTCCTGGAAGACCGAAGACTCGGGCGCTTATTCATGGGCGCTTATTCATGGAAATACGGTAGTCATCTTTTAGTATGTTCTGTTCTGTTATAAGTATTTCCGCCCCTCCTGGTAGACCGAAGACTCGGGCGCTTATACGGGCGCTTATTCATGGAAATACGGTAGTCATCTTTTAGTATGTTCTGTTCTGTTATAAGTATTACACCTGCGAAAAGGAATGGGATCAAAACAAACAAACAAACAAACAAACAAACAAACAAAAAACAAACAAACATCATTACTCACTCTGACAACAACACATAATTGGATAAAATCATCAAAGCGAATTTGACCGCTACCAGTACGATCAAAACGCTTCACGAGTACGGAGATAATTTTTTCTGATATTCGAAATCCTGTTGGAGAAGAGTATATCGAAGGTTATAACATGAAAATGTTCAACACGTCTAGTCCAAAGGTTATAGCCAAAAATATTGAAACATACCGAAACGTAATGCAATACAGTGAATCCTCTATACGTACCATAGTGGACACTTTTGAACTTGAGAACGGGGTTGATGTGTTAAGCGGGGTTTACATTAAATCGATTAATTGTACCGATTTTCACATCTTTTTACTACAAGTCGAATGATGTATACAGAGAATTCTATATTCGATTTGTAGTAAAAATGTAAAGTTGGTTCAGTTAATCATGTACACATTACATCATAACACATTACATCATCATTACATCATAAGGTAAGCGCCTCTTAAGGGATTGTCTAGCTGGACGGTTTAACAAGACATGCAGTTTCTGTTGCACTAATGGAGGTACTAAAATATTACAAGTGTACAATCGATAAAAATGTTATTAAAACTCTATTAAGATATCCAATGTACTCACCAAAGCCGAACATAGCTAAAAAGTGAAGAACAGTGAAAATATAAGAGCACGGAATAAAACATAAATATGCATCCAGCAGGAGATACTAGAGGAGAGGAGATTTTGTCAGAATTGAATAAATTCATTTCTGATGAGCTTTGTCAAAAGTCTTCAATTTAATGAAGGGTTATCAAATACCGTCTCTAATAAACGGCCCAGGAGTTTATTTATTTATTTAAGGATGTTAAGGATGTTTCGAGGTGATGATGCACCAAAAAAAAAAATAAAAAAAATCGCACGTATTTTTCGGAAAAAAACAAACGCGCATAGAACATTAAGCCCTCTATTTAAATATTTGAAATCGTTTTTATGGATTCTCTATACGCATTTAAATTATTTCTTTCAAATGACCCTCCTAAATGAGGGTGTTTTTTGGAGAGGGGGATTTTAAAGAATTGGTGTTTTATAGAGAAAATATAAGTACGGTATATATATATATAAATACATTTTCAGATACTAAATGAACTTAATACCTTGGGAAAGTTCTTTATGGTCGATACTTCCATTCTTGTCCAGATCATAATTCTGAAAAGTATTCGTCCACTCAGTAACGTACTGCCAGAGACCGCAGAACTCATTAAAATCAATTGTTCCATTGTTATTGTAATCAAACATACCTGAAAAAAAGAAGAAAGAAATATCTAATTTTGAACCAGTAAAGTTGAACAGGTACTATTAATGCCATGTCCAGAATGACTTCATTGAAAAAACAACATTTTGTTTTGTAACCAATCTTAAGAGTTTCTTAAAGGAGGACGGAGATCAAAAACTCGTGATTGTTCATGCATTTTAGCAAAGAGTTACGAAAGAAATTGTTTCTTATTTTCTACTAAATGTTTCTTCAGCCAGCTTTTACTGAACCCTACTTTCATCAATGTGATGAAATCAAAGCTTCGAAACATACAGATATAAAAATTTTGTTTTAATGATACATACCAATCATTAATCGAACTGTTTCTGGATTGAATGGGGCCCATGAACCTAAGGAAAATACATTATACTAACGAGTGCAGATGAAAACAAAAGTTTGATCGTTATCTGTGAACACCCCACAAGTTTACAAAATAACTGAATTTTGTTGTTAAGGTCTTGTTAGACGGTAAACTATTAGATAAAATATGCTTAAAACTGAAAAAAACTGAAGAACAAAATTTCTTTCAGCAAAAATGTTTCTACGTTTTAATTTATCTAATAGTTTACTATATAACCTTTACATGTTTAGTTTATAGATTCTCACAGCCTAATTAAAAGAAGGGCCTTTTTATGCTTTAACCATTTTTTTACCATTTCTTAAGGCTGATTGAAGTTCTGAACTGTCTATGGCTCCATTGCGGTCTCTATCAACCCTAAAACAAAAATTGATTTTGAAGGGTAAATCATTTAAAACTATATTTTTATGATAATCAGACAAATTTAACTTCATGAGAAGTGTTACACAATTTGACGAAATCGGGCAAAATGAGAATTAGTCTGAAAAGTTTTTATTTTTATATATTTAAATGATTATGAGTTTCAAAATGGTGTTTGCCATGGCACGGCAGATAATATGAGTTATTTGAAACCAGTAATTTTGAACTTATCATAGGAATAATGTACAAATTACATTAAAACTCAAAACTTTTGCAAAATATTAATCCAAAATTCTGCATTGTCCAAAATATTTCCCGCCAAAATTTCTAGGAATAATGAATTTTCTTATTCTTACTAATTTAGTTTAATTTTACAAAATAGTAAAAAAGCAAGTCAGTGAAGCGGTCAATTTGTGTCATTCTGGAATGTGTTTTTCATTAATTTGCATGGAAGATAAATTTTAAATAATTTAAAGAGATATAAATATCATAAAAATAAAGGTTGAATTCACATCATTTTGGGGGACATTTTTCATCATTTTTCTAGGTGTTTGATGGGCCACTCTACACTTTCTGCTGAGGTCCACAAAAGATGTCACATGTTGTTGGTTTGATATTATATACTTTACATACATCTTGTTATGTCATGTTCTCACCAATTCCATATTTTACACTTATACTCAAAATACATTTGCTTAATTGTTGTTCTTTGTCTGTGCTTTTCAAAGTCTTTTCCTTTTCTAACAACAATATAGGCTATCAGCTGTCAATAGAGAAAACTTTCTTAAAAAATAGGTTTTGTGTAGCACACGGAAAGAGGCCCGTGGATTGAATCATAATAGCTTGGTTGCCTATCTGTCATCCCCCCTTTTTGATCCTCAGCCCCCAAAAATGACATCATAGAGACCCCAAACATTAAAAATGGGAATTTCGAAAAAAAATTACCCAACCTTTTAGACCATTAAGAAACAAGAAAAAAAAATACTATCAGAACCTAATCCCTTGAAGTTCAAATCATTTTTATCAATTTCAATCAGTTCTATGTCCAAGTATGTGATGAAAATTACTCAATATATCAGTTAATTTCAACCTGCAATGCCAGGGCCTTTCTGTCTCGTCATCTTCATTGTCAAAAAGAGAGAGGAATAGTCCTGGCTTTGAGGTTGATAATTAATAAAAAAGAATAGGAGTAATATACAAGATGTTTTACGAACAATTCAAAATTGCAAGTTTCAAGATCACACACTATATTCAAATCAGTTGCTATCATTTTCCGAATCATATCATTATGAAATGCATTGGTTGAACCAAAGCAATGGTTGACCATATCCTTTGACATAATGTTGAGAATGAAGAACAACACAGTTCTAAGACATTCATTTATTAACGCAAAAAACTTGTGGGCGTTCTTTTGTGTGCTACGAACTGTCAAGTTAGGACTTCATACAGCTTAATATGAGATATCCTCCATTTTACAGAAAAGTTTTTGATCTGCATCTTGGCAGCCTTCTGAATTCAGGATCAGTATTCAGAAAAGGAAAAAAAATGACGACCTACATTACTGTATATTTACGGCAAATGGAAATTGACAGCCTCTTACCCAAGAATAAGACATGTACGTAAAATTGTTTAGGCAATTCCTAGTTTTCAATTTAAGAATAATTTCAACATCAGAATTAGTTTAAAATACTTATCTATTTCTGAGATTAATCAAACAGTGAATGACTAACCAGTTTTGAACCAAAATTTCTCTGTCTATGGGCAACCTACTCATCTTAGTTAATTTACTGACTCCTGATCTAGTTGTAAAGCACAACTATCCAGGAAATTACAGATGATCACGTTAATCCAACTTTACTGTTCAAGAGAGAGGTAGAGCAGTAGGGAAAGTCAACTGGAACTCTTTAGGACATTGGTTTTCTTGGGAATGGAGTAGTTCTGTTGTTGATTCTAGTGTAAGCTTAATTGTCTGGTTCTATGTACAGTACAAAGCAAAATAAACTTCATAGAATATTCATAGAATTTAAATCAGTAATAATAGAATCAGAATCAGGAATCAGGAATACTTACAACTGAAAAATTGACCACAGTTTATTACGATCTAACGGATGTGCATACGCAGCCATATTTTAGCTTTAATCTATAATCAAAAGAAAGAGTAATGTGCATAAACACCTGTTATTTTAAATACTTGGCTTCTATATGCATTTCCTAACACAAACATCTGAATAGGAGAGAAATAGATCAAATTAGAAATCTTGTCCTTATTACACTGGCCCAAAATCCTTTTTACACCGCCCTTTATCTTTTTAAAAACTTTTAAAAACAATTTTTTTTGAAAGTATCCTATTCGGGAAATGTATTTTCCAGTAATCAAGCACCAAAATCAGAAAAACTATCCTCCCTGCCAACAACCATAATGACTTGTCAGTACATACTGCCACAAGTGCTATATGGTCAGTACGCCCAAAAAAAGGTCAGGGTATGGCACTGTTCAATTGTTGCACTTGAAAAGTGTTAAGTATTAGTTTTCCTTTGTTATTCTGGGATTTCAGACCCTACTAGCAGCAAACAATTTGTTTGAGGAAGGCACTTCATGCGTAACTTATACTTATTGCCTCTGGCAAAAGGTAGCTTAACAATGTTGTTTTACAACAGCACTCGACCATGTTGCCATCGCCCTTGTGTTCCTCTTTGTTAGTAACAAGGTTTTCCTCCATTTCATCCTGAACCGAGTCTTTCAAATTTAGTCAAATTCAGTCAAATTCAGTGGCTTAGCAGTTAAAGGGCAGTGTCCATCTTTTTAAATTTTAACTCGATGTTATCAACAGTCAGGGGCCACTTACATATTGATTTTTTTTATTTTTTTAGCATCATTAGATACCGAAATATCAGAACATAATCAATCATTACAGGTTTATGGAACTGGTCAATAGTTACATGACTGGGGCCGGTTGTTCAAAAGATGATTAAACCTGAATAAGTGTTAATCCAAGATTAAAACTGTAATCCTCAGATAAGGGCGTTGTTCAAAACTTGATCCAGATTCAAATCAAGATTAAATGTGCATGGATCTAATTCACCTTTCAAGGTCGCTTCTGAATAATTTTAACTTAGGTAAAGCATTTGTGGAAAAAACGTGACAAACACAAATAAGATTTTGAATGCTAACGTTTTTGTTTAAAGACAAAAACCTTTTTACATAGTTTCATAAAGTGAAAGAAATTTAATAAAAAGTTTCAGGGCATATATATATTTTTTCAATGATATATTTCCTGTATCTATACAATGTATAATGGATGTATAAAATATATATATTTTACATATAATATTGTTTAATAACTACGAATAACCAAATGTAATTTTGGATGAGGGAGAATATAGGTTATCTATCTATCTATAATGGTTCTTCTCGCAGAAAAGAGTATGTTGCACTACAAAAAAGAGAAGCAAAAGTAAAAAACTAGAAGAATGGGTATTGAGACATAAAGGTTAGGGTATTGACTATAAATTTATATATATTTAATGTATAATGTGATATTGAAAAATGTTTTGTCCAAGTTTCGTAACGTAAAATAAACCAAGAAATTTAGAAATGCACGCTAAATTTTAAATAAAAAACCTAAACAGTAAAATGTTAATGTAATGTACATAGATGCTAACATTTTAAATTTTGAAGTGATTTTATTATGTAAACAAAGCATAATTCGAACGACAAGGTGTTCAATTTCGGAAGCCTCAACATTGTAATGTAGTTTAAATATGAATTAATCCTGGATTAGCTAATCCAAACCCTGGTAGAAATATGTTACAAATTATAATGTTGAAAATCTGACATGAGTCGGGACCACAAAGTGAAAACATTGCATTACGTACCCAAAAGAATGCGGTGTTTAAGGTCAAATATCTAGATATGTTATGGCAAAAATAAATGTTTTGTTTGTATTATATAAACAAGCATAGTTTTATGAAGGTTTATCACTGTGAAATTTTTTTTTCTTCAAAAAGTAACTCTTTTTCTATTTTGTTTCCATTTCTCAACTTAATCTGGATTAAGTTGACAATGAAGTATGCATTATTATTGATGTGGTTTGTATTTTACAGACGGTTGTCACTGTTGGGGAATGTATATTTTGGGGTTTGGAATTAGAGAGAAGGGGGGGGGGGGGGGGGGGGGGGGGGTTCACACACGCAGAATTAGGAAGATTGACGGTACATTTCTTTGATCAGCTTTTCAAGCTCTACAGCTATTATGGTACCACTTTTAGTTCGTTTATTCTAACATATGTATTTTCATGAGTAATAAGCGCTGTTATTATGTTTTTCAAACTTTCGCTTTTCTTTTAGTTTGTTTATAGTTCAGCGCTTGTTTTAAACAACAAACATGGCTGCGTAACCGTATATAAGAAAAAAGCCTTTCCAGAGAAAGTTACAGCCTTATTGTACTTCTCAGAGCTTGCTACAGTGATTTCTAATAGACAAATTCAAATGATAATAATAATAAGAAGAAAAACAAAAATATTTCCCAATGTACTTCTATACTTCCTCGTTTGTTTTCACTTTCGTTTTTCCTCTTTCTGCAATTTTCCAAGAAAGTGCTGAATCAGGAAAACATTCTACCATTTTGTTCTTACCTCACTTTTAAACTTTTACCTCGATTTTTTTAGAAATGTGAACAAAGTCCTGGTGTTAGTTTAGAACAACTAAGTCATCTACACGATTCACGTTCCCGCCATGACCAGAAGGCTCAAAGAATTAGTATTTGCATTTCACCTTGTATTTTAACTTCTCAATCAATTTACCCTGACTGAATATCTGAAAAAGAAATGTCTAAAGTTTCTGTTGACAAGGATGTTTTCTTCAGAAGAATTCAAAGGATTTATGACTACTGGAAAGTAAGCCAAAATGAATTTGAGTGTAAATAAAACAAGAATGACTAAACAAATTCAATACACTATAGCAATATAAGGGTGAGAAAAGGTGGAGTGGTGGCAAACTATAGTTGCTAACTTTTACCTTTTTGTAATTAAAATCCTTTTGAGCATCTAGTTAATGTAATTATGTCTAGTTTATTTAATTAATAATAAAATATGAAACTTCTTGAATTAATTTTTGGAATAAAATTTCTGGTTGAAATCCCACTGTTTAATATGGGTATTGTTTGTGTTTCTTTGCAAGAAAAAATAGCATACGCCAAGTGGTGTGTGTCACTCCACTTTGTTAAAAGAAAATACTCCAGACAAAGAGCCTGGGGACAATCAGATTTATAAGTTTAGTATTTAATTGAACAAGTGTTTAAAATTCCATGAGTATAATTATTTGCAAATGGTGAAAAAGTGAAAGAAATTTCCTTTTTTTTTTTTTACGTTTTAAATGAACCAATTCAGTGGATATGAAATAAAAGAAAAAGCGATAAAAACCAGAAAATCAAAGAAAGTTTTGGAAATGTTTGCAGCAAGAGACCGATAAGACGCCAGTCAGAGATAACAGCAGAGAAATAGTTATAATCAATTAATCCATAAAAAAAAAAAAATAAGGATTGGTTAATAATGAGATATTCTATAAACCTATTCTATAGGGGCTGTTAACTGAAATAAATATGTACCGTAGCTGGGTTGTCTGAAACCTTACACTGCTCAAAAAAAGCAAAAAATAAGAGAAAACAAGAAATGTGATCTCAAGTTTTGATTTTGTGGATGTTCAGCTCTTCCCTGGATTCTAACAGAGATACTATTCGGAAATCCTGTACGGACATTGCTTTTCTAAAAGGCGTACATCCAAACCTTCAATATGACACCACAATTCATGTGGGCAGTTCGAGTTGTTTTACATTTCTATACAACAACTTTTGGTACCTTAGCCAATACTTTTTTGCGTTTTTAAAATAACAATAATCAAAGAAAGTTTTGGAAATGTTTGGCTGCAAGAGACCGATAAGACGCCAGTCAGAGATAACAGCAGAGAATACAATACAATACAATAATTTTTTGTGTTTTTAAAATAACAAAAATACCTGTTTTATTGAGTGAAACCGCTAATTTGTTTTTTGGTTAAAGCGTCTAGGAGTCTATTTTCTCGTATTTTGTGTGTATAAAATAAAAAAGTAAAGAGAGATAGAAAACAGAAATGTGTAGTTCTGTTCCTGTTGGCGGAAAATTTTCAAGAATTGGAAAGTCACCCTAAGATCTTGGTTAGGATCTTAAAGGATCTTGCCAGGATTTTAACCACTGACCTTAAAACACCAAAAAGATTTCATGATATGTCTTAGTAGGAATATGATGGAATTTAATAAAATACAGTTGAGTATAAGAATCTAGAGATGATAAATAGCTAGGTATATAATGCAGAGGCGAATCTAGAAGGTATGTGGAAATTTGTGAAGGAGAATGTTAGCTATTAAACCATCAAAGAAAAACATACAAGTAATCTCATTGGTGAAACAAACTGAAAACAGAATATAGGTTTTTGTGCTCCTCCACAATTTTTGACATACCCTACATCCGCCGCTGCAATGGATGATATGGTATCACTTTTTTCCATAACTATACAGGGTAAAAATGGAAAGTTGAGTTTTTAAAAACCTTTCTTTCTTTTTAAATACTTTTCAACCAATGACTTTTAAGTGAATAATTTCAGCATGGAGATATTTTTTTATTTTTTTCTCCCAATTTTCATTGCATTTTTGCTTGGATTAATTTTTGCTAATGGGAGATTTTCCCAATAAATGTTTTTTTTTAATTTTTGCAAACAGACCACTCTTGCTTTTAACGTTTGTACATACTGCCGTCTCGTCAAAATTACGTAAGGGGAAACAGAAAATTTGAAAAAAAACCCAATTTGATGAGAAAATTTAAATAAATGAAATTAATCATTACACCTGTCTTAGTTTGCCGGGGGAATCGGTAATTACTAATTTCCTATCTAGATCAGATACATATAAAGATTTTCAGAAATAATTGGCTTCACCTTAAATTTGTTTTCACAATCAATGACAATCTAATTCTCATAACATTGTATTTAGAAAGGCAGTAGTGATGAGGGACCGTCCATAACTAATGTTGACGCCATCGTTGCAGTTGTGGGACAAGATGAAGATGTTATCTATAGTAAATCAACTGCTCTGCAGGTATTTGTTTTCGTATTCAGATTCACTTACACATACACAATACAGAACACGGGACGATACTGGACACACAGACATAGAAGTGGCAAATGCAAAGTTTAAACTTTCAATGCACAACTAAATTTTGGGGATATCAGGAAAGTCAATTTATAATCATATGTAAGATTCAAGGAAACCCTCTGTGAGATCCCTCTTAAGCTTAGAGCGGGTTAGATTGACAAGTTTAGTTTCACCTTTTTCCTTTTGACATTTGTTCCAGTCGGCTATAGCTTGAGATTTGAGATTTGAGTGTAGGCCGTAGGTGGTGGTGGAGTTAATGACTTTATTTATTTCTCCTTTTATGCAGGCACAAGTGTTGTGGGAGTGGGATAAGTCAACCGCAAATGTATCTATGACAGCGGGTGGTAGGATACCATTATGACAATCTTAGACAAATAAAACATTGTGTCTGACTATAGAATCAGAGAATCTGAGGATTTTGAGTTTTTTATAAATTGGGTTTGCATGTGCTCGCGGATCAGAAAAATTCATGATTCGCAGAGCTTTGTTTTGAAGAATTTCAATGCGGTCAATGTTTGTGCTGACCTGTTGTCCCCAGAGTTGACAGCAATAATTTAGATGAGAATTGAAAAGTGCATAATCGACAAGTTTTGGTATTGGGGTAAAATTTCTCAGCTTACAGAAGATACCAGCTACACGTGTCAGAAGGACGATATTGGGAATGAGACAATTTGAGCTAACTGTGTGAAAGAAGTCAGCAACATTAGTAGAGCTAGCAACTTCCATAAGATTTATGTTGAAATCTCCCATTAAAACCAGCGATTTACTTTCCTTCTCAATTTTATGAAGGAGAGGATCTATAAATTCCTGGGTGAACTCTGAAATAGGAAGGTCATGATGGCGGTAAACACATCCAACAATGACATTTTTTAGATTTTCTCGCTGAATTTTGAGAAGAGGACTCTAGCCTTTCAGATCTGTACAACATAGTGTTCAGATCATGCCTGGGCAGGAAGGGCAGTGTTTTGGAGACATATAAGCAAGTGCCTCTATTTTGGCTTTCACAAGGAGTGTGCATTGTATAGTAATCTGTCATCTTACAGCCAGCCGGAAAGGAGGAATCGTGGAGTCTAGTTTCAGAAATTCCAATGATGCTGAAGTCATTCCCAAGATCACATATGAGTTCCTTTAATTCCTCAAAATGGCAGTTTAAAGAGGAAACATTTAAATGGAAGAAGGAGAAGGACTATTTTAGTTTAGTGTCAAGGGATTTGAATTCCTCGTTGTCATAATATTTACAGTTGACTCCCCCTACCCCGGCTTCACTCTCTATTATCTCAGCGAAATTTACAGCTCTATTAAGGTCTTTCAAGTGGGATTTCAAGTCAAAGGTTTTCTTGTTTTTAGATTTGGATTTAGATTTGGATTTAGGAGGTTTGGATTTAGGTTTGGATTTCTTTTGTTTATTCTTTGCATTTAGGTCAGTACATTTAGGAGAACATTTATTTGCCATAGAGAAAGATAGAGAAAAAAAAACTGTAAAAATGAAAGAAAGAAAAGACTTGTTATTAAATGAACGCACGTGTGTGTGTGTGCCAACCTGACACACAAACAAGAAAATTGAGTGAAACAAGAAACCGTCGTTCGCACGCATTTCTCAAGTACCGTGGCAGAGAATAAGACAGGTAAGGGAAAATATGGCAAATCTAGAGGCAGAGTGCAAAACTTTGGCAAGATAGGTTGGAATCAGGGAAAAAAACGTGGCCCAGCGTAACCACAGCGAATCTGTCATCTTTGGTGTTTTGAAAAATGCGAGCGACGCAGTTTAGAAAGTTTATATTTTCACCGGGTTGGCAATCAATAAAAAATTACTCCGCAAGCAGCCTGTCAAACTTTATATCGGGAACAGATTTATAAGTTGCTGTTTAGAATTTACCCCAATTATGGCCGAGTTTTCGCTTTTCTTTAATCTAACTGTTTCGTTAGAGAACCACGTACTATGGATACGGCTACTAATCTTCTTTATTTTCCGTGCAATGAAAGCCAAGTTGTTAAAGTGACTGTTCAGGTTGGAACCAACATAAATCTCACATCCTACCAATCCGTGTTTGCTTTTATCAATACTTTGAAGCTTCTTTTTGTTAGGGAAGATTTTGTCACAGATCTTACGGTTAACTACACGGGTTATTGTTTTTCGTGGACCTTTGTCAGTGACCTTACCTATTCGGTGGCATGCCTCAATGTCTTCTCTGGTGATATTTACCCCTATATCCTTCATCACGCTCACAACTTTTGCTTCCAGCTTTCTTGAGAGACTGTCTCGAGTCCCTGTTATTTCTAAATTGTTCCTTCAACCATACTGTTTGAGTCTGTAATGCTCACTTTCCAGTTTCTCATACTTCTCGTGTTGGTTGTCTAGACGTTTCTTTAGCTTCTCGGTTGTTTTTTCGAGGGAATCGATCCTGTTTCTGAGGTCTTTATTTTCTTGTCGAAGACTTTCAACTAATTTCGACGTGTTCTTTTTTAGTTCTTTCAGGAAGATACGTCTCATAGTCAGGCAAATTTGTTTCGCTAGGCAGCCCTCCTCACTGTCTGGCAAGCCAGACATCAGTTCCTCAACATCTTCATCTGTGAGCGGAGTTTGGGGTTTGGAGGACGTGCCCGGTGGTGTGGTAAACAAACCTCCATCAGTCGGTGAAGACACCATCGTGTGAACTTGGAAATCCATAGAGTTCGATGGCGAGAATATCTGCTTGGCTTTTCGAGCTCTCTTTGGTCTTCCTTGTCATTTTGTAGGATCGTGGTGAATTACTTGTCAGGTTGGCTCAGGTCCATTCGATTCACATCTTCAGGTACGTCCTTTTTGATTTTGAAGAGCTCGAACACACTGCTCGGCGGTCAGACGCAAAGTGAAGCCACATTACACGTGTATGAATATGTCTTAACCATCTACAAACTACCAATTTCGGCACCACTCGACTCCTTCGTTATGAAGTGCTGCCATGTTGGATCAGAGTTGCTCTTCTTGTATGTTTTTTTAGATGTGGATAAGCAACCATGTGGGCAATCATACCTTGAACATTTGACGTTTGAAAGTTTCTCAAACCATTCTACCCGTGAATGATACAATAAACACTTTGTTACCTAGCACACTTTCGGAACTGTCACAGAATAATATATTTGAGGAATATGAGCCGGAAAAAATGAAATAGAACAGGCCTGGAAATTTTATTTTTAAATCAAGAATGGGATTTAATCAAAGTGTATTTGCAGCATAATTATTTTATCCCATATAGGGAAATAAAAACACTACAGAATACATAGAAATCTTGAAAGGGAAACATTTAGCATGATAAAACACGTTCCAATCACATTGAAGAAGAAAAAACAAAATCAAATTTTCTTTAAAATCTAAGGCAGATCTACATTAGTTTAATTTTTTATTGGTTTGTGAAAGATTAATGTCAAATGTTTTGGTAATGTTTTGAAAATTTTAGCATGTGTAGATACAGTGAATGCTTTGTTTCTTTTTTTCTTTTCAAATTTTGTTTGTGACCCACGTGGAGCTCCATCACTGATAATATTGGTAGATTTCATTCATTTACATTTAACAGTGTGAGAGAATTTCCAGAATATGCTGAAAGTTTCATATTTAAAAGTTTGTACATCATCGCATTAAATAATGTGAATTTGAAGCATATTTTTTTACAAAATAGTATGACAACCTGATTACTTTGATTTTTTATCGTAATAAAAATGTATTAACCGCCATTTTACCTTCACGGAAATATCGCGGTAACGAAACGATCATTTCCGCCAAATTTCCAGGCCTGAAATTATTGAACTGGTGGTCATTAACCTGAATGATTCATTTGTTGTAGCAATGGCTTTTGGGTTATGAACTCACTGATACGATAATGGTTTTGTGCGAGTCACACATCTATTTTCTGGCAAGCAAGAAGAAAATCGACTTTCTGAAACCAATTCAAGATGGCCAAGATAGAAAGGAGAATATTCCACCTGTCACATTACTACTTCGTAACAAGGTACGAATTTTTTCGTACAATTTTTTCGAATTTTTTATTTAAAAATTTAAATCTTCGTTGCACTACACTGTGTCTGTGCATCGAATATTGCCACAAAAAATTGAATGTGATTCTTCTTTTAATTTCTCTCCATGTTGTTTTGATTTGAAAACAATTTAAGACAAGGTAAGCATTAGTATGATGGTAAGACGTATCATAGTGAAGATTAATATGCTAAGCAGAACATTAATTATAATATATATATAATAATTTATGCTATGTTTCATTATTTGTGAATGAAAAATTCCAGTTTCTTTATGTTATAACCAACTGTCATAGAATAGTGTAATGAGTATTTTAAAAACAACTAGAACCCCTTAGGATTGAACAATTTCCGCATTAGTCCAAGAGTGATATCGATAGAGGTCAAACTAACTTAAACTACATTGCTTCCCTTTTTGGTCTACCATTTTTCAATTTCTAATGAAAACACTAATCAAATCGGTCTATTTGTACATCAATTCAGTAAAAAATATAGAAAATAATGTTATTTTAAACAAATCAAAATTTACTGTAAATGACCAATTTAGCGCCTGACGAATAAGCACCCCAGGGTCTGGGTTAAAATTTCCAATAAATGCCTGGGTGTTAAACAGTCATATACGGTATTTATAGTTTCAGAAAGAAATGATTTTCTCAGTTGGAATGTTTTTGAAAATATATAAGAAAACGGGTCAAACTGAGTCATTAAATGTCATTTGATAAAATACAATGCTGTTTTGGTCATAATTATAACACAAGAACAACAAAAACTTAGCAAACGAAGAAAAAACAATGAAAAACACAATTTGTTTTAACAACACTTCTAAAAAACATAGTCGAGGTTCCAAACAGGATTTTTTTGGAGACACACGCTTACCCTACTGTCCAATGGAAGATCTTTTTTCATCAAAATACAATACACCTTATTGGCCCTTTCTTACCGGTAATACAAAACACTCACATGTTATACACAAAAATTATACACATTTTCAGCAACGGGAATTATAGAAAATTGGTTAAAAATAACATAATTTTGATTTCTGTCAAAATAGTTCCAATTAACCAAACATGGACTGATTGATAACTTGGTTTTAAAAAATCATCTGTACCCTTATAGCTTATATAATATATAATATATATACCCTTATAGCTGCACATTTTACTCAAATTTTACTGTGCAGTGATACCGGCCTCTTGAATTTTGCCATTTACCGAATTTACTTGCTTTACTTATTTTTTATTTTATTCGAATATTGCTTCCTTAACATAGTTTTTAACACAATTTGTGAAGCAGATATCAAAATTGGTTCAAAATTGCTGTTTTGACCTGGAAAAAAAGTGAAGTAAAATTAATGTATAATATAATACATTTATAAAGTATAAACATGTTATTTGTTCCCACCATACCATTTAAATTCTTTACCATTAACAAAAAAGTCTAAACATTTATTAACCATAACGTAGACGGCTCAAAATATCAAAAATAAACAGCATCTTAATTTTGATGTTAATTCTCTTTAAGTAAGCGGCCACCTCAATGATCTTAGTTGGTAACTATATGAGGATATATGTATCTGGTATCTTTTATCAATTGTATCCTTTTGTTGCAGGCAGACAATGATGCTGAAAACTTGAAGAAACTTGTGGATGGAATGAAAGGAAGCAAAGAGGTAATAATGAATTACAAGATTTGCATCAACATGATACTTCGGGTTTTTTGGTTTTCGATTCAGATCATTTCTTGAGATATTTTACATTTCAAGTGTTACGTAAATCAACACCAATAAATAAATAAACATAAAAAATTAACAAAAATAAAAATATGATAGTCACCTTAATTTTAAAATCTTTATACTTTTTACATCTTCCACGCTTGCAAGCATCTGTGTCAGCTAAAACCAAACAAACATGATACTTCGGTTTTAGAGACATCTGACAAATGTCTGTACATGTATCATGTCTGTACAAATTTATCAAAATCGAAAGATACTTTGATCAACAGCAGTTCTTAAATGACATTTAGGAGCAGCCATTTAACATTATATACTCCTTGATACTTGATGATAAGTTATTCATATTCATGCTAAAACAGGATATCTATCTCCTGATCCGTTTTCAATTTTGTTTATGTTTATGTTCTATTTTTTTGTTTGTTTGATTTTATTGTTTGTTTGTTTTTTCAGTTGAGTTTTTGTCATTATTAGGGTAAAAACTGTGGCATATTTACAAAAGACAAGTTTTCAGGGGAGTTCGCAGAAAGTTGGAAAAAAAATTTTGATGCAAGTAAATTTGAAAAGGTAAAGAAACAAGCCTGTATTTATTTGTTATACTTGTTATAGAAGTGTTAAGAGATCTGAGTTACAACATTATTTCAGCAAAATAGGGCAAAAAACTTTTTTAATGGCTAAATCACCACGTTTGATTTGTTTGACGCAAATACTAACTGCGGCTGTTCATTCAAAATGTCTGCTATTTTCCCTGAAGTATAAGCTGCTATACTTTCTCCCCCAGTTGATTTTATGTGACAGATTCAAGATGTTTGTTATTGTGATTATTGTAGGTTGACCTGTCTTCACAGTTTGCATACATTCTATCTGTTAAAGAAGAAGCAGAATTAGGCTTCATACAGAAGGCTGCCTATGTCACTTCTACGTTGTTCGATAAGTTTTTTAAGCAGCAAGTGGTGAAAGTTGTGGATGAGGAAAAGAATGTAAAACATTCCAAACTTGCAAATCAAATCGAGCAAGCTCTGGATGGACGCAAATATATCGGAGCAGGAATGGATCCCGAGCAGGTTCGTTTTTCAATGCTATTTAAAAACAAACCTGTTTGTCAGCTGGTATTAGTTTGGTAGTCGCTATATTTTGTCAAACCCAGGGCTTATTCTAAGAAAACAGTGCATTTTTGGGGTAATACATAAAAAGGCACATCGAGCACCACTATTCTGTCAAAAAGGGCATTTTAACTCCTCACTACCCCCATTTAGAGTTTGTTTTTCATCGTTTTAGATCAAAATAAATTTTTGTGGGCATTGCATGTTGTAACCGCACCCATTTATGGTCTAATTAAAGCCCTGTGACCTTGTTGATTCATTATGGTTGTTGTTTTTTATATAGAAGAGATGCAAAAGGCATTTTATATTTGAAAATGTTTAAGAGGTGTTTATACTTTTTAATGTTTAGGTGGAAATGTGTTATGCTCCCATCATTCAAAGTGGTGGAAAATTTAACCTGAAGTTTAGTACTGTCAGGTGAATGTCATCATCTAAATCTTGATACAACAGCAAAACAAGCTTTTTGTCCATTTCCAGGGAAGGAAAATAAAATTAAAAAGTAGCCGTGACAGTGTAATAATCCAATAATCAATCTGATATTAGAACGACCTTCCATTATTATTCTTTAATACTTTTTAGAAGTTTCAACAGATCCACCCTTGTCCTGAACATAATGGGTTTTTTTATGAGTTTTACGAGTTTTTTTGTTTTTGTTTTAGCTCCGATGAAAAGCTCCATTTTGGTGTCATCACTTGCTCTTTGGGAGTTCGTTATAAATTTTACTGCTCCAATATTGTTCGTACATTGATGGTTGAACCTACACAGGAACAGCAAGACCTATACAACTACTTGCTACGTGTTCTTGAGTTTATTGTGGATAAGTTAAGAGCGGGTAAGTAAAAACCATCTTTATCACCATCTTGGGAAAATATGTCCTCCTTCACGGTGTTTAAAGATAATTACGCCCGTTCTGTTAGAATTCTGTAAGAATTTAAATTGGAATTTTTTGAAAAAAACTGTTTAGCTGTCCCAAAGTTATTTCATTTGCTTTTCCGACTCTAACCTCAATAACCCAGACCGACTTTATAAGGTTTACACCGCAAAGTTAGGAAAAAATGAGAAAAAATGAGCAAGTTATTTTATGATCAAATTAACTGCTTAAAAAGATTTTCTTATTTCATTCCTATTTTACAACCTAATTATAAAAAGCTCAAGCTCTCTTAAATTCATATTTTACCTCCAAAACATTATGATAGAGAGTTTCCAGTTACTTTCTCAAAAAATGTGAGTTGGTGAAGAAGTGTATTGTACCCTTTGTCGCATCACATAACTACTGGCATTACCAAAATTTGTTTTCAAACATGGTAATTTGTTTACATGTGTTGCTAAGATTCCACCTGTTTTTTCCAAAACTTTCTTTGTAGGTGTTCAATTATCTGATGTTTACAATGCAACCATAAAGTATGTGGAAAAAACAAAACCAGAATATAAAGAAAACTTTGTCAAAAATATTGGGTATGTTTTCATGTTTTGTTGGGTTTTTTTTGTTGAGTCTCATGAAGGAAGCTAATTCTCACATTTTTTGTCACTCATGATTTGACAAATCCTGATAATTATGAATCATTCAAAGTGCAGTCTTCTCCATCTGACTCTCACTCGTTTGACTGAAACAGAGAACACTCTCACTCATGCTGACACTTACTAATTTCAGGGTAAGGGATTGATCGCTTGCACTGTTGATTGATTTTCTCATAAAAAAAATGGTGAAATTTTCTCCGTAGAGGACAAAATACATCTAAAAATGCACACTACTAAAAGCAATAAAAAAAATGAAATTTATATGGAACTGTTTAAAATGGAGAGAGAGATATTATATTCTATGAAAGCCTTTTTTATTTTGTCATAGTTTTGTAACTGGCATCGAATTCCGAGAAGGCTCACTGATACTTGACCAAAAACATAACCAAACTATAAAAAAGGGTAAGTGACCTCTTTCGCGATGAAATCAAACGCATACAATAGCGAAAAACATTCTTGTGAATTTTATTTCTGCCCTTAAAGCTTCAAATTGAATTTTGAATATTTTTGCTATAAGATATCCATCTGAAATGATTTTTTTCCAGGCATGGTATTCAGCATAAATATTGGCCTTACAAATTTAAAAAACAAAGAAGCCAAAGTTGAAAGTGAGAAGACATACGCATTATTTCTCGGTGATACAGTGTCTATAAATGATAACGAACCCGCTACTGTCTTGACCACGTCAAAGAAACAAATGAAGAATATAGCATTATTTCTAAAGGTTCAATTTGTTTTTTATGTGTTTGTTTTGTTTTGTTTTTTCATCAACCGTCATGTGTGCTTTATTAAATTTGTCCAATCTCAGTAGTAACCAAGTGGAGTCGTGCGGACTTGACTTTGGAGGACTTTGAACATGCTCTGTAGTCGAATGGATTTCCACTAGCGGAATTGTACATGCCAAATTAAAGCGGACTACGTAAAAAGATTTTTATGAATTATTTCACGATGTAATTGGGGCCTATTATGAATGCTTCTCAATTATAATGAACTCAGTGAATCTATACAACAGCAATTATGTATGTGTAAACAGGGTGCTAAAATAGTTGATCACTTCTATTCTCGATATCCATGACGTAATCTTTTTCGACGCCGTGAATTACGATATCCGAATTCCGCCATCATTGGTGGCAAAAAGAAAACAACTCATTTCACTACTGCCAGACTGCTGTTGAAAAAAACTGAGATGGTGAAGTCTTGTAGTGTTAATGGTTGTACCAACAGATTTTCAAAAGAAAAGAAAATAACCTTCCACAGTCTTCCGAAAGATAACGAGCGAAAGTTGAAATGGCTGACTTTCCTAAACAGAAAAGTGACACCAAAAACGGTTTATATATGTGGTGAACATTTTATTACTGGCGAAAAAAGTAATGACAAGAACCATCCAGATTATGTTCCAACTATCACGAAATCCAAACACATTTCTAAGTCTCCTTCCAAGTTGTTGGCTTCTTCATCTTCCCTGCGAAGGTCAATGAGGTATAAGAAGATTATAAATTCAAGGCTGCAAAATCACCATCATTGTTGCAAAAATAAATATAGCAAGCAAAGTGAAGTTTCTGCAAATGATCAGGTTGAAAGTCCTGTTGTTGAAGAAAATGTAAATGAGCAGGTTGTTGGGGAGCCCCATCTTTCAGATGCAGAAAGGATTCAGCAACTTGAAGACATTATTTTCAAACAAAAATTGAGGATCGAGAAATTGGAATCAGAACTTGTTTCTTCAAAAAGAACAATACATGCTTTAAATACAAGCAAACATAAATTGAACACAAGACTTTGCACACTAACGAAATGCAATAAAAATTTGAATATGAAATTGCTACATGCAAATGAAACTCTGAATAATTCTTTCTTTAAATCTGTTGATGATGTAAAGAAAATTAGATTTTATACTGGCCTTCCTTCCTTGGAAATTTTTGATTATGTTTTTGAGCTGGTTAAGGATCATGTTGACCGTGATGATACACATGCAAAATTATCAAGAAAACAGGAGTTCATAATTGTTTTGATGCGTTTGCGTTTGGGATTACTAGAGGAAGACTTAGCCTATAGATTTGGTGTTGCTCAGTCAACAATCTCACGAATATTGTCAAGATGGATCAGTGTGATGGCTTCAAGGATGTCATTTATAATCCAATGGCCTGAAAGAGATCAACTTTGCAAAACCATGCCTTCCTGTTTTCGTGACAATTTCAAACAGTGTGTTATCATTTTAGATTGTTTTGAGGTCTTCATTGAGAAACCAAGTGACCTCACTGCTCGAGCTCAAACATACTCCCAGTATAAGCATCATAACACCGTGAAAGTTTTGTTGGGAATCACACCACAAGGAACTATTTCATTTGTTTCAGAACCTTGGGGTGGTCGTACTTCGGATGTGCACTTGACCAATAATTCAGGTGTTCTTGAAAACCTAATACCTGGAGATGTTGTTATGGCAGACAGAGGTTTTACAATTGCTGAATCTGTTGGCTTATATTGTGCTGAGCTCAAAATTCCGCAATTCACGAAAGGAAAAGCACAACTCAATAAAAAGGACATTGATGGTACTCGAGATCTTGCAACTGTACGGATACATGTGGAAAGAGTGATTGGTCTGTTGAGAAACAAATATACCCTTTTGCAAAAAATTTTACCAATTAAAATGTTGATGAAAAAATCTGATGGGACATGTACCCTCTCTGAAATTTTGATCATTTGCTCAGCATTGTGTAACCTAAATGCATCTGTAGTTCCTTTGGATTGAATAAATTTGTATGAATAAGGTACATTAACTACTGAAATGATTTCTACCTCTTACATATCAGTTTTAGTGATTTTCCGGTTGTTTTTCTTTTTGCGGCTGCAATACGGACAAAACCATTTCTTTTTTGGCAGGTTTTCAATACCTAAGCATGAGATGTGATACGACTTTACAACACATGATTTATCGGCACAAGTAATAATTTCTGAATCGACAGTTCCCTCACACATGCATAAAATTTCAGCATTGTTCTCTTTGTTATTTTTTAATTCAGGAAGTGGAATATAGCTTCTAGAATACCATCGACCAATTAGTTCTGGTAAAATTCCAAAAACGTAGAACTTCGTTGCTATTTCAATTTTTTCCAGTAGGAAATCAATATCTTTATGAATCACTTCACATAAGCAATACGACTGACTATAGACAAAAAAGTAGCACATATCTAGCTTTGACATCATCATTTGTAACTGGACTTGGTAGTAATATTGATGATTCTGCTTTAAGTAATACTTTCCATCTGGCCTGTACTCCATACAAAAACTTTTGTCGGTTTGAGCTAATTCGACTGCACTTTTCTCAAGGCATTTCATTGGACATTTAACTTCAATTATGTAAGGCTTTTCGCAACATGAGCACCTCATTATACCATCTGGGGAGGCCCCAAGAAATGGAAAGTCACAATTGCGAATTAGACCTGATTCTTTAATTTCAACATCTTTATGTTCATTTTGTAAATATAATTCCAAACATGATAAAGCTATTTTTTCATTTTCACAACCATATCTTGTAGCAGCAGTGGAAAATTTATTTTTTTGAGGATAACATACTTGCAAAATTAGACTTTTTGAAGGTTGGCAAACATCAGAATGACAGCATGATTTAAATTGACTAGCTGTGATTACACCTGCGCGTGCTTCAAACCAAAGGTTAGAGTTGGACTGTTCTCTTGTGTGTTTTTCAACCAAATCAACATCTTCTTGGGTGATTTTTAGGGACAGAAATTTTGTCACACATTCTTGAATAAGTTCATGATATAAGACATTTTCATATTTTTTGTCATGGAATTTGAATAAAATTTTTTCTAATCTTGATTTTACTGGAATATATTCATTATTATGAGGTGGTATCAGTCTCAGAATAGCTATATCTTGTCCTGTGTGGGCAAGCTTTTCAAAAAATGTTTCTTTTTCTTCTGTTGTTGGCTTTGAAGCTTGATGTTTAGGGTATTTAGGAGGTAGAGGTTTTGGTTGGGAAACTTCAGCTTCTTCAAATTTTCTTTTTGCATCTTGAAAGTTTATTTCGGACAACTTAGCAAACGAAACTTCTTTTACACTGGGAGGCAACCAGGCATTTGGGAGTGAAGTACATGAATCTAGGCCTTTTGATGCTCTCTGGTTATACTCTGATGTTAAGTAAAGGTAGAACATGATAGCTGCAACATGGGAACAAGCTTCCCCAAGTCCAGCCATACATGTGCAATGTGCATTGATGATTTCACCATTCGACTCGATTCCCAGCCAAGCATGAATTGGTGTTTTTGTGAATTGACTTTGATCATGTCGAACTCGTCCTGCTACAAGATAATTGTTCTTGATAGTTTTAATTTTAACATTGAACACTAATCCACTAGTGACATATTTGTAGGCGTCTAAGGACTTGTAAGCCTTTAGACTACCTTTTGAATATTGGCCAGGAGAATTGATTAAGTAGCAAAAAATATCAGCAAAGGACAGGTTTGGCCATTTAAACACATCTTTTGTCAGATTGAAGTCTTTTTCATCTAAGGAAAGAGGATCGTCTGAGATTTTTAGCTGGAGCAACTTTTGCTCATATCTTTTCTTGGACACTTCATCTAGGTCGTCATAAAATTTTGATCTTTTTGCAGAAGGATTTAACATGTTGTGACTGCTATTGCAGGAATGCTGTGACCGATTTGGCTTCACTTTGGGGTTTGTTTACATTTTTTTTGCCACCAATAATGGCGGAATTCAGATATCACGAAATTCACGGCGTCGAAAAGATTACGTCATGGATATCATGAATCCAGTATACATGTACCATCTTCAAACAAGTGAATTGTCACTGAATTAAGTTTGAGAGTAACAAAGTATTTTTATACTCATGAGTGAAAAATGTTGTTCCTAGAATGAAACAGACAACTGCTTGTTATCTTGCCAATATCTCAAATTTTTAATGCATATCTCAATGTTTTCACTTTCATCTATTATGCAACTGGATATTCCTCAAAATACATGTGCAAGCTGTTAACACGTGCTCTGAATTTATTTTTAAAAAGGATGAAGAAGAAATGGAAGAAGATGACAATAATGTTGAAATCGACGAGAAGTTCCTTCCTGAAAAGAAGCAACGTGAAATATCGGCTGAAAACAAACGGAAAGACCATCAAAGAGAGTTGGCACATCAAATCAATGAAGAAGCTCGAGTATGTCTTGTTTTAATGGTTCTATCCCACTTCTTCTTTGTTTTTAACAACATTATAACGAACGTGATGGTATTTTAGAAACGTATGTTAGAAAATGCTGGTGACAAAGGATCCAATAAAGTGTAAGTAAACAGGTGTTATTTCTTTCACCGCTCAGTGTAAGTCAGGGTTATGTTAGTAGTGACTTTGCTAGGGATTGATGATTTATTTTCATTGAGACCTAAACTCCACATTTTGAAAGTATTGTGTCTGCCTACTACCATTTTGTTATTTGTAGAACGTTTCGAACAAATATTGCCTACAAAAACAATGCTTTGATACCCCGTGATAATGACGTACAAGATCTAAAAATATTTGTTGGTATGTATAGTTACTTAATTTTCTTGGTTTCATTTCATCTTGAATCTGTATTTTTCACAGCCTGATACCTCAACACATATTCTGCATCACTGCATTTGGTTGGTTTATTTTTAGACCGTAAATATGAAGCGATAATTTTACCCTTGTTTGGACTTCCCACTCCTTTCCATATTTCAACAATAAAAGTAAAGCTTTTTTTTTTTTTCATTTTAGACGCAATTAAGATATTTTAATCGCAAACCCATCTAACACAATTTTTTCCTTTCTTTAGAACGTAAGCACAAGTATAGAGGGTGATTATTCGTACTTAAGAATAAACTTCTTCTGTCCTGGAAGGTACGTGTCCCCCTCCCCCTCCTCAATCTTTCTTTTTCAATATTTTACAGATCACTAATTGGGAATAATGCAGTTTAATGAAATGGCTGCATTTGAAAAGCTTGTACATTTTAGAATTCTTTTCTAACAAACTTTTGTGTTTTTTATTTTAGTTCTTATGGACGGAGTGATGGAAATCTCTTTTCAAATCCTGATGCAACTTATGTGAAGGAGATGTGAGTTTATTTATCTTATTTGGCGGGTCATGGAAGTGCTGTCTTTATGTTGTCGATTTTTAACTTTTATGCAATTTTTTTTTCTTTTTCATTCCATTTCCATCATTTTGTTACAATAAGAAAAACAATAGAAAACATTTCCTGGTATTTTCATTTTGAACAGGTGGCTTAAACCTGTTCAAAATTTAGAAATAACTAAAAACATCAAATTTATTCCAAAAATGTCAAGCGCCATGAATAGGAAGAGGGATTATATTACGTTAAATTTTCTAGTTATGAATAACTGCTACCTGGAACATAATGTGTTTATTGCGATATATATACAATTAGATGGACTGCTCTGATAAGATCATGAAAGCCCTCCATATAATGGTCCATAAAATGCTCACGTCCGATCAGTAGTCACTTAAAAAGTCCTGGACTATTTTTTCTGGTCCTAATTCTATTTGAAATCATTCAAAACCTGTTTGCCTATTGTGTCTCGCCAAAAACCTAAAAAATTAAAAAGTTAAATTAAATTCTTTCCACTAGTGATTTTCTCCAATCGACAGTCACCTGAACTGTTTTCCCTGGAAGCAGTTTTATGGTACATTTTATTCACAATCTTGTTGATTCTTTTGTTCTAGAGTATACCGAAGTTCCAATATTAAAGAAGGCGGTAGCCCTTTCGCACCAGCTGCCAACTTGAACAACGCTTTCCGTTTGATAAAAGAATTACAGAAAAAATTCAAAACCAGAGAAGCTGAAGAGAAAGAAAAAGAGGTATGGTAACTAAGCAGGTGTCACTTTTTTTTGTCAGTATTCCATTTTGTCAACTGAAACTGATACTCGTTATTATAAAATAACATTACCTTTAAACTGTTTAAAATGAAAATGATTTCTGTTGTTGTAACCATACTCATAAGAAAATTCCCTGGACACTTTATTTTGCACTCATTTTGATCACATGATATTAAATAATTACTTTGCATTGGTTGTAATAAGTTATGTGATCAAGTGAGTGCAAGATATACTGTGAGTGTCCAGACATCGGGGAATTTGCGAATGTTTTCACATACTCTTTGGTTGTACTTCACTCCTATTTTTACCAACTTTGCTTTTTTACCATAATTTCTCATGTATAATTCTACTACAGGGTATCGTTAAACAAGAAGATCTAATTATACACAACAGTAAAGGCAATCCACGTCTAAAGGATTTATACATACGACCGTCTCTCACAAGTAGGAAATGCTTGGTTAGTATTTTTGTTATTGCAATAAATATTTCCTTTATATAACTGAAATAACTGAAATTGCTTTAACTCCTTTAAGAAAATATGAAATATGAAAGTACACCAACCAATTCTATTAGGCTTCTCTATTGCATACTCTCTTTCTCATGAAATAACCTGTAAGTATTATGATCCAGAAACACATAATTTTCCCAATCCCCCTCTTCTAGGGTAGTTTGGAGGCGCATGTAAACGGTTAGTAACTACTCATTTTGAATTTTCTTATACTTGTTCGGTGTTTGCTTATGTTGCATCTTTTTTTCCCGAGAGTGGGAACCCAGTGGGCAAAATCTTCAAACAGTCTATGGGGAGGAGTTTTATCTATAGGAATGGCTGCTGTTTCTATAAAAAAAAAACACTCCTCCACAGAGACTTTGTTGAATTCCAATTTGTCGAAATTGAATTGTTCATAATTCTCTCTCACTATATTTTTAAAAAACGGTTAAATTCATTTCACTACAATTGTTAAGAACTTGATTGATTGGCGTCACTTGGAAAAATGAAAAAGTTCAATGTGTTCATCTTTTAAATTGTAGCCCATAATTTGAATTGAATTTGACAAATTTGATTCGATAAATTTGATCTTGCCTTGCCCGCTAAAGGTTTATAGATAATAATCCTGTATAAGTTGTGTGTAACTAGAGTTATTGTGTACTCTAGGTTTCCGATACCAAACTATAAAGGGTGACAAAGTAGATATCTTGTATAAAAATGTTAAACATGCTTTCTTCCAGGTAAGTAAATACATTTTCATGCTTTTTATAAGCACAAACATCTGCCTGATCATATCGTATCATATTATCCTCTTTTTTTTCAGCCATGTGATGGTGAAATGATTATCTTGCTGCATTTCCATCTAAAAGTGAGTTTAAAACCCTTTTAAGATGTTCAAACTTTGTTTTGTGTACTGCATGCCTTGGAACCTAGACCCAACTTAACATAATGTGATATACCTGCATCAAGTCAAAATATTTATAGAATAAATAACTGGTTAGTAGAAAATTATTTCAAATCAGTTGTTGATGATTTTTTTGTACACATTACGGTGCACACTACCAGCTGATTTTTTAAAATTTCATATGTTTATTTCTATCAGCTGATGAAACAAACCCATTATAATTCACTCCCAAAAGAATTCATGTTCATGATTGAAAGACAATAATAAATTACGATAACGTGACAATATAGGTAAAAAACCCGCAGAACTTCATGCAACTTTCCTGGCCAGTTAGATATTCTATGAAGCCCTGTATCATGTTGCTGTAAAAATCATGTTCCATGTTAATTTGTTAGCTTCTTGCTTGTTGTTACTTTGGGGAAAAGTTTAGGAATAAACGAAGGCCTCTTATGACCGACACTTGATTCAGGTTTTACAAACTCGATATAATGAAAGTATATTCTACTGACTATAAATTTATGGTGAAAAGTCTGAAAGATTACATTACGTCTGAAAGACCTGTTAGTAACTTAACTAATCCAGACGATATATATATATAAAAGTTTCTACCATAAACTTAGATGAAGAAAGATTGTTATGAGTTACCACACATGGGTGTTGTGCGACGGCAAACATTGATTTTTGAGGAATGTAGTATAGGGGGACACCATTCCACTGTGTCAAATATTTACATTTCTGTTTGTTGTCGAAGTAATAATAAAAAGAAAAAGAAAGATTAGGCAAGTGCGTATGGTAAAGTTAGATTAGTTAAAAGTCATTAAAAATAACTTTGTCAGTGTGTGAAAGACGTAGACATATAAGAAGAGATATGATCATATTTTTGCTTTTGTTTTATTAAGGTTAGTCTCTATGATACAGGTTGCAGATGTGAAGTAAAGTTAAATAATGAGGGTTTTTAATTCACAAGTTCTTTTTCTATATAATGGCCGGGTGGACTGCAACAATACTGAGAAATGAATCGATTAAAATGTTTTACCCGGGCAGCTAGTATAGTAAACTTAGGTGAAGAGTGATTGTGAGTTGAATTATAGGATTATAATAATATTTTACTTAAATAATTTAGTTGCTTAGAGTTTAACGTTTTTTAACATTTGTTTTTAGCACCCTATTATAATTGGAAAGAAAAAATACCGTGATATTCAATATTTCACAGAGGTGAGCCGTTTTCTACCGCTAATGCATATTTAACTAGCACAATAACAATAGTATATTGTACTTGTGTGTTTATGTTAGAAGCTACCTTATCATTGTAGGTTGGGGAGATAACCACAGATTTGGGTAAGCGTCAACACATGCACGATCGGGACGACCTTCATGCTGAACAGGTATATAAAAAAGACCAGATGATATTCTGGTACTGAAGTTTTAGTTTACATTTTTGTTTTGAATACGTAACTTAACATTTTCAATTTGTATTTGTATATAGGCTGAAAGGGAACTACGGCAAAGATTGAAAGCTGTGTTCAAAAGTTTTATCGAGAAAATAGAAGGTCTGACACATGGTCAAATCGAGTTCGATGTACCTTTCAGGGAACTCGGGTAATTAGCCACTTTTACCCTCTTTAATTGCCATCACCATAACATTAAGGTTCTCAATGTCATGGTGATGGCAATTTTTAGGTATTTGTATGATGTTATATTATGTTTGAGATACATTAATGTCAGTACCTCCTCAAATGAAAAGCCTGCACCCAGTGGGCAAAATCTTCAAAAAGTCTCTGTTGAGTAGTGTTTTTTTATAGGAATGGCAAGCAATATACCTTGCTGTCTCAATAAAAAACTCCTCTACAGAGACTTTTTGAAGATTTTGCCCACTGTTCATTCTAATAACATCAACCATGTCAACTATCAATCATGTCAACTTTCTTGTTGACGTTAATAGGGTTGCAGGCAATTGAATGGTATGTTTTCTTTCATAGCTTTTCAGGTGTTCCGTTTAAGAGCACTGTTCTTTTGCAACCCACAACACATTGCATTGTTAACTTAACTGAACAACCTCCTTTGATCATAACTCTGGATGATGTAGAGCTTGTCCATTTCGAAAGGGTGCAGGTAAGTGTCAAATCACTTTGCTGTTATATCAACTTGCTGTACAACCAGATACAACACTATTTGGGTTGAAAGAAATTGTAATATGGATTTTTTATTTGGTATTCTTTAGTTTCACATGAAAAATTTCGACATGGTGTTTGTATTTAAAGACTACACAAAAAAGGTATCAATGATAAGTGCTGTACCAATGACGTCGTTGGATTCCGTCAAGGACTGGCTCAAGTAAGAATGCTTTCTTATTAGGCAGACAATAATTCTTTATGATTAATCTATTATTATCTGATTTCAAGCCGTTTTCCGTGCTTGCATAGATGGGTTGAAGTGATTCTGATGCTTGACTTTCATGTCACTATATTTTTATCCTTACTGACTTTCTTATTTCTCATTAAGTATTTCCTTGCTACTTTACTTCAAGTTTTTTAATGCCAACCCCTTCCAAAAAACTGTCATCAACCAGAATATCCATGCATTTACTAGGCATTAACTTCATTTCTTTCTATAATGAACAAATTCTGTGCAGGGAGTGTGTTTTCCGACAATGCATTAAGTCAAAATCAAAAGTTTTCTCGCCGCCAACCATCATGCCAACCATCATGCCAACCATCATGCCAACTTTGCGGAAAACTTTCTTCTTGATTGACACTTTTCTTTTTTTTTCTTCATACTTTTAATGTTTTACGGACAAAAACCACATAATAACAAATATTTCCTAAAAACGAATACAGTATATCATTTGTTTTATGAGTGCACCGGCTCCTTAAAATAACACTCTCTAAGAAATGCACAAAATCCGAAAATGTTGCAACTAAGTTATTATAGTTAAGGTCAGGGTTATAATGACCAAACCATTGCAGCCTCCTATGTTCTACACATTCTCTTAAGCTATTTAGCAGTGTTCTACTTCAAATTCCCATTTTTTCTCTATACAGTTCATGTGATATTAAATACACAGAAGGAATACAGAGTTTAAATTGGACCAAGATCATGAAAACAATTAATGACAGCCCAGAACAGTTTTTCGAAGATGGTGGATGGTCATTTTTGGAACCCCAAAGTGAAGTAAACATATTTTTGAGTCTGAACTGTTAGATTTTTCATTTTATAGACCTTTCTCAAATGTATTTTAATATAATCTTATTTTTAATTTGGTTGTCAGTGCAGACCACTTTTCTGTGTTACTTCATGAATAAACTTTTCACGAATTTCTGTTCTTTAAACAGATATTTTGACAAATTGTCCTGTCAAAACCTCGTTTTGATGTGTTTATTTCTTCACGGTAATGATTTTATTTATAATTGATTCACTGTAAATTGCTGTGGTAGAATTTGCAACAACTTTCCAACAAAGAAACGAGGACAACCCAGGCAAATACGACGCAAACAGAAATGCAGGAATGGTTTATTGCCCCACAGCGATTTGCAGTTTTAAGAAAAATGCATGTTATGTATAAAAAATTAATTTGAAACAATGTAACATACCAAAAGGAGCTATATACTGACAACCAAGTCAAAATACACCGACCTCCCGATATCCGAAGAAACGAACGGGCGGAACTGGTTTACTCGATTCCCACTTGAATTGGGCTGTACTGGCCTACTGGATACCCACATGAATTGGGCGGTACTGGATTACTCAATACGCACATGATTTCAATTGCATGTTTTTTATCATTTGCAGGATGAAGGTGGAGAAGATGATGATGATGATATTGATGATGACGAATTTAAACCACAAAGTAGTTCAGATAACGACGACGACGACGAAGATGAAGATGATGACGAATATGATTCTGGTGATGCAGAATCTGAAGATGATTCAGGTATTTCTTTTTAAAAGAAGCCCATGGACAATGGAAAGAAGTTTTGTGAATTTAATTAATACCGAGGGAGCCCACCATAGATTCTCCATTATTTTTTACTTCTATTCAAAACTTTGTTTCTCCTCTCCTCTCCTCTCCTCTCCTCTCCTCTCCTCTCCTCTCCTCTCCTCTCCGTATTCATGATTACTGTGTTCTCCGTTAGTAGACTTTGACTAAGCCATTTTGTTGTTCGATATAAATTTAAATGAATAACCTTGTCATAATGCTTTAAAAGGAGTTTTTAAAAGTGGTCACGTTCCTTCTCCTTTTGTTAGACTATGGTGAAGATGATCTTGACAGTGACGAATCAAGCGGAAAGGACTGGAGCGACTTAGAAGAAGAAGCTAGAAGAGGTATGTTGAGGACTGAAGTGCACTGTTGTTATACCATGTATTCATAAATCCTTCCTATACTTTAGTGACCCTTTTTACGCCTGCCCTTAATGGCGTTAAAAGGGCCGGCGTTAGATGTTAGTCTGTGAGAGTTTGACCGCGGGATTTTAAAAAATAGCGCCTATAAAATACGCCTATAAAGACCGGCGTAAAAAGGAGATAGAGGGTTAGTAATAGTCTTTGCATTCCTGACTGATACACCTATCACTTTCATTCAAGCCAGTGGGCAAAATCTTCAAAAAGTCTATAAGGAGGAGTGTTTTCTATTGGAATGGCAAGCAATATCGCCTGATGTTTCAATAAAAAAACACTCATCCACAGAGACTTAAAGATTTTGTCCATTGGTTATCGAGTTCAACGATCTAGTTGCGAAACATTCGTTTAAACTTGATTGAGTTTCGTGTCTATATTTATAAATTGTTGAGGTTCAAAAAACTGTTTTCTAAATGGTCTAATGACGTAATTAATTCCGTAACGACTCATTCAACCACGATATATATATACTTATCTTGTTATTGTTTATAGACGACCGTGAAAGAGATCGTGAACCAATTGTAACCAAAAGCTCATCAGGAAAACGTAAACGGGAGGAAACGCCAACGAAAGGAAAGAAGAAGAAGAAGCACAGATAAGATTTCATAACTCCAATTTCATAACTCCTTGTTGTTCAGTTCTTGAGATCGAAAGAAGTTCCCTTTTTATACGACACGTGACATTTGTGTCTCGTTTGATTGGTCGACGAGACAATTCAAGAGAGACGGTAAAAAAAGGGACAAATACATTGTAGAAAGTTTTGTAAAGACAAGTTAATAAGTTTTTATCTCTTCATATTGTCTGTGTTTTTGGTTTTTTTCTAGAGGAGAAAACTGTAAAAAAATTTGGGAAATCTGATGTTATGTATTAGAACATGATTGTGACTTCAGACCTTTTATTGCGTATCGTGAACGTATCTTTTGTGTAGGTTGCTCAATGAGTGTGTTAATTTAACAACATGCGATCATTAAACTTTTTGGTTGAAAGTCTTTCTTTTTCGTTTGAAAGAACGAGGCATTATATAACCATTACCTTGTTTAACCCAGTCAGAAATAACAAGGTTTTCACCGCAAACTAGTGATGATTGCATCTTGTTACATTTACATATAGCAATGCATTGTTCTTCTATAATGATGCATGCTTTCTTGGAAGCGTTTATAAAAACATTTTAGGATAAGGCCAGGGAAAGACATGTTAAACATGTTTTTTCCAATATTCCGTCTGTGTTGGTTTCGTTTCGTACCGTCGCAACTACGACGAGAACGACGACAGGAACGTGAGAGAAACAAAAGACTTTTCTATGATGAAGTGAAATGTTATGTACAAATCTCATCAAGGACATCGTTTCACTATTTAACAGGTGTTAAAAAATGGCCAAACCAACTGATTTTTTCTTGTACTGGGGATCTGGAAGCATGCCTTGTATGCAACCAATGATCGTCTTGGAAGAGAAAGGTTTCTCCGGATATGGGAATAAGTTGATCTCCTTTTCAAACAAAGAGCATAAAAGCGAAGAGATTCTCAAGCTAAACCCACGTGGTCAGGTAGAATATTTATTTTTTAGTCGTCTGTTGAGTTTTGTCGTCTGATTTTGTCGTGATGAAGAGTTAGCGACGTTTACACTATTCGATTAATTGAAGCGATTTTGATAACAAATAGTTCGATTTTTGTATTATGGTTCTAATCACTCCAATTAATTGAATAGTGGAAACACTGCTGTAGTCAAACCAAAAACTTTGTTAACTGCTAGCAATGAGGGTGAAGGCCGAAATAATTTTGAAAACCCTAGTTGGATGTCACAAGTCAGCTAGACAACCTCCCATAAACATCAATCCATCTCTCAAGCTGAGTTGATTGATTTACCCTGTTAAGTCTCGCTGGATAGGCCAGGTATTGAATTCTGACCTTCCCCATCGGGTAGGCGAGCACTCAATCACTAATCCCACCGTTCCCATGCAAAAAAAACCAGATATTCATTATATATATTTATATTTCTTTTAAAGGTACCTACATTCAAACATGGTGATATCATTGTGAACGAATCCAAGGCAATATGCCATTACTTAGAGGTAAAGAACTGGAATTTAAACACTCCACCAGGCCTGTTTTCCACTAGGTGAAATGTTACGCTTGCAGTTTCTGTTTTAAAGAATTTTCCGCCATAAAAAGCGTCCTCGGAAATGAAGAATTAAGTTCAACTTTTCCATTTATTTCACTTGATGGCTCCGTTTCTTGGAGGGCGACGTTTTAAAGAGGGCGGAGGAAATGTTCTAAACTATAACTATTAGATGTTTTTATTTTAATATTCTTCATTTTTTGTAATTTTATTTTTCTAATCTTTTGTAATTTTTTATTTCCTTATTTTCAGTCCGAGTTCAAAAAACAGGGCACCCAGTTGATACCTGATGATCCGGTCAAAAAAGCGCTTGTGTTGCAAAGAGCCTACGAGGTAAGAAGACTTTCGTCTCGTTCACTAAGAATTCTATATTATCTGGTTTCTGGTTTCACTTTGGAGTACAAAGACCAAGCTGTAGTAACTCGATCGTTTTTCCGTAATTTTTTTAAGTTTATTAACTCTCTTGACCTTCACTTCCTTTTTAGGCTGAAAATGTTCAACAGAAAGGAATTCGAGATATCTTCTACTATGTTTCATTCTCCAAGAAGGAGGACATCGACGATGGAGTGTTGGAACAAAGAAGAAAAGTCCTTGCAACTGAATTGGAAATCTGGGAGAAATACCTTTCTGACAGCGACTATCTGGTTGGCGATTCGTTCACCATGGCGGATGTGTTCTTTTTCACAAGGTTGTGTGTCTTAGTACGTGGCAGTCTGCCGTTGGACTCCCGGCCAAATTTGAAACGTTATTACGAGAAACTGAGCCAACGACCTTCTATTCAAGCATCTTGGCCGCCACATTATAAGGAGAGCCCACCATCAAAAGTCTTCGCGTTAGTTTAAACGTACTCTGCCAATGTAAGGATTAGCCTCGTCTTGAGCTTCTTAAGGATGATATCGAAGAATATATTGTAGTTGCTATGTATAATAATCACCAGGCTTATTTTTGTACTTTCGTTTTTTTAGTTTCTTAGCTATCTTTATTTATTTTTTTACTGATTCGGCATTTTTTGTTACTAAATTGAAAGAAAGGGACGGAGTTTTGTTAAAAATGACAATTAAAGATGTTATTCCGTTGTTGTTTATCTGTGGGTATCTCTCTTCTCAGACAACTGCTTCTTTTTAATCCGAATTCCTTTTTTCTTTTTGGTTTTCGTGTTTTTGTTTTTGTTACTTATACATAATATTCTTACGTCATATAATTTCTTATTGTTCAGGTGAAAAAAAATCTTCAAATTTTCATGAATTATTGTTCTGTCGCTATCCCTTTATTACGGTGAGAAAACCGAATATCCTTCTTGTTCTAAGTACCTCGTTTTTCGAGATATTTTGAAGAAATAAAGTAAATCTGTAACCTTCCGTCTGACTCTATTCCTCACAAACACGTGCACGACTCGATCTGATCGCTTCGTGACAAACACGTGCACGACTCGATCTGATCGCTTCATGACAAAAATAGTCTCTGTCTTAAGAAACAGGGCCTTAACTCTTCGTCCAAACTTTGTTTTTGTTGAAATGAAACTAATACATCAAAATTCCTAATTTCTTTGGAAAATGCTTTATAATTCTATCTACATAAAGTTCATCTTACAAGATGTGATCATCACTAGTTTGCGGTGGAACTTGTTATTTCTGTCTGGGTTAAACGAGGCCATGCTTACGTCATGCCTCGTTCTTTAAAATGAAAAAAAAAAATGGTTTCAACCAAAAAACTTAAATGATCGCATCTTGTTAGCTCAACACTCATTATTTATCCTCAAAAACATTTCCTTCAATTTTGAGTACGATTTTTAAAAAACGAGTTATTTTCTTCTTAGGACTAAATATACTGTGATGGCCGCAAGAAAAATGATGTCTGCAGCTGATGATATGTTCTTGTATTGGGGATCTGGAAGTTATGCGTGTTGGAAGTCCATGATTGTGTTGGAAGAGAAACAACTATCTGGTTACGGTCAAAAACTGATTAACTTCAGCAGTTCCGAACAGAAAGATGAAGAGATCATGAAAATCAATCCACGTGGACAGGTGCATTGCCAATTGAAAGGTCATATGGCCTATGTTTTCTATGATGTACACCTCTGTAATTACACCTTTCCCGAATTTCCCGATTTTCAATTGAAATACCAATACAGTATGCTCCATAAATCGAACTGTCAGGGGAACTAAATATAGCTCGAATTATGGACAGAGTCTATATTATGCCACAGAGTCTGGGAAAACCTGGGATAGTCAGAGAAACTATTTTTAAAAAGGACCCAGGTCAGGGAAAAGTCAGGGATTTTTTTTTATTACCCTTTCATTTTCAAGAATGGTTTTTTTCTTCAAAGGTCTTTTCTTTTTTGGGTTAAAGGGATGTGCTTATTTTAGATGTATGTGCTTACCTGGTAAGGTACAAAAAAAATCCATTTTAGGTATACTTTTAAAACTTTGCTTTTTTTTACACAATATTGTTGTAATGGCCAGGGAAAAGTATCTTCGTATCAGAAATGGTCAGAGAAAGTCAGAGAATTCTGTTGTTTTTTTAATCTTTGTGGTAACCCTGGTACATTAACATAGAAATCATAAGTGAAAGGACCTTGAAATAAGTTCGAATTAGAGAGAGCTGTGTTTATACTGCATGCTGTAATGTTCAGATACCACCATACTGATTTGATGCCATTGTCTTTTGGGTGCGTGTGACCCGTGTTGAACCTTTTAATTATTCCTTTCCACTTCTTACAAACAGGTTCCGACATTTAAACACGGTAATATCATCTTAAATGAATCAAACGCCATCTGTTCATACTTAGAGGTATTTATGATGCGCTATATCGTTCAGAAAGCAGTTCTTTTTACAGTTTTGTTAACTTGACTCGATGTCCTTCACATTCTGTCTTTTCTTTTTCAAGAGACAATTCAAACATCGAGGCACACAACTGATACCAGATGATCCATTGCAGCAAGCATTGGTTTTGCAAAGAATGTACGAGGTGATTTGAATTTTGTAAGGAAGGAAATGAGACTCTTAAATGAGAGATCCGTTCTTGCCTGTGGGCAAAATCTTCAAAAGTCTCTGTGGGGGAGTGTTTTTTATTGAAACGAAAGTCCATTCCTATAAAAAAGCACTCCTCCTCATATACCTTTTTAAAACTCACTGGGTTCAAACAAAATCCCGCGATAACGAGATGTAGGAGATTTTTCATAAATCACGTCACAACATCCATCATCGCCTCGTTTTCAAAGTTGAATATTTTCCTGTTTCTAATTTATTTATTTATTTGTTTACAGAGTGAAAACATTCACGTCAACGGTATCCGCAAGATATTTTGGTATCAAATTCGTGTAAAGAAACACGAAATCGACCACGAAACACTGACCAAAAATTACCGATCACTTTCCAAAGAACTGGAATTATGGGAAACGTATCTCACCGATCAATACTTGTGTGGAACCCAATTCACAATGGCTGATGCTTATTTCTTCCCCTATTTAGCAATGCTGGTTCGAGGAAGCTTACCGTTAGACAAACGGCCTAATTTGAAGAGATATTATGAAACAGTTTGTGAAAGACCGTCCATAAAAACAACATGGCCAACTCATTTCAAGGTTACCCCGCCCACAAATTTTTATACCAATGTAAAATGTAATCTCTAGGATTGGGAATGAGTACATTCAATTCTCGCTATCTCGAACATCCGTTATCTCGAACAAAAATCTTGTTCCCTTGTGCAGGGGTGTTTTGTTATTGAAACAGCAGGCGATATTGCTTGTTATTCTTATAGAGAACACTCCTCCTCATAGATTTTGAAGATTTTGCCCACTGTGTGTAAGTTCGAGATTCGACTGGCGGGGCTTGACTGTAGTTTCAGGAATATCGTTACCGTCAGATTGGTTATCTCTCATTTCATAACTAATTCTTGCATAACGGCGGGAACTAATTTCAAACGATTGAAATGATAAATATATAAATGAAATAATATATATTAGTACCCCACCAGACAGACGGTGTCTTTACAACGTCTGCTGAAGGTTGTTGTTAGGACGTTGAAACGACGCCGTGTTCCTGGATGGGACAGTAGACTCTCGGAATTATTAAGAGTTCGTTATATGGAAAGCTTTCAAGAAAAAAATCCCATTTTATGAAATTGTTTTTATGTGATATATTTATTTGATATATATTTTATACACTTTTTATTTTTCTACGAAGCTTGTTCTTGAATCACTACTTCTAAACTTCGATTTCAAGACTTCATACTTCATGATTAACGCACGTGTGAACTTATTCAGAAAACAAGGTTTTGTGGGGTGCGCTTAATCAAACGTGTCGCTTCACTGTTAAGTGGTGGGAAATGAATATAATATTTTCCCAAAAATCGTTAATAAGGGAATAAATTCTTCATCTTCATCTCTTCATCTTCTTCCATTCGTTTTATCAAAGTTCACAGAATAACAGCAACAACAACAAAAGAAAAGCGTTTAATCAGCATTTTTGTGCACCGATATTGTCACGTGACTGTCATTAATTATTGTCTTGAAATCACGACACCTTCACACTCTGATTCCTAAGGGAGTGCTTAAAGTGGCTTTGTTTCATCAGCTGATGATATATAAAAGATTTCACAAGAATCAGCTGATAATGTGGTCCGTAAATGTGAACAAAAACATTAACAGCTGATTTGAAATAATTTCCTAACCAGTTATTCTATGAACTTTGCTTTCATAAACGTGCAACGATAGTGTAGTGGATAGTACCTGCGTGTTCGAGTCTTGATACCTCACTCCGATGCCCTTTAAAAACAGCGTATTTGGAGTCATCAACTGACTGCACACTGGTCTTCGGGCAAGTAAGAGCAATGCTATACGTATCTCTGTTGGTAAGTCAACTTTCCAGTTGCAAGTTAGCAGGAAGAAGAACCAACCGATACGGATGGAAGGACTGAAAATTCCGTTACTTATTGTTAAAATTCGAAATAAGTATGCTTCGGATTAAGTAACAAAGCACCACTTTGAAAAGTATTTTGAATTTGTGAAGAAAATCGAATTTTCAAAAATCATTTAATTAGTGGTCCAAAAGGTTACACAATGCCGAACCCCCTGAACCCGGAACCCGGAACCCTGAACAGGAATTCCACCTTGTAAGCAGTGAAGATGAGTACGAAGAGGGAAGCAAAAAGCCTGACACTGAAACGGAAGCTTCTTTAAGTGATATATAGTTTTTTAATGTCGTATTTTGTACTTTGAAATCCTTCTTAAACCCTTATGGTTGTAAGGGTTCCTGGTTTTCATCCACGTTTTTATAACACTGGTACTCGAACTGCTAACATTGATTTTTCGTAAGTCTGCCTGCGTGTATAAGCCCACTCGCAGATAAGCCTACCCAAAAAGTGCTTTTGAAATCAGATAAGCCCGGGGGTCTTCTAGTTTTAAAGACATTTAAATGAATTTTTTTGAATTTTTTGAATAAAACGAAAACGGACATTTCGATGGATTTCGAAATGAAGACGATCACGCTATATGCTTTGCAGAAGAGACATTCTCATTTGAAAATGTGCCACTGGTGTCGCCAGGAAATATAAAAACTTCGCTAAAAAAACAACTTTCACACTTGCAGCTCGCATTTGTATTCAGAAAAAGAATTATCCCCAAGTCACTTGAAAAGGTAATTTTGATTTTTCCCTGTTTTGACATTCTAAAAGGAATTCTTCTAATCTTATAGTGTCTGTTACATAACGTATGTTCATGATAACGTATGTTAAGTTACAATGACCACAGTCTATAGAAAAACCTTTTTTCTATACATTATGTAATGACCAAAGAAATCTTGTTCATGTTTGAGCAACTGGACATGTGGTTCTATTATTTGAGCCTGGGGAAGTACCAAGAGGTAGTTACGTATATTCGCTCTAAACGTTCACATTAAAGTAACATTAAAACACAACAGGTAACATGGAAAAACGGAATACTCTGAGAGACTCATGTTCATGTACTAACCGTTCTCATCCCCTTTTCTCATCCCCATTTGTACAATCAATGTGTACTGTGAATACAAAACCAGTTCAGTTATATAATTGTACTTATATACCTATCGGGGATATAGTTTAATGATGAACCTAGGATAAACAGAAATACTAGAAGCTTCATATTAATTTTTATTAATTATATTTCGACTTCACATTCCAGAAATCATCATCAGAACTCCAGGAACACTCGATGTAATTGTACTGTGCACGACAACCATCATATCAAAGGAACATAATTTTCCATATTATAAGAAAACACGCGGGAAAGCTGAGTGTAGTCATGACTACACGGTTAGTTGTTCCCTTTCCAATAGTTTCCTGGAATGTAAGCAACTTCGTTCCCAGGGCTTCTTTCCTTTTTTTGACTGCGAACGAGGTTGGAATGTAAAAGCTCAAAACCGTCGTTGGTTTGCCGAACTTTCCGACGTTTTAATGGCGAGGAGAGCCCAGAGGCGGATATAAAGGGAAGAGAGTTAATAAAGTTGTTGTCATAATGTGTATTTAAGGTATCGAGATTAGGAAAAATAAAACGTATGAGAATATCGTAATAAGGAAAATGACATGTTTCTAAGACTACGGTGGTGACTCGATGTTGATATGTGTATGTATTTTGTGATGGTGTCGTGTGGTTGATTTCTATTTGAACTTGAGCGGAGTGCGTTAATATGGTTTTGAGCTCTTAACTTACGAATTTTTACATGAATTTATTTTAATTAGTAATTTCTTTACATTTTGTTGTGGATTTTTTTGGCAAATGTGTGCTGAAATTTACACCGCAATTTATTCTTGTCGTATCGTGTTTTTTCTTATACAGCTATTTTTGCAAACAATAAAATTCAAACCACCAGAAAACCAGTTTGACAGGCTGCTGGATCAAGTTTTCGATAAATAAAAAAAAATAATTTTGTTTTCTCTGATCATTACGTAATTTAGAAGGCATCCGAAAGTGGTAACATCACGTGTCTTCTCGGATCCAGTTCTACGTCACTGTTAACGAAACTGCGCATGCGCAAATAACTGCCGTGAAAACAGTTTCGTTCAGAGAGCCATTTTCACTGCGTTTCGCCATCATTAAACACTTATCAGAATATCTCATATCGATTTCTACAAATTGGTTGTTATATTTCAATTATCAAACAGTTATTTTCATAACTAAACCTCAACATGACTTCGTATAACATTCGTGATCTGGATGGTCAAGCGCAAGCTCGATACAAACAGAAATTAGACCTCGTTGGAATGGAATGTCCCTATCAACTTCCAGCAGATTTGTGGAGTAACGATCCAACTAAATGGCCAGAGTTGGAGTGGCCAGAAGTTTATAACTATCTTGTCAACACCCCTGGAGTTTATACTAGAGAAGCAATGTGCTATCGTAAAAGTTTGGAGGCACATAATCAATACAGAAGTGGATGGATAAAAACTGTGTTATATTACAAAGTAAACACAATGTTTTCAGTATTTAAAGCTGAAGTCATTCCATCACAAAGGGTAAATGATGACCCACATTTGCCCTGGATAGCAGTTAACTTACAGTCAGTGACAGTTTCTGCTGCACATTGTACTTGCATGGCAGGACTTGGAGAATCCTGCTCACATATAGGGGCACTGTTATTCAAAATCGAGGCTGCAGTTCGTCTGGGATATACAAAAAGACCATTGTGTACCGATCAAGCCTGTAAGTGGAACAATGACTTTGTTAAAAAAGTTAAAGGTGTTCCCATTTCTGATGTGAAGTTTTATTCCGAGGCAGCTGTCAGGAAATGTGAACCAAACACTAAAAGAAGCATTTGTTTTCCGGGAGCTAATAAGGAGGCAACAGATGAAGAAATTGATAATTTTCTTGGAAAACTATCAAGATTGACCAATAAAGCAGTAGTTTTACATGCATATTCAAATTACTGTGATCATTTCATACCATCGCCATCTAATGTAACCAGAGCAAAACTCCCAAAACCTCTTCGTGAACTGTATAGGTGCGAAAACATCAACAAAACCGAAAGCGAGCTGAACCAATTAGCTACTGACATTATGAATACAATTAGTGTTACAGAAGCTGTTGTAAAATATGTTGAAAAACTAACAAGAAAGCAATCGAAGTGCCAAGTTTGGCATGAAATCTTAACACCTCTGTTCCATCATTAAAATGGGGAGTAGATAATGAACCAACGGCAATCAGTGAATATGTTTTATTGAATGGTGTTGATCATACTGAACTAAAAGTGGAGCATTGTGGCATTACAGTTTGTCAAGAGAAATCATTTCTTGGTGCTTCACCAGATGGAGTAGTATCATGTGCATGCCACCAGAGAAAACTTATTGAAGTTAAATGTCCGTTCTCAAAGCGAGACACAAAAACTGTTGAGGAGGCTGCATGCGATAAAGCATTTTTCTTAGGCAGTGATTTAAAATTGAAAAAAAATCACAAATACTATACCCAGTTACAATTTCAAATGTATATTTGTGGTTATGAACAGTGTGATTTGGTTGTGTGGACACCTAACTGGTTATTTGTCCCTGGTGTTAATTTTGACATAGAATTTATTGATGCATCAATCTCTACTGTCATGAAGTTTTACAGCACACATGTCATTTTTGAATTGCTGACACGCAAACTAGAGTATTCCTGTAAATCCTCAGTACACAACCTTCCAGTTCCAGCCAAGAAGTACTGTATATGCCAAAAGGAATACAATGAAAAGGATGGCAGTATGATAGGATGTGACAGCAAGAATTGCCATTTCGAGTGGTTTCACTATACTTGTGTGAAATTAAAACGTGCACCAAAGAAAGAGTGGTATTGCCCAGATTGTCGAAAAGCAAAGAAGAACAAAGATCATATAAACAAACCAAAATCTGTAAAAAGGAAATTGTAATATTTTGTTGAACATTTTTTCTTTATTTTGACTAGTTTTTATTTGAGTGCTTAGTGTAACAAAAACCAACCCTGGTTATCTAACTGGTCAACACCCTTGTGTTTGTCACAAGTAATCCGGGTTTGAATCCTGGTCAGGGTAAACTGTTTCATTTATATACAAACATACATTATGCTGATTCAGAAAGGAAATACAAATTCAAGTTATTTTCATAGTAACCTTATTTTCATAGTAAACAATACTTACACATAACTAGAAATATATACATAAACATGAGAAACTACAATTTATAAATGAAAGTATCTACTCCCTATAAACAATTCCATTACCAAGGTTTACTAAACAACAACAGACAGTAAACAGCTTGTCAATGTTAGCTATTTCATTGCAATCTGCTTCCTCGGATAATGATCTCACAAGAGTTACTGGTAAGGTGTTATCTAAGATTCTGTATCGATTTTTAATCAAGCCAATTACTCGTTCAACGTGGATTCTGATTGATGCGATTTGCTGAGACATTTCCACTTCTTTGGCTGATAGCTGCTTTTTACCCTTTGTGAAACTGGGTATAAGTAATTCCACACCACAACCAGCAGCAAAATCATCTTCCAAAGTAAAGCCTCGATCCGAAGAATTTGATCCCCATGGTGATGCAGATTTCGGTCAATCAGTCCTGATTCCCGAACAATATCTATGTTACTGGCTCTACCGCCAAATGCCCTTGAAACAAAGGAAATTGATCCATGTGGTGTACATGCCACTAAAAACTTCACTGTCGAGTGTTTTTTGTAGTTTGAATAAACTTGTGAGCGTGCTCTTAAAGTTCTAGGTCGATCCATAAATATCTTGGTACAATCAATTATTGCAGTCAATCTGGGAAAATACTGCTTGAATACTGCAGGTAATGTTTTTAGACTGGCATCATGGTCTGGCCACTTGATGAGCTTTTTCAATTTGACGTACATCAAATCAATCCAACGTCTAAATATGAAGTTCACAGAGCTTCTTGGTGAATTGAATTGATCAGCCAGATTTTCAAACTGCACATCTAGTCTTAATTTTACCAGTGTCATGAGTAGCTGATCTTTATAAGGTAGACTTCTAGGCTGTGATTTTGGCAGGCCTTGTTTCAAAAAGTCAAACAGTAAATCAAATGTTTCCACATCTATACCAGTGTAGTATTTAAACTTTGATGTTGGTTGTTTTATCAATCCTTCATAGGACACAAGTCTATCTTTCAATGAGATGTTTTTGATATTGATTGCATCCCTTTCCTTTCTTAGGTTTGAAATCTCCTTTTCATACATTTGAAGGATATTCTTTTGTCGTTTAATTATTTCATCTTTTTGTAACAGTTCATCCTGTAGTTTTTCATTTAATGATGGTGTGCTAGTTCCAGATTCAGCAGATAAATAATGTGACCGTGGTGTTGACATTTCAAAGTCCACAGTTTTATTGCTACATGTTGACAATGGTGACAGTAACAATGTACTAGGCGACATAATAGGTGTTAAATTATCCTCATTCTCTTTCTCGATCTTTTTACACCGTTTTTCAGCTGATTGATACCTTCTTAAAGCAGTCTTTGATGGTGTTTTGTATGTAAATATTGAAGGTATATAATCTGGATGCTGTGGGTTCTTTTTTTCTGGTTTCCCTGATGAAAGAAAATAAACAAATTATATATCAGTTATATATAAATACAAGAAGAAAAATCAAGGATAAAAATACTTTTAAACACTTACCAGTGATGAAGTGTTTTCCACATATATACACATGTCTTCCAGTTGGATTCCATGGAGATCCATCTTTATTTATCCTTTAACATGCATTTATCCATTTTTTCCTAAGTTCGGGTCATTATTGGGAAATCTGTAAAACCCAGGCTTATCTTCCTTTTTATTATGGCTGGTACAACCATAAGCAGAACAGCTTTGAGGCATCATGATGATGATGTAGTTTTTAAAAAAACTTTAGAATAGTGCAGAAATTATTGAGACGATATTGCTGCTGATCACTTTGACTGCAATGTTAGAAATGTTTTCACGGCAGTTGTTGTTTCTTGGGGAAAAATCTTCAAAAAGTTTTTGTGGAGGAGTGTTATTTTATTGAAACAGCAGGCGAAATTGTTTGTTATTCCTATAAAAAACACTCCTCCGCAGTGACTTTTTGAAGATTTTGCCCTCTGGGTTTGTTCGAGGCGTCGGAAAAATCTACGGTGCCGAAATTAACTAGTTCCGAGATCCTAATCATTCTTGACAAATATTACGTGCACGTCTGAACTTGTTCACACACCCTGTTGAGGTTTTTTAAAGAAGTCAAAAGATGTGAGCGATGAGATGAAAAGAGTTTCAAAGTTAAACGATTTCGAAACAAACTGTTCACGTTGAAGATATTGAGGTTTGTTTTCTTTCGAGTTTTTTTTATATGATTTTATAATGGCAAAATAGTAATTATGAAATAGTAAATAGTAATTATGAATAAGAATTATGAATAAGAATTATGAATAAGTCCAAAATAGGGCTTAAACAGTAGGGACATTGTTTGGTTTAAGATCGTTCCGTTAATTTTGATCTCTAGTGGTGAGGCAATTTTGATTTTTGGTACATCACTGCAAGTCGAAATGCCAGTATTTAGGTGTTCACCTTGACTCAACGTTAACAATGAATGAAAACTTTCAATCAAAATACAAAAAGCTTAGTTCACAGCTTCGTTTACTGTCAAGACTTCGCCCTAATCTGACATATAAAGCTGCTAGGACGGTCTACAACAATATCGTTATACTGGTTTTCACTTACTGTGGAATTGTAAACCTAAACTTACCCAGAACATCGGTAGAAGAACTAAATCGAATTCACCAACGTGCTATTGAGATTATCTCCAAAGGAAAAACTCGAAGCATAAAACTGACATCAATAGCAACTTCCATAAAACGACATGCCTGCCAGCTGGTTAGAAATTCAATCAAGAAGAAATTTCCTCCACCTATGCTGAATTACTTTGAATAGATATCACATACAAAATCTCCAAGAAACAACAACTCAATAAGGATACCAAAGGTGAAGACTAAAACAGCACAAAATGGATTCTTTTCCAAGGAGCAATCATTTACAACCAGATTCCGAGAGAAATCCGTACAATAGAAAAAGATAATATATTTTCAAATAAATTAAGAAATTTTTAATTCTAAAGTGCTTTTAGTTGCAAAATTCTTGTTTTGAATTTCAAACTTGATTTGATTTATTACTTCTACTTTTGCCTCTCTTATTCTATCATTTTTTTACTTATCTTAATTCAGACAGGACTTGTTTGGAAAGCAGTAGCTTTGACATTATAAAATGTATATACTGAAACGACTATCCTGTATAAATATTTTAGAAATAGAAATAAAATAAATTGAAATTTAATGTTATGATGGGGCCAAACAAAACTAGTGGAAAAAATGTTGATAGAAAAAAAATATTTCAAGTTTTAACCTCCCAAAACACTATAACTGCTACTATTTCATGTTTTCAACGATATGACGAAAACTTGACGTTTTTTGTGCCAAACTATAAAACCTTTTTAGATTTTAGCTTTATAAAAAGGGGAACAATGAAGAAACATTTGTTTTTAGCAAAAAAGTGGGCGGCCATGGTCGCCTCTGTAAAATTTATCAGTTTTGTGCTCACTAAAACTTTAACCAGGGATATAAGCTAAGTGGTGAAAGTCCTGTTTTCTTTGATTGATTTTTTGTGAATGCATTATTATCCCCTACATGATGCATGAGAAAAACAATGTATGATAATCATTTAAACCATTTAATTCATTCAACAACTGTTTTTGAGCAAAAAGTGTCAGATCCAACCATCCAACATCACCTGCAAATGCATCCATCCTTCATTTCTCTTCTTCTTATATATTATTATGATGTTGTTGGACCTACATCAGTAGGACGAATCGTTCTAAAATGGCAATATATTTTCCAGGGGAGTAGGAATTTCGTATTGATAAGGAAATTATTTCCAGATAAAGCAACCCAAAATTCGTTTGTCTATTTCCTCACTTACGAAAATATTGCCATTTTATATAACGCCTACATGCTACCTACGGTACATGTTGGACTCATTTTCCCATGCTTTTTACAACTTTTGAAATTATTATTTTGTCATTTCAACATCGCATCGTCTGACCGACCCATTTTCTGACACAATTTTTGTTGCAATTTTTGTCGGTGACCACTCGGAAAATTTGTTGCTAGTTTGAAAAAATGCATAAAATGGTTTATAATTTTTATGGTGCATACCTTTTAACCAAAAATTCATCCATGATTCAGGATTTTAATGTGTAAAATGAAATTCCAGTGGAATTCCATGGGAAATGGGATACAAGTTTTTAACATTCAGAGTCTTTGGTTAGTTCCTATCTTAAACTGAATGCCTTTTGCAAAAGTATTTCTGCTTAACCTGCTGAACATGTAGAACATAAGAAAAGAGACATTGCATAAAAATGTGCCTGTAAAGTGCTGAAGTATGTGATAACCAAATAAACCTTTCATACATAAAATCCGGTATAAAAGTATGAAATAATGAAATGCAAACACAATTCAGGCTAACATAAATAATATGGTTTCATGTTGTTTGACTGACTACCACTTAAAATTATAAATTCTGCTTAAATTTTTTTTGTTGTTGTAAAAATGGATGTCAAGAAATAAAATTTGAATGGTTTTCGAAAAGCATTATGAAGTATATGTACAAGTTTACCTTGAAAACATGTATATACACAGAATATTTTTAAGGCTTCACCGTTTTGTCAGTATAGACAAGTTTATTGTGTGTTTATCACATTACAGCACTCGAAATAACAGGCGATCAGCGATCAACCATCGCCAAGAATCAATTCATGATTGCCAAAATATTCATCAAGACGATCAAGCAAAATGATCGGCTGAATATTATTCTTTCAGATATGTTATTATATCAATGCCAACGTCAGCGACAGAAGATCACCAAACAAACTATGCCATAATTGTTTTCGTATTGTTCCTTAGGCCAGTGAGCGCGTTTATCATACATTTATTTATTTACTTATTTATACTGAATGGTAATACAAATACGCTTATCAAGCTTGTTCTCAGCACTTTTTGTCTTGGTGCGACCTTCCTGCCAGTTTGCATGCGGAGAGAGTTAGTGCTGGGAACGATTTTGGTTTTTCATCGCAATCTGAATCAATTATGATCAGAAAGTATAAAAAATGTAGGAAAGAAAATGGTGGTTGCTACATAAAAATCATGAAAAACGAGTGATAAAAGTACTGTTTTTTTGGCGGAAAAGCTGCTGGAAATTGATTTAGAGGCAGGCCATTTCAGAGCTTCTAGATTGAAAAATTTTCTTCATCGCCCAATCACGGTGGATTGACAGGGATTTTTAGGCATATTAGTAAATGAAAAGAATTAACTTTTCAAAGCTGTTTCTTTCAAGGCGTTTCAGTAAATGACACTGACTTCTGCATCTTTTGTATGGAGCTTCTTAAAACTTTTTTAACATATCAAGCAGTTAGTAATTAATTGTAAAGAAGTTAAAAGTTTCCAGGGTATACCTTCTTCTATATATTAAATGTTGTGTAATTCGATATCTAAAGCTGTTTTCAAACAGTATCCAAGTATTACAAAGTTTCAGCGTAACTTGTGTGCCATTTTTAAAGACATTTTTGCATAGATTGAAAAAACAAAATAAAGTTCAGTCTCAGTTCATCACTTAAGTTAAATATTGGTCTGGGTTAATAGGTTCTTCAGCAGCTGTTTCTTTCAGCATATTTTAAACGTCCAGAAAACAAAATAGAGAATGGTTGTCTTTTATCACACTGGAGACTGTAAACAAAATGTTCCTTTTGGTATACCAAACATGTAACCACCAACAAGTTGTTTCTGTAATAATGACTGCAAGGTTGTTAAATATCCTAGTTTTTTCATTTTCTGATTTGGCGGTAGCAATCGTTTCGCTTCCGTTAATGGATTTTGCCTGGAATCGCAAGTTCGATTCTGTGGGTAAACAATTTCTGTCTTAATGAAAAATTAACATCTTTAACATCCTTTAACATCCTTGGCATGCTTGCATACTTGGGGTGTTTGAGACTTGCTAGAACTCTGTACATCACTCGTTGTCACATAAAATAATTGAGGAGAAAAAGTTTATTATTATTTTTATTATTATTATAAATGTTTACCCAGGATAGCCTCTCCAATTCTGATAAACTGTTATCAATGAGAGTCCTGCATAGGAGGTCCTAGAGCATTTAAAGTCCCCATTTGAGCTATGGAAGCTGCAAGTATGCTTCAACGGCTTAACCAGACAACCCCCTTAGACACCAATCTCGCTCTCCAGCTGGGTGTTAAGCTGAGTGGATTGATTCACACTGTTATTCGCTGGCATGACTCGGCCAGGATTTGAACCCTGACCTCCCGCACTGGAGGTGAGCACTCTACCACAAGACCACCAGTCGATATAATGGTTTACTTTTGGGCAGACGGTCGTTTGCACTGAAGTGAAATTTCACTCAAACGTGAAGATGAGTAAACGATTGTGGTGCAACATACTATTTCACTATATATTTAAACTGGATGAATATTAATATATATATACTTAACGTTGAAATACATCTCTACCTATAATAAAATATTGATGAATAATGATAAAAAAATTCATGTTTCATTTTTCTTTGTAGGAGTAGAAATTGCAAAGCAACTGTTGATTAACTCAATCTCAACAACAGCAACAACCATATATAACATTCCTACCACCACAAACAGTTATATAAACTAAAATAACTAGTAGAAAGAGCATCATCTGACCATTAAAAGGATAGGCGGCAAATTGAAAATTACCACTGCAATCAGGTATGATTTCTCCTCTTGTTTTATGTTATTTTAAAGGGATGCCACAAACATGTGAATGAAATAAGCATCCTCGAAATATGTTATTGATAATAATAATTAGAAAATACTCGTTTTCGTTTTCTTTTTAGCAACAGAAATCGTAAGGCTCCCATTGATTATCTGTATATCTAGAAGAATAACAATACTTGAACTACCACCGACAACAACAACAGCTACATAAGTAGCATTAATAGCATCTTCTGATCATTGGAAGATAGAGTTCCATTTGCATATTCTCCACTCCACTTTCCAAGATTTCATCGTTTGGTTTTATTGGTAAACTGTATCGCTAAGTTTTCAGCACAACTGTTTGCTAAGTGATATAATTTCACAAAGGATTAATACGATTTTTTTAGCCTTTGTTAGAACCATTTAAGTCTGTAGACTTTAATTAATTATACCCATAAGTCATGAGAATATTCGCAGGTTTGGAAGCAGATTATCATGTTCTATTGTCGTCTTAAATTGTATAACTTTGTTTGTTTTGCATTCACTTTGATCACATGACATAACAATTAGTGTGGACTGGTTATCATTTATCATGTCATCAAAGAAAATACATTTAAATGTGGCCTCTCAAGCTGAGTGCTGCCTAAGTGAATCAATTCATACTGTTATAGTCCATGTAAATGGTAGATGGGTTGTGGAATTCTTAGATGTCTGCTAAGGGCGTGCATTGATGGGAGAATTGATCAAAATCAGCTATAGTTTTAAAAGCGAAACTAAAATAAAAAGCTTCACAATTTTCTTTACATCTTTTTTAATATACTAATGCAAGGGAACAATAGTTTCATATATATATATATTTGTGTGTGGATTTGTTTTGGGGAATCAATCCTACTTGGGATTTTTCGTGAAAATTTAGTTTCACCAAAAATTCGAGAATTTCTCCGAGAAATTACCGTCCTTTAGCTACTTAATTTTTATGAAGATAAAAAACATGAGAATGGCTGCTAAGACATGATTTATGGAAAGGTACATGGGCTGTGTGCGATCTGTCCTATGTATGTATCTGTCCTATCCAAAATTTTATGGTTTGTAAACCATCATGAAGGAAAAACATATTAAGAGTAATTTATATACCCTGTTATGATCACCTCTGATATAGGATATTATGTCACAATTTGACTAAGTTGGGTATTTGATCACTTTTTATTTTGGCCGGAAAAAGGGTGATTCGTTCAATATTTAGACCAAATTTCAAAAGTGCTTCAGTTTTCATGAATATTTGCATCTAGAACTTTTCAATAGTGCTGATTTGTTGAAGTTTCAGATCATTTGTGATGCTTTTGAGGCAGCCAGTTTGTGCAAAATTTAGTGTCAACGAAAATTTGAAAAAAAATCCATTCATTGAATACATTTCACTTTGCCAGGCTGACTTTTTCTAATGATCATGCTGTAGAGCTCCACTATTTGGAAGGCAAATTTGTGTTTCACCTATGCTCATCCTTGATTTCTTTAAGTTTTTTATTGTTAATAAATTCTTGCTGAAGGCAGTTTGACTAATGGGTAAAAAAAACATCAAAGTGTAAAAAATTCTATTTCACTTAAACTGGATTAAAAATCTATGGCAATATACACAACCTTGAAATACATGATTACCTCACACCCTAATAAAGTATTGATGAGTAATAATAAAGAAATTCATGTTTTATTTTTCTTTCTAGGAGCAGAAATTGCAAAGCAACTGTTGATTAACTCAATCTCAACAACAATCATATATAAAATTCCTGCCGCAACAAACAGCTATATAAACTACCATAACTAGTAGTAATAGCATCTTCTGACCATTAAAAGATAGGGTCCGAATTGAAAATTGCCTCTGCAAATCAGGTAAGAATTCCCCTTCCATTATATGGTTTTTGTCTTCACGCTGGATCACTGAGGTTGTAGGAGAACATTTACCATAAGTGAAGAAATTTGTGACCGAACAAATTTTCTCGAAATCGAATTCCATAAATTTTAAGCTGAACTGGCTATTCGCGAAAATGAAAAATTCATGGCAATATACAAAACATTGAAATACATGATTACCTCACACCCCAATAAAGTATTGATGAGTAATAATAAAGAAATTCATGTTTTATTTTTCTTTCTAGGAGTAGAAATTGCAAAGCAACTGTTGATTAACTCAATCTCAACAACAATCATATATAAAATTCCTGCCGCAACAAACAGCTATATAAATTACCATAACTAGTAGTAATAGCATCTTCTGACCATTAAAAGATAGGGTCCGAATTGAAAATTGCCTCTGCAAATCAGGTAAGAATTCCCCTTCCATTATATGGTTTTTGTCTTCACGCTGGATCACTGAGGTTGTAGGAGAACATTTACCATAAGTGAAGAAATTTGTGACCAAACAAATTTTCTCGAAATCGAATTCCATAAATTTTAAGCTGAACTGGCTATTCGCGAAAATGAAAAATTCATGGCAATATACAGAACATTGAAATACATGATTACCTCCCACCCCAATAAAGTATTGATGAATAATAATAAAGAAATTCGTGTTTTATTTTTCTTTCTAGGAGCAGAAATTGCAAAGCAACTGTTGATTAACTCAATCTCAACAACAATCATATATAAAATTCCTGCCGCAACAAACAGCTATATAAACTACCATAACTAGTAGTAATAGCATCTTCTGACCATTAAAAGATAGGGTGCGAATTGAAAATTGCCTCTGCAATCAGGTAAGATTTCCCCTTCCATTATATGGTTTTTGTCTTCATGCTGGATCACTGAGGTTGTAGGGGAACATTTACCATAAGTGAAGAAATATGTGACCGAACAAATTTTCTCGAAATCGAATTCCATAAATTTTAAGCTGAACTGGCTATTCGCGAAAATGAAAAATTCATGGCAATATACAAAACATTGAAATACATGATTACCTCACACCCCAATAAAGTATTGATGAGTAATAATAAAGAAATTCATGTTTTATTTTTCTTTCTAGGAGTAGAAATTGCAAAGCAACTGTTGATTAACTCAATCTCAACAACAATCATATATAAAATTCCTGCCGCAACAAACAGCTATATAAACTACCATAACTAGTAGTAATAGCATCTTCTGACCATTAAAAGATAGGGTCCGAATTGAAAATTGCCTCTGCAAATCAGGTAAGAATTCCCCTTCCATTATATGGTTTTTGTCTTCACGCTGGATCACTGAGGTTGTAGGAGAACATTTACCATAAGTGAAGAAATTTGTGACCGAACAAATTTTTTTCGAAATCGAATTCCTTAAATTTTAAGCTGAAGTGGCTATTCGCGAAAATGAAAAATTCGTGGCAATATACAAAACATTGAAATACATGATTACCTCACACCCCAATAAAGTATTGATGAATAATAATAAAGAAATTCATGTTTTACTTTTCTTTGTAGAAGTAGAAATTTCAAAGCAACTCTTGATTAACTCAATTTCAACCACACCATATATAAAATTCCTGCCGTTGCAAACAGCTATAAAAACTACAATAACTAGTAGTAATAGCATCTTCTGACCATTAAAAGATAGGGTGCGAATTGAAAATTGCCTCTGCAATCAGGTAAGATTTCCCCTTCCATTATATGGTTTTTGTCTTCATGCTGGATCACTGAGGTTGTAGGGGAACATTTACCATAAGTGAAGAAATATGTGACCGAACAAATTTTCTCGAAATCGAATTCCATAAATTTTAAGTTGAACTGGCTATTCGCGAAAATGAAAAATTCATGGCAATATACAAAACATTGAAATACATGATTACCTCACACCCCAATAAAGTATTGATGAATAATAATAAAGAAATTCATGTTTTACTTTTCTTTGTAGGAGTAGAAATTTCAAAGCAACTCTTGATTAACTCAATTTCAACCACACCATATATAAAATTCCTGCCATTGCAAACAGCTATAAAAACTACAATAACTAGTAGTAATAGCATCTTCTGACCATTAAAAGATAGGGTGCGAATTGAAAATTGCCTCTGCAATCAGGTAAGATTTCCCCTTCCATTATATGGTTTTTGTCTTCACGCTGGATCACTGAGGTTGTAGGAGAACATTTACCATAAGTGAAGAAATTTGTGACCAAACAAATTTTCTCGAAATCGAATTCCATAAATTTTAAGCTGAAGTGGCTATTCGCGAAAATGAAAAATTCATGGCAATATACAGAACATTGAAATACATGATTACCTCCCACCCCAATAAAGTATTGATGAATAATAATAAAGAAATTCGTGTTTTACTTTTCTTTGTAGGAGTAGAAATTTCAAAGCAACTCTTGATTAACTCAATCTCAACAACAAACATATATAAAATTCCTGCCGTCGCAAACAGCTATATAAACTACCATAACTCCTGCCGTCGCAAACAGCTATATAAACTACCATAACTAGTAGTAATAGCATCTTCTGACCATTAAAAGATAGGGTGCGAATTGAAAATTGCCTCTGCAATCAGGTAAGATTTCCCTTTCCATTATATGGTTTTTGTCTTCATGCTGGATCACTGAGGTTGTAGGGGAACATTTACCATAAGTGAAGAAATATGTGACCGAACAAATTTTCTCGAAATCGAATTCCATAAATTTTAAGCTGAACTGGCTATTCGCGAAAATGAAAAATTCATGGCAATATACAAAACATTGAAATACATGATTACCTCACACCCCAATAAAGTATTGATGAGTAATAATAAAGAAATTCATGTTTTATTTTTCTTTCTAGGAGCAGAAATTGCAAAGCAACTGTTGATTAACTCAATCTCAACAACAATCATATATAAAATTCCTGCCGCAACAAACAGCTATATAAACTACCATAACTAGTAGTAATAGCATCTTCGGACCATTAAAAGATAGGGTCCGAATTGAAAATTGCCTCTGCAAATCAGGTAAGAATTCCCCTTCCATTATATGGTTTTTGTCTTCACGCTGGATCACTGAGGTTGTAGGAGAACATTTACCATAAGTGAAGAAATTTGCGACCGAACAAATTTTTTTCGAAATCGAATTCCTTAAATTTTAAGCTGAAGTGGCTATTCGCGAAAATGAAAAATTCGTGGCAATATACAAAACATTGAAATACATGATTACCTCACACCCCAATAAAGTATTGATGAATAATAATAAAGAAATTCATGTTTTACTTTTCTTTGTAGGAGTAGAAATTTCAAAGCAACTCTTGATTAACTCAATTTCAACCACACCATATATAAAATTCCTGCCGTTGCAAACAGCTATAAAAACTACAATAACTAGTAGTAATAGCATCTTCTGACCATTAAAAGATAGGGTGCGAATTGAAAATTGCCTCTGCAATCAGGTAAGATTTCCCCTTCCATTATATGGTTTTTGTCTTCATGCTGGATCACTGAGGTTGTAGGGGAACATTTACCATAAGTGAAGAAATATGTGACCGAACAAATTTTCTCGAAATCGAATTCCATAAATTTTAAGCTGAACTGGCTATTCGCGAAAATGAAAAATTCGTGGCAATATACAAAACATTGAAATACATGATTACCTCGCACCCCAATAAAGTATTGATGAGTAATAATAAAGAAATTCATGTTTTATTTTTCTTTCTAGGAGTAGAAATTGCAAAGCAACTGTTGATTAACTCAATCTCAACAACAATCATATATAAAATTCCTGCCGCAACAAACAGCTATATAAACTACCATAACTAGTAGTAATAGCATCTTCTGACCATTAAAAGATAGGGTGCGAATTGAAAATTGCCTCTGCAATCAGGTAAGATTTCTCCTCTTGTTTTATGTTATTTTAAAAGGATGTTACAACAAAACTAGAAATGAAATAAGCATCCTCCAAAATATTATTGATAATAACCGTTAGATAATACTTGTTTTCTTTTTAGCAACAGAAATCGTAAGGCTCACGTTGATTATCTGTATCTCAAGAAGAACAACAATACTTAAACTAGCATAGACCACAACAACAGCTACATAAGTAGCAGTGATAGCATCTTCTGATTATTGGAAGATAGAGTTCCATTTGCCATATTCCCCACTCCACTTCGGTAAGATTTCATCTTTTGTTTTTTGGTAAACTGGATCGCTGAGTTTTCATCACAACTGTTTGCTAAGTGATATAATTTCACAAAAGATGTTACGATTTTTTCAGCTCTATTTGTTGGAACCATTTAAGTCTGTAGACTTTTTAATCAATTATGCCCATAAGTCATGAGAAAATTCCTAGGTTTGGAAGCAGATTGTCAAGTTCTATTGTTGTCTTAATTTGTGTGAATTTTGTTTGTTTTGCATTCACTTTGATCACATGACATAAGAATAAGTGCGGACTGGTTATCATTGATCTTGTCAACAAAGAGAATACATGTAAAATGTGGCCTCTCAAGCTGAGCGCTGCCTAAGTGAATCAATTCATACTGTTATAGTCCATGGCATGACTCTGTCAGGATTTGTACCCTGACTTCCCGTTCTGTTGGGGAGTACTCTACCACTCGGCCACCAGTCAGTAAATGGTCCATGGGTTGTGGAATTCTTAGATGTATGCTCAGGGCGTGCATTGATGGGAAAGCATTAAATTAATCAAAATCAGCTAAGGTTTTAATGGCAAAAATAAAATAAAAAGCTTCACATTTTTTTTTTACATCTTTCTTTTACAATATACTAATGCAAGGGAACAATAGTTTTATATATATATATATTTTGTGTGGATTTGTTTTTGGGAATCAATCCTCCTTGGGATTTTTTGCGATAATTTAATTTCACCAAAAATTCGAGAATTGGTCTGACAAATTACCGTCCTTTAGCTACTTAATTTTTATGAAGATAAAAAACATGAGAATGGCTGCTAAGACGTGATTTATGGAAAGGTACATGGGCTCTGTGGGATCTGTCTTTGTATGTATCTGTCCGATCCAAAATTTTAATCTTTGTAAACCATGAAGGAAAAACTTACTAAGAGTAATTTATATACCCTGTTATCTGATATAGGGATCACAATTTGACTAAATTGGGTATTTGATCACTATTTTGGCCGAAAAAAGTGCGATTCTTCAATATTTGGACCAAATTTTAAAAGTGCTTCAGTTTTTATAAATATTTGCATTTAGAACTTTTCAATAGTGCTGATGTGTCAAAGTTTCAGGTTATTTGTGATGCTTTTGAGAAGGGCAGTTTTTGCGATATTTGGTGTCAGCGAAAAATTGAAAAAAATTCCATTCGCTGAACACATTTCACTTTGCCAGGCTGACATTTTCTAATGATCATGCTGTAGAGCTCCACCATTTGGAAGGCAAATTTATGTTTCACCTCTGCTCATCCTTGATTTCTATAAGTTCTTTTAATTGTTATTAACCCGTTGCTGAAGGCAGGTTGACTAAATTTCTTCTCGCATAAATTTCTTCTCTTAAGGCGGGTTTACAGTTCGCACGAATTGGTCGCGCGAATGGAAAGAATTGTGTTTAGACATTCTTTAAATTCGCGCGAATGTAAGAAAGATAAGAAAGACATGAATCAACATGACTGCACTAACAAGAAAACAAATTATCATATTATTAATTCTGAGAAGGAGAATACGACAACGTTTAAACAGAAATTTGAATTCCCAACCAGAAAAGAAAGTCCGACGAAGATTTTGGGTCCGTAAACTTTTCCTGGAAAGAAAGACGAAGGGGGAATACCATCTGCTCATCAAAGACATGAGATTGTTTGACAAAGAATTTTTTTTCCGTCAGTTTAGAATGACACCCTCTAAGTTTGAGCAACTGCTTGGTTACGTTGCACCTTTTATAGTCGAGTCGTCTGAAAGAAGAGAACCAATAAGTCCCGATGAAAGATTGTGTGTTACATTACGCTATCTTGTTACTGGCGATGCCCAGAGTACCATTGCAGATAGCTACAGAATGTCGAAGGCAACAGTTTGTAACATAGTCAAGGAGACCTCTGACGTGATATGGAAACAGTTACTGCAGAAAGGTTTTCTATGTGCACTGTCTTCTAAGAATGAATGGATAGAAATTGCTGACCAATTTGAATCCAAGTGGAATTTTGGAAATTGTCTTGGTGCCATTGATGGCAAGCATGTTGTCATGCAAGCTCCAGCACGTTCAGGCTCATATTACTTTAACTATAAGAAAACACATAGCATAGTTTTGATGGCTGTTGTAAACTCAAATTATGAGTTCATACTTGTTGAAATTGGAGATTCTGGAAGACAAAGTGACGGTGGAGTTTTTAATTCCTGTTATTTGGGAAGGGCAATGGAAGATAATTCTCTCAATATTCCAGATCCGAGACCACTTAAAGGCACAACTAAGAAATTTCCGTTTGTTTTTGTCGGTGATGAGGCGTTTCCTTTAAAAGAATACTTGATCAAGCCCTATGCTAAATCATCTCTTGCAGCAAAGGAACAAGTGGCAAACTATAGAATATCTAGAGCTCGTAGACAAGTTGAGAACGTTTTCGGAATATGTGCTTCTAGATTCAGAATATTTCGCAGACCCGTAATAGCCAATGTTGACACAGTTACTTCAATTACCAAAGCAGTTGTTGCCCTCCACAATTATCTCATGTATGGAAGAAGTTTTGATAATGCTTATTGTCCAGCTGGTTATGCAGAAAAAGGGTGGATGCAAGAGGATATAGAGACTGAAGGTTTGGTGCCTCTCCCCAGTCAAGGTTCAAATAACTATTCGAAAGATGCTAAACAAGTTCGCGATAATTTTAGGGACTATTTTGTTGGTGTTGGTGCTGTACCTTGGCAATGGGAATACATATCAAGAACACATGATCCCTTTGACAAAAATTAAGTTCTTGATCAAATATAACTTTCTGCTACGCTAGGGCTTACATAATATAAATACAAAGACCTTTTTGTTAAAAACTCAGTAGAAAACTACTTGTCAAATAGCGCACTTCAAGTCATTTCTTCATTGACACTATTTTGGAACACTTTACCATTACTATGTGTCTTAAAAATGTTTTATATATATACTTGAAACAATGTTTGCACTTATATTTTACAAGCAGTTTTCTAGTTTCCTGTATATATAAACTCTTAAAAATGTAATATTATTTTCACAATATATAATATTAACTGTTAGTGTGATCACAATCCAGAAAATTTTTAAAATAACTAGTAGCATGAAACTCAGTTCAGTTTAGCTTCATCGAGTATTCAAAAAACTTTCAATAAGAGGAGTGATTGCTTTTGACATGAATTTCAGAAATGAAAATGAGCAAACTTTCTTACAATTGTGTGCATAATCAATTGAGAGAAAATAAACCACATGCATTGAGATATGAAAGTTTTTTTAATATTTCCATGATTAAATAAACAAAAGCCCAGTATATATAAAAAGAACTAGATGTTTTTACATTTCACTAATCATCACCAAACTCATAACGAATCAACAAATTCTGAATGTCAACTTTTGCAAGTCGGTTTTGTTTAGGTGGCAATGACTTGAGAATTGGTATGATACTGTGAACGAAGGCAACATCTGGGTCCGATAAGATTTGATTCTTAGCAGAATCATCATCCTTTAGTGCCTCCAACAAAGCCTGATCTACAGGGTTCACCTCTTGCTTCAGAGCTTGTCTCTGCGACTCTGCACTTGCACTTGCTTTTCGTTTTCTTGAGTTTGATTGTGGTGTTGAGTTACAAACATATTCCTCATTACTTTTTGCTACTTCTGAAGGAGGAGTGCCAGGTGGTGTGAAAAGGTCAACCTCTTGTGAATCTTCTGCTGAAGCAATATTGCTTACGGTGGGTCTGTTGGCAACAGTATCACGTAAAAAAACTAATTGGTCAAACAATTTACATTTTGGTAGAGTCTGTGCAGCTGCCCCAGAACGCAATAATTTTTCTCTTCGTTTCAAACACTTTGAAAAATTGTCTTTCAAATTTTTCCAGGTTTTTTTCAGATAGTCAACTAAAAAGAAAAGAAACATGAAATTATACAAAGTATACTTTATACACGCTATTTAGTAAGTCAGCTGCTTAGCTAGGTAGCAGCAAAGGTGTTGTCTTTTACTTTTTACCATCAAACTCTTCAATGTGTAGCTTTATGGCACAAGAACTAAATCTTTAATCTTATGCAGTATCATAACAAAACTTACAAATAAAAACTTGTTGTAAAAAACTCACAGCACAACAATAATGTCACACAACAACACTAGTGTATCAAAGAAATTAGCCAATTTCATCACAGGATAATTTTATATTTCAAATTCTTGCTCTCTCGAATATTTCAGTCAGATACATCAGAAAATAAAGTCTCACCTTCTTTACCAAATTGAAGACTGAGAGCTTTCCATGCTGCGTTTTTTTTAACTCCGTCCTTGTAAGCTCTGGATTTTGTGTCCCATAGACAAAGGAACTTTCTTATTTCTTCGACAAATGTTTCTTCATCGAACTCTTTTTCGTTGGATTCCAGCTGCTCTGAACATTGACTCAGTGATGGTGTTTCTTCTTCCAAAAGACTGCCTTCATTTGTTGTTTGCTGGATTCCAGAAAGCTGTTCTTGCAATAACTGCTGTTGTCGTATAAAAGCAAGAACGTCTGGGTTGTTTAATTGGCTAATTAAATAATCCATTTTTTACTGTGGGTTCTATTTTTGCTGATGCTTCTCACATACTACTTTGCCCCATGTTGTTGTTTTATATTTTGCAATTTTGCAGAAATGCTGGCGTTTGATTGGATGAAATTATTGTCTCTCGCTGGCGACTGGCGAAGAAGTTGAAAAATTTCAACTTCTTCGCCAGTCGCAGCGAACGGTGAATTCTGACGATAGTTTCCAAAAATAACTGTCGCGCATGCTCAATGAGCCATTCGCTCGTTCGCGCGACCAAATTCGCGCGAACTGTAAACCCGCCTTTAAGATAGTTGTGGTAACAGATGGTATAAGGGTAGGATTTACCTGATCTTATCCTTAGGCCTCTTGTTTTATGTTATTTTAAAGGGATGCCTCAATAAACATAGGAATGAAATTAGCGTCCTTAAAATATGTTATTGATAATAATAGTTAGATAATACTTGTTTTCTTTTTAGCAACAGAAATCGTAAGGCTCCTGTTGATTATCTGTATCTCAAGAAGAACAACAATACTTAAACTAGCATAGACCACAACAACAGCTACATAAGTAGCAGTGATAGCATCTTCTGATCATTGGAAGATAGAGTTCCATTTGCCATATTCCCCACTCCACTTCGGTAAGATTTCATCTTTTGTTTTTTTGGTAAACTGGATCGCTGAGTTTTCAGCACAACTGTTTGCTAAGTGATATAATTTCACAATGGATGTTACGATTTTTTCAGCTCTATTTGTTGGAACCATTTAAGTCTAGACTTTTTAAACAATTATGCCCATAAGTCATGAGAAAATTCCCAGGTTTGGAAGCAGATTGTCAAGTTTTGCATTCACTTTGATCACATGACATAACAATTAGTGTGGACTGGTTATCATTTATCATGTCATCAAAGAGAATACATGTAAAATGTGGCCTCTCAAGCTGAGCGCTGCCTAAGTGAATCAATTCACACTGTTATAGTCCATGGCGTGACTCTGTCAGTATTTGTACCCTGACTTCCCGCTCTTGTGGGGAGTACTCTACCACCAGTCAGTAAATGGTCCATGGGTTGTGGAATTCTTAGATGTATTCTCAGAGCGTGCGTTGGTAGGAAAGCATTAAATTAATCAAAATCAGCTAAGGTTTTAAAGGCGAAACTAAAATAAAAAGCTTCACAATTTTTTTTACATCTTTCTTTTACAATGTACTAATGCAAGGGAACAATAGTTTTTATATCAAAATGTGGATTGTTACGATTGTTTCAGCTCTATTATTATTATCCTCGTTATTTTCTTGATAGAAACTGGTACCGTTAAGCTCCTGTTTATCATCTGTATCCCAACGTTAACAACACTACTATCATCACCAATACCAACTTCACCAGCTACATAAATAGCAATAATTTGCACTGATAGTGTCTTCTGCCCGTTGAAAGATAGAGTGACATTTGTGAAATTCCCTGTTCCGCTAAGGTAAGATTTTTCCTATTGATATTTGGATTTGAAAACTGTAGAAATGAGTCTTCAGAGGGACATTTCCCATATGTGACAGTGACGATAGTGATATATCGTCACAAAAGATGAAACAGTTTTCTAATTTTCTCGGTTTGTGGAGATTTTTAAGTGTATAGGCTTTTTGGAGAAATAAAGCGAACGTATGCTTAAGGTTACTGTGAGGGAAAAAATAGAAAAAACATCAAAATTTCTAGTTTTTGAACATTGTATGCCTCTTTCAATATATAAAAAATATTTTTAAAACGTATTTACCGTGATGATGAATCAGAAATAGTTCCAAAATAATGATGTAATGAAGGCCAAGAAATATATAAAAATGAAATGAGAAATAATTTTTATTCAAAAAAGTTCTCTTACCTACTCCTCAGGATAAACTAACCCCACGCGTGATGATCATCTAGATGCTAATCAAGAGTTATTTTATAAAAAATTGTTATTACATTGTTTCTCACCTTTCGCGTTTGAATCTGGGGGGATGTATTCCACCGAAGACAAAGCATTCTATTTTTTATTTTTTCATCAACGCCTTTCTTTGTCACAAACAACGCGTGTATCAGAAGTTTTGTTCAAAACAAGCAATTCTTTTTTGTCAGTTCCATAAAAATCAATCTTTTTTAAAGTATTCAAATCGCAAATAAAACCTTCGAAAAACGAAACAACACGCTTTCGAAATTCTCCCCTAATTAACATGGTTTCGTGGTCTTGGGTCTCACCCAAGATATTCATGGTCCCTGGTCTTACTTAAGGGTCCCGTGGTCCCACCGAAAGGTTCCAGTTTTTCGGTATCCCATTCTGAATGTAATTCGTGCAAAATAATTAAAAACTCTCTTTTCTCAGAACAAAATTTACCAATAGCACGTTCCTGTCAAGCAACTAACCATGGAAACGAAGAAAGTAACAAACCTACGTGATCATCTACCATAGTTAATAGCTAACAATCGTGTGTTAGCGTTTTTAATATAGTTATTCTGTTTGAACATCATTATGCAATAAAGCATAATGGTTGAGGAAATTTATGCCAGTAAGGAAAAAATGAATATATAAACGCGATTTTAGTTTAAAGTACGGACTTCTCAAAGACGGAATTTTCAAAGTAACAACATTAGTGGTTGTGTGACAGGAACTTGTTTAGTGAAAATGTGGCCTTATTGATTGAGCTCAATTTTCTAAAAACTGTGTATTTTTACATGAAACTCTATTTTTTCTTTCCATTTTTTAGAGCAAGGTAAAAGCTTTCCCAAAATATATACTTTTGTATATTTATTTCAAAGATTTATTGAAATATTGAGTGATAAAGAAAGATACTGTTTTTCCATCACAGTAACCTTAACATGAGCAAAACCATAGCATATTAACAATGAATAATGTAGAAGAACTACTTGTTTTCTTTTGTTTACAGCAGCAGAACTCGGTAGTTGACTTACTGACTCACAACAACAACAGTCCTATCAGTGTTAGCCTCTTGTAACTATTAAAGGATGGCTTCAAATTCCCAACTTGCCGTTCCACTCACGTAAGGTTTCTTATTTTATAATTTAGTTTTATTAGCAAACGGAAGCCTTTGAACCTTATCCCATATTAATGTTCCCCTCCTGTTCGTTATTAAAAATTTGGTAACTCCCTGGGTGTTAAGTAATGAAGGTTCTAGCCAAGAAAATGGTGGTGTGCTGTAGTTCATTTGACTTATTGTAGTCTTTCAGGGATTAAGAAAAGTACCTTCATCGAATTTTTCATACAGATCAGATGCTTTATAAATAATGTTGCGCTTTAACTCACTTCCATCATTCCAATATAATATATATTATATATATATATAAATAAATAAACAAATAAATAATAAATTCAGTCAGTTTTTATAAATTACCATTCTTATGTTTTCTGATGGAAGTGTGTTAAATAAAAATACGTAAACTAGTAACAGAAACAAAAATAATAATAATAAATAATAACAATAATAGATAAGTAATAAAAAGCAGAAATAGGTTACGAAATGTTCCATGCTCTCTTTCACCTTTGACTTTTACTTTTTAAACCATTTTTTAACTCGTCATTCAGGCTAATTGTTAATAAAATGTCGAGATTATTATTAAAATCATGCAAAAATTCATCTCAAAAATTTTAGGTACCTGCAAACATTTTACTTTTGCATTATGACTTAAGGCTAAAATACACTGTGATTAATCATATATGATTTGTCGGACTCACTTGGGTGTATTTAAAAAGACTATGCCATTTATCATTGTGATTTCTCATCAATCGTCTACTGCATCTCTTTGTACTTGCTGCATATCAAGTTTCAGAAATCTGATTGGTCATTAGAAAGACGTGCTTTTATTACATTAGTTACAAAAACTATTATTTTCAGAATGTTGAGAAAAATCAGTCTTCTAATTCTTGTTTCTTCATTTTACAGGTCAGCTTCCTCTATCGCTGATGGTGAAAGAATATATTTCGAATTCCATAATTATGAGTGGAATATGGCAAATATGCTACGAGATTTTATGCACCAGCATATACCCAAAGATAAAATAATGCTTAACAAATCGCTAAAATCTCACGAAAAGGTACTGGCGAAGTTGAAGAACCGAGGGATAATAAGAAATGACCAATGGGTGCTTCTCTACCCAAACAATGGGGAGACTGATTCTGATGAATTTGACATTACCCTGATGCTTATACTGCTTAGGAATCTATGCACGTTAAGCAAAAGGGAACAAGATCTTGTCGATAGATGCAATCAACTCAGAAATCAGGAAGCACACCTTGGAAAGGCCACATCACACGCTGTTTACAACAAACTTCGTAACAGCTTTGAACAGTGGTTTAAAGACATGGGAATGTCTGATGATCAATGGAGCATTTTAAAGAACCGCATCGTTTATAACGATGTCGGTGATTTTAAATTGGGTTTAAAACAACCAAAAAAAAATTTTGTCGGAAGAACAAAGGAACTGAATCAGCTATATTCGGGCCTGCACATGGAAGGGCATGATATCGTTGTTGTGAAAGGATTGTCGGGAGTAGGGAAGTCGGAATTGATAAGAAAGTATTGTCATAATTATGACAAACAATATGACAACATTTTATTTATCAATTCTGAATCTGAAGGAACTCTGGAAGATTTTTTTGTGGGTTTCTCAAAACATATTGGGCTGATATCTGCAAATGAAACTAATCTGTCAATTAAGATGCTGTTACCGAAAGTTTATAGTTTCCTTTCAACAAAAAATTGTTTGCTTATCTTCGATAATGCTGACAAAGCAAATATTTTAGATGATTACATGCCAACAACGTCATCCAAAAGCATATGTAAAATAATTATAACGACACAATTCCAATTTTCTACAACATACAACAAGCAACTTGAATTGCAGCCGTTGGATTTAAATGAAGGATTGCAGTTTTTTAAAGAAGAACTTGGCGACGATATAAACTCTGCTGATTGCAAAAAATTGATCAACGCTCTTAGCTCATTACCGATAGCGTTTCAATTGGCGTGTTCTTATATTAAAACCAGAAAAATTAGCATTAGTGTATTCTTGAAGAATCACGAGGCCAAGTTTAACCAACTGTGGTCGAGTGTAGATCAAGACGACATGAATAAAAATAGAAAAACAGTGTTAACAACATGGGAAATGGCTCTCGCTCATATACGTACAGACACACTTGCAATAAGACTAATACGGATGTTTTCCCTGATGGATGGCAAATGTATCGCTGAAGAACTTCTTGAACATATGGAGGGTGTCGAGGAACTTCAACTAAAATACTCCTTGCATAACCTCAGGAAGTATTCTCTGATTGATTGGCAACTGGCAAATAAAAGTTCCTTCATTAATATACACAATCTGGTACAACAAGTTATAAAAGACAGGTTAACCGATAACGAACAAGAATCAGTGATAAATGATTTATTTTGTATGTGTAAAAACTTGATAGGCACAATAGATCACAAGGAACACCAAAATTTTGGAGACATGTGGTTGCAGCATATTTTCTCATCAATAGATCAAGTTAGTTCTAAGCTCCAAGTATCAAATTTAATGTACAGTGTCGTAAAGTATGCAGCAGATGCCGCAGTCAATTGTGGTAAACTCAAATCTGCGATGAACTTCATAAAGAAGTGCAAGAGAATATTAGCGAATGAATCACACCGTTTGACAAATATTGAAGTGATGATATTACAACGTAATAGAAAATACGACGAGGCAATCAAAATGTACCAGAAAGTGTTGAAATCACAAGAGGCGGCACTCGGCCCCGACCACCCAGATACGTTGACAACGAAGAATAACATAGCCGTTTCGTTACAATTCAAAGGGCAATACGACGAGGCAATCAAAATGGAACGGGAAGTGTTGAAATCACGAGAGGCGGCACTCGGCCCCGACCACCCAGATACGTTGACAACGAAGAATAACATAGCCGTTTCGTTAGACTCCAAAGGGCAATACGACGAGGCAATCAAAATGTACCAGAAAGTGTTGAAATCAGAAGAGGCGGTACTCGGCCCCGACCACCCAGATACGTTGTCAACGAAGAATAACATAGCCGTTTCGTTACACTACAAAGGGCAATACGACGAGGCAATCAAAATGTACCAGAAAGTGTTGAAATCACAAGAGGCGGCACTCGGCCCCGACCACCCAGATACGTTGACAACGAAGAATAACATAGCCGTTTCGTTAGACTCCAAAGGGCAATACGACGAGGCAATCAAAATGTACCAGAAAGTGTTGAAATCACAAGAGGCGGCACTCGGCCCCGACCACCCAGATACGTTGACAACGAAGAATAACATAGCCGTTTCGTTACAATCCAAAGGGCAATACGACGAGGCAATCAAAATGTACCAGAAAGTGTTGAAATCACAAGAGGCGGCACTCGGCCCCGACCACCCAGATACGTTGACAACGAAGAATAACATAGCCGTTTCGTTACAATCCAAAGGGCAATACGACGAGGCAATCAAAATGTACCAGAAAGTGTTGAACTCACGAGAGGCGGCACTCGGCCCCGACCACCCAAATACGTTGACAACGAAGAATAACATAGCCGTTTCTTTAGACTCCAAAGGGCAATACGACGAGGCAATCAAAATGTACCAGAAAGTGTTGAAATCACAAGAGGCGGCACTCGGCCCCGACCACCCAGATACGTTGACAACGAAGAATAACATAGCCGTTTCGTTACAATCCAAAGGGCAATACGACGAGGCAATCAAAATGTACCAGAAAGTGTTGAAATCACAAGAGGCGGCACTCGGCCCCGACCACCCAGATACGTTGACAACGAAGAATAACATAGCCGTTTCGTTACAATCCAAAGGGCAATACGACGAGGCAATCAAAATGTACCAGAAAGTGTTGAAATCACAAGAGGCGGCACTCGGCCCCGACCACCCAGATACGTTGACAACGAAGAATAACATAGCCGTTTCGTTACAATCCAAAGGGCAATACGACGAGGCAATCAAAATGAAACGGGAAGTGTTGAAATCACAAGAGGCGGCACTCGGCCCCGACCACCCAGATACGTTGACAACGAAGAATAACATAGCCGTTTCGTTGCAATCCAAAGGGCAATACGACGAGGCAATCAAAATGTACCAGAAAGTGTTGAAATCACGAGAGGCGGCACTCGGCCCCGACCACCCAGATACGTTGAGAACGTTGAGGAATTTAACAATTGCGAAAGAAGAAAGGGCGCTTTCTTGCTGCCTTCTTTAATTCTGGATATTTAGCGCCCCTTTATTAGAGGCATGAGAACTCGATGAAAATAAAAAGCTCATCTAGTTTCGTGCATCTTTGTGTGCAAAATTTCATTTGAGCGAAATTGCAAAAAATAGTTTTAATAAAAAACAATACCTTACAAAGAGAAACACCTTCTAATTTTTAGAGTTATTCTTAGTAACTTTGAAATCTACCAATAAGCGATCATAGGATGTGCTCGTTTATGTATATTTTGCCTCTATTTAATTTCCCGAAGAATTTGTGCAGCAAATAATTTCTCTTAAGACATTTATTTTAGCTAAATTTACGATGTTTATATTCCACACCAGTTTTAGAAAAACAAAAAAATTTATATCATTTTTTTTCCTCAATAGATTTTCGATTTATTCAGTGGAAACCAGTGTTTCTTTTCACGTTCAGTTCTCTTAAAGTTTCTTGACGAGGAGGTCGTTACATTCTCATTCTTTGCGATTTCAACGTTAGTAGAAGTCATGGTTCAAATCTCCATGCTGGTGGATTGGAGTTATTGGGATAAAATACAATTTCCTTTCCAGATTAAGATCTTCATTGTTATGAGAATTTATAGTTTTATAAATTTTAATGAATTTCTGTTTTATAAAAGTTGTAATAAGCAATCAGGATATTTTCATATAATGTGCACCTATCGTTCACAAACCCTCCTTAGACACCTGAGACCAACTGAGAATATCAATTGATATGTCTGCTCGATATAGCGTATATAATATATATATATATATCTTCTGGCGCAATCAGAGATCTCTTCAGTTCTATCATCAGATCATGTGGTAAATGTGCTGGACCGTGTTCGGAGCCGCTACCTGAGTATGTTGTTTCGGTTAAATGATTTAGGGGAATTCCCTGATACATTTTTCATGTTCTGTTCAATAATTCATCAACGAATCCACTAATTGTTAAAAAAAATGATGAAAGAAAAGTTAACATGCGATAAAAAATACCTGTACGTATACACACCACAAGTAGAATCAAATATGTAGATGAGTTTGGGTATAGCTGCAGAAGCCTATGTGGTAAATTGAAGCGGTGAGTAAGTTGATGTCTTATACAATAGAGCTCAGGATAAGACATCAACTGTACGCTCGCCGCGTTTGGCTCCTGTGGCAGTCCGCTGCTGCAGGTAAAACAAAAAACCCTCTAGGGTTTCGTTGTTCACTCGACCCTAGAGGGTTTCTCCTAAAAGGCAGGAGTTTTGCAAAGTAGTGTAGGTAGCTAGTTTTTAAGTTAACTACCAAGTAGTTCAATTCATTAAGTAGTACCAGCATAAAAACAGCTATCGATGCCGAGATTTTATTTCTGAAATATTTGAAGGTGGTTCTTATGGCGGATTTTTTCTAGAAATATAATCTAGTCTGTTAATCCGCTTTTCCGATCTTTCCCGGCGTTCTCTGTTACAACGTTCTGCCTCGTTTTCAATATCAAATTTGCTTTTTAGCTATTCTCCCAGGAATAACATAGAGGATATTAGTAAGTAACAAAATTATAAAATCATTAAAAACAAACTTAAAAATGAGGTCAGATATGTTGGCATGACTTTATAATTGAATTCATAGTGGTAATTAACGCCCGTCTGAAATAAACATATAATCGCCCTATGTTTTATTCGATAAATTGGTGGACGGAGAAAATAGAAACAATTTATAGTTCGCCTTTCCCGAATTCATGTTTATATGTCGCTTCCTGGCTCAGTTGTCCATACAGGCCTCGATTCTGTGTTGAAAATGAACGAAAATTGTCCCACTGCGATTTGCTAAAATGAGGAAATTATATAACTGAATAATTATCGTGAAACAATGTAAAGCATCAAAACGAGGCCCGTATGGACAACTGAGTCAGGAAGCGACATATAAACATGAATTCGGGAAAGGCGTACTATAAATTGTATTGTAGTTAAATTGTAGTTATTGGTGAGTAAAACGAGCTACCAAACTTCTTCAGAAAATAACTAAAGACCGACTTCATCAACACACCTTTTTTACAGATGAAGAAATCTTTAATGTTGATCCAAGAAATTCTCAAAACACAACCAGAAGTACATTTCCCAAAAGAATAATGGTATCAGTTGGAGTATCACAGTTAGGCAAGAATTCCCTATTTTTTGTTGACCAAGGCGCCAAAATCTATGGGGATATTAAGCAAGATGATCCCCGAAATAGCTTCAGACGGATATTTCGCTTTTCGGCAAGATGGTGCCAGTGTTCATACAGCTAAAGATACATTGGCTTATTTGGAAGATAACCTTCCGGATTTTATTAAACCTGATATGTGGCCACCCAACATCTGAGCCCAGATCTGAACCCAGGAGATTACGGTATTTGGAAAAGCTTGTCAGAAAAGGTGTACAAGAAAAGTATTACAGATGTAGATTTTTGACGCCACTTGGTGCAATGACAATGACGAGCAACCTTTGTTCTTAGAATAATACATATTTGGATATGATTTTAGATTAACTGTTTCTTGAAGAATAGCGCGGAGAATAATGGTAGGGAAACGCGCACTGTTTCGTGAAGAGCGCGCAGAATGACCCTTCTGGGCAATCGTTGTTATTTTATTGTCGTGATGCCTCCCCTTGGTTTCTTGGAAACATGAATGTGGTATAAAATTCATTTACTCAATAAGTTTGTGCTTGTTTGAATAAAATTGATATACGTATCATATATTTTATGTTGAAATATCCAACAGTGATTGAGAAAAGGACACAGGATTTTGTAAACAATATATATACGTCACGTGGAAAGTCAAAATTTGCACACAAGAAGAACGTTTAAGAGAATTAATATAAAAGGGTAAAAAACTGAGGGAAAGTGGAATGCATAAAAAAAAATGTGAAATTGTTGTTTAACAAAATTTGTATGATGGTAATCTTTTCATAATCTAATCCTCTTTTTTTCCGTTACTTAGCATGCTTTTCGAAGAAACTTTGACGTAGATATCGTGTATAATTCATTTCACAAAGAAAACATACGTATATAGTGATAATTCGAAGAGAATCTAAAGCATACTTTGCTACTTATAACATATTTGTTTATTCATTTCGTTTACCATTTTATAACTTCGCATTATATAGTTAAACGATTTAAAACAACATATTTTAAAAATAAGCAAGACCTTTTCGGTTAAAAACCATCATCAGTGCTAATACAAATGTAAAATGTAAATCTTCTAGAAAAATTTCGTGTATTGCCATCAAAAATAATTATTTGAGGAAACTAATGTTATTATCATTTGTTGTTGTATAAAGTGACATATATAAAAGAAGGAATCTTTCCTAAGAGATGTTTTTTTGGTAAATGATGAGCCGATGGATAGTCCGGGGAAAGATAAACAAAACAAAATGAACCAAGATCTGTTTGGGTCATTTTTCATGAAATTAAATATAATTACAAAGCAAAATTAGATATAATTCGCCCGCCATAAAACATCAAGAACAGGGACAGCAACAAATTTTATTAGGAGACATCATTTTCATCTTCAGCGCTACACAAATAAAAGTTAACGACTTTAAAACCGATTTCCCTGTTAATATTTTTTATGTTTTAATGAAAAATTAAAAAGGTCTCCCTTTTTGGCACACTTAACTACATTAACAATTAACTACATTAACTGCAGACACAACTTAGCCAAACCACAACAGACATTGCCAAACGACAATTATCCACGCACACCAGTTAACATAAACAACATTATAAAAACGAGGACGTGACACACGACAAAAATAATTCACCATTCACTTATAAATGCACCACACTCCCACACATACACACGCACACATATACATACACACACACACATACACACACATATACATACACACACATACATACACACACACACATATACATACATACACTCTCAAACATATGACACAATTCCGGCGTGAACACCTTATATTATTAGATACCTTTTTAATTCAAACCTTTTATTTACACACATATACCACATCAAACATTCATCAACCACTTTCTCTCCTAAGTATATTCAATGTTTATGCTGCAACCTCATTCACTGAAGTAAATATTTCTTATAAGATAAAAAGATGTGTAAGAAGAGCAAGGAGGGAATCTCACAGAAGCGCATTAGTGCCATTTTCGTCAAGCAGTAGTTAGCTGAAGAAAACAAGAGGCCCTGGGGCCTGAAGGTCAGCGCAGTTGGGCATACCAGAAAAGTAGTACACATTACGAAGGAAAACTAGAACACTTCAGATAACATTCCACGTGTATTTACTAAACTTCACAGCCTTTCTCCTGCGGCGGCAAGAACTACATTTTAGAAAGAGAATTTGGGCCAAACAAAGAATTCTATTCCAAATCTGATATCCTTTATAACTGTCGATTTTTAACCTGAAATCCTTATACTGGAGTATTGAATACAATTTCTCGTCATGCATTATGAACTCAATTTATTATAAAAAAATGTTAAGTACCATGTAACAAAATATGTGCCAAAGTAAAAACTGAAGAATATATGAAGACAACTGAAGAATATAGCTATGCAAAATTGAGCAATGGAAATAATTTTTTGGAAATATCTGAAAGTTAAAAATCTGGTCAAGTTCAGATAGGACGACAAGTTCAAAGACTTCGGACAAGTCCAGGTAATTCTGACAAGGTCAAGTTTTGAGGATGAGTTCTGGCAGCAGATACGAGATGATGCCACTAACAAAGGACCTAAAAATAAATTATATAAATGTTATACAATCTCAGATCCACTAGTGATGAATTTCTAACTAATTTTCACAAGGATTTTTATAAATTTTAGTGGGAAGAATTAATGTGATTTTGTTTTCATTTTAACCTGAAAAACAACATAAATTGATTAATATAAAAAGAAATTCTGCAAAATCCCATATTTTGATGATCTCCCAAAAGTTAATGGGCAAAAATTCACAAATTTGAGGTCAAAAGGAAGTGTTGTAGGAATATTCGGCTTAGTTGCAGTTCACTCCTGGAACGATTATCTTATATTATGCAAATTTAATTTCGCGAATTGAGATAAAATAAACTTTTCCCAGGAATTTAATTTTGTTAATTTTGCAAATAATAAGTCTTCATATTTTTTTAAATTAAACATTACCATGTATATGTTGACAGACATTGATGCAAATAGTATTCTTTCCTTTCACAAGAATTTAATTTTGGGAATACGTGAAATCCATTTTTGTCCAGTGAAATTTTCTTACCACCTTAAAGTACATATTTGGTATATATACAGTAAAGCCTGAAAGAAATTGACGCACCTGTGAAGGAATGAATTTTTACATAAAAATGCAAATGATTTGTAAAGTCTGTTACATGAAGTCATTGTCTTCAACACGATTTGATAGGAAAAGCTAACAATCTTAAGTGGAAATGTAAAGTTTCGTTCTTTCTTTTAGATCATTTTTATCAAAATAAAATGATAAAAAGTCTTTTATTCTCGGATTTGCTCTGACAAGTTCAAGAAACTCCATCACAGTGTCATATTTTTGTGGCTGAAATTTATAAGAGCGTATTAGGAAAAAATGGAATTTTTAGTGCATAAACGAATTGGTTAATACAGTCAAAACAACAAAAACTTTCAAAAAAAAAAGAAAAGATTGGCGGCTTACACTCCTTCACGGGAAAGAGATTACCCAATATCAAGTTTCATATCAATATCAATTATTTTCTTTGATTTATTTGACTGTAAATATTAGTCCAAATTGTGTATAAGGGTTGCCGATATTTAAGTTTAATTTTTGTCATCCCCCAACAACCGTCATTATCCACTATGTAAATTTTTATTTATGTTTTTTTTCGTTTTTAAAATAAAATTAGGAGAGTAAACAAGTCTTAAGTTAACACAAGACAGGACACCACCCAACAATTTTTAAAAGTACAGAAACTGCCACCACAATCAGGGTCTCTCTCTACTCCATATTATGTGTGTGGTGTGGGTGTGAAGTGAATTTATATAGCTAAGAGAACACTATATGTTAAACAACCAGGAAATATTTTGTGTATTTGTATTTTAATCAACAGGGAATATGTGAAATTTTAAGTGTGTCACACACTTAAAAGGGCACAAAAAAGGGGAGAGGAGGGACAGAAGAGGAGGGAATAAAAATCGAAAATGCGATCGAACAGTTTCTCACAAAATCAATGTCATCATAAAAAAAAGCAGTAAGAATTTTCTAACCTTGAGTGCTGCACTGTGCCGTTCTCTGGAACACAAATTAGGATTGCACATTTTCTGTATTTTAGGCCACACTCACAATAATTAAATTACTTTATATAAGTTGTGGTTTACCATTCATACATTAACCACGGTTTGTGGACAGCCTCTATTCCAATGTTTTGCGGAATCGGCCTACAGCTGTGGACAAGGTATGTACATACGAATGTACAAACGGAAATAAAAGATCAGCTGCTTTCCACAAAATTATCAGGAAAATGGAAAAAAATACAGTTTGTAGTTTTGGACTCGTCAAAATAAATTTTAAGGTATTTTAGTCTTTTTTTTAGCACATTTAGAATCTTGAAATGATCATATTTCAGTCAAAATGCAAAATGAAAGGTTTCAAAACAAAAATATCCACAAATTAAAATGATGCTAAAGTTTCTGGTGGTTCAGGCACAGTAGAATGAATTTAAAAATGGAAATTCCCCACTACTAATTTAAGTAAACTAAATTATGTTGAAATGAACATAAAACACACATTAACACATCAAAGCAAACAAATATTATATACCCTACTCTTCTCTTCTAGTGGCGAAGCTGTGCTCCTTTCACTTTTTTATTTATGGACAGTCCATCATCATCATCAGAAAGTTTACACAAATCTATCAGAATACTTGCAAATAAATTAAATCAAAGGATTTTATGACCTTGAAGTAAAATTCTGTCTTCTTCACTTCACTTCCACTCCACGTTTAAAAACGTTATCCAAAAAACGGAACTTTCACGCCATTTTTAAAACCCATTTTCTTAAGCAAACCAATTACAGATCGAATTTATGGGAAGGCGTTGAGGAAACGGCAAAGAAAGTGTCGATATTTAGAACCGATATTTAGAAGGGTGTTACGAACGGGCGCGGAGAACTGCAACATTACAGACACACAGAACCACACGGGCAAATGAAAGGTCAGATGCCTAACGGCGCTGACCAATTATGGAAAATTTTCATTATTCGTCACTTAATATTAATCATGTGATGAACATCTATAATATTTATGTTTCGTCACAAAATCAATCACAAATGTAAATGAACAAATTTTGAAAGTTATTTTTACTTAACTAGAATTTAAATGGGGAAATGTGATAATCATTTCTATTTCCCATCAAATAAATCCAAGTGAAGAAAACTTTGTGCAACAATGTGTTGTTATAACTACCGCCGGAGGTACCACCTCGTGCTGACATCATCATTACCGATGCACACTTTTCAGTTACTCCTATGAAAGGCATCATTAAAAGCAACATAATAGTAGCTTATATTTATGACCAAACGATAATTCACGTGCTACTTTTATGAACATCAAACAATACAGCAATTCCTTTTCTCATCTCTCACCTGTTGTTATTGTTCATGCTCATGTGCTGAGATCATCATGATGTCAGATTTTGCTATATTTATAACAACACATTGTCTTTAATATTTACTGGATTCACTGGATGTTAATTGGTGGAATGCAGTGACGCGAAGAGAGCGATTTTCCTTGTTTCCTTTTGTATTGTTCATATACCAGGAAAAGGTCATGTTGATTTGTTGCTTCCACGAATTCTCATGGCCGGCATAAGATCTGTGATAAGTGTGTTTTATTATCGACAAATGAAGAAAAGGTGAAGTTATTTTTTTTTTTTCACTTATTAGTAACTGTCGAAAAGAAATTTTGAGAGCAATTTGTTAACCGAAAAATTAAACTTTTTAGTTTTCGCTATTTAATGAATTTAGCTAAGTGAAAAAATATAACTTTTTTTTGTTTTCGTCACGTTTATCTGCTGAAAATGTAACAAGTATGATACTTTTTCCACTTAGATACATTTTTTAAACGAGTATTTCGATAATGGCACTAATGCACTTCCGTAGAATCTGGCATGTTTTGAAATGTTTTGAAATACCATTTGTATTTAAGTTTGTGTTTGTAATGACCTCAATCAAATGCCCTAATATAAACTGTTGTGGCGTAGATAAGCCTTCTTTTATAGCAAAAAGGCAGCTGTTAGTTCAAGACCAACAACAACCATTAATACAACAAAAATTACCAGCTGATTTATACGATTTTACAGAAGGAGTTGACTATGATGATAATGTTTTGGAACATGATGCAGTTACTGATATGGATTTGCAGTCGCTCTCTAATGTATCAGAGTCTATTTCACTGCAATCACTAGTTTCAGTATCAGAACGAGAAGCGTTTTATTTTGAGATGGATACATTAAGAACACTGCGGAGACTTTCCGTTGTTACCGACACCCAAGCAACCAGTGCACTCCATTTGATGAAAGATTATTTTGCCAAACTCGAAATTAACATAGTAATATAACAGACAACAAGGGTCTGTTCATATTGATAAATATTACCTCGGTAAGCGGTAAAACTTTTCGAGGTACTTAAAGTTTCGTTCTGTTCATATGAAGAACAGTTTCCTCAGTGAGCGAGGAAATGACCTGCAGGCATGACGTAACGATATATGAACAAAAAATAAATACAAAATTTTGCTGACTTAAACATAAAATTTCCCCACTTAAGGCCGGCGCAAACCGGACAACATGTTGGCCAACATTTCGACCAACATCGGCTGACCAACATGTTGGCCAGCATGTTGGTCCGGTTTGCTTTGTGCACAAACATATTGGGGAAAGAAAAAATTAAGGATAAATGTTGGCCAACAAATCTGTAAAAACAGGCTAAAATGGCATGTTTGCGCGATTTGCGGTGCGTACCAACATGTTGGCCAACATGGAATTTCAATTCGAATGTGTTTTAGAATTCGAACGTCAAAATCGAACGTTCATTTAGTATTTCGAATGTTTTTTTCTATATGAACACGTGTGGCCTGCATCGCTCACTTCATTTCAAAATGGCAGACAATAAAGAAACTTCTGATGTTACACCTACAACCAAAGCAAAGAAGTTTAACTGGGACGAAGATGACGTAGAGAAACTTATTGATCTTTATGAAGCAAGACCTTGTTTGTGGGATATAGCTGATCCTACATACTCGAAAAGAGACGTTAAAGAAAAAGCTTTGTCTGAGATCAAAGACGAGATGGGGATAGAACTTAATCTTATTAAGTCTAAATGGAACTCTCTTCGGGCACAGCATGGAAGGGAGTTGGCTAAAGAATCAAAAACTAAAAGTGGCCAGAGTGCTGATGAGGTTTTTGAAAGCTCGTGGTCATACATGGGGAAAATGCGTTTTGTTGAACAAGTCAAAAAGACAGCCAAAAGTACTTCAACCTTGAAAATTTCAACCCAAGAACTTGATGATGACAAGGAGGTAGAGAGTGAACAAGAACGAAACTCCAGATAAAAAGTCGGTAAAAGAGACCATTCCTACAAGCACCAAACGTAAGCGCGCCTATCAAGCTGAACAAAAGCAAAAATTAATTGAGAAATGTATAGATGTGTTGGACCGTCCGAAAAATCCTGTTAAAGAGCCTGAAACGAAGGCTTGTGAGCCATTCGCTTCCTACGTATCAGAACAGTTGAAAACATTGGATAAACGACGTAGATTGTTGGCAGAGAAAAAGATTAACGATATCCTATTCGAGTTACAATTTGAACAACTTGAGGCACAATCTGGAGGGTTTCGTTTCACTCAAAGCATGACTGGACTAGTTCAAAGCCAGCAGCATTTTGCTTACACACAACCTGTACAGCAACGCTATGATAATGCAAATCAAGTCTCACAACAACAAGAGCAACAGGGAGCATATTCTGCTATGTTACGTGATTATTAAGCTTTCATTGTACAATAAAGTATGATAAGTAAAGAGCTAATAAAAGATACAGTCTTAAATAAAATAGTACATGCTTGTTTTTCCTTTGTATTTGAATATATTTGAATGTTATGCTTTTTCCCACTGCCATTCAACACTTCCTTCATTCATGAAATATTCCGTAAATGTTTCCCGAATTACTTTGGCTGCTTTGGGAGGCTTTCTTCCCCCTTGAGGTACAATCGATGAAGAGAAAACTCCAAGAGAGTTGCCTTTTTCTGATCTCCAACTTCCTTGCACGACTTCACCTCGCGAATTCACGAAATCGACAAACCCAGGGGGAGTATAGTCGTTTTTTCTGTATGATAACTTGCGAAGGAAATTATGAAGAACCAATGCACAGGCTGTGATAGCGCGAGCTTTCTCTGGTGATAGATTTAAAGGCTGTTGAAAGATCCTCCATTTATTTGCCAAAATACCAAACAGGTTCTCCGATATTCGCCTTGCGCGGCTATGACGGTAGTTGTAAATACGTTTTTCGGGTGTTAGATTGGTTTGAGGGTACGGTTTCATCATATAAGGCTTAAGGGCAAACGCATCATCTCCAACAAAGACATGTGGTATGTTAATAGATCCATAAGGTAAAGGGGTAGCTACTGGGATATTCAAACTGCCCTCTTCGATTTTTCTGCGTAAATCTGAGTTGTTCCAGACACCAGAGTCATTCATTCGTCCATTACAACCAATATCCGCGTATATACACTCATAATCGGGACCCGCTATGGCCAATAAGATAATAGAAAAAGTTTTCTTATAATTGAAATATTCAGAACCGGTTCCAGGTGGGGGTCTTATTTGAATATGTTTACCGTCAATCGCCCCTAAACAATTAGGAAAATTCCATCTTCTTTGATAAACCTCGGCTATTCTTAACCATTCATTTGTATTTGATGGTACCTTGATATACTCCTTTCCAATATACTCTGCTATCGCTTTAGTAACCTCTTCAACAATGTAAGATATTGTTCTTTCGGAAACCCTGAATTGTAAACTTAGAGAACAAAAGGTTTCGCCTGTGGCAAGGAATCGGATAGTAAGCACTAATCTTTCAGCCGGTGAAATTGATTGAGCTCCCATCACACCCGACTGTTTTGGTGTGATGTATGGTTCAATAAAAGCAAGAATTTCTTTGAATGATTCATAGTTCATTCTCATCATTTCTTTGTAGGTCTTTGTATCCTCAACCCTAAGTTCTTGAACAAGATTTGAATACAGCCCTTCATTTTCTCTTCTCCGTACCCAATTTCTTGTAGGACCACGTTTTCTTTTTTCATCGTCATCATCCAGCAACAGAAATATTGCTAAGCAGGCTGCAGCTTCTTTCTCCGACATCCTTCTCGTACGATAGTCAAAAAGCAAATGAATGAACATTTATACATGTTGGTCACTTCTTACTTAACAAAAAGCTGTCAAAGCAAACCGGACCAACATGTTGGTCTGAATTGTTGGTCGAAATGTTGGCCAACATGTTGTCCAGTTTGCGCCGGCCTTTACCGAGGAAATTGTGTTCATATGAGAAAAACATCCTCCCGTCTTCCAAGGTGAGGTGAGAACTGTCAATAGGCAAGATCCTGCTTACCGGGGAAATGTTTTCTCATATGAACGCAATGTAATTTTTTATAGCATTTCTAGGGGCGAGATCTCATCAAGTAGAGCGTCAAAAAGTTTTCCTGCTTACAGAGGTTATTCTTATCCATATGAACAGCCCCTAAGTCGTTCTAGAAAAACATAATTTTTCCTCCAAAGCATCAAATCCATCCATCAAACGAACAAGTTATTTCAAATGAGCAGGAAGTGGCGGAAATCTTTAACAGTTTATTCTGCAGCATTACTAAAAATCCACAATCCACCTGTACATCTATAAACTGATAATAACAAACATTACACAGAACCAGTATTAAAGGGTATCCACAAATATGAGAGGCATCTAAGCGTCTTGAATATCAAGAAAAAAATTGGTCTGCCAAATTTCTCTTTTCAAAAGCACAAAAGCATGAGTTCTAAAAGAAATTTTGTCACTTGTAAACTCAAAAGTTTAACAACAACAAGATATCCCTACAAGAGAATATTGATATATTTGGGTCGTTCATCAAAAGGAAAACTTGAATTATTGCATAGAAAATAGCTTCCCTGAAACTGTGCCGAAGCCACCTCTGTGTACAAAACAGATGCAAAGACTCATATAAAAAATGACAGACCTTCCTTATCTATTGAACATTTACGAGAGATGCATTTACAACCAACTTAGCAGATATTTTAACAATTTATTATCCAAACTCCAAACTGGCTTTTGCACCCAGCAATGTCTAATATAGTTATGATAGAAAAACTGAAAAACTCCTTAGATAATGGTGAATTACATTTGGCGCACTCGCTCAAAAGCATCATTAAAAACTCCCCTGATCTGGAAGCCTATTGTTAAATTCTATTGTCAGTATTTTTAACTTGAACTATCTAACTGTAATTTGTTGTGCATTCACGTTGATCACGTGATAGAAAATAATTACTGCGCATTTGGTTGTAAATATGTCATGTGATCAAAGTGATAACATTTGCCTGTTTGAAAAGACCAAAGGAAAACAGAACAACAAGTTGTTATAAGCTTTCAGACGATAGAATATTATAATGACTGTTTTAAGTTATACATTTGTAATTCGGGTGATTCTGAATGAGTTTTTGCAAAGTGTCGTGTATTTCGGCGATCTCATGCGTGTCGACAGCTCTATTATGGATATCAACACGGGGATGCTTTCGCTTCTTCTTACGCAAACCACCCAATTTATGTGCGTACCGGTCAGAAAAAACTTTCCGTTGTGCTGTTACCGACACCCGAGCAACCAGTGCACTCCATTTGACGTGGATGTTGGAAGAAGATGTTCTCGTGACGAATTGAAAGTGAGTCAAAACTGCATTGTCTTTGAACACATCAAAACTGAACACAAACTCTTTATTTTCTTCAGTGATTAGAGCCCTTTTGGCAATTTTTTGACTGTACTCCTCTGTCAAATTTTTAATATCAGCAGTTAGATTTCTCACCAAATCAGCTTCACTTTGCTTAGTGTAGTTTTTTTCGCCAGCAGTTGGTACCTTTACGCTTTCATTACTGATTTGAATTGGCAAATTTTCTGGTGGGGGCGCCATTTTGTTTTATTTATGAAATAAAGCTGTGGATTTAAATAAATTGAATGAATATATGATAGCAGAAAAAAACCAATTAAGAAACCATGCATTTTCAATAGACTTGGCCCCTCCTTCGTGTTCTTATGTCGCATTTAGACTTCGTTGTCAACACAGACCTCGGTTTTACCCGTTACATTTTCACAGTAATTATGTAGCTATACATTCGATTAACTGCTAATTGCTAATTGTTAATCTTAAGTAATTATCATCACAGAAATGAGATCTATACTGATCACCTTGTCTAAATGCGACATAAAAACATGAAACGGGAATTGATCTATGGTGGTGAGAGATAAGAATTAATTTCTCTCGTCATAATGGTCAAGTAATTTTGAACATCGAGTAATGTTCACACAATACAAACACCCCCTTAACTTCTCTCCTAATAGTGCTTACATAGTTTCTGAACTTCGTATGACCAGGAACACGTAAGGTTCTTCGTTTCTTCCCCAGTTATTCGAACTAATAAGCTCGGTCCAGTGAGAGTTCGGAAAACTGAAATTCAACTGAAAAATAAAATGCAGTGGCTTACCTATTTATATCACATTCATACAAAAGTTATTCGTAAACAAAATAAAGTCGATTTCAATTCTTAATTGTACATCATAATTCTCAGAATTTTTTCTTGTTTGAGTATATTACTAATGGTTTTGTTCCTCTGAAAGTTCTGCTGAAACGCCTGTTCTTGTTTTGATGATGCTGTGACGTTTGGAATTTCCCTTAATAACTGTGGATTGTACGTGTTGTTGTTATAATAAAAGGTATTAAAAGAAAGTTGCTTCCTGGAAATGTGTACCCTAGAATAGAAGCTAGAAACTAAAATAAAAGCTTAGTACTGTTCCTTGTATGAAAGTTGCTTATAAAAGAATATGTTTTATATGTTTGTATAGTATTTATCTGGAGGGAATGGTGGAATCTTGTGTTTACATCGAACACTATCTGACCATCCAAGAATGTGTTTATCGAACAATTTCAGACTACTCAGAGTTCTCAGTAAAACCTCTTATAAAAGAGTTTGAAAGAGTAGGGCCATCGCGTGACCTAATGCTCACTGGGCCAAACAAATGTAACAAGGATTACACCACTAGGTTTTGATGGTCTGAAATTGTTAGATAAACTCTATATGTAATAGTGAAGATTCATGAAGTTTCTATAAATTCTTTGTTTTAGAATAACACGTGAAATTGACAACTAAAAACATGGCTGAACCAAAAGAAGCTAGTTTATCTGAAAAGGTTTTATCCGCTCTGACCTCTCCCGAAATCCAGACCGCCGTCGAAGCTTCGGAAAAGTTGCAGCAGCTGCTATCAAAAGAAACGAGCAGTCATATTCATCATCGAGAAAAGACACCCGGCTTCGAATTCTTAAACATGTCCGCCAATTTGGAACAAGCAAAAGGGTTACAGAAAAAACACTTTGTGGAGCTTGTATCAGAGGAGTTACAACCGTTTGCAAAAACCTCGGGAGATGATGAAATCACCAGAATTGTCCGACGAGTGAAGCAATACGTCATGGATGACGTAGAAGAATACGGGGCGCAGTTTTTCGCCCTCGTTAATGACGCAGGTGTTGGGAAAACCCGAGGTTTATTTTTCTATTATTTCAAACGAGATGATGGGAAATACAACATCAGGAAAATGTGTTTTCGAGGTGATTTTCGTTTGGCAGCCGATTTGGTAATTACCCGAAAAAAGAGAAAAAAGGGCATTCATAAATCGTCTTCGAAGGATATTGTCAGTTACATTCCAAGAAAAGGTATTACCAAGATAGACATCGATACACTGCTTGATTTGATCATTCCGAAACTGGCACCGGTTATGGCTAGTTTCTTGCCACAGGAATCCACGCAAGATTTAAAAATTGCAGAATGAATTGAAGTTCAATTACACAGGAATTTAATTGCGTTGATAACCTGTTTTTTTAGCATCTTATCAGCTTCTTCACTTTCTCTTGACGGATAAAACACTAAATTTCTGTTTAAACACTGTGTTTTGACCTAGTTAGTACACCCAGCCTCATTTTCGATAATTTACCAAAGTCAAAAAGTAGTGAAACAATAAATTGCATCAAAACGAGGTTGGATATACAAACTAGGGAGGTCAAAACTATGAAGGTAATTCGACGCCAGCATCTCGTTTATCAAGTCGTCGAGTCGCTTTAGATGTTGACTCGTGACGTCATTAATTCGAAATTTAAAGGGAGACTTCGCACCTTCTGGAAGATAACTATATATAGGTTAATGTAACAAGATGCGATCATCACTAGTTTGCGGTGAAAACCTAGTTATCTCTGTCTGGGTTAAACGAGGTAACAGTTGTGCAATGCCTCGTTCTTTCAAACAAAAAAAGAGAGACTTTCAGACAAAAAGTTTAATGATCCCATCTTGTTAGATTAATGCACTCATAATCAATACTACTGTGACGAACGCAATATTTTTTCATTTGAAATACATTCGACAATACAACCAGTATATTTCTCTATTCGAAAATATTTCCTTTTCTTTCAAATCAAAACAGTTTCCCAAAAGAAAAACACAAGTTGCTCTTTGCAATTTTTACTTCACAACGTTTACACAAAAATGTCTTTCAAAAACACGATCATTTTAAATCAGTGTGTGATTAAAAAAATAATTTCTGTAATGCATTCCAACACACGAATTCTAATTTTTATAACAGTGAAACCTCTCTATAGCGTACTTTTCTTCTTGGAGCGCAAATCTCCATTTAACGGACATTTCCTTCGAGCTTCTGCTTTAGAAAAATTTGACGGTGTAAGTTAAGCATGTCCCGTTTTCCACCATCTTTGCGTTAGGCGACCGTCTGGCTCCTTAATTTTTCCAACTTTTATACAATCGTTTAAGAACATCTTCAGTCTCATTTCAGCAGCTTTCGAATCTTTTGGGGCGACAGACATGATCTTCGGCAAATACTCACTACACAACGCCAGCAATAACTTTTGGAACTGTTTCCCGTATTTCTTGAACATAGCACTACCGGCCGTTTCCAGGAAATCGTACATGATTGTTGCAGTTACAGAAGGTCTCGGCTCCAAGTTCATAAGTCGCGTGAGCCAAATCCAACCATGTTCGAGACCATGCGGGTGATTGCGAGCACCCAGTTGAGGTGGCACGTCAGTTTGGAGAATTGCAGCATAAAGGCGCACCATCCCAGAGAGTTTCTTTAAATATTTGTCTTCAGATTCAACGTCTTGTCCATCAACATCGTAACCAACCAGTTTACAATATTCGAGTGTGGAGATATGTTTACTTTTAGGGATGTAGAAGGGAACCAGGTGAGGACATACCAAGTACAAATGCGCTAAGATTAACTCCCCAACCTCGGGAAACAAAGACCAGATGCCAGTCGCGAAAGCAGCAATCGGAAAAGCTGCCTTGAACGAGGAGGCCACCTGCGAAGGAGCTTGAAGAACAACTTTCTTCGCAAGCAGCTCCTTACACAGCAACTAAAATAAAAAGAAATTCGATACTAAATTATTCTTGTATCGATTATTATATAATATGGGAACATCCTAGAAGTACCTTATTGGTCCTTTTCACGACACCATCATTTAATGTTAAAAGGGCCGGCGTTTTGTGAAGGTTGGTCATCTTTTTAAATATAGCTAACACCGATAAAGACGGGCGCGCAAGGACCAGGTTATCGGGGATAAAAAAAGTCGGGTTTAAATTAAGTCAGGGGAAAATAAAGTCGGGAAAAAAATTAGTCACTCTACCCCGACTAATTTTTCATTTTAGTCACTTTTCCACGACCAAATTTTTCGTTTTAGTCACTTTTCCCCAATCAATTTCAGCCAGTCGATACATGCAATTACGCGAACTGTGTGGATCATTCCTATATGGCAAATGTCATTTGCGGTTTTGCAAAAATAGCACTATGTCATCCCCGATTATAAGCTTCTTAATTTAAAGATAGTTATACTTGTTTGTTTGTTCCTTTTTATCTGACATTTTATTTGACATGGATATAAGAAGAAAAGCTACAGTCAAATATGGTGGTTTTGGAAATCGGGAATTGTTTTCTCGCGTGAAAAGAGTTGGCCAAAAATCATAAATATTTGTTGGGGAAAAATCGGGAAAAAAATCGGGGAAAATATGTCAGGTTTAAAATGATCGGGGGAAAATTTAGTCACTTGCAAAAAAGTTGGTCATTCAAACCCGACTTTCTTTATCCCCGGTAAGGTAAGGTAATAAAGCTCCATCTGAAATTTATGTTGAACTTTTTTAAAAAAAATTTATTGAGTGCCTTCTGAGATTAACTTAAAGCTCTCATAAAAAGGCTTCGTATCGTGTCGTATAGTGTTAATTGGATTGAGCACTATTGTAAAAAACGTTTGAAAACGCTAAAAATTTTCAAAAACGCTAACCCCTATAATAAGGTTTAGTATGGAGTTATTTTTTTGACAGCACTTCGTTCGTCCATGGTCATGGCCTATTGTTTTAAGTTCTATTATCGGCCTGTTTAACTTTTCTAACTATAGTTTGTTTTGCATTCACTTTGATGAGCAAAATCTTCAAAAGTCTATGTGGAGGAGTGTTTTTTTTATAGAAACAGCAGGCGATATTGCTTGACATTCCTATAGAAAACACTCCTCCTCATAGACTTTTGAAGATTTTGCCCACTGGGTAGGGCATCAAACAATTACAGAGTATTGGTAAAATCGTGTGATTAAAGTGAATGTATGATAAAAATAGCCTATTGAAAAGACCAAAGAAAAATAGGAAATTAAAGTTGCTATAAAAGATTTTCCAGACCATTCAAATGGGAAATTCATTCAAACTTCCAGGTTACTGGGTTACATCATAGTATACATCTCAGATTATAAAGTTAACTTTGAAAAAGGGAAAATTCTCACAGCGTTACAAAAGAATCTTTATGTGCAGTTTAATAAAACCAGAAAATCTTTAAAGGGGAACTGAGGTTTGGAACTTTTTTTTCTTTTTCGTTTGAAGGTAAGAAAATATTACAAAGATTTAAAAAACAAAGAAAAAAATTTGAAATTGACTTACTTCCGGCCTGATAACAAGTGTTTTGTAAGAATAAAAATAAAGACTGTGTTGGAGAATGGAGTGCTTTTATGACGTCAACGACGCAGTTCAAGGGTTTTTTGTTTGAAGATGTTTTTAACGTAATTATGAAACAAATCTTTTCATTCAAAAAAATACTCAGTTATTGCATTTTCATGCCAGTAATGATATTAACTACCTATTTCTTCACACAGCTGGTATTTAAATCATCCGAGTCTAAGTCTAATTCCTTTAGTTTCAGTTTTCTCAGTTTTTCCCTTCTTTTAAATTGTTCCTCACCATTCTGACTCTCTTTCATATAAATCAATGATTGAATTTTCAGAAAATTGCAGGTTTATCAGCTTCCACATCACTAAGATATTCAAAACTAAGAATTATCGAAACACTGAAAGACAATGGAGCCAATGACGTCACAAATTTTGAAACCATAACAACAAAAACAAAACTTTGAGGGGCCATTATTTCTGTTTGGAAAATAATTAGAAGACAAATAATACCTCATTTTTTTCTATTTTCAAGTGTATTTTAAGATAATTACAAAAAAGTAATAAGTTTTTTTGACCTCCTTATCCCTTAAGAGTGGAAAGCAGTTAACAATGAAGACTGCTTCTATCGGTTTGTCTAAGAAAATGCGATCATTACTAGTTTGTGGTCAAAACTTTGTTAATTTTGTCGGGGTTAAACGAGATCATTGTTGCACCACACTTGTTTATAAGAACATTAGCACAAAGTAAAATGACAGAAATTAAATACATACCAATCCCTCTTTGCTGTTCTTGATGGATATCTTTTTGCCAGACATTTCCACTTCTTGCCCAGTAAACAACCTGTTTATTTTGGTGATTTTATCAAGGAGGTGTTTCGGACTTTCATCTGAAATAGCATTGATTGTGGTATTTATTACTTTGTATAAATCAAATTTATAGGTTTTTGTTGCTTTGTCGGTAGACTTACTAAGCGGTTCGTGAAGTTTTATCGTGTCTAGTAAATGTTTTTGCAGTTGGAGATAACTTTGAAAAGCTGCTGTTGGACAACAGAGAGTGAGTATAGGCAATAAAGTCTGTTCTAAAGGCGCCAAAGCCGGAACTGCTGTTGCTATTGAGACCAGTTGTTGATTACTTGAGGCCGATGTGGTAACTGGAGCGGTGATGGTGGCATTCAGAACATTCGAAGTAACCGTAGTTACTGCAGCAAGTGCGGCAGCTTTGGCTTGCTTCGCTTTCTCAGCTTCTTCTTGTTTACGTTTCTCTTCAGCTTTTCTTCGTTCATGAAGATCAGTTGAGATTTTCTCACAAGCCTCCAGAAGAGTTTGCAATGCATCGACTTTGCTGAAAACCAACTGAAGGCAAGCATCAATATCGATGTTTGAATGATTAACACCTTTTGATATCACATCTGTACATTCTTGATACACTTTTGCTACTTGACTAACAACCACCATTAATTCCTGCGAAACTGCTGCACTTGCCTTGCATTTCTCATAAATGTCAGTAATTTTTGAATAGATATCCTTTACCGAATTCATCAGAAGACCTAACTTCTTTTTCTTCTCATTTAGAATATTCCTTTCTTCGTTACGTGTTCGGATTTTAATTTCCAAATTTTTTTTTTGCTTTTCAAGGTTTACTAAGTTATTAAGAGTAGATTGGTTTCGTTGTTCCTTCAAACTTTGATAGTCATCAATTTCAGAGACCATGTTTGCAACAATCTCGTCTTCTTTCTCCTGCAAGCTATCAATCTCGCACATCTGTCTCATAAGTTGATTTTTCTCAATGACATCTATTTCCTCTTGATATTGGTCATTTATGACTTCCAAATCCTCTCGCATTTTTTGATACCTGCATTTACTTTGTTCTTCTAACATCAGCTGATATGTATTCTCAAGCAATTCTTTTTGCTCAGTGTCATTATCACGTATCACTAAACGTTCTATAGGAATGATGTTGTGATCATGACTAAATACCGTTGTATTTCTGAGATTTTTCGTTTTCGTTTTCGAAATGTTCAACCTTTGAAGTTCATCTTTAATCGAAGTAAAGTAATTCTACAACAAACAAATAAATCACTTTTGAATGGAGAATGGAGTGCTTTCACGACATCAACGAATGGAGAATGGAGAATGGAGTGCTTTCATGACATCAACAACGCAGTTAAATTAATCAAATAAATCAACTTAGTCAGTGGATAGGATATTTAAATAAAAATAGTGCACAATTTTAAACTGCCCCTGCCTTTAAGGGTAGGAATCAAATGGTTCAAAAGCTGTGAATTTTGCATAATTTATTTTCACAATTAGGTTTAATTATTGTGAATTTTGCAGTCCTTGTATGAGGTATAACATGCTAAAAACAATTTCTGGCCCAGCAAATTTACCATCCCATTGCTTTGCTTGCAAGTTTTGGAGTTCAAACAGACTCTTTGATGAATTCCGCCATCATGTTATTTTTTTACTTTTATTGCGGAACATTTTCAAGAGAAAGGCTTTCACCAACTGTTTAGAACTGTTCACAAAAAATTTTATTGCAAATGTTTCAAATTCTCCAAAAATGTTTAGAATTCCAATTTTCAATATCCAAGAATTTATCTTGAAAAAGAAATTTCTCAATAAGAATAAAGATATGTGAGTCCTATAGGTGACACAGTCAGAACAAATATATATATATATATAAACAAATTCCAACAGTGGCAGATCTGGCAGAAATTTAACTAGTGTAAACCAATTTGTAGGAGAACTTTCTAAAAAAGAATTGGCAATTAAATTGCAATTATCCTTTTGGAAACACTCTTCTCCATAATTTTTACACCATTTAAATTGCTTCTCGATCCACTGCTGATAAGCAAACATATAAATTTCAAAGTAACAAAAATACCTGATAATCACGAGTGCTGTAATGTGATTTATCTTGTTCTACTACATTTACGAGCCTGGAATTATTTTGAATTTTAAAGGGGCATATGTGGAATGTTTCGCTTCTTCCAGGAGTGTTGTCCTGCAACTCCACAGGATTCCAATTGGTATTATATTGTAGCCTTCCTTTAGGTGTACGTTTCAATTGTTGCACAACATCAGCCATATTGTCCCATTCATTGAATATGGACTATATCAAATGAAATTTTTGTTATTGAATTTTGGATAATGAAAATGATATTATACAGGTACATTTTCCCACCCTCAACACCCTTGCTCTTCCTCTCATATATGGTGGGGTGACCAAAAAATTAAATCACACAAGGCAAAAGGATTAGTAGCACCATGTTGTAGAGCTCGAAAAGCTGATCAAGAATATGCATGGAATCTCGTCTATGTACAATGTACCGTTACGGAGATATCGTCGATCAAAAATTGAAATGATGTCACACCCATCCCCATGTTTTAGAACCAATTTTATGCGTCACCCCATCACCAATATTGCACACCCAAAGTGACGTTCTATTTAGGGTGCAATGCAATGGGCCATCTGATGCCAAAGTTCTTTTATAATACTAATATCGCTATTATAGTGCACAACTCAGTTACGCACGATCTAAAATGTCACTCTATAATAGTCCATATGAACATTTTGTTTCCAGTCCTTTTATTCACCCTGACCAAACTAAAAAGTGGATGTACAGATCGTGCTGATTAATAAAGTTTTTAATGTTTTTATCACGTTAATTACAAGTTTATGCCCTGTATAAATGTAAAATCAAGGAAATGTATAAAAATATGTCAAAACACGCTAATGCGTATTGAAAGAAAGTTTATGTTTTATGTTGTTATCATAATGTCTCCTCAATGTAAATGATCAGAAACTTTTGTAATGTGTATACAGAGAATTAATTTGCATGCATGCACATTCTCGCAGAAAATTGACTTGATTATTAATATGTCATGTAGAAACACCCCTCAATAATCAAGAAAAGGCAGCCCTTGAAAAATCTGTTTTGGTGTGCAACAGTTTTTTTTATTTGTTTTATTAACAGATTCACTTAAAACTGATTTTTTTCAATAACATTGTATTTTTTAAAAATCCATCTATATCTCAACCCATCTAGATTTTCCCAAAAAGCAATCATCTATTTGCCCTTCAACTAAAAACAAAATGTGGCAACAGAGGTTACCAACTTAAAATCAATGTTTCACCCATGAAAATATCACACTGCAATTGAGTTTCTATAGATAAATTGATTGAATTTCGCCATTGAATCGAGGAGACAATTATTGATCCATATACAGCATACACAGCTATTATATGCTTTCTGGAAAGATTTTCTTATATCGTTTCTCATTTTTCAACCTTATTCTAAAAAATCTACAGCTCTCTTTAATTTATTTTTACCTCTACGATAGAGTGTTTACAGTAGTTACTTTCTCATAAAAAATGAGAAAAAAGGGATTGGTAAAGAGAAGTGGGATGTATATATTTCAAAAATTTCATACAAACTAAAAACTTAAAGTAATCGCGCAAGGTTCAGCCAAAATCCTGACTAAGGAGTTAAATGATTAAAAATGAGTTTCAGGAAAACAGTCTCACTGGCAAGACAGTTCCACTCCACGTCGAATATTTTTGTGAATCAGTGGAATTTTTGGCCAGATGTGCGTAATCAGGTTTCATGTTAACAGAATCACCAAAACAACGTGGAAACGTTTTCTGTGCGAAAAGCACAGAACATGGATAGTCGCTCCAATGACGGGTTCTGTAAAATACTAGAATTTTTCCTTGCATCACCCATGTGGAGGGAAGGTTCGGAGAACACGTAATCAATCACAATGGTCATGTTATGAATATAATATACCGTCTAATATCAAGAAAGGAACTTTTATCGCAAACACAGAAATTGTTGTTCGGTTCAAACCAGTCCATTTATAAATCACCCTACGGTATCACATCAAAATTCAATTCACCTTCTACTAGAAACATGGCAGATGATGGGGAACAAAAGCTCAGCAAAAAGTAGGTCATTTTCGTCCTTATACCAAGTTACATGTTGAAACTAGTTACATAGTTAAATGATAGATCATTTAATAAACTATTTTTTGGCCTAAAATTTTGCTGAGAAGAAGTGAATATCAAAACCTACCAAACTTCGGTGATTTCAGAGAAAACAATAGAGACTTTTCAAAAAACGTCAAAAAGAAGGTGAAAGCAGTCCCAAAATAGGAGAAAATAAGTTCTATATATTTCTTACTAATGGATAAGTTTTTACTACTTTAATTACAAGTTTATGCCCAAACAAGGGGAAAAATGTATAAAAATTCTTGATTCCGAATTCTACCACAATCAGAATTTCAAATCGGTCCACCACCGCAGTGAAACAAAACCAGTTCTCCCTGACTACAAACTGATCCAGATCCACAACCATTTTTAAGTTTGTTTTCACTGCAACTACATACGTAAACAAGTAATCCGATTCGCAAACTCGGAAGCGAGAATAAGCAAAAAGCACTGTGTATTGAAAATTTTATTAGGTTGTTCTAGAGCCCAGGCAGGTAGGCAGGCAGGCATAAGGCTTTCTGCAAGTGAGCTTATTGTAACCAAGTGAAAAAATAAGGGAAAACCCCGCCATTGATTTGATCATTTCAAATTTTCCTGAAAATTGAAGCACTTCCAAAATTTGCTCCAAATTGTGCCCTTCTTGCACTTTGTTCCTAAATATGAAAAATTTTGCCCAAATGCGGACGTAGTAATCACGCTAGGTTTGGACAGTATGAAAAAAAAAAATACGGCTGGTTGTAATGTCTTTTTTTAGGATAAATTTTAACAAATTAAAATTTTTTGGGAAAATTTTACCAACAGGTATATTTTAGTATATACTGGTAAAAGGTTAACATCGAAAAAGTGTTAAATTTCTTTGATCTGCCCAAGAAAATGATAGAAAACATGATAAATGATAAATAATAATTTATCATTTGTGTGTGTGTGTGTGTTATGCGAGGAGTTTAGAACCTAATGGTTGAGGAATGTGGTTCTGTAGGCAATACTGGACAAGGCTATTGTTACAGGAAAGATATGAACAATCCCAGAAAGTTATAGATAAATTTTGGACATCTGCTAATTTTGATGAATAATTTTTCTTTGAAGTTAGTTGAAATGTGATTTTTTTGTAAGTTTGAGTCTTCTTATATCAAGAAACTTTTACCATACTGTTAGTGGGCTCAAATCATATTGCCAGAAATTCTATGATAAGATATTAACACGGTTTGGCCAAGTTTGGTTGAACAATTTCACAGGACGTAAAAATATATTTCCTTTAACAACTTCACAAGTCAATCATTAGAAGGGTTTTTTATTTACTTTTGTGCTTTTTCAATAAAAAATCTCTCTTATCCAAGTTCATGTCTGCATGTCAACATCTTGAGAATTATTTTTCAGAACCACCATTACATTTGTAAATATTTCTTCTCATGATTCGTTAATTTTTTAACAATCTCTTACTTAGATAATGAAGATTTCTAATGTTCTTGAAACTTCATGCTTTGATTATTATCTAAATTAATTCATTTACTATTTTTATAATGATAATCTTCAATTAAGGGGTAAATTATGATACCTTTTAGATAATTTTTTATAATCTTTTAATGGTCTCAGTCATGTTTCTGAGACAGTGAATCTTCAACAAATGAAACCTCGATTTCATAACAATTTTTGTTGGTTGAGAGGATAAAACCAAATCAAGTTATTCTTACTAGTTTTTGTTAACATATTTTTGTTAAATTTTATCATTTATGGCTATTCCAATTCAAAATCTTGTTATTTATGGGAAATTTAAAGGTAAAAAATTTCAAAATTAGAAATGTTATATTTTTATCATTTTTCTTTATTTTAACCCAAAAACACATCCAAAGGTTTTTAAATAATGTTTAAGTTTTATCTATTAACTGTAAAGTGAATTTAGTATACTGATTTTCTTTACTTAAATAATAGATGTAATAGCAATTGGTTTAGTCAACCTTTTCCTCAAACATTGACCAGTTCCTTAATGAACATCAGAAAATAATCAAAATAATCAATTTCTATAAGGATGTAAGTTTAATTTCAAAAACAAAAACATGGCAGATTCTTTGGCTTGAAAATGTCACGTGCCATCATATATGTAAAGGAAGACAAGAAAATTACTATTCTCAAATAGTCTGTATAGCAAGAAAAGATATTTTGGATTTTTTTTAAGATAAGCGGATTCTTGCTTACCCCTTCCAAGCAGCAAAAGCTGTTAAAAATCATGTGTCTAATGTTGATGGTCTGTTATTACCCCTTGCTATATTGTCATGGAAAGACAGTTATATTGAAAAGCTTCCATAAATAGATATTATTCATCATTTTTTTGGTAACAATATTCCTTGGTTAAAGTTTTATTTCATCCTGAATTTTACAAGTTTTCTTGAGGATTAAAAAATGTCTTCATTTGAGTTAAAATAATGCATTTGGTTTTTCAACATTGGAAACTTTTTTTCTCACAAAATTAACTTTTTTTGTGTTAAACTTTCCCAAACATAAACAAATAATGTTTATCCATGCTAACTTGGGGTAACAAAGGCTGGTCGTTTCATGCAATGCTATGACATCCATACAGATAAAAAAACACTCAAACAAAAACATCCTGCAACATTTTTGACATGGTTAAAAAGTTTATTTCATGAATTTCGTGAAAAAATAATTCCAATGTTGCACGTTTATGGTGAACATGTATGTGTGTGGTCATTTTTTTGTTTAGTCTTTTGTAATTAATAAGAATAACAAAATAATTTGTTTTTAGTGAGCTCAAACGAAGGTTGAAGGCTGAGCAAAAAGCAAAAGAAAAATCAGCAAAACAAGCTGCAGCTGCACAAAAGGTACTTCACCATTATAATAAAAACTAGATGCCCTCATGGGGAAAAGGATTCCTGCTTAAATTAGCTGATCATAGAGAATAATAGATACCAAACATAACAACATAAGTAATATCTTAAAAACTTTATGCGAATAAGTTAGCAGGATATCGTAGAGTGTCAATATAACTAATGTGAGACTTTCCACTTAAAAAATTAGACGCGTATCAGCATGTACCATATCATTGAGCATGCACATTGATTGTTATTTGGGAATACACGTATCAATAATACTTGAATTGAATCCAACTTTTTTGTGTTATACGTGTGTCGCTGAAAAAGGTAACTAACCAAAGTACTAAAACTTTGAAACATCTGCAGTTTTGCTTGAATATTCTGTAAAAAAATACGAAAACATTTTTTGAATGGATATTAATACGCATATCAGAGGTGTAGGTAGCGGTCTGTTAAAATATGTGGAGGTGCATTTAGTCATTTAAAGTAGAAAAGGAAAACATGCAAGTAACCTAACCAACACTTAAGGCTGAAAAGAAATATCATAACGTTGGACTCCTTCACTTTTTTTGACTGACCCTGAATACACTTGTGCATACTGTACTGTATTTTGTGCTGTATGCGTATCAAAAAAGTGAAGTAGAAATCCTGCTTAAGGGAATCACGTTAATTCCAAGCTTATTCTCCTGGGAACTAAAAATCAAATAACACAGAAAATGTCTATTGAAAGAAATCTTATTGTCATTATGGCAACCTCAGAAACCAAATAAATTGTTTTTAAGTGTATAAAGAGCATTAAATTTCTTGTACGGTTGCACATGTTTCGAAAAAGGACCTGGTCATTAATATTACATTTTGAGACATCCAGTAATTATCAAGCAAAGAATACGGACAATACGGACATACGTAAACAATACGTCACTTGGAAAGTTATCTATACATGCATGAATCAAAGTGACTGTTAGATGTAAAAACCTTATAATCAGAAAGCCCTTAAGATTTTTGACTTACAAGTATATAGGTACTGCTTTAGTATCAAGAGAAAGGGAAATAGAAAATAAAAAACTCTAATCGAAACCGTCAAAATAAATATTTGATGACGTATCTATCTTTTATGGCCACATTGACGATTATCTTTAATTGATTAGGGGGGTATGCATGCAAAACGTTTCGACGCATTTCAAATTTTTAAAGTTAATTTACACAACATAATAGATGAATTCCATTACGACATATATCCTGTTTTATTGGTAGCTTAATGTCTATGTGATTAAATATCTATATAATGTTTCATGTTTAAGTATGCTATTATCAAGGCCAATTTGTTCTGCATGCTTTCTTGCAAGCATAAAACAACAGGAGAGAATATTGGGGGGGGGAGGTCAGAATTCCAAAATAATAAGTTATGAACAAATACAATGTTTATTGAGAGAGATTTATGTTCGATTCGTATATAAAAAAGTTGAAATACCCTGGACGAAGCTGTGCTGTACATATCCAGAGCTGTACAGAAGGGCATAGGCACTGCTCCTCATCAGCTCTAGCTAAGAAATGTATTAAACTACTTTAAAATCTTTGTGTATAACTTTAAAAAAAATTAATAACTTAGTTATAATATTAATAAAATTAAATATTTACCTTTTATTAGTCGTAGTGTAGAGAATTGGATATTATGTATACATCTTTAAGAAATAATGGAATTGAAAGAATTAATTCTGGTATTTTCACTTTGTATTAAGAACAATGAAAATTCATATTTTTCATAATTCATTGTATTCTGAAGGTTATTACATTCATTTCCGTTCATTACATTCAAGACCTACCAGCTCCTTTTACTCTCCATTATCTTGAAGTTTGGGGCTTCCATTCGCAATCTGTACTTATTATTTCTTTTTTTCTTATCACTAGGCTTCAGAAACAAAGAGCAGTGATAAACCAAAGGATGCTATGGCCGACGAAGAAATTCTCGATCCCAACCAATATTATAAAATAAGACAGCAGGCCATCGCTAACTGGAAAAGCACTGGAGAAAACCCGTATCCGCATAAATTTCACGTCTCCGTATCATTAACTGAATTTATTGAAAAATATAATGATCTACAACCAGGAACGTGGCATGACGATGTTGTTACAGTGGCAGGTATGGATCACAGCTGTCAGTTGATATCTTTAATGAAGTTTGATCCTTATCTGTTGTGTTTTGGCAACTGAATTTAAGAGAAGAGACTCATGATTTCACTGATCAATTTGAATTGCTTTATTTGAATTTTGTAAAATGTCAATATCCCCATTTGCATTGATGGAACATACAGTAAGAAAATGTTTATGTTTTTAATGAATTAGTGACTTACAGTGCGTGACTGTCATTGTGACAGTCAAAAGAATGGAATGCACTTTTTTCCGGCCACTTTTCAATAAGAATGTAAACATTTTCTATGCATTGGCTGTCATTCAGCTATAACAAAGAAAGAGAATAAGCTTTAGGAATCACATTAACTCGTTTTTATTGCGTCCAGGTAGAATACATGCCAAGCGTTTGTCAGGTCCAAAGTTGATATTTTATGACTTGCGTGGCGAAGGTGTGAAGATACAAATCATGGCTGATCAGAGGTAGGAAGCTTTAAATAAAAGTGAACCAGGTTTTGACTTTTATAGCATGAATTGATTTTGTGTACATAGAATGCCGTGAACATGTGAACGACATAGCTTTTTAACTGTGCTAGATGGTTCATGATTTTTAATTTGTTTTGTATTATCATTCTGGTATATTTTACATAAATGTATTTTTAAACGTGTGTGATTTTCAACCATCCAAGAAAATTGTTTCCTATTCTACGTATCTCCAGGCATAGTGGGAATGTTCCTTTTCCCACGTAGATCATAATTTTGAAAGAACTTTGATGATTAATCTTCAATATTTCAGGTCTTCAGAACAAGATTTTGCATATGTTCATGGCAAAATACGACGTGGTGATATAATTGGTATACGTGGTAGACCAGGTTTGTTTTTTATACTAAAAATTTCAATGTAAATTCTTGCATTATTGTCAAGTCACTCTGAATAGCGACTGAACACCAAAAAAAATAGAATTAGAAGAGTTAATATTAAAGCATGTCTACACTGATGGTGTCAGTGAATGGCTTGTGAATATTATTTGTTTCAGGTAAAACAAAGAAAGGAGAGCTTAGTATCCAACCAAAAGAAGTCGAGTTACTTTCTCCTTGTCTTCATATGTTACCGCATCTACATTTTGGATTAAAAGATAAGGTGAGAGCTTTGGATGTTTGCAATTGCTCACTCTCCCAGTGAATATTTCGTTTGTTCTTGTGTGAAGAAAATGATAATTGATCATTAATACTTTCTGTATGAGGTTCATGTAGTTTTCTTATTCAATATAGGAAACTAGATTTCGTCAAAGATACCTGGATCTTATTCTGAATGAAAACGTCCGACAGAAATTTTACACTCGCAGTCGTGTCATAAATTACGTTCGAAAATTTTTGGATCAGCTTGGGTTTTTAGAGGTATAGGTGGTGATAATTCAACTTATACTGCACAAATTTCACAATGTTTTTGTTATACTCTTGCTGTTTTGTTGTTCACAATAGATAGAGACGCCAATGATGAACATGATTCCAGGTGGAGCGACTGCTAAACCATTCATTACGCATCACAATGAGCTTGGTATGGACTTGTATTTACGTGTTGCTCCTGAGTTGTATCATAAGGTAATCACAGCACGATTTCGTATTGGTAGTTATTATTTTTGTTTTGAGTTGGTTTCCAATCTTTTGTGACGTTGGTTTCAACCAATCCAATAGGATGTTTTTGGAAGTAGGATTGATTAAAAAGATTTTGGATGTCAAGTATAAGAAACTTGAAGATATTCAAATTACGATTCCAATTCTGATTTGGTGTTAGTAGAAAACTGACAACCAAACGACTTTAATAGTTTTTAAATACACTATTATTCTTTAACCGGGACTGTCAAAGGACCGATGAAATTGGTCCCACTTAACGAATGTCCCACTTAAGCGAATTTGAAATATGAATTTGAATAAACAATTCAAAAACGTTAACAAGACAAAATATGAAAGCAAGACCTAGACATTACATAATAATAAATGACATACACCACATCTCACATAACGGGAGTATACTGTATGACTTTATAGAATGGATATTATGACAATGTTTTTCTTTCTAGATGCTTGTAGTCGGTGGAATTGATAGGGTTTATGAAATTGGTCGTCAATTCCGTAATGAGGGAATTGATTTGACTCACAATCCAGAGTTTACCACGTGTGAGTTTTATATGGCGTATGCTGATTATAACGACTTGTTAGACATTACAGAAAAACTCGTGTCAGGTAAGATGCTAGTGCACTGTTTCCTCAGTTATATTGGGTACCATATTAATATGCCATTTTGTGTGTTTGTAAATTGTGACGTTCCAGAGGAAAAAGTATATCTTTTTTAGCGTTCAATTGAAAACAATAGAAATGAACGTTCTAACACATGCTCAATTAACGCAATATAGGTCAGTTATGTTCTTGAACGTTCAAATGTGACCGCTATTATAGTTCAATCAAAGAACGTTCATGTTGTTCAGTATTGAAAAGAACGTTTAATAATGGAATGTTTTAAAATCATGAATGCTTAGAGCGTTGAATAATCAAATATTTTAATAAAGATTATGCAAATAAACCATCTTCTTCCAAAACTTTTATTTGTGTAACGGAAAAGCAGGAAATTGAAAACAATTAGCTCAGTTTGTACATGAAACCATATTGCATATTATGTTTGTAAAATAAAGACTTTGTTTTTCCTGAATTCGGTAAAATATGCCAACCAAAGACTATGCTCAACTAGCGCATGTGCCTCTAAGTTAATGTTCCAATTCTTCCGAGTCAACATGAATTACCACCACATGATTAAATAAGTAAACATGAGTTGAAACAACAAACATCACATGATAATTTGTTGAATATTTTCGGGGTTTTGAATGAAAACTTTTATTGTTATTGTAGTCCTCACTATGCTTCTCCGCTGAGCACAAAGTGGCTAGAGAAGGGCATGCCTGGTTATAGATTGTCCCAGGGTCAGTTATCATTTCATTCTTTCAGTTTACATCCCAAATTTGAGTAGGCTATTGTGAAAATACATCATTTAAACGACATGTCTCATTTTTTTCTACCAGATGTTGGATATGACGAGCATTTTACATAAAAAAACACGTGTGGATTATTGTTTCAGCGATTGTAAGACGTAATTGTTGTTTATGAATGAAATCAAAAGCACGTTCGGAGGACAAATTTATTTATTTGTTATGCATGCCTTTATATTCACAAAATGAAAAAAACAAAAATTTGGTAGCCTTTCTAACAGGTTTTATCTATTTCTATTTCAATATTCTACTTGTATTGCTTTTCCTCTGCAACTTCACAATTGATTTTAGCGACAAATCGAAATTTTAAAGCAAAGAAAACTCTATCAGATTCTCTGTTCACACTATTCTTTTTATAAATTGAATATAATTGAAGATTGTAAACCCTGCTTAAAGGTGAAGAAGTGAATCCACTACCATCTAAAATGAAAATTTGTTATTTGTTTATAAACCAGGAAAAAACAAGATTGCCATCTGACTTTTTTGGCAGAAGTGAATCACTGCTATGCAACACTGCAAAAACGTTCGCAAAATACAGCCCCCATTACATACTTTCGCTTCACTCCTTCGATCCAAAATTCAGTTATATCGTCCAGTCCCCACGTGCCGTGTGACGTATGAGTGGACTAACAAATATAGAAAGACTGTACTCACCCAGTGGAGATCCACTTATTCTGACCTTTTTAAGGCTTGTTAAACACATTTATCTATACCATGATCAACCACAAGTATAAGAGAGGTAAAATAACAAAAAAGTGTAATGAAATTCAAATCCATTTCCACAAACAAAACATAATATTTTTTCGAAATTCCCAAGAATCGACTTTTCGGTCATTTCCCAGAAGAAAAATCAAAACAAACATTTGTCTTTACAACCCAAATTGAAAGATTCGACCCAAATTAGCCATATAAACTCTTTTAAGTTCATTGATTTGTTCGAAGAGATAACAAAGGTTACGAATCAGACATCTTGGAAAAGTGCTCTCCGTGCTTGTCTATATTTATTCACACCAAATTGAACTCTCTGGTATGATAGATCAACTTGGTGTTTATCATTAGGGACTGGGGGCTACTCTGAAGTTTGTCTTGATGAGAAATAAGGGAATTCTCGGAAAGATGGTACAATATTAAAAAATAATTTGGCTGATTATCGACCCTTGTGTTTTTTTTTATACCTTCTAAGATATGGCAATCTTGTTTTTTCCTGGTTTATAAACAAATAACAAATTTTCATTTTAGATGGTAGGATCCCTTTAAAGCTATGTTTTAAATTTTCTATTTTTATTGAAGCAAAATAGATTAGTGTAACAATGTGAATATTGCTCTTTCTTTGTTTTTTTGTAGAAACCAATGTTGTGTCAATACCTCATATAATTTATTTTTATGAGCACCTCCTTCAAAGACAAGCCTGACTCCTTGTGTCATGGTTTTGTAACAAATGGAGGAAGAGAAAATAACAATATTTGGGTTTTTACAGGAATGTACTTGAATGTAGCCTTTCCAAATATCCTCTTTGTGACATTATGATACTATTATATATTTTCCAGATAAATAATGATGATTCAATTACTTGAAGCCATTTTGAATTGTGTAATACAGTAGAATTCGGATATAATGAACACGGAATGCCTTGATATATCAAACTTCTTTCTTTGTTTCCTTGAAATTGATTAAGAAAACACTTATAAATTATAACAAACACGGCTTATAACAAAACCTTGGTATATTGACACCCCCCCCCCCCCCCCCCCCCAATTTTCTGACCTTTCACTTAATTCACCTATGGATATAACAAACTCATTGGAATTGGAAAATGTTTTGGGGAACTCTTTGAAAGAGAAGTAAAGGAAGTAGCCAAGCTAGGCTTTTTGCATACTGTTTACAAATTTGACTGCTTTTTAATTTGTTTCAAACTTGGGATGCCCTTAAACATTGATTTTTTTGAAATTCCATAAAAATGTAAAATTCAGTCAATCTAGTTGAAATTATCCTTACTGTTGTTTAATTCAGGAGAATAAGTTCTATAGTCAGAATAAAATGATCTTGTTAACATTTCAAATCTCAAATCTTGCTATTTTCATTGTTAAATACTAAAACCTCGATTATATCAAACTATTTTCTTTGGTCCCTTTAGAGTTCGTTATATCCATGTTCTACTGTATGTGAATTAATATCGCTTTTTCTTTGTTTTTACAATTTGATTTGTTATAGAAATCAATGTTGTGTCGATAACATTAAAAGTTTGTCTTATGATTTATTTTTATGAACACCTCCTTCAAAGACAAGCCTGACTCCACGTGTCATGGTTTTGTAACAAATGGAGGAAGAGAAAATAACAGTATTTGGGTTTTTACGGGAATGTACTTGAATGTTGCCTTTCCATCTATCCTCATTGTAACATAATGTGAATTTTTTATTTAAAGTTTTGTTTCTTAGTTACAATTTTTCTATTATCTCTTTTTTTCAAATCTTTATTTTTTTTTCAGGTATGGTTAAATCATTGTTTGGCACGTATAAAATACAATACCATCCTGATCAAACGGACGAAGGAGGACCAGGTGAACCAATTGAAGTTGATTTCACTCCACCATTTCGAAGGATATCCATGTTAGCAGAATTGCAGAAGGCAATGAATGTCACTTTTCCGAAACTGGATCTTCAAACCGAAGGTATGAATGTCGTTAAGTTCACTTTAAGGACTGAGGGAAAGTCTTTGAGAATGCTGCAAATTACTTTAGTTTTCAAGCACATAGGTGACCCACAGTCAAAACGATGGTATTTAAGTGCTTGGAACGATTTTGTTCATCAATTCCATCATTGTCACTGTAAAGAGAGTTGTTAGCATTACACTATTGCCAGGATTTTTGTTAGCTCGTAAAACATTTTTTAACTTTTAATTCTGTTGTTAATAGAAGCACGGAAGTTTCTTGATGACCTATGTCAAAAAGTTGGTGTTGAATGCAGTAATCCGAGAACAACATCTAGACTGTTGGATAAGGTGGATGGTTTATGATTATATTATGTCACATTACCAACTGTCATTTAGTTGTTTTCTGCTGCTTTCTTTATCACTTTGAGAATGATCCTGTGGTATACGGTCGAATTCTGCAATTTTCTTCTGAAACCAAAAAAAAACATGCCTGCATATAATGTTATAATGTTTTGTAATCATTTCTACTGATCCATCTTTGGAAATCAACTGTTATATTTGTTGTTTCTTTATTCCATCTTTTGTAAAAGCCTAACATACTTATCTGAAGCCAAAGGTTTTTTTTATATATATTTCTATTGGGGTATCCTTATATGTGACTGTCCAAGGTGAAAAACTAACATGAAATTTATAGATTGAAATTATAGCTGGTCAATTCTGAGAACAAAAGAATTACCTTCAAAATATATAAACTATAGATTAAAGATGATAACTTACAGGTAATTGTTTACCTGTTAAGCTTTATATTTTAGAGATAAACGTATAATATAAATAAAATTATAAGTAATTACAGGTAATCTTTATTTATAATATTTATCTTTATCTTTATCTATAACATAGATTATAGGTAAAAATTATAGGTAATATAAGTAGTATCTATAAATTCATGTTTAGTTTTTCCCCTTGGTCACATGTACTTTTCATATTGTTTCCTATCGGTTTGTCACTAGTTTGTGGTCCAAACTTTGTAATTTTTGTCTGGGTTAAACAAGGCATTGTTGCATAACGCCTCGCTCTTCCCAACGAAAATAAGAGACTTTCAACCAAAAAGTTTTATAATGTCAGTTAATAGAAAATTCTTATCAATATGTTCTAGCTTGTTGGTGATTATCTGGAAGTCCAGTGCATCAATCCAACGTTTATCATGGACCATCCTCAAATTATGAGTCCTCTAGCAAAATGGTATGTACAAGAAACAATCTATCGTCCTCTCTGTAATTACAGTAAACTCCCAATAACTCGAACCTCCAGGGAACCAATGCACATTGTTCGAATTACCGAATTTCGAGTGATCGAGAGTCTTATAAGAGAGCATTAGTTCAAGGGGAACGCTACAGTGGTTCCAATTACAGTAAGTTCGAGTTAACGAGTGTTCGAGTTATTACGCGGTATATCTGTTTATCCTTACATTATGGCCTAGTAAACAATGTCACGTTTTTGTAAATTGATTGTTTTGTTTTGTTACTTAGTAACAGTCTCCATTATTCCGATTCCCGTTAGAGTAGTTTGAAACTATTTTGATGGTGAAAACAAGACCAAGTTGACTAGCGAGTATTTTTTAAACGAATTTCGGGAAAGATCTTACAATCTGCTTCTGGTTTACACAGGCATCGCAGTGAACCTGGACTAACAGAACGATTCGAGTTGTTTGTTTGCAAGAAAGAAGTTTGTAATGCATATACAGAATTGAACGATCCTCTCGTCCAAAGGAAGATGTTCGCTAACCAAGCCAAGGTGAGAGATTACAAAGCCGAAATCTTAAAACTTTCCCACATTTTGCAAACCATGTCGTTTGTGGCATTTCAAAATTCACCTTTCTTTTCTCAGGACAAAGCAGCTGGCGATGACGAGTCAATGTTTTATGATGAAGGCTTCTGTACAGCTTTAGAATATGGTCTACCACCAACAGCTGGCTGGGGCATGGGTATTGATCGACTGTGTATGTTTCTGACAGACTCCAACAACATCAAGGTTAGTTGTCTTTCTATATTGGTTGTGTCGCTTCTTGAGATCATTTCTATATTCTGATTTATGTATCGATCCTTTATACGCCGGTTTTTATTGGCGTTATATTTGAAAAGTCTACTGTCAAACCTCACAGACGTTTGTCGGCCCTTTTTACGCCGCGTCATTAAAATTACCGCCATTAAGGGGCGTAAAAAGGGCCGATAAGTATCATGTTTTTGTTTGTTGTTGTTGTTGTTGTTGTTATTTTGCACGCTTCACGAAGTAATGCTTCCTTAAAATACCTTATGACATGAAGTTATCGCGGTGTATTAATGAATTAGCGTAAGTCGGGAAAAATTGAGTTAATATTAAGTCCCACCGCTTATTTAAAAAGGATACAAAATAAGTTTGAACATAAAAATTAATTTGAGGGGCGCTTAAATATCTACGGGATTTATTTTATGTCATAAAGTTTTCATGTATTTTAACAGATCTGAAGAAGAAAAATGTTTATAAGGTTTTGAGTACCGTAAAGGTGTACCATGTTGATCTTAATATGTTGTTGTTGTTGTTGTTTTTTATTGTTTATTGTTGTTGTTTTAGGAAGTTTTGTTTTTCCCCGCAATGAAACCTGCTGATGAGAACAGGAAAGAAGAACGACCGCTGTCGCCTATCTCGCCAGTAAAAATAAATTTTTAACCAGAGTAGTTTTTTTTTTTATTAAAATATGTTACTAGTGTGAAACAGCCCTTCTATTATTTGACGTCATTCCTATGCTCTCATTATTATTGTGTATTTGCGTATTTATTTAATATACTATTAGAAGTGATTTTTGAATGGAGGTTTGAAATCGTCGAGAGCAGTGTGACGATGAATTTTATCGGTTAAAATTCTGAAATCTGATTGGTTACATTGTACGAAATTAAAAATGGCAGCCTACACGTGTTTTTAAGAATTTCATAATATTAGGCGCATGTTTATCGAGATTTATTTTTCTGAAGAAATTGTTTGGTTCATCGAGTGAAAAATAGGAAGATTTTAAATTGAAGATTTTTTCTATTCCTTCTTTTTTTTCTTTTTTTCTTCACTTATTATTTTAACTTAGAGTTATCTATTGTTTAAAATAACATTTGTAAGATGTATTGGTTGGTCGCACTTGTATACTTCTGGTTAGGGAAAATGATTTCAAAACATGTAGGTCCGATATTTTATCAATACGTCCAACATGTCAGTTGGGTTTGCGTCAATGATTGGAACATGTAATCATTCGATTAATTGTTTTCGAGAAAAACCCCAAAATGTCACCTAACATGATGGATGGCAAATGCATCCAAAACGCGCATCCATGTATCATCCAACATCATCGTCCACCAATGCTCTTATCATTTTTCATCCTCCATGTTGGACGATAATGTTGACCTTAGGTTGAACTCCATTTCCGTCTGGCCTTTTCCTAGGTTCACTAAAAAGAAGAAAGGAAGTCGTAAAAAATTAAAACAGTTGTTTTTCTTTAGCACAATCTCGTTCCTTTGCTTCTTGTTTTTTCCTTAAAACGAGGTTTAAGTCACGTGTTTCTGTTAAATCAGTCAGTCAGATGGTGATTAGGAAAAGAATACTGCAGTGTTGGGTATTAGTTTTTAGTATCAGTTGAGATGGCTATGATGAAGAAGCCGTCAACTTTCACTCCCACCCCCAACTTTATTGATATGACCTTTCTATCAGAAAGAGATTGGGAACCTTACAAACGAGTTGATAATTACGAATGATTGGCCAAATGAGTTATCAGATCCTGTAACACAGATATGAAAAAATCGATACAAGTGTATAGACCATAGCGAGTTAGCGACGGTGTAAAGGCTGCTATTCACGTAGAACGGCGCGCATTTCTATCAAACCAATGGAATTTTTGGTACACGTTTCTGATAAGCCAGCGAAAAATATGTCCCTTTTTATTTTAGGGTATTGTTCCTAGTTTATTTGGTTTTTCCTTGTTTGACAAATCGAGTTAAGCCTGGGCTGTTCCTTTGAGCCCCGTGTTGCTTATAGAAAAAGTATATTTTAAGTACACGCTTTCTATATAAGTAACACGAGGCTCAAATCTGTCAAAAAAACGCAGCAACAGCCCAGCCAAGTGGGTTTGCCCAACAAAGAAAAAGAAAACAAAAATAGAAGAAAAGCAAAAAAGGGAAATATTTTTGCTTGCTGATGAAGCGATTTGTTTTAAGAATCCGTAACACCTTATCATTATGACGAAATATATAATGCTCAGTGTAACTCGTGAACACGTTCGAGATACCGAATGTTCGAGTTATCGAGGGTCTTTTATGAGAGGATACATCAATAATTCTTCTCCTTCCAAATAGTTTTCAGAAACTGTCTGTTAATGCGTTTGTTGAGACATGTGTTGACGAAAATTACGCAATCTCGCTCGACTTCGAAAAAAATGAATGAATTTTCTATGAGTACAAAAAAAACACTATTATTTTCTTTTTGCATAATATGTGTAGGGAGAAATAAACACTTGGTTGGTTTGTGGCGAGTATGCTTTGGGAGGGCATGAGAGCAGCACGAAGGGTTGTCAAGCTACTGAAGAAGCATCAACATCTGTTTCGCTTTAGAAAGTAGCATATATTTCAATTTTTGCTTCAAATATTTCTCAACAGTCAGAGAACAAAGGAAGCGAGAAGAAAGCAAAACTACATAATAAAAATAATGAATAATTTATTCTTTTCATTAGTAATGATGAAATTATATCCTGATAAAAGAATAAAAAAACCCACAGTACATCGTGTAGAAGGACGAGGAAAAGAAGAAGAAGAAGAAAGATTTGTTGATCATTGGCCCTTTCATTATTCACACCACGTTCAACAGTGGCTGAGGTTTTGAGATATTACTAAAAAATTCAAATCAACCCGCGAAAATTTTGAAAAAAAATAAAATTATATCGTATTATAGAGAATCATGCATTCTGAAAGTAGCAGATTTAAAATTACACGTACATCTGCAATTCAAGATGAATGTCAACAATCACTTAATGAAAATGTTCATCTTAAAGGTGTGTCATTAATTATTCAGCCAGAAGGTATTTCATGTGTATATATGTTTACGTTTTGAAGTCATCATCCAAAATAAAATTGGGTTTTTTTTGTGACTAAAAGATTCTTCATATTTATATATTAGCTATTTTGGTAGATGTAGATGCATTTGGATGTCTGCATTTGTTGTTTTTGTTGTTTAAACAACAATTATACCTCCAAAGTTGTTTTTTTGTCTTTTCATGATAATAAAAAGCATGAATTTATTAAAGTGTCTTTTTATGCCCAGCAGTTTTTCTTGTCCGGCATGGCAGTGTATCCAAATGTTTTTGTTGTTTTTAAATGAAAGTCAAAAAGAATAAACAAGTCAACTGCCAGACACCTTAGTTTAAGAAAACATTTTGGGAAAAACAGAGCACACCCACTTAAATATTGGGGTCTGCTGTACACATACATAACATTTCACCCGGGATAATTTCAATATATTCAGATACTAAACAAACTTCTGTGATCACACTTCAAAAAATAAAACACCTGGGGTTAAATTTAAAAATAATGTCGATTGGAAATTGATACGAACATATACTAATATTTCATTAATTCTTATATATATGAATGTTGTAAATTATCATTGTTATATCAGCCACCCTGTAGTGAAATGTCTTGTTTTTCAACCCAGGTTCATTCATATATGTATCCAATTTAAAAAAATCAACATTTGGAACATTTTGAACATGGAGTTTGTACCCACACCAACACCCCTTACACCATATTCATATCAGTTAAATTCTAACCATTGGTATTGTTTAAAGTTTTAGTGAAAAATTAAAGTCAGTTTAATTTATGGAATATATTATTGTAAACGCCACTTGTTTCTTGTATTTTAGATCTATCTTCACCAACCATTCCATCACCAAACCTTAGCGTTTCTGGTGTTTTGGCACTCTATGCGGTATGTATATTGCAAAAACATCTAACAAAAGTTCCTAGATGCATGTTGATGTTCCAACTGCCATTATAATGATTTTTAATCTACAGTAGAATCTCTTTAATTCGAATCTCTACGAGGTAAGAAAAAATTTGAATTTTAGAAAGATTTCCAAATTATAGAAACTTGACTCAAACATTCTGACTCCTCATTTTACAGATGTTCTCCTGCACTCCTGATTTCTGGCAAAATCTCCGGCTTTTGAGAAATATTGAAATGATTTACGAATATCTTTAGATTTCTGTGAAGAAAAAAAGACAATTCTCATCAGATTTTAGTTGTAATATCAATAATGGTGCAATATACCTCGATTCACGTTCTATGCACCCGATAGTTAGTGATAGACAGTGGTAGTCACCGAACGCATGGGTCAACTATGTCGACGGGGAGTCATAATGAAACTGAAATTTCGCACAAGTTAAGTCATGTTCGAGTGCAATTCAAAGTTGATGATGTAGTAAAAATGCGGGAAATAAAGAGATTTAAAATTTCCACTAACACCGTACAAACTCCCACTTTTTGAAATTCTAAAATTGGAATGTCTGTTGGAATGACTTTTTTCAAACATTTTGGTCAAAATAACAGATTGAAAGAATTTATCAATTTTACATCCCTTTAAAATAATCAGTTATGGATGATTGTTTTTGCGTCAACAATGCAATTTATGGTGTTAAGTGCTTTTAGCAGATCAGCTCCAAAATTAGAAAACATAAGCTGTAATTTTCATGTCCTTATATTGTTTCATTAAAAGGTGGTTTCGTAACAGCATTATAAGCCACCTCTTCAGCCACCTCTACAGAAACTTCAAAAAATTCAAATTTTTACCAATGGGTCTGAAAAAATAGTTCGAATTATGGAAAGCTAAATATAAGGAATTGTTGAGGAAATTTTATGGTGCTTTTATTTTTCGTCAAATTGAGGAGATTTTCAAATTACGGAAGTTCGAATTCGAGAGATTCTACTGTAGTTTTGGTTGTTATGTAATTATATTTGTCCAACATAATAATAACATAAAATTTGAAATTTTGAAGCCAAACCCTATCAACTGCTTTAATTAAATTCTTTTATTTGATAGGAAGATATACAACATCAACCTGGTAAATTTGAGAATTTTGTTCGAAGTGTCAGTAACTACACTGCTGCTATTCCACCCACTGAATGTGAACCTGATCATAAAAAGAAAACAGAGGTAAACACAACTTGTTTGTGTCAAAACACGTGTGGGCTCTGTTCACACCCAATCTTTCTTTGCTGCCTCCACTACAATAAGTAGCCCCTAAAACTCAAAAAAAAAAAAAAATAATAATAAGGGACTATGGAGTTTAAAAGAGAATACAATGTAGTCAGTCACTGGTAATTTTTACATTGTAAATGTCAAGCTGGATATTGTCATATTTCATATTTTATGTACGAGGACAAGCAGTAAGTTATCCATGTGGGTACTCTCTGACTTGTACATTACACAATGTCCAGATGCCACTACATTCTTATTTCAGGCTGCAAAGTTGAGCACATTAGTTGGCGTATATTTGCCATGTGTTCAAAACATTTTTGGTGTTATATTATTTATTCGTTTATCATGGATTGTCGGTAATGCTGGTATTGGGCAGGCTTTTCTAATTGTGTTAATCTGCTGTTGCTGTGTAAGTACCTTCAAGTAACATCTTTACGACTCTCGATGTGCACTCCCAATTGTGTGTTCCCCTTATTAAGTTACCACTTCATAATACAACTATCACAATGCAATGCAATCAAAAAACGGGAACAACCAATTGTTAATGTGTGAAAAGATGTTTTCTAAACTCCTTTCAAACTGGATAACTGCCTTCTCTTAAAATGGCAGATTTTTAAAGACAACAACATTATTCTTAAATTTTTGTGACACTTCATGAATCTATATGAAAACAGTATACACTGTTCACACCCATTCTTTGTCAGTCTTCTTCACACTAATGACATTCAGTTCATCTTTTCTATTAAGAAGAATTAAAACAGTATTTTGTATTTATGTATATATATATATATGTGAAATGAAGTTTAATACTTTTTCAGACAATGTTGACGGCCATTTCAATGAGTGCAATTGCTACCAATGGAGTTGTTCCAGGTACGTTATGAAAGCTCTCCTCGTACAATTTTAAAATGTCTTCAGGCTGTGAAAAATAAATTAAAAGGGTGTGGTGTGGTTGGAGACGAAGCACGCAGGAGACATTTTATCAAAGGTATTTTCCGTGGCCCAATCACACACACTGGAATGGTCATGTGATTTACTTGCATTATTTCTGAATGTTGAGAAAACATTGTTGTTAAGATTACTGGACGTAAAAAACTTTCCAAACTTAACATTTACTAAATAGCCAAAAAGAAAAGTTTTATTGTGATGTTTATTTGTATAATTGCAGCTGGTGGATCATACTTTATGATTTCAAGAAGCCTTGGACCAGAATTTGGTGGAGCTGTTGGCGTTTTGTTTTATTTGGGTACATCATTCGCCTCGTCAATGTACATCCTTGGTGCTGTTGAGATCCTATTGGTAAGTGAATTTCATTTCATATTTTCCATTATACATTACTCTTATTTTAATTTACAGTCACAGCCATTTTGTGGAGCATTGAATTTGCGGGCTTTGGTTTTGCCCACTCAAAGATAGGAACAGTTCATCATTAGTGGTTATCCTAGAAATAAAAGCTGAAAAAAGCTTTTTGCTTAGTTTTTATTTTGTGCACTAAGCTCCACAGGAATTCAATTACAACTCCAAATTTAATACAAGTGAGGTAGCTTTGCAATAATTGGTCTGTTGAAATATCTGGAAAATTAGTCAGTCAAAGAATAACCAAGAACAACAAAAGAAATAGAAAAATTAAAATACTACATCTTAACTTTCAAAACTTAATAATTTATAATTATATATTAATAATTAATAGCTTAGTTTTTCTTATTTCATTGTTTTGCTTAAATGTTACTCAATTGTTACGCAATGATAATTGTGTTACAACAAACATTATCGTGAATCAATTGGTTAAAGATTTTCAAAGAAATTTGAGTTGTTATTTGTCATAGTGATCAATGAATGTCGTATATCCTCAAGGAAACACCACTTTCTTTAAGGTGCTGTCCTTCAATAAATGCTGCACATATGTTGTGATAAAGTAAAATAAAATCTGCCCTCTAATAAATGTCTCTGCACCTAAATGGGCTATTAGAATAAGTCCACAAGAATCTAATCTAATCTTGAAATTTGACATAATAAGACATGTCTAAAATCTTGGTTTTTCTTGTTTGCAGTTACCAAAGCCACAAAATAAACGCCTTCCTCTTTTAAACACCCCTCTCCAATAAACGCCACACCTAAAACCATTGAAATTATGTAAACACCGCATCATTAAATTGAGGAAATAGGGTAGTGTATGGTTCATATCTTCGTCGTACTTAATTTCAAATGTATTATGTGATGATCTTGTGTTCCTGTAAACAAGAGCCATTGTAAACATATCATCCTTTGATGATAATATTGAGTTACACACCAATCTTTTAATAATCAAGCAATGTCGTTATTTCCATAAATTTGCTGTACTTTCTGCAATCGCTCATTCTAGACCTACATTGAACCTAACATGTCACTCTTCGGTGACACGAAATCCACTGACGGTACCATTTCTACGGTTATGTTGAACAACATGCGTGTTTACGGAACAATCTTAGTGTGTTTACTTGGTGGGTTGGTTTGCATCGGTGTCAAATATGTGAACAAGTGCGCGTCCATCTTCTTAGCTTGTGTACTGTTATCTATTCTGGCAATATTTATTGGCTTCTTTACAGTGCATGTCAGAACTTCTCCAAGGTATATATAATTACATTAAGAACGAAAAGTTAAAGTAAACCATTAGGTGTGTCCGAAAGTTTGTCACGATGATTATTTTTGCTTTTGAACTTATTTTATTTTTTGGCAGGTGTAATTAATTAATGCCCTAGTATACTTGATGGGAATTGATTTACCCATGGATGGATTTTGAAGAATTTTCTTATGCCAATGTTTGCGAACTGAAGTGTGTCATAGTCATTTGTGGGAAAAATTTAATTTTTGCAAAATTTTATTCTTTTTTGTGCCCAAAAAACAACCCTATTTGTTATACTCCAATTTGTTTCTTTCTGCCGAAAGACTGTTTGCACTGTTTGTCGACTCATCCAGATATCGTAAGATTTCCTCACAGCACAATAAACTCCTTTAATCGAAGTTGTCTGAAAGTTTATCATCAGAATTTTCCAAAATTTGTCCAAAAGTTTATTGTCAGAAGTTTTTTCGCCAAAATTTATTCTCCTAACTTGTCCTTAATGTATGTCACATTGAAGTTTGTTTTGGTTTAATTTGTGCAATGAAATGGAAAAAATGATTAAGTCGTCCTTTGTTAGGAATATTTGCAATCGCAAACGCAAAACACATAAAACAAAAACGTGAAAACAGGAATTAAGTTAATGTTCTCCTCCACAATTATCAACGTACCTTGTCCCCACCACTGTGTCCCATCTTTTTCTTTTCTAGTGTCTGCTTTCTTGGAGATCATTTATTGTCAAAGCAGTCATATGATGTTTGTGCAAAAAATGATACCAAGTTACTTGGAACCTACAAACAGAGTGTTGAGAGCTATACATTTTATAATTTATCAAAAGTAAACAAAAAAACTTCCATTTCTGGATTAACTTGGAAGATGTTTATCGGTATGTTTTGTAGTTCAAAAGTTATTGAAAACTAATTTGAAGTGGCAAGAACTGATAGGTTAATTCAGTCCATTGTGCTATGTTACTATGTACTTTTTCTATTTGTTATTCAAGAAAATGCTGGCAGCTCGTATCGCAAATCTGGTGAAATTAGCTCCAGCAACAAAGGATTTAAAGGAGAACTTGTAGCAGACATGACTACCTCGTTTACAGTCCTGTTGGCGATATTCTTTCCATCAGTAACAGGTCACTTTGTGTGTCTGATTAATTAAAATTTAGTTTTTTATTGATTTTTAACGTCATTTGTTCAAAACGAATTGTCATTTTATTGATGACGATGTGAGTTGAAACGTACAAAAAGCTTCATATTCATTTACTTTAACTGAGATGCACTGGGGATTTAGTTTAACCCTTTAATACCCGTGTTCGTTCCAGAATTGTGAGAAATTCTGTGATGTTCTCCCAAAGTTTAAACGGACGCGCACATCGCTACTGCAGTATTTTTGGCACAAAATTCAGATTTTCGATGGAAGCATTTATTCAACTGCATGTAGAGATTTGATTTCCAGCAACGGCTTCTGCACTGAGACAAATATTTGTACTGTTGCATACTGCTACTGGGTAATAAGGGATAATAAAATACCAATGAACATTTCAGACGTATTATTTCTGTTCTCATCATATGTGAGTAAATTTTTTAGGAATCATGGCTGGCTCCAATCGGTCTGGAAATCTTCAGAATGCTCAATATTCTATACCTCGTGGAACAATTGCTGCTATTCTAACTACATCCATCATATGTATCTTTTTTTCGACATGCAAATTATGCAAATTAACTCTGCATCTAAGTCAACAAATTTATAAAATAATACTTCATTTTCAAGTTTGACCTAATAGTACATAACGCAATATAACCTAACAAATGACGCAAAACTGAAATTTTACATTCCTGTTTGACAAAGAATAACGAAACAAATGAAAGCAACAAGATAATTTCATTATTTGTAATCAGTTATACACACAATGTACTTTCCAATTGGCACAATGGATCGAGTGGGAATAAAGCCTACGACCTCGTGCTTAATGAGCGATTGCTCTGCCGACTGCGCTACCGATCCATTTCCCCAGATAGTTTCACTTAACCATAAAATAGATCTTTTGTCAGTTCTGTTACTTGGTGCCACAACAAATGGAGATGTCTTAAGAGACAAGTATGTTCTTATGTTCATTATTGTATTGTATATAAGGTGTTGTTGTTTGTTCTCCATTTTCATCCAAATGTGTTGTTTTGTTTTTCTCCATTCGTCCGATCCACATTTTGTTTAGATTTGGCGAAAGTTTTGGTGGAGGTTTATTAGTTTCCAAATTGGCATGGCCAAACCAATGGTTTATTCTGATTGGCTCACTACTGTCAACGATAGGTGCTGGTTTGCAGAGTCTAACTGGGTAAATGAAATTCGTTATCATTTTGATATTTTTTAAGTTACTTGAGGTACGTCATTTTTCTCGAAAATAGTTCCATAGAGGTGAACTTCTTAATACCTGTATCATCGTTCTCTGAACTCCTCATCTCTGGATTTTTATCTCCATTCTTTGAGATGTTCAGACAACAGGGGTGGACTGTATGTTAAAAGCAGTAATTTGAGAAAACGAATCTTTGCATTTCAGTAAAACTAAGAACCCACTGTGCAATTTTTTTCGCGCGAATGCAATGCAGAAAATATCAAATCGATTTGATATTTTAACAAAATAACAAAACCACATTCTCATCAGTGTTGTTGTCTGGTCTTTCTACGAGAGATGTTTTGTTATTTATTTTGTTTTAAAGCTATTCTTCATTATAGAGCACCAAGATTACTTCAAGCTATAGCCAAAGATGGTGTTATTCCATTTCTGAATGTGTTTTCTGCTGTATCTAAGGATGGCGAACCCAAACGTGCATTGTTAGTTACCTTACTCATATCTGAAGTCGGTGTTCTAATAGCAAGTTTGGATGCTGTTGCTCCCATTATTACCATGTACGTCAATCCATCTGTCAATTTTTCTTCCTCACTGAAGTTTATTGTAAAAAACTTGTAAATTTTGTTTGGGTTCGTGAGGTCAGGGTCAGGTGATGCCTTGTTCTTTCAAACTCTTTTATGATAAGAGTTTTCACCTGAGCTTTATACTCCTTGTTTGTTTGTTTGTTTGTTTGTTTGTTTGTTTGTTTGTTTGTTTTGAATTTCTTTGTTTATCGACATAATCACCTGTTGTTGTTTGTAGGAAACTCAATTTCTATTTGATGTGAATAAGAGTTACCCAATGACACTTCGTTTTTGGTTATTTTGCACTACCAAGATGTTATGTAAAATGTTTTTGAATTTCATTCTCGTTCTCTTCTTTTCTTAGGTTCTTTCTCATGTGTTATGGCTTCGTAAATTTTGCATGTACATTACAATCCCTATTAAAGCTTCCGAATTGGAGACCTCGATTTCGTTTTTACCATTGGTGAGTAATTGCGGAAAAATATGTTAGTTCAATTATGAAAAGAATCTAAAAACTGTTTCTTTTTGAAGGTCTCAAGTCGTATTTACAAAAATATGTTAGTTCAATTATGAAAAGAATCTAAAAACTGTTTCTTTTTGAAGGTCTCAAGTCGTATTTACAAAAATATGTTTAAATTCAATAAAATTTGCTAAGGTCCTGTTAGACAGTAAACTATTAGATAAATTACTATCCTCAAAGAATAAACTTTTTTTTTTTGATTGACGTTAATTGATTAATTTTCTGGATAATAAGATACACAATAAACTATTCTGAAAACTAATCTATTTTAAGTAAGTTTTGAACATAATTTTAAGTAAGTTTTGAACATAATTTTAAGTAAGTTTTGAGTATTAATTGTTTACTATCAGACAAGACCTTCAGAAATACATGAAACGGTTTGGTTTCTATTCTCTGTGTTGTATATGCTGGTGACAAAGTTAATCCACACTATAGGGTAATTGCTAGATGTCTGTAAAAGCTTTGTTCATCTTCTACCTCATATGTGTATAATTGATCTGAGCATTATGTACCTGCATAAGTGCGTGCACATGTTCGAAGAGGAAAATAGACTTGACTATCATAGGCGTATCCGTGTATGTCAAAAATTGTGGCGGAGAACATCAACATAATATCTGTTTTCTTTTATGCTTAAATACCAAATATTCTCCTTCACTGATCTCTGTTTGGTTTAGGAGTTTATCATTACTCGGAGTTTGCTTATGTCTATCAATGATGTTTATATCGAGTTGGTACTATGCTTTGATGGCGATAATTGTTGCAGGTTTTCTGTACAAGTACATTGAATACAGAGGGTAACCAACTGTCTCTTGCTCAATAATCTCAGTTATTGGTGTGATCTACAGAGGGGCGCGTAAAACTGTGTCAACATGTTGACCAACATGATATGCTAATACACATTTTTTATAAACACAAAGGCTGTAAGCATATCAAGGCTCAAGTGCCTCAGATAGATACCTTTATAAGTAAGCATGAGTTAATAGTCGCCTGGAGTCCATTTACAGCTGTATGTCACAATCATTTGCTCGCAGCATGCCCTAGGAAACTTAAGCAAAACAAATTGTGATATATTTTCAATCCAACATAATGTTTTCCGCTCGAAAACTTAAATGCCCTTGGAAATGTTTCTTTAACCACCATAAATGAAAACCATATTTCGAAGCTTAAATTCTGAACAAAATAAGCATTAATTGAAGCTGAAGTCCATTTACCTGGTGCTTATAAAAACAAAGGTGCACAGCGTTAAAACATGTGTTTTCTTATAAAAACAAAGGTGCACAGCGTTAAAACATGTGTTTTCTTATAAAAACAAAGGTGCACAGCATTAAAACATGTGTTTTCTTATTTCTTACCTGTTAGTGCTGAAAAAGAATGGGGGGATGGTTTGAGTGGTCTGGCATTAAGTGCAGCTCGATATGGTTTGCTTCGTCTAAGTGATGGAGAAATTCACACGAAGAACTGGAGACCACAATTACTGGTGTTATGTGATACGAAAAAGGCTGGGTTGACGTTGTCAGAGTCCAGCAGAAACTTGATATCTGTAGCTGGCCAATTAAAAGCAGGTTTCATATTACATTCTTATGCATAATGATATATTATTGGTTAGTAAATTTTATTGCCCTCAAGGATTTACATCTTTTTAACTTGCAAATGAACGTCATAATTATACCGATTTGAAACGAGCCACAAGTGATGTTCAGAACAAAATTAATTCAGAAAAGGTTCTACTCGTGTGTTGTCAATAAACATCTTCAGCTATCCTTACTATCTCTAAAGTGCAAGCCTCCCTTACTCTTCAAACTCAGTATCAAATACAAGTGAACCGAATAACATAAAGACGATGTCATTTGAACGTTGTTGGACGTCTTCCTACAAAATATTCCGTGCAGTAGTTGGTTAGGGATTATGAAACAGAGATCACTGGTTCACGCCCACCTCAGGATAAAAAAATCAAGTGATACTACAACCAGTCTGTTCCTCTGTGAAGTGGCTTCGGCATTGGATGTTTGAAACATCCTTATTAAAAATAATTTGTGGTGAAATGATTTTTTATAAAAAGATCATTCTAAGAAAGCAAAGAACCATACTGCATTTTAAGTGACTTGGTCATTTTCTGTCAAAATATTAAGTTGCTAATACCTTGTGAGATCAACCTACAGTCTGCTGTTACATAACCATTAAGGATATGTCTTTTCAGGGCGTGGTTTGACTGTAGTGGGCGCTGTGCTCGAAGGAAATTATTTGGAATCCAGTTTGGAGGTGGATGAGCTAGATGAGGTAGGCGTCTACTAATTTTGAAGGTTATGACCTTCCTTAGTTGATTCTCCACTTTTTTGAACCTTTTTCTCGTTCCGGCATCACATTCAAGATACTGAGAGATTACTCCAGTCTGGAGAGAAGCTTTGTTTCTTCGGTGATTAACTTTAAAAAAACATTCTGTTCTTTCTAGAGAAAAAGTTTGTTTTTTCCTGATGAGAAGTTTCTTTTGAAACATCCTTCGAATTTTTCTGCTTGACAAAGGATTGGGAAAACGTTTTTGAGTGGTAATGGAGTATTTTTTTTCTTTCACTTTCCTTTTCAGATGCTAGCTGAGGAGATGAAGAAATCGAAAGTGAAAGGATTTCGTACTGTACTTGTATCATCGAGTTTAACCTCTGGCCTCTCTTCACTGTAAGTCATCAAGTCTAACCTCTGGCCTCTCTTCACTGTAAGTCGTCAAGTCTAACCCCCGGCCTCTCATCACTGTGAGTGGAATTTTTTTAAACGAAGGTTTATTTTGGTCATTTTGTTGATCAAACTTCATTCGTGTTCGAAAATTTCTTCTCGTCACCCAAGCTTTTCTTGTCACGCCATTGCAATAAACCTTTCCATAAATGACGTCAGAAGAATTTGTTTTCCTTTCAGAATTCAAACTGCAGGTTTGGGCGGTTTGAAACCTAACACCATCATCATATCCTGGCCAAATGATTGGAAGAACGATCCAAAATGGATGTCGTTTATTCGTGAGTACTGATATTTTGAGAATTTTCATCCTCCCTAAACTTACGCCCCTATTTCATCCGCCCACGATCAACAAACTCATTCAAATGATAATGAAGACGTTGCGATTTCCTTCGTGTACGTCAGATTGTGTCCAGAAATTTTGAGTTTTCTCTATTTTTTCTTCTACAGTTACCTTAAGCACACACCCAGTGTGCAAAATCTATAGGAATGGCAAGCAATATCGCCTGCGGTTTCAATAAAAAACACTCCTCCACAGAGACTTTTTGAAGATTTTGCCCACTGGGCACATACTAGCTAATTTTCCCTTCTTACCCCGGGCGCTAATGTTGTTAATTTTCATGAATTAGCGTTAAAGGAATGACGTTATTTGTTTGTCTGTAAGAGTTTGACCGTAAACTTTAAAAAATAACGCCTATAAACGTAAAATTAGCTGGCGATAAATTTTGACCGGAGTTAAAAGAACCAATAAGGTATCCATCTACTGCTCTCAAACCACCAAAAGTTAGTGGTGTAAGCCCTGTAAAATTTGTTTGGATCATCGAGGTAAGGATCAAAGTTTCGTTCTTTCAAACACTTGTAAGACTTTCCACCGGAGAACTTAGGAAAATATTTGCCGACAAAACTTTTTACCGACGATAACTTCAGCTTGTTTTATATAGATGCCGTTCGAGTGACGTATGAACTGAACCGTGCATTGGTGGTTGTGAAAAACGCTGAACTGTTCCCTTGTACCGAACCTTCTGAACCAGGTCATATTGACATCTGGTGGATTGTTCACGATGGCGGAATGATGCTGTTGATGATGTTTTTACTCACACATCACAAAGTTTGGAGGAACTGTCGGTTGAAATTATACACCGTTGCTCGTATCTTTTGATGGATTTTTTAAGGGTTCCCTGTCCTGTAAAATGCAAAGCTTTTAACATGTCTGGAAATCTAGAAATTGTTGCTTTTCCAGATTTTTCCAGGATTTTCAGTTGCTACCATTTTTAACAAACTAAGATTGATTTATGTGACATTCAGGTACAAGGGGGTCTTGACTTGTAACGTCCACAGTGGAAAGACACAGTTGGTAGGGGGTGGGGTGGGGATTACGTTCACGTGATGCATGTTAGCCAGTCAGAAACTATTAATCTGTTCACGTGATAGATATTAGCCATTCAGAAACCTTAACACATTTGAATATTAGAAATAACGGATAACAGTATACAAATAAAGAAGGATCTTACTGAACTCGTGTATAATTTAAGAATCAAAGCGGATATCCAAGTCATTGAACTTGTAAGTTCTAAAGATTTTAACGGTTTCGTCAGGTGTAACCGTTTTAAAGAAGTTCATGGCCACCAAACTGAACCATAACTTTGCTAAATCAATTTGTAATGGGTAGTGATTTGATAATGCCTTGATGTAAGTTTTTCACGAACGTGTGACGAGGGGTGTAATAACAAGTATTTCTTAGTTTAGAGAGTTCCACACTCCCCCATTACTTTCTAGATTCTCCCTTACCCTCTTTTTGTCTGCTATATAAGGAGGTGTCCGTTAAGAGGTTTGGACTTCAGGGGGGAGGCATACGCTATTGGGAGAGTGGATGAGAAAGTATTCGCTCTGCATGTGGTGATGTTCGCTATAGAGTGGTTTCGCTGTATTACTTGTGGTTTGTCTTTTAAGGACGATAGTGATATATCCGCGTATACTTATGAACGCACATTGAAAGCTGAACAAAGAAAACAGATGGTTTCAAAAATGAAGCTCACAAGAAGAGAAAGTAAAAAAGAGGTTTCCCTTTCGTCTTTATTAAACGCCATGCATATACACAGTTTAAATGTTATTTGGTCTGTGCTGAGAAATATCAAGTCATAGATAGATGATGTTGTGACATGAAATCGCCACTATATGTCTCAATGTTTAAGGTAGTAATTTTTGTTAATATTAACACAAAATGTCGCAATTTTTTAAAAGATTGACCGTATATGTCGCCAAAAAATAGGTGTACAGAGATTGTGTATTTACTGTTAATGAGAAACGTTACATATGGCTGTAGTTTACAAAGCGACAATATATCTGTGTATAAAAAAATCTTCTCAAAAAATGTTTGATAATGATGAGTAAGTATGAAAGTTTAAAATAAAAAATATATATTGTTATGAACTAATATTAAGTACGGGTTATTTTGTGTTTTTTTCCGATAAATGGACCAATAGTTTTTATAGATGCCGAGAAACCGTATACACCTTTCCAGAATTTCTGATCAAACGCTGTGTTTTTGTCTAGTAATTACACCCGGCCTCGATTTAGATATCAATATTGCCTCTAATCATTCAACTGAGAGTTTTAGTTTTAGTAATAGAGACAATTTCTGAGTAATAAAGTTAAAACATTATTGAAACAATAAATTTCATTAAAACGAGGTTGTGTGTAGTAACTAGGTCAAAACACGGTATTTAAACAGAAAAACGGGAAAGGTGTATTAGCAACGTGTGAACGAAACAGTAAAATAGAAATTCTAAAAATGAAGTAAAAAAAATGTTTGTTTGATCAAAAAATTTTCTTCTGTATGTAGAGACTTGTGTCGATCACTGTCACGCGACAAAAATAAATGTTTTTGGTCTTCAGCCTTGTACCGTGTTCCTAAAAACCAGACGTGGCTAGTTTTCTTTGTGTATTGCTATATGTAAAGGCGCACTCATTAAAATGTTGGTTGCGTATTTTTTATGTTTCGACACCGTCATTTGCTTTCTATCTTCATGAAGACAGTTGTCTGCTAGCGTCATTAACACCGACGAGATCTCGTCGCGCGGTCGAACTTGAAGCAAATTTACAATAGTAGATCATGATGCAACATATTTTCATATGAATGTATAGCTTCTGTGGAGGAGTGTTTTTTTATTGAAACAGCAGGCAATATTGCTTGCCATTCCTATAGAAAACACTCCTCCTTATAGAGTTTTGAAGATTTTGCCCACTGGGTGTGTGAAAGGTTACTATAGAAGATTTGAACCGTGATGGGAGGACTTTTGATGATGTTTATAAATGACATATCACTACTGTAGTATAAAGGGATATAAAAAAAGAAATATAGAAAACCGCTATTGCCGAAGTAACCATATTTTGCTTGAATCAGACCAAACACATTCTTGCAATAGTAGCACGTGTCAGTACACGCGGCCTGAAGACTAGAGGAGAAAAGGTTTACTCCTAAGTTCTATCAACTTTGATGCACTTGGAAGTATTCTCGTGAATACGGACAAGAAACTAGGATTGTATAGTCGTGGAAGAACATTTAAAGAATAAAACACAAAAAAGGAAGAAGATCGATTATCCTCTTATCATGAAAGGATAATAAAATTGACTGAGTTCCATTCAACCATTTAACATTGTGTCCTTTGTTTGAAAAAAATCGAAAAAAAGTTACATTCGCTTTTACAGAACGCCTGCAAAAATGTTCGGATCACATTGCGCCACTGGTATAAAAAAAACCCCCTTAAAACGCCCTTTTGATGAAGGAACCAAACATTTTCCACTTACAAGAAAAACATTGAATGTAGAAAAGGGGAGCAGTGCACGAAACTCAACCTGATAAGAGAACAGAAGAAAGATGTGAATGGAATACTGAAGCAATTATCGAAAGCTTAAAAACTAAGAAACTCAACCTGATAAGAGAACAGAAGAAAGATGTGAATGGAATACTGAAGCAATTATCGAAAGCATAAAAACGAATTCTTTTTTGAGAAAGCCTTATCTTCGAAACGACACAACACTTAACACTGGAAAATATATACACGCTAGCCAAAGAAAACTAATCTTCTCTTCACCAAAGATCTTTGATAGAAGCTTTAATCCTATCGAGATTGGGCCTTTTTTTTTTAAACATTACTGTTAATGGCCGAATTTACCCTCGGAGGATAATATGACAAAATGGCTTTTCATGGGGTATATTCGCTCCCCTTAAAAACCTAAACCAAAACAAGTGACTTTGTTAAAATCTTAATCGGTACTACATAATTTCCTAAGGGACCATTGGTGCATCATGAAAGTGCTCGCCTTGAGAGGCAGTATAAACAAAGAATTCGATCAACTTTTCTTTGTTTAAGCTATTCGATTTGTCGTAGAAATTAAAATCTGTTCAATTAATTGAATAATATAAGCGTCACTTAAGTGGTCCCTTTTTTTCTTGTTGGCGCATTGAAAAATTTCTTTACATATTCATCTTTTCTTGAGTAACAGGTGGTGAACGAACTCTTGCTCAGACTTCCAAAATATTCCCATAACTTTTTCTTCAATACTCAGGCACAGTTGATTTTCGATAAAGGTCATCGCTCAAGATCACATAGTTTAGCAGCAGAAAATATCGGTCTTCTGAATGATCAGGACACCCAGATGTCGCCAAGGGTTCCTCAGTCAATAACACCAACGCATAATTTGGTACAGAAGCCGTAAGTAATGTATTCCTTTTTGAATCGTTTCAGCATAAGATTTGTAGTGGTGTTTGGAATAACATACCTTAAGCGCTGTTCAAACGAGTGCAACATTTGATGCGAAATTTGATGCAACAAATGCAGGAGTTTTCTCACTCTGGAGTAAATTCCACTTCGGTTGCGTGTAAACCACCTCTTCAATTTTGCCAGCTAACATAGAACTGAGTTCATTTGTTCTTATGATTTTAGCGACGAGGGAAATGTGCGCCGTATGGACACTGCTGTCAAAATCAATAAATTAGTAAATGAAAATTCGAAAGACGCTCGTCTGGTTATGATCAACTTACCAAAGCCGCCTCGTGCAGCTGGAAAGGAGTTTATTTGTATCCTCTTCTAATGTCATTTGTTTGTTGTTGTTGTTTCAATTTATTACCATCAATACACAGCAATTGTTTCCTATCATGTGATCAAAAAAAGAAATTTTAAGTGCTCAGACCAACAATTCTTTTAGTGTTCATTATTAATTATCTCATTAATTTTATCCACCCATAACAAACACAATTTGGTTTTAGACGTTCACTTCGCAAGAAGTTAATATAATCCATATAAAAGCCCGATCAAACGGATTCAACATTTCATCCAACAAGCGAATTTTGTGATGTTGGATCCTTTTAACCACTCCCATTTCATCTAACATTTCACAAAAGAGAAAAAGAAAAATCATGTTAGATCGTGTTAGATGAAATTTGTTCCAGAACAAACTTTTCATCCAACATTTGCTTACATCCAACATTAAAAATGCATGTTGGATGCGTTTGACATGGTTTTCCATCCAACATTTAGATTTTCGCGCCATTCTGTCCGCTAGGAAAGGCATGGTACCACTCATCTTCTCTTTTGGGGAAATGAGGTCAGAGATTTCGCTAAAAATAAACTCGTAGTCTGTGACACTCATTCCAAACATATCTTTAAACCCCATCCGATCTTCTGCTTTTAAATCCTGAAAAATGTTTTGATGATAACCACTTTCTCTCGTCCTCTTCACCCAATCTCTTGTTCTCCCTCGGTGAGGTTTCTCGTCATCTGAGTCAACAAGTTCAGCTAACACCATCACGAGAGCACCCTTACTGACTGCCATTTTGAAAAAAATGAATGGACGTTATTTGACAATGAAGAAACAGAAATGTTGGATATGATATTGGATGACCCTTCCAAACGGATCCAACATTGCATCCAACATCATCCAACATTCTGTCAAACATGACAAGAAATGTTGGATGTGAATGTTGGATTCGTTTTATCGGGCCTTAATGTAGGTCATTATGTTATTATATTTATAGGAGCATTGAAATATTTCAAAAAAGAATTCTTTGAGTGTTTCAGTGTCAGCAAATTGAATTATAGATTGGAAACGTTCCTAAACAAAGGCTTGTTCATTTTATTCATAAAACATACTCGTAAAAACGCTCAAACATACTCGTAAAAACGCTACAAAAGGCATTCTTTCAACCGTCGTCTTGACGAGAGTTATAACTCCAAAGCCCGTCATGACGTACACTTTGGCCAATAGATTGGAAACGGATATAGTTCAAATTAATCTCGTATAAGTTCATGGTAAAAATCTTGTAGAATTTGTTTCTTTGGGTGTATTAACAACTTTTGCTTAGTTCTTTCAAACACGTTTATAAGAGTTTTCACAGAAACGTTTGTTGGTACGAGATTTTACCTTGAACACCCTCAATGTGCCTTAACAAAGGCTGATCTACACTGAGCACATATATAACATATCTTATCCTTAACTGTTTTACCAGACATGGAATTTATCGAGGTTTTAACGGAAGGTATCGAGCGTGTTTTTTTAGTTCGTGGCAGTGGTCATGAAGTGGTGACGATATATTCATGACTTCGGCGTTGTTTTACTGATTTAGTATTTTATGAATTTAGATAAAATTGTTAAAGCTAGTTGGCGATGCAACGTCTGGAGGTATGTCGAAATGTGTAGAGGAGAATGTTAGCTGTTAAAGGAGAAAAGAAAAAGGTGCAAATAAACCCATTGGTGAAACAGAAAACAGAAATCAGGTTAATGTGCTCTTCTACAATTTTCGACATACCGACATACGTCACTGGATCGGCCGCCTTTCTCACGTCTTTTATCGACACAATTCTATAATTATCACCCACGCCTCGTATGAAGTCCCTTTGAAATCTGATACAAGAAATTTCAGGCATGAAAATAGACTACATTTTACAAGTACACTCCGTCGGTCTATTGTGTGAACACCCTCCTCCTTTGTGCACCACAACACACCGACCTGTAACATAAACACCTTCCTCCCTTTGTTCTTTGTTGTTCTGTTTTAACAAGACGTTTTTGTGAAAATTTGTTTACTGTATACTAATATTTATTCAAAGTATTTATTTTATTTATTTATTTACATATTAATCAATACATTTTCCGCGTTTGTATTTTTGAATTTTAAGTTAAAGAAATAAGTGATTCATCTTTCCCAGTTTAGTGATTTCTCATAAACGAATCGTTTTGTTCTTCTGTCGTATCAGTCGTTTTTCGGGTTTTTCGGTTACAGACAACTCTCAAGGGATCGTGTAAAATGTCCGAGACTAGCGAGAGAACTTATCAAAGGACCAAGACTTGTTCGAGATAACGAATGTTTGTGCGTGTTGAAGAAAGCGAAAGTTTAATATACCTTCATGTGAATTTTCATCTATCAACTTAAACTAGAGTCACAAGATCTTATGACTGGTACTGTAATAAATTATTAGGGTATTCCTGAAATATTCCTCTCCGTGGTTTCCGTTAATGACTTTTCGTTCAAAGATAACCATATAGGTTAATGTAACAAAATGCAATCATCAATAGTTAGCGGTGAAAACTTTGTTATTTCTGTCTGGGTTAAACGAGGTAATGGTTATATAATGCCTTGTTGTTTCAATCAAAAAAGAGTGACTTTCAACCAAAAAGTTTAATGATCGCATCTTGTTTGGTTAACACACTCCCAGTGGGCAAAATCTTCAAAAAGTGTTTTCTATAGGAATGGCAAGCAATATCGCGAATAATTCATAGGTGTCCAATAACAGGAGAAAGTTACCGAACGTAAAACTAAAGTTACGTGATCACTCTGTCGTTCCTTACATAAGCAAGATTTTATATGCAACACAAAGCTCGAATATGTCCAAAAACGAAGCAATTGCCCAGCCTTATGTAGGTTTGCTCAACAAATCGAAAAACTAAATGAAAAAAGAGCAAAGGGACACATTGTTTTTATTTGTTTGCTGATGAAAGTATTCTCAAATGGTTAAAATAAACCCGCACTGATCTATTTAATAGATTGGTCTTCCTCTGTAGATAGTCAACAAGTAACTAACAAATCAGTCTGCCAAAGACCGCAACATTGCGCCTCAGCCAAATGTTTGTGTTTGATAAACGCCCAAGCTAAAGTTTGATCTTTTTTTTAAAAAGGCCAGGGCGTTCAATCGCTAATGTACGGGTATTATTCATTTCATCGTAAAGAAATAAGCAAGGCACATATTTTTTAACATATCAAATTCTATTTTGTTTTCTTTCCATTAAAGTCCATACAATAAATAAAAGCGCTAGATAATATTTATTTACATAATAAAATACAGCTAAACCATTTTTTATTTATTTAAAAGCATTAAATATACGTAAGGGTTTTAATAGATACATTGCCCTCACATAAAGAGACCGCTTCAGATGTGATTGTGTTATCGGACGGTTCGTATGTTTTCGTCCGGATATGTTTTTTTTCTCAAACTTTTTTCTCATCAAAACGGTTTAAAACTCTCTTTAATTTTCAACTCTATAGTTCTGATAAAAAATACGTGAAGTAATATTTGAGAATTCGAGGGGAGGGAGAATTCTAAAAGATAAAAGATCTTGCGATAAAGTTATCAGAATTTTTTTGGTAAATATAAAAAACGTTCTGAAATCAAAACATTGTTGTTGCTTATAAAAAAAAAAAAAGTTTTTTTTGCTCTCTCCATATCTGGAATGTTTAATTTTTTTTAAGCTACAAAATTAATGCACGTATTTTTTAGGACCTAACCCTTACGGCCTGTGTATAATTCTCTTTTTACACCAAAAACTTTGATAATAAATTATAGAATTGTTACACTAAGGTTTTCTGTTCATCAGAGAACAAAAATTCCCCAGTTTCGTACGTGCTCCTTCGCTCGCACTCTTCAGGAAAGCTAGTCCTTCGTAATAACGAACTGTCTTCGTCGCTAAACCGAACGCTTTTACTACGATAACAGTTCGTTAAAGGTTCGAGTTCGGTATTCGATGTCAGTTCTTCATTTATTTCCACATCAGAGTTTAACTCGCTTTCTTTACTCGACGTGCACGAAGACGAGTGAATGGACGAGTTGGAATCTTTATAAAAATAAATGTCACTATTTAATGCTTTCTGATTGGTTCTTGTACTTAGCTCTAGTACTTTTTGTTTTAATGGTGACATAGTAGTTTTTGTTTCTGGTGTATCGAGTTCACGATTATTAAGTTCTGTTGTTTCAGTGGATTTATTATAGTTCTCTCTGAATAAGGCCAGTTGTTCTTTGGCCTTTTGTACATCTTCGCCTTTACGTGGCGGAGGCGGTGGAGGAATGCAGTCTTTTTTTATTTTTAAAATACTTTTCTTGGGTATGGACAAGTTCGACTTATTACTTTGAAGGCTGTATGTGTCAGGATCCTGCTCCTGATAATAACGTCCCGGATCTATCGTACTTACAGAACTGTCGGAACACGACACTGGATATGTCGTCGTCATCGGATGTGCCATTGGTATGAGTAGGCCATCCACATTAAACGTCGTGTCGTTTTCAATGTCGCCGTCACCGTGTTTGTTGTTGTTGCGACTGATTTCGTCCTTATATTCCACGATCTGTGGTTTGGCTTTAAATTCTCGATAACAACAGCATATGCGACGTTTGAATATCAAAATCAACATGCAGAGTATTATAAGTATGACTACGGCCACGGTGATGATGTACAACCATTTGCTATCGATTAAGATCGATCCTCCGGTCGTTGTTTTCGAGTGGTTGGTGTCGGGGTTGGTCTCGTTATTTGTTTCTATGGGAACATGTATTGAAACCTCATTTGATTCTCCTGTTGTTCTGGAGGGCAACGTCGTTGTCGTACTTGCCGGTATGACGTCTTTTGCATTTCTTGGGATGGTGTCGGTGCACTCGAAATCGCCGACAGTAAACGCTGACCTTTGATTGGTATTTAAAATGCTGACGCGAACTTTTGATATCGGCAAATCTTTACGACTCGTTATGAATCCTTCGTCAAATCGCATTACCTGGTCATTCGCATCACAATTGCATAACAGTCCAGAATTCACACAATGACCAGTCTTTCCACAGGAACATCCTTTTCTATAACCCTTACCGTCACCCGTCAAAAAATCCCGTACCAAGCCGCGTCTTGAGTACCAGCGAACACCAAGCTGCGACGGCTTATTTTTCAACGAGTTTAAGAGTGTCGATTGGTAACAATCATATCGGAAATACTGCCGGCAAAATTTGCTGACGTCTGCCAAGTCGCTGATCTGTCGCTTATTGGCTCTGTATGTGATATGATGATAAAAGTAGTCTGCATCTTTGTCTTCACCATTCAGTCCATATATCTGGCCTTTGTTATTAGTACGCACGATCGTCATCGGCGCGTCTTTGCTTTCCATGTCGCATTTCACTTTAAATGGTCTCGACGCACCAGGTTTTATGGTATAAATACCGGTCTTTTTAAATCCTTCTGCGTAGTATTCACTACATGTCCTTTTAAGATGCGAAACCTCTTCAATTGTGCACGCAGCCCCTGTGAATCCGGTATTTTTACAATTGCAAATTGCTTTCGATTCGGTTTGTACACATCGTCCGGCATTCTTACACGGTCGCTTGGGAAAACATAAGTCTTTCATCCTACACATTTTTTCTTCGTATTTTAGATTGTTCGGTAGCCGCAGAATTTGACTGATGTTCGTTTTATCTTCGCCAATACGAATGTTTTTCATGCAACCGATGAAACCAATCTTGGCATCACGTGATTTTCCGAATATCAGTTGGTTGGGGAAGTCCAACGCATGAGATTCGTTGAAATGCTGCCGAATGTTTTGCCGGTCGACGGAAAAAAAAACGGACGTTGATGTTATGTTGACGGTAATTTTTCGCCATATTCCGTCGTCGGCGTTCCTGTCGTGAAAACTCAGTTGAGTTTTTTCGTTATTGGACATCGTAACGTTAAGTGTCAATCGATTTTGCTGTATGTCGAGTGATACACTCGACGGTTTTGACTGCGCTTTACTCGAAAACAAAATTCCGTCTTGTAGATATGTCCGATAGTAGAACTCGACAAAGAATGACCTGACGTTATAGTGGGAAAATACCGACAGAGTGGGTGATGACGTCGAAAACGACTTTAGAAAAACAGGTTGGTTTAATTGACAGCCGGGTGCGAGACGTCCTTTAAACGAAAAGCCAGATTTCCCTTTAATCATGTCGTTCACGTTGTACTTTATTTCGTTGAACTGCACGAAGTTAACACACCCTTCGTAGCTGTTGTTCGAGTATAAAATACCATTTGTGTTGACTTTATCCGAAAAAGGCATCCCCATGTAATAAACGTGTTCGTCCAGTGTGTATGAGAAGTCCTTTTCATTGGATCGTTTGGAACTTTCGATAGATTTTCCCTGTTCTGAAAACTCGTACAGTCTAGTGGTTTCTCCAATTTCCACAACTACTTGATGTAATTTACCATCGGCAATGTTTGTCCCGTGAATGATTTCAATGGACGGTGTTCGTGTTGACTTCACTCCACCGCTGTTGGAGACGAACCTAAACAACACCAAATAAAGCGATAAAGCAATTATTGATGAATTGTCACAAATTGTCCTATAAAATTTATATTTATAGAATATATTGTGCTGTAATTACGACAAAATATTTCGACAAAATATAGGCGAATAAAACTAAAATACGGGAAAAGTGTATTCGGCATTTTTTCGGCTATTGGTAAGGAAATTATAATTCATGGCCGGACAGAAAAAGTTATTTTTAAGATATTATAAAACATCTCCCACAAATTATATTTTCAATGCTAAATAGAATATGAACCTATCATTTTCAGTCACGGCAGGCTGCCCAAAATAAGTTTTGAAATTATACGTAAATTGGTTATCACTAGTCCCTCATATTCAGAGTATCTTTAATTTTGAAAGAAACGTGGAAGAAATTAACAAAACAGTATCTGGGTTGGCGACTATCATAACAGTATCCTGGCTTGGCGAAAGCTGACTGCGCGAAGGCACAAAAAAATCAAGCCTTGAATTCATAGCGACACAATAGAGAATAGAAGTTATTTGAAGAATATTATGAAGAAACTAAAATGAAAAAGAAAAGTTTAGAACAGTTAGTAATAGAACAGTGAAGAATAGAATATTTTAATAGATGTTGATATAATCTTATTGAGAGAGTTTACTTACATTATGAAAGAAAAAAATAATAATAAAGAAGACGCTGCAGAATAGAGAAAAAAGGAAAATGAAGTCACCTGCCAATGGTTAATAATAATAATAATAATAATAATAATAATAATAATAATAATAATAATAATAATAATAATAATAATAATAATAATAATAATGATGATGATGAAGAAATAATATGGAGATCTCAATTGTTTTGTTTTTTTATTCTTGAATTTTTCTGAACTGATATTGTTATCGGTTATAAATATCTCAATTGTTTTTATTTTTTTGAATTTTTTTTTTTTTTTAGATGCTATTTTTTGATCGTCTCGCAGCCAATCGATCTCCAAAATTGCTGGCGGGAGAGAAAAAGCGAACACGATAGCATGTTTCATATTGAGGATTATTTCTTCCCAGGACTCTTCCTTACGCGTAATAACTTCTATGAATTTGAACGAACTTACTAGGTAACATTAGGTTAAACTTGTCATATACCCAAACGGAATAACACGCTATAAAACTTAATGAGGTATGTGACCACGGTTCTTTTTATTAGAATACCTTATTGGACCTTTTTACGCCGCCGTCAGATGTTTTTGTGAGAGTTTGACCGTGAACCTTTCAAAAGTATCGCCAATAAAGACCGACGTAAATAGGACCGGCGTAAATTAGTACCAATTTTCTGACTAAGCTTCGCAAACATTTTTAATAAAAATAGGAATGATAACGTGAAATAAAACACGCCAAGAATCGCAGTTACTACGTGCTGCACGTAAACAAAGCTTGTCTTCAGCAGTGATAATGAAAAGGACTCTCTGCGTAACTGATAAAAATCAGATAAAACACCACAGCGTATCTTGCAGGGATGAAGAAAGAATGGAGAGCTGTCTGATATTTTTGTAAACGCGTATAATAATAATTCCCGATAACGAGTTCTCCACCGCAGAAAGTTTTTAATTTTCACAAAGCGATAAGTTATGATAAATAAACACGATAACAAAGGCGAGACGATAACGAAAACGAAAACTGAAAATCTTAAGACCTGATAAAGTGTGTATCTTACCTTAATTTTCCACGATACAACTCCAAGCCAATGTAGTCTCCGTTCATTCCGCTGGCAAAAAATAACACGCAAGTTGAAAGTGACGTACGAATAGCCATTATCAAACTGTTCCTTTGGAAATTTATCGGCGTAGCAACCATTGAGCTATAGATGTATTGCGACCCGTCCAAAGTAACTAATTCTTCGCAACGTACTGTGTCATGCCGTACTGAATGTATCATTAGCATTACCATGAAATAACCTTCAAGACATCCATTAATTTGCATACTTTCCAATATTGCCTGCACTTGATCTCCAAAAAATATAAATATATTTCCTTTCGGCTTTTGTTGAATTTATTTATTTATTTATTTTTTGGCGATGAACTGGACTGTCTCGTTACTAATTCATTACTGAAAATTCCATCAGATCTAAATTGATATTAAATATGAATAGACAAAGAAAAAATAAAGGAGAGAAAAAGAATTATGTCTTTTTTCCCCCGTTCTTTTCTTTTTCTTCTTCATTAATTATTTCTTTTGTTCTTTTTGTTTTCTTTGTTCTTTCTTTGATACGAATTTTTTGTTGTCGTTATTTCCATCCAACAACGTTTTTCTTATAGTTCATTTCACCTGAAACGAATCAAAAAAACATAATGGCTTATAATACAGATAGTAACAAGGCGTGAAATAGATCATCATTTATTTGTAGCCGCACGCGAGTTTATGGCAATAAATTTCATTGCCATTGTTCTCATTTTTTCTTTCCTTTTTCATTATTTCATCTCCAACGAATAAGAATTTATAATTAATTGAGAAAGAGGTTTTTTTGCATATTAAAGGGAAGCTTAATTTACTTTTGAATAACCCTCCTTTCTCCAGAGACAGTACAACGATATCATGAAAGGGTTTAGTAGTCCTTGAAATATTTTAAAGTACCTATGAAACATCTGGGCGTTATTTACATTCAATAAACACAAAAAAATAAACATAGGACAGATAGCCTTTCCTGACGTCAAATAAACACACAAGCGTGTGTAATTGGAGCCTTCAACCTTATGGTCATGATGAAATTCCATGAACGACGATCACAGCTGTTATTTCGAACGTTCTGGATGACGTCATGTGTCGGTTGCTATGTCGAACTGGTTGTGCGTTATTACACAACGGTGTGTCTGCCCAGTTAATAAAGTTATGTCAGGGCTCACGGAAAAAAATGCAGCCCCAATCGTGAAATTTTTTAAATATTCGTCGCGAATAAATAAAGCAAATGAATAAACATCATATTAAAAAAAATTGACCACGTGTGTTGATTTCACTAGAAATTTACTTTTATTCCTTATTACGCAACCATTTATTTAGTACTGGTGCTTAGCAACATGTTGTTACGTAGGTTGAAAAGAAATAGAGTCATGATCAATATAAGAAAAAATCAAACAAACAAAATAGAGGAATGGGAAAAATACCAAAGTGACATTTCTTTCAAATCTCTTTCTTCCATAGATGGTCAAAATATTTCGGAAAGATCTTTAAACCCTGAAACTATACTGTACTATACTGCAAAAGTTAATATCACTTTAAATGGGAATGATTTCGAACCCATTCCTCAAACCTTAAAGGGGTTACGACATGAATCATGTGATTGTTGTGTTTGTTTACTTTTTTTACCGTCAGCCATAATTATTACCGCATCTCTCACGATAATAAGTGTTTGAAGCATATTATGTCATCAAAAATAATAAAAATGAACGAGGTATATTTACAAAAGGGCTGATATGAGTTAGTTTCAGAGGAGAATCTTACTACCTAAGGTAAGGAGATCTTCACGCTTTAATAGTTTGTGACTGATCAAGTGTTTTTATAGATATACCCTCCTTTATGTAAACATATGTTTTAAAAGGCTTATACAATGAACTTTGATGGTTTGAATTTGTACTTTGCACTTTTGATGCCCCTGGTCCTCTGCAAGAATTCTGCAGGTCTTATTTGACCTTTGAGATATCTTGATTGAATGCAACTTTGCTAATTGTAATTCGAAACGAATATTTTCGTCATTTTCTTTTTCAAAACAACAGAACTCTTATCATTCGAACTCTTGTAATTCGAAAAATCATGTCATTCGAACAAAATCTCTGGTTCGTTCAATCAGAAACTCTTATATGAAAACTACTATTATTCAAAAACTCATGTGATTCAAATAAATTACTCGTCCCCAAAAGAATTTCAATAAAAATATTCGATAGTTATCAGAAGACAAATGGCAAGGTGCATGATCTTCCCGACAGAAGAATATATACGTCTCCCCTGTATTAAATTTAAAGAAAAGAATAAGCCAAAAATAATAAACCATGTTGTTAATGTATCTTCTATTTTAAACCATACCATAAAAGCAAGAGCAATTAACATGGCACGCGATACACTCGATAACCATTATAAAATGTCAACTTCTATGTTTGAAATGTTTTTTTTATAATAATCTACTCACAATAGTAACAAAGTTAAAAGTTATTCATCCTTCAAGAATATAATCGATATACCAGTGACATGTACGTCAACTAATCTTTCTTTTTTGTTTGATTATGTTTTTCAATACAGTGAGACTCATGTAATTCGGATTCTTAGTTGACTAAGAAGATTTATTTGTATACATGAGCTATCATATTAAAGGAATTTATGTATAAGAGTTTATGATTGGCATATACCAGAGACTGTGTTCGATTTACATGATTTTTCGAATTACAGGAGTTCGAATGACATGAGTTCTACTGTACTGAAATTGATTATAATTCATTACTTGTCCAGGTCAATTCCTTCTGTCTTTTCATTTTGTTTATGTGTATGAGTTAATATTTTTTGTTTTACTTTTTTTTCATGACTGACTGACGGACTGACTGCACTTAGTAAATGAGCAAACATTTTTTGTGTTTGGATTATACAACAAATGGTTTAAGCAAACGTTTCTTTTCATCTTAAAAAGTCAACAGAACGTTACATTTAAAAGCTACGATAGTCAAACATGCGAAGTGTGCACAGAAACTTTCAAAGTGAACTTAACTTTATTTCTTTTTTTTGTTTATTTTAAGAGTTTTTCTTTGGTAGATAAGAATGTAAATATAAAGATACAAAATCACATGGACGAAACAGGAGTTTTACAACGCGATGTGTGTTTTACGACGAAGTTTGTTAAACAAAGCGATAAAAGTCAACTTAGTTTCCTTGGTGATTGTAACCTGCCAGTGAATCTCGTTTGATACTGTAAAAGTGTATGATTTGTGTATCGCCTTTTTTAGTCGCTAAATATTGGTAATATTGCTGATTTACTTTGGTGCATTACATAAAAATCATAGGTGAAGGGGCTTTTCAAATTACACGTTTTATAAGAACAAAGGATATAAGAACACAAGGCTTCGAAGGTCAAAAAGTTAAGAACATGCTAAAAACATTCAAGGCTTAGGAACGTTTGTTCTAAAGAAAATATTTTTACAGAACGCCATTATAATAGTCAAACACAAGAATATTATAATCATGTTGCTTACAACAGTATCAACTGAACTCCATTAATATGGGAAATGTCAACCAAGTTCGTTGAATTTCGAATTTTAGATATTCAATAGTGTATAAATTAAGAACATATTAAGAACATTTTTAGGCTTAAAAGTTGAAAAGTTAAGAACATTTGAAGGCTTCATCAAAGTTGAATGTTCTTAAAAAAACGTGTAGGTGGAATTAAAGATATTAGTACAGTTTGTCAGTTTGTTGTAAGGGAAACGTCCAGCCCAAGATTCAAAGGTAAAAAATATCAGAACATAAATGGATTTGGTGTATCGGCACGATTGATAAAAATAAAAGTGCGACCTTATTGTTTTTAAACTTCAAATTTAATTTATGCGTTCGAAAATGAAGAGATTATAATTTATTAATAACACACTTCTCCTATTATTTGCATAATAATTTATTTGACACTTCATTATCTTTATATTTTATAAGGATTTTTAATTATTCATGGCTCCTATTTCTTAAGTGAAATATCAGCAACGTGATTTGCATGAATGTTTTGCCCTTTATTACGAAAATAAGACCGTTAAAAGTTAACAACAATCGAATATGAAATCAAATATACTTTCGAACGATGAAACTACATAATAATTATATTATTTTGTCGAGTTATTAGTTCGTAAAATCGATTTTTTATAACATTGGTTTTAAAAAGATTCCAATTCCAATCTCGTTGCTGGTCGATTTCCAACCGAGATATTTTTTATTGTAAAAGTGGTTTCTACCAAACAATGAAAGAAATTGAAAATGTATTCACAATTTATAAAGAAGGAAGAATTGTTGAAGAATAAATTCTTTCCATTTTGTAGTAAAAAATTCGTCATTGGTTCCGTTCCGTTTTATGACTAATATTTGTTGATTCATAGTGATTTTTTCTCCGCAAAAGCTTTTTACTGAGTCATCCATTTCATCCAAAATGTTATTTAAGGTTTTTGTTCGTCATACACGATTCGATGCATCTTTTGTTTCGCACTTCGCTTTTTGTCAATGTTCTATAAATTCTATCTTGAGTAAAAAATAACCTTTGAGTGCAGCACGGGTGAAGTGCACACACAGAAAATCATAATGTTTTTCTTTATGTTATAATGTGCTCAGAATCTGATAACAAGGATTATAACCTTGTTGTCTATCTTCAAGTACCCCTAGATACCATTCTCATCTCAGTTGTCTTTACTCCATACTACAGTAAAAACAAAAAAATCATTGTTGATCCACGTGCGGTGTTTTACTATTATATATTGCAAATATAGACACGTTATTGTGTTTTCATTTTTTTAACAGTTTTTGGTTTTTACAAGTGTGTGAGGGAGTTGTGAAAAGTGTGAACAGATTAACACATTTCTCGTTTCATTGCAATATTTACTCACCAGCCAATAGATTATCATGAATATTTTTCTTGATATTTTTAAACATTGAATTTATGCTAATTAGCCCACGCAACTAATAAACACTTTACTTCAGTCTGGGTTTTCGAAATTATACGCGTGCCTTGTTCTTTCAAAAATAAAACAGAAGAGAATTTCAACCGAAAGTTTTCATGATGGCTTCTTGTCGTACACTCCTCAATTTTTCCAAAATAAATTGCGAAAATTAATCCTTGATAAATATTTTGGAAAACCTGCAACCGAGAAATTAAAATGATACAAAATGGGTATCCATTTTAAAGTATATTTGTTTACATTTTTTAATGAATATTTCAATTTTCCTTTTATTTTTTTAGTTACACCCTCTCGGTAATAAAAACACCATTAAACATAAAATATATGCTGCAGAGGCGTAGCTAGAGCTCAGTCAAAATTCTGAGAGGAGAGTTTAGTCATTTAAAGTAGAAAAGGAGAACGTGTATATTGTATTCTACAAAACCCAGCACACATAAATCAAACAGATAGGCTGTTCTCAGGGGAGGATCTACAAATGGTTGAGAATTGTTTAAACAAACATTTTTCTTAAATACTTAAAAACTTAAAAACTATAAGGGGCGTTGTAAAAAATCAAAAACATACTAGAATATTATGTTGTTAATATAACAGTATCAACTGAACTCCATTAAAATGGGAAAATGTTTCGTTCGCTGGATTTCGAATTTTAGATATTCAATAGTTTATAAATTAAAAACATATTAAGAACATTTTTAGGCTTCAAAGTTGAAAAGTTAGGAACGTTTGAAGGTTTCATCAAAGTTGAGTGTTCTTATAAAAAAATACGTGTCCGCATTACACTCGAGCACAGAGTTTCTATTCCAGAAATTGATTTAAATCTTTTTGTAGTTCAGTAATATATATTCCAACCATGTTTTATATTCATTTTGATTCATAAGATTTCTTGTTAGTTACCTTTTTCTTGTTATCTTTAGTTTTTTCAGGAAAATATATTCTTGTGAGTTTTATTTAGCTTTTTGTGTTATTTTTATTTTTTATAATTTCTCCAATTGACAAAATTAAGCAACTTGAGTTGTTTATAAAAACCAATCGCTAAACAATTGTTAAACCCTTTTTCTGAATATCGATCCACATATTTTGGTCCCTTTTAGAAGATCTTTTCTGAAAGTGTTCACCGTAAAGCCGGTTTTCCCCTAGGCGGAATATGAATAAAATCTGCCAAAAGCGTCCGCCGAAAAGTAAGATCAAATTCAACATTTCCGTCGCAGAATATTCCGCAAGCCAATTAAATGGCTTAACTAGTGATCACGTGGAGAAAACAATACCCGCTGCGCACTGAACATTCCGTCTAGTGGAAAACCGGCTTTAATCTGTTTCATTCTTCAAACAAAAACATTACACCATACACGTATTAAGTACTGTTTCTTTAAAATGACCTTATCTTAGCATCAGCTTTCAGTTAATCAATAGTATTTTTCAAAATTAAAAGAAAAGAGGATATGATATATTAATAATAATACCTTAATAAAGAAAAGCAAAAGGCATATAAAAAAATAGTTGAAATTATTAGCATTCTTTCTTGAATATTTGTCTGATCTAAGACCTTGATGTGAGTATCAATTACGAAAAAATTAGTCATTGCAAAGATAATACATAACATACGGTTTCAGACCATCTAAAATTCATGGTTTAAATCTTGTGGAATTTATTTGGGTGATTGAGTTTATAAACAACATTTGCCTCGCTCTTTCATAAACCTTTAGGTGAGTTTTCACCGAGAAGTTTAATGGTCTGGAATTGTTAGATAGACGCAAACTTAAGACAGATGACTTGTTGATATGAAATGTTTTCAAAGTGCTTAATAATGCTTAGGCCATAATTAATGCAAAATGAATTTGTCGTGCAAATTATTATCTGTATAATAAGGGCATTTCTACGTATTTTTCAATTCGAAACTGGGCCATATTGGTACTAGAGATAACGGTTTTCTTTACAAAACATGAAATATTTTCTTGCCACTTCTTTTACAATGTTCCCACGAGAAAATAAACAATTACTTTCTACCAATACATCTTTAAGCCACGGAAAAAGTAGATTAAGCTTCAGAGAAAACTATATGAGCCGCGGGGACGCAGTTACATTCGAGAAAAAAAATTTAAAGGTATCCATACGAACGTTTTCCATTTTGGATTTCTTTTCATCAGTGCCCTAACAGTAGACAGCCATATAATCTGATCGTCATCCCATCAAGGTAGGCGATATCGTTCGGACGTTATAAGGACGTCGCGTTATATGGACGCTTTTACAACGTCTGAATGTTGTTCGGACGTTTAAACCGACGTGGCGTGCCTACTAAGTCTTATCTGCTCACGAAAATCTAGAATGCAGTTACTAGTAAAATACAACTATATCGCCATTAGAATGGCAATGTTATGATCAAGAATAGAACAGGTTTTTACACAATACAAATCTACATAAGAAGATCCGATAAGAAACCCGATTAGATTTTTAAACATTAGAGAGCTATTCAAAATTTCCTCGCAGTATTTTTGTTAATAATCTGATTTATACACTTTTATTTCAAAGTCTCTCATTTTGACTTCCTCTACATTTATTTCTTTTGTAGTTTTCTTAAAAATGGCATTGAATTTATTGTTTTGATCTTCATCTTAAGGAAATGAGAGTTCTAATTCTAAAAAACATTCTTACTCTATGACTCTTTTTCCACGCTATGACTCCTTTCTGTCCATCTGTTAAAAAATATACTATACCACGTCTGTAAGGAAAGGACATCCGTTAAAAAGTTGTCACAAATGTTTTGTGATACAATTTGTTAAATTGTGAAATCGCAAATCAATGAAAATGTAGGATTGCATGAAGCATATCCATTTCCCCTTAAGATCACTCAGAAATTCGGGAAAGGTCTATTATGGAGTTTTTGTGAATTATAATTTATAGCCAAGCTGTTGCGACATATAAACATTAAGTCGGGAAAGGTGTGTATTTCCGAAAGTTTTCCGAAACGGCGAGGATCTACAGTAGAATCTCGATAACTCAAACCCTCGATAACCCGATTTTTCAGTAACTCGAACTTCTTTAGTAATCTTTAAATCTTGATGTAATACTCTCTCATAAAAGATTATCGATAACTCGAACATTCAGTATCTCGAACAATGTTCATCGGCCCCAAGGAGGTATCGAGAGTTCACTGTATTGGTTAGAGGAAACTCGAAGTACCTATATTGTGGTTTCACAGTCTTTAACTCAGTGGGCAAAATCTTCAAAGAGTCTATGAGGAGGAGTGTTTTCTATAGGAATGGCAAGCAATATGCCAATAAAAAACACTCCTCCACAGACGTTTTGAAGATTTTGCTCAATGGGAACTTTTGACAGATCACTATATTCCCTACTTACTAAACGACATTACTTTCTTAAAATGGAACTTAAACATAAAACTTACCAACAATAAAAAAAATCCAAACAACTGCATTATTAGATAAATTGTAGGATATAACAAAATATTTGTGTTTATTAATAGCAGGAAATAAACAGAATTCTCTTTAAAATGGGGGAAAAGATGTTAAAGAAACAAAAAGATAAACAACTAATGTTCATAATTTTAACTCCCAGTACAACTCTTTTGAACTCCTGTAATTCGAAAAATCATATCAATCGAACAAAATCTCCGGTTCGGCCAATCATAAGCTCTCATAAAAAAAATAATTAAGTTCGAAAACTTGCGCAATTCTAATAAATTTCTTGGTCCCCTAACAATTCAAATTACATCATTTTAGCTGTACAGTGGGATCTCTATAATACAAACATCATTGATGCATAAAAAAGGTGCCCACTTAAGGTGGCCACTATATAAAGGCTCTACCTATGAGAATTTGACTGTACACCCGTAGTACGTGGAGTACGTGCCGGTCTGCATTACAGGGATCCCACTGTAGTCTTGAAAAACAAAATCAAACACAAATAGATCTGTTCGTATATATTTATATCAACAATGCAATGATTATGACAAATAATAAAAATATGCAAACAGAACTCGCAGAAAACTAAACATATTTTGCCATATTAGTCATTTTCGGCCGCAAACATACCTTTCGTGTCACTGTGAGAATTTCCCGCAGTTGATCATTTTTGTTTACTGCATGAAGGAAAAGATATTTTAAAAATGCACGAGGAATTGGTTTTTACAATAAGAGAAGAAAATAAACGATTTCATTTTGATCGCATTGTTGTTTACTCGTGCCATAACCTTTCACAAAGGGAACTCTTTGTTTCCCTAAGTAAATAAGTGTATTATGTTTACGGTTTTCGATAGCGTGTACGTAACCATGGAGATGGTGAAATATCACTGACGTATTTTGACATTTTATTTTGAATTGTTGTTTGTAATGGAACGGTCTTCAGTCTTAAAGGGGTTACGACATGAAACACGTGATTGGTAAATGGTACTAAAGAGGCTATCCTGTGGGTGAATGAAAATAAATGAAAATAAGTTGATATCCTTATCTCTCTCTCCTTTGTTTTCAAGGATCTATGATATGCATTCTTCACCATCAATTCTGCACTTTTGTTATGATAGATAAAAAAGACGCTATATAAAGACAACCCTTTTACCTAGTAGCTTTATTTCTTTTTCAATCTATGCAGATGCGATTATGCTGAATTCGTCTGAGTAGGACGAAAATGAAAAAAAGAACCGTCGCGCAAGCATCGTTAGATTTTCTCACTGCCATATTTACTTTGGTGAATATTAGGGTATTCCGGATATCCTAAGATTGTACATGAGTAAGGAAAAATGCTTATTCCTTGTTTTTATTCGACATATTTTATAAATTATATGCTACAGAGTAGCAATAGGGAATTTGCATGGACATCTTCCCCCCTAGATTGAAATCTGTTTATGGTACGTTATTGGTTAGTTGATTAAACCTTACGTCTGAATAAGTGAGGTAAATCAAATCTCGTTTAGTCAAGACTCGTCTACATGTTTAGCTTGTATGTTTTGTTGATCTTCAGCGTCAGGGAATGTATACTAGTGATATTGTACGATATAGAGACAGAGTGGAGCTGTTATATTACACATCTTTTTATATAAGAGCACTCAATGTTGACGAAGCCTTCGAATGTTCTTAATATGTTCTTAATTTATACACTATTGAATATCTAAAATTCGAAATTCAACGAACTTGGTTGACATTTTCCCATTTTAATGGAGTTCAGTAAACAACATGATTTTTCTTGTTTTCCTATAAAATGTAAAAATATTTTCTTAAGAGCAAACGTTTCTAAGCATGTTCTTAATTTTTAGTCCTCCCTAGCCTTATGTTCTTATATCCTTTGTTCATATAAAGAAACAAACGTGACGTGAAAAGCCATGAAATTCGTCCACGTTTTTTTCTTCTCTTTACTAACTACATTTCACCCTTCCGTCGATCTCAGCAACGCTCTGGGAATGCATTGTCTTCAACAAAATTCGATTCGATAAAAACACATATTTTTGTAATATTGTTGTTTACGAAAGCCAGCTATCATATTGTTTTTGTGCGACACTCGAGTTCCTTCGTTTAGCTGATTAATCACAAGGGCATCGAATCAAAAACCTGTCTGTTTTCTTCTTATAAGAGTGTAAATTAATACTTCAACAACAAAAGAAGGAAATCATGCCGAAGATTCTATTCTGTTAACTTTCGAACACAAATAGAACAATAAACAAGCGTTCGAAAAATTATGTTTAATTCAACTAGAATGCAACGAACCATGCATAACTTAATTCGGCTATTCAGAAGGTATATTGTTTCTGCTCATTGAATCATATTAACTCAAACCAATAAACCATCATTCTCAATTAACTTTCAACTTCTAAATAGAATGCGTAATTTTCCTATACGATTTTTTTCTCCAATTTTGCGCATGCGTTCTAATGTCCAAACAAACTGACCGCGGAACTCACGGGTTGGTAGCACTGTCTTTTTATTTATTTGTATGCATTAAAAATATCGTCAAACATTAACAATTATACAAAAAACAAATTTGCTCAAAGGAAAAGAGAAGGTTGTCGTGGGGTCCAATAGTAACTTACTGATATAAACACAAAATTGAGACGTTGTGGAAACGCTAGGTAAGTTTTCTGTTTGTTCAGAAGTATTCTCAAAACAGGAAAACTAACCGTTGCTTTAGATCAAAAGATCACTGGGTATAAAATTCTTACAAGTTTCTGTATGATAAAGGAGGAAGATTTTTTTTTTAAACTCTATTAATTGATAATTAACGAAGAATCTCAATAAGAAATTCAAGCTCGCTGACTTTGGAGTTTTTATTCTGGCGATATTTTTTTTATGAAGCTTGGTTGGTTGGTAGCAAGCAGAATGCACCATCTTTCTTCTATTAAACGGTAAAAGCAACTCGTTGCTTGAATTTAATTTAGCTCGCTATTCCGATTCCAACTCTTGTAAAGTCCAAATTCGGGATAAATTTTAAAGCTGCTAAAAAATTGCAGCTCCAGTCCAAGCTTAGTTCTTAATGGTTGTGTGTATTTTGAAAAGGGTAAAGGGGTTAGTTCCATTTCCACTAAACACCACTTTCACAATGTTTAATTTCCTACTTCAATGACTTTTCTACAAGTCTCAACTCAAATAGAGCTTTCCCGAATCTCTGTTTTGACACAGAGTTTTGACAGTTTCAGGGGTTCTTTTTAACAAGTTTGGCCTCAATATCAAAATTAGTTTTAAGTAAATAAATACAAATAATAACGATGAAATAAAATAATCTACTGTCCAAACGTTAAGAGATCTTATTGGTTATTGATTCTGAAGTCATCAAAATTTCTTTTCAGTCGTTAAAAAATAAGATATTTACATCAACCAATCAATCGAGTTATTCCCTTTGATAAAGTAAATTTATTTATTAGACGTTCTTTAAGCGTTTTTTTAATGTATTTCTTCTATTATCCATTAGTTAAGAGTTTTTTATAAATTGAATGGGTGTTTTTGAAATTGCTGTTTTTTCGCTCAGCTTTTTCTATGGTTTTAATAAATACAATGACAAATGTTATTCTCGTTAAATATCTTTTAATACACCAGGTCCGGTTTTTAAGGGAACATATCTATTCTATAGTAATCAGCAGTAATGCAGAAATCCTTTTTCACGCAAGGGCATCTCGTTCTGTTTGTTTTCTTCGCGTGTTTCCATTTGTACATAGGTAGTCATTTGAAAATTATCTGATCCAAAAGCTGATTGCCAAGTTCTATTGTCGGTAGTTTTTAAGCTTAAATACACCTTTCCCGAATTAAACAGTAAACACTGCGTTTTGAGCTAGTCAGTACATCCAACCTTGTTTTTATGAAATTTATTGTTTCGATAATGTTTTAACTGCATTACTTAGTAATTATCTCTATTCTTAAAACTCCCAGTAGAATGATTAGAGGCAATTTTGATATCTGAAACGAGGTTGGATGTATTAACTACGCCCAAACACGACGTGTGAACAGAAATTCGGAAAAGGTGTATTGTCTATACTGTAGTTTGTTTTGCATTCACCATTGATCACATGACATTAATTAATTACTGTGCATTTGTTGTAATTTGGTCATGTGATCAAAATGAGTGCACGAGAAAAATAACCAGGGAGACCAGGATATCTTCTAATCACTATGATTTGTGCAAACGCCGCCCTTTCTGCAATCACCAGAGAATGTCAGAATGACCATACATACCATACATAATACCACATCAGCGGCGGATCTACGGTTAGACAAAAAATGTGGGGGAATACAGCACATGAATTTTCTATTAAAACTTAAGTGTTGATAAGGTTACTTGTCAAGTTTTTTCTTTATACTTTTAATGATCTTACTCTCCTCCATAAATTTCGCCTAGATTCAAGATCCGTCTTTGCACACTAGAATGGACATGTGTGAACAGGTGTGTCCTGACTTGACTTGACATAATCCTAGTGGATCCTTGCGCACTTCTTCGTTACAAATTTATTCCACTTTTTCCTATCAGATATGTTTCTTTCAAGAGTTTGGACAAGAAGTCCAGTATCCGAATGTGATCCATCCATCTTTTTGGTGGTTGGTCTTTCGGTCTTTTTCCATGGAAGTAAAAATTGCAACTTGTACTCTTAAATGCTCGAATGTAATGCCCAGAGAGCGAAATCCATACGATATCACATCATTTCTCCTTTCTCGCAATCTAACCAATACTATATACTACACCTAACCAGTCAAGCACCTTCTATGCTGATTTCAACTTGAAAATTAAGCAACTCTAATCCTGGTCTTATGTTACTTTTACGATTATTTGCTATGACATATGAAGCTATGATATGATAATTCTGATTATGGTCCTAAGCATTATGAGCAAATCGGTCGAAAGAAAGAAATGAATTTCCATCAATTTTGAGAAATTTAGTCTTTTTAGTTAGTACCTTCGTTTGTTTCGATGAAAAGCAAACATCATTTGAGCATATACCTCAAAATTAAGCGACAGACACATTTTATTTCGCGGTTATTTGTGTTATTTGCGATTAATTTCATCAGAGCCCAAAACTATCACTATAATGTTTTCCTATGTTGCTAGAGAATAATAGTACATCATATATTACAATCTGCTAGCTCTGTTGTCTTAAAATTAAATGGGATGACACTACAGTGTTACGAAGAATTGCAGATGTCAGTGGCTTTATGAATGACGTAGTTTAAAATTATGATTGTTGTCTGCTTGACTTCATGAGTTATTTAATGGTACCCTGTTGACAAACAACTTCATAAGTTTTTTAAAACGAAAAATCTCTGATCTGATTTTTTCATTCGTACACGTGACAGCTTCGCCTTTCTGACTCTCCAATCATGTCTTTCTATAAATTTCCAATTTCTCTCCCCTATTAATAACGATCTAATCTTTAAGACATTTGGCATACATTGTCTCGTTTTTTCGGATGGGCGCTATGAAATCTGATTGACAATTCCTTTTATTTGAAAACCTTCTATTCTTTTTCAGAAATTGAAAACAAGACTGCGTTTTCTTTTTAGCATACTTTCCTACAACTGGAAAGGATAATTTTCTTTCCACTCTAAAAAATATAAGCAGCTTCAAAAGTCAGATACATTCCTAATAAACGCCTTTGAATCGACGCCCATTTTCAGGCGGTGTTCTAGTGTTCGTTTGGCTTCTAATTTGATTGGGCGTAAAGTATTGTAATTGTTTCTAATCTTGTTTTAATGACAGTGATTGGTTATTTTAATGATGGCGTAGTGCAGTGATGTAATGTGGTACAGTGATACCGTGGATAACTGGGACTTTTCTTTAGTGAGTCCGAATCAGCCGGTCCCTTGAAATCAGCCGGTCCCTTGAAATTCCCGAATTAAAAGTCCCACTACTTCCCTTAATTAGGACATTCGTTAAGCGGAACCGATTCGTTAATATTCTCAGTTAACGAGAGGTAACTGTAATTACGCCCTTCAATGTAAGAGATTGTTAACATTCCCAAATGTTGATGATTATAATTCTTCTTGCATATTAAAATTTGAATTATTCAGTTGATTTATTTCAACTCCAGCTCAAACTGTATTTTGTTGCATATATTAAGACAAGGTACGCAATAGATTTTGGTTTAAAAAATTAAATTGCTAATCAGCATTTTTTTTTTTTATCACCAAGCAATTTAAATGTTGTAAGGAATTCTTTGGCCTTAAACAGAAGTCCTAAAATTCTGAGGCGGATCTAGAGGGTAGTCGAAATTTGAGGAGGAGAGTGAAAACGTGCAAATAAGCCCATTGGTGATACAGACTGAAAACAGAAATTATGTTAATGTGCTCCTCCACAATTTTCGACATACCCTGGAAATTCTCCTATAATGTCCTTAATAACTCTTTAATTTTAAATTTCTTCTAAAAACTAAATTCAACTCGTAGATTTTTTTCCAGCCATGTGGAAAGTAAAATTTTGTCTGAATGAAAACTGGTAAACCCAACTATTATTTTCTACTTTGCTAAGATGTGGGAACATGATATTGTAATATGAGCATGAGAATGACCAAATTTGTTTCCCTTTATGTATTTAAGTTGTGTTGTACAACAACAAGTTTTTTCACTTATTGTTAAGATAACTTTATACGCAACAAAAGTGTATTATTCAGGTTCTGGTGAAGATTTTCTATTTTTTTCAACCCCCCCTAAACATTTAAGAACATTTAGGCCGAAATAGCACAATTTCTCCTAAAAAACATGGAAAAATCCCAAATTCTCCTAAATTCTCCTAATTTTTGATTTTTGATTTTGAGTGGTCACCCTGTAAAAATATGTGGTCACCCAAACTTTTCTGTTTTACCAGCTCTGATGTTTCCTTAAACAATTCAGGTACTTATCCCTAAAACCCAACCTAAACAGGTCCTTGCCGTTGTGATAGATAGTTCTAATGATTTGTCAGAATTTTGTTCAAGAACTACATGAAAATTTGTGATGAGGTTAAAATGTAAGGATTGTTTGGTGAACACTAACAATTATCTTTTGAGTAACATCTTTACTTGCCAAAAGTTCCCATTGTGATCTTTCTTTTACTTATCCAGTAACCTCCCGATAACTTGAATCTCCAATATTGATCGCGTTGCCGACTGTTTCTGTTATCTAAAGTCTTTTTTGAAAGAGTATTAATTCTAGGGAAATGCTAAAACAGTTTGAGTTAATGAAATTACCAGTTATCGAGGTTTCACTGTATTTCATCAAACAGTTAAACAAATTCAACGAACTTCATTGATAGAAAGTCATTTCTCGATGATACAACCTAAATATAAACTCGCTTATCCAAACCATGTACAGTAGAATTCCGATAACTCGATAACTGGTAATTTCATTAACTCAAACTGTCTTAGCATTTCCGTAGAATTAAACTGAGAACCGTGCTTTGAATTTTAATGGTTTTAAAAATGTTTAAAAGATACAATAGAGATATGATCACATGAAATCCACAAAGAAGGTTTATTTCTGTTGTGAACGAAAAATGTTTTTTGACAAATGCGATTGCTGGTCACCTCCCCATGTATTTCTTTGTTTCTTCGTTATCTCCCCTTCTTTATCTTTTGAAAGTCTCTTTTAAGTCTTAAATCTAAATCTTACGTTCGAATCTTTCAATATGGATTATTTTTGTGAATACTCCACCAGAATGGACTGCGAAAAAACATATAACAACATCTCAATTTGAATGATAAGTGAGACTCACTCACAAAACTTATATTCTAACCACCGTTTAAGTACATCGTCAAAACTTCCCAAAGACAGTCATTATACAGCATTGCATTGTATAGTAGTGGTTGTATGCACTATAGAGCCCAGTGGGCACGCATCCGTCCTTCAGACGTCCCATGAACGTCCTCTCGTCCATCTCTCGTCCACGTACCATTGAGAACGTCCTCTTTAATTCCTATTTGAGCGGAAGGATTAGACTTCACTTTCGACGTCGCCAGGTCGTCTAAACTGGACATTCATGGGAGTCCCTGTGCCTACTGGGAGACCACTAAATTATGGGTGAATTTTCTGCAAGATGTTGAATTGAGAGAGAGAAAGAGAAAGATCCTTATTTCATGATCATATTGTATGATTATACATACAGTTCATGTCTCATTTCCACCAAAGTTCGTGACATAAAATTTGTTTGGATCAGCGAGGGTAAGAGTCAGGCTATGCCTCGTTATATCGGTTTTCACTGGTGGAGTTAGCTGAACTGTCTTTTTGATACACCAGGCATTATCTTGTTTGATTAGCATCTACTGGAATCTACTGGAAATCAACAGGTTAAGTTATTGAACTGCCACTCAAGGGGCGTTATTAAGTGCGTACATCCTCGCCCCTTCACTAAACATTAGCTCTTTGATCAATCGTATATGTAAATATTGATCAACTTGAAAAGGTTACAGTAACATTTCATTCATTTAAGTTATTTCAGATGTAATTTCATCGTAGTTTGAGGGAGGAAACAAATTAACCTACTAAAAGCGACTCCTCCTTTATAATGCTGGGAACGCTCCTGACGTCTTCTGACCCATAGCTGGGAATTTCTAATAACTTCCATAAACTTTCGGTGTCATCATATACTAACCTTTCACCTGACTTCTCTCATGTGATCACCCCGCAATAAATACACATATGTACACGTGATTCTTTTGTTGTTGCTGTTGTTTACGATTTTGAGGTAAATTAAGATGCGATTTATAATTTGAACTCGAAATGGAATTAAAGGTGATAAACTGGGTTACCATATACCGAATTGCGATCATCACTAGTTTGGAATCTAAACTTTGTTATTTTCGTCAGCGTTAACAAGAACATTGTTGCGTATCGCCTCGTTCTTTCAAACGAAAATAAGAGACTTTCAACCAAAAAGTTTTCCAGTTGTTTCCGTTTCTACTATTAGGCCTTTTTTTGTTTTTATAAACACCACCAGAGGCACAAAAGCACCTAAGCTCCACCTTAGGGTGAAACCATAGCGTAGAAAAGAAATTCTCAGGCCCTTATACTTTCCCAGCCTTCAGGAGACAGGTAGTCCTTCTCTCTTAAGTTAGGTACAGGTAGTAGGTGGTTTTCAAAGTTTTGATATATCAAATATATATTGACAAATAAGGACCAGTTAAGCACCAAAGTATGCTCAAAATGCCTAAAGAATAACACCAATGAGCCTGGTCGATTTTGAATGGTGTTTATACTAAGAAAAGTGTAGTCTAAAAAAGACTAATACAGAATTTCAGCTTTCATCATTTTTCATCATTTGGCGGAAGTGCAAAAGCTGTTAAGTTTTTAATTGATCAAAATTACTCCAAGGAAATTCCTGTCAGAGTAAAGCTTGGTGTGTGTGACCAGTTCACTGTTTTGTCGACTGTCAGGCTTAAGAAACTATTTCAGGGAACCTCCAGGCTAGGGCTTTCTTATGTAAAATTTGCCTTTTTAACACTACAGTCCCAGCAGACACTCGACGAGAAATGTTCAAAAGACATCATGTACTTGCTGGATGGAGTAGCTCTTATAAATCTAATCTTGACCAGAACATATCCGAAATTAAAGCTGTGGAAAATCAAACATGTTCGAAAATCATCAGACATGTCCGAAAATCAATTTGAGTTTCTGAGAATTCATGACTTGCTAATCCGTCAAGTCCGATCTCCATTTCGCAAACTTCGGACGCGTGAAGGAACGAAACCTACGTAGAAGCGTGCGAGAACAGACATCATTAGAGATTATGATCTATGCCTGTCTAGACTTACAATCTACTTAGCTCTGTGTGAACAAAATGCATTCGCAGCAGAGCATAGCTGGAGCATAGCTGGAGTAAAGCAAGCATAGCTGTCGCACGCCTACGCGTACGAAAATTGCTGTGTGGAGAGAAGACATTTTAGGTTAAATACTAGTTACAAATGTTAGTTTTGCATGTTTGTGGGGTTATGGGGACCTACTTTTGAGATTCCTGAAAACAAAGTACACATGTATAAAGTGATTGTAAGAAAATTATTGATTGGAATTTTTGGTCACATTTCTTTGAGGTTCCCACAATGAATGAGCAACGAAATCTTATCGGATCTTACCGGGTTATCCGGATGATTCAAAAGCACGGCTGGATTTTACTTGCTTTTATACTTCGTCGGTCCTTTTTGTGACGGCTCAAATTTAACGTCGGTCTATTTTTGAAAAGTTCACGGTTAAACTTTCGCAGATGAACATCTAATGGCGTCCCTTTTAACGCCTGATCAAAAAATTAGCGCCATTAAGGGCGCCTGCAGAAGAGGGGCCGTTAGCGTAAGTGGATTTAAAATTGATTATAAATTATACTTTGATTTAACGCCAACATGTGGTCTTGCACTTAAGATTACAGATTATTCTGTTTAAACACCGTGTTTTGGCCTAGTTAGTGCACTCAGCCTCGTTTTCAATACCTAAATTACTTCTAATTGTTCTACGGAGAGTTTTAATATTAGGGATAATTACTAAGTATTAAGTCTCAAAATTAGTGAAACAATAACTTAAATAAAAACGAGGCTGGATTTACTGGTTATGCACGGTGTTTGAACAGAATTCGGGAAAGGTTTAATAAATCGGAAATTTTCAAGCATCAAGCACAAATACATTTTAAATAATTTGTTTGATAGACTTTTTTCGTAAGTTTTTCGACATTAGAAAATTCAAATTTTTTTTTCTTTTTTAAGATAAACTCAAGGTGAGGTTTCCAGTCTTGATTCAACTTGTTTTTACCTCTCTCAAATTATTTTTTCTTTGTTTCGTATTTTTGAATATGAACTGTTAATTTTACCGAGCTTACAAGTTTTTATATTGTTTTTAGCATCAGCAATTTTTCAGATATATCTATTTATATAGATATATAGATATAGATATTTTCATCTATATTTGTTTTCTTATTTATTTACTCTCTTTTCTCCTCTCTTTTATTCTCTATTTATTTGTTTACACCTTAATTTTGTGATTACTTTGTAATCATTTTTGTCTAACAGCAGGCTAATTCGCAATGGCAACACCGCCGTATTCATCTCAACATCTTTCTATAAAAAAACCATTTGCATGTGCATAAACATTTAGCGACGAGATTTGATTGGTTCAGAAATGCTATAAACAGAAAGAAGAATGGCTTGTTAATGCCCGTTTTGAAGATGAACATCAGCAGCGACTTCATTAATTATTCATAACGCCATTGATGACCTAAACAGCCATACTGGTTCTTTGGAAACTCGCTTCAATTGCACAAGCTAAAAACCTTTTCGAAGGCGAAAATTAAAAAATAATAACAAGGGAATGGCTACAAAAATATGAGCCGCACCAATAGAACCAGTAAATGCTGTTGAAAAGAAATTAATATTTATATCATATATATCTTTTTGTTCAGGACATGAGGATACTGACAACGTCTTTTGGTGTAGCTGTTGTGCTACTCCTTGTCGAGAAATCGGTGAGTGTGTCATGTTTATTTCTTGAATGTTTTTCTATGTTCAGTGAACCGCTTATAAACCATTACTGAAATCGACGTTGCCTGTGTTAGTAAAATTTCGAAATTTAAATATATATTTCATTTAAATAAAGAAATAACATTTTTTTTTCATTTCAAAAATAATTTTGCTATAACAATCCTATTGGTATCTTCAAAATAGAATATTCCGTGTTTAAATTTTTATTCCATTTTTTTCTTGTTTGAACATTATATCGAAGTGTTTCTTCTATCGTTTTTCGCGTTTGTTTACAATGCTGTTCGTTGGTCACAGTTTAAACTTGAAGTAAAAAATGCATTTTTGTGCATTGCTGAAAGCGAAATAGCACTGATTAAACTACACGGGCCTCTGCTTAAATCATTCAAGCGTAATTCTATCACCTTAGATTCTCAAATGCTTTTTTTTATCAAGTTGTAAAATATTTCTCGCAAAATAAAATTTATTTAAAAAACAACAACAACAATAACGAAAAAAACAACTGGAATTACTGGAATTATTTTTATGCGTAACCGAGACAATATGACGTGATTTGAAATTTCTGGTTGGACGAAATTGTCAAGTTGATGGTTGAACGGCAATTTCATTGGACAATATTTTGAGTTTTTATATTCTAATTTGGTAGTTGCTTAATAAATGAATCAAATCAAGTTACCTGGTGTTAGGATATGGGAAAAAGTTCACTAATGTTTCTATGGATTTTATCGATAATATTAGTAATCTGGATTGACAATACGGTAAACAGGTTTAAACCACTTTAAAATAAATCAATGTGATAAGGAAATTCCAGTTACTCTCAAGGCTTTGTACAGAATGACATCACTAACAGACGGGGATATTGCCCAATTGGGAGTAGCGAAGGACAAACAAGTTTAGGGGTTTTAATGAGGAAGACAAACGTTGATAAAAGAGCACACTATTTGATGCTGGTGCATTACTGGAGTAACTGGCAATTCATTTTACTGCTTTTCAAAGAAACTCGAACTCAATAATAATAATTATTTTTCACATCAAATATTCCCGAAATATTCAAGAGGAATTACTTCAAATAAAAGTTCTTATTCGATATACTAGTGCTCATCTGTTATTATCTTTTATATTTCTTTCTCCAGATATCGCTACCGGTTTCGCCTGTACCACCGCTGTTGAATAAACTCTTAAAAGATCAAAATGTCACGCTTGGATTTATATTGAAAGGTCTTCAAGGTCCACCTGGTAGAGATGGTATGCCAGGAGAATCTGGTCTTCCCGGACCTCCTGGTCCACCCGGATGGAAAGGAGACCCAGGTGTGCCAGGTATGAATGGGGAGCCTGGTCTAACAGGTCCCGCTGGTATGCCTGGATATCAAGGTAGTGATGGTCTACCAGGCCCTCCAGGTTTGCCTGGTTCCCCTGGTTGGCCAGGTGGCAGTGGTATGCCTGGTATGCAGGGTCCACCCGGTGCACCTGGATCACCCGGAACTGGAGGACCAACACCAATAAGATATGTAAGTATTCATTGAAAAGGAATTGGTTGGTTATCTTAAAATTCAAGGTTGCTGATAAGGGCGTTTAGTGCCTTTGTTATTCTGATATTCTAGCAAGACCGCCATGTTCTTTTATAGAATGGAACGGTGAAATGTGAGGAAGATACCGCATGGCTAAGATGTAACGAATACAAACATATTGAGATCGTGTCAGCTTTCTGGGGAAGGCGTAACTTTGGATTGTGCACGGAACACACTGGAAATCTTCTGGCCAATAAGTATTGTCCAACCACACCATTATTTTTAACAAAAGTTAAAGATGCCTGTGAAGGTACCACCATGTGCGAAGTTCGTTGCACGAAGTTCTTCTTCCATGATCAGACGTGTTTAGATGTTTACAAATACCTAGAGGTCTACTACAAATGTATTGAAGTCATTAACGGTCATGAGGTCGTCAATGAGGACAATTTACTTAACGCCAATTTCATTGGTTAAAAAAGAGGGGGAACATAAATAAACGATGTGTCAACAAAAATATTATGCTTTTGGTTTTAAAGTATTAACGACTTTTTGAAAATCAACTTTTTTTTGTAATATCAATGGAGTAAAGAACGATGCCAATTCGTGAAACAAAAAGCAGTTATCATTTGGAAAGTATCGAGTATATCAAATACAACAACAACAACAACGTGGAAAAGAAGAAAGAAAAGAAGAAGAAGAAGAAGAAAAAGAAGAAAAGATTTTATTTTTAGAAAAATCTTTGTAGCGTTTTTTTTGTTTCCTTTGTTTATTTTTTTCACTAATTATCCCTATTGGAAAATGTAACATTTTTGACTTTATCTGTACGAGATAACAACAAGACAACCGATTTTATATTTATAACATCGCATTCACACTAATAAAAAGTAAATAAATGTATATATCTACAACAGAAACGGAAGTGTTTGACTCCATATGTACCGCAGTTGACAAATAACATGATACACTTGCTTTTGGTCAAGTTTGTTAGTAATAAGTGGATTATAGAGAAAGGAATCGCTTTCAGTCGTTGATGGTTTTATTCTTCAAACATATTTTGACAATTCAGACTTCCTGATTCTCTATTCGATAATATATATATATAAACAGAGGAGAATCTGATTTGGTAGTATGAGAAAATCTACTGATCTTCCGTACTTTCTTTCAACCTGTGTGCCTCTATTTTTCGTATTATTATTTTGTACATGTTGTTTGTTGGACATTGTGGCGATGTGGAGTTTTATCACGCACGTTTTTATTAAATATCTCTATTTTTTACGCATGTATTTTGGCAAAGATGAGGAAATATTCAGTCAAAAAATAGCGCTGCTTTATATTTCATGTGTCAACCATCCAATGTCATTAGCTTCAATAGGACCTTAGGTCTAAATGAGACTCACTCCCTGAAACACCTTCATTTAGGAAATACATGGCCTGAGAAATAAGGCCTTCTTAAGGAACTGTAAGGCATATGTGTTTACAGCCTGACGATAGGATATTATCGCGAACTTCAGGCTCAATCAAAAGATAAGGTTCCTTATACAATAAATAGAACAGAAACTCAAAGTTTTCCTTTTTCTCATTCATAGCCGGAGTTCCGCAATCAGATTGGAACACAGGCTCAGTGAAGTAGCGTGTTTTTGTATCTTTAAAACCATGATTTGATAGTCCCTCTTTTTTTGCTACCCATTCTTCCAATAGGAGTAGTCTGAGTAGTCTGTTTAATACTGGATGGTGGAACATCTTTGACCCACTCATGTTATGTATGATTATGGCCAGTATGTATAATGGCAGATTTAAAAAAAACCACGAGAGACGATCTAAGAAAAATACTCGTCGTCATTTCTTAGTTATTTTGTATTATGATACTGACCAACTAAGTTGTCCTGTGTAAACTCTTTCTAATTTTCACTGAACCAAACAACACCACGAAAGTTTGTGGTCCGAGTTTGATACATTAAACTGTAAACAAAATTTCGTCATTTTTTTCATAACGAAATATTTTAACTCCTGGCCGCCTTCTCTTGGTAGTTTTCTTTCACGCAAACGAACAAACCCTACATGTGTTCTTGAACAGAAACGATTGTAATTGGTTTAAAAGTACATTAATTATATTTGCATTTACAGTCACTTGGTAGCTGACATCTAGCAAACAAAATGTATTCGCAACTAGTGGTTTTACGAATGCGTACAAAGTTCGCACGTACGAAAATTGCTGTGTGGAGGTCGGCCTGTACAATATTATTTTCTTTTTTTAGGGGAGAACTTATTTCTAGTATTGCGGTTAACAATCGACGGACTCTTCAACAGAGATAAGATGTTTTGTTGTCAAGATCTTTCTTTTTCGCAGTTGTAGGACGTTGTCGGTAAATTCATACAGAGTCTATCAAAATTGTTGTGTTTTTTTTTTTTTTATATATATATACAACATCCTCACCTAAGGTAATTCGCTGGGGAGAATACTTTGTCGTAGAAAAGTTTTATTCAAAATTTCGTCATTTTCTCAGTCAAAGTTTCCCCCGATAAGTTAGCATATTACCGCCTTCACAAAACCAGTCTTTCAAACTCGCCACTGACCACACGCCTAATCATGAAATTCGCGGAAAACAATTGTTCTGCCACTATATGTCGCTATTCCACACTATATGTCGCATTACTATATGTCACAAAAAATTGGAAAATTGACACTATAATGTCACAAAATGAAATCTTCAAAAATGAAAAGCCAGACCTGATTTGACACTAAAATGAAAGAATTTTACCATGCGAGTCAATAAATATAAAGGATGACGTCATTATGATGTAATCCGTCCAATCTGATTTATGGCATAGAAATTGTTAACCTTGCCATGGTTTTATCCATTTACACAATTCTCCAAACACAATAACTAAACGTCCTTATATATCGCTCCATCGTGAATTTCAGAACATATGATGGAGATAATTCTTTTATGAAAGGAGCCTTTAACCTGTTATCTGTTATTTTTTCTATTCGTACATTTCCTTTTCCATCCTGTTTCCTCCGATTTCTTTTGCTTGAGTTACTTTGGTATTTCATTGTTATTAGGAAGGAGACAACTTTTGTTTCTTATTTACTGGCATTAGCAGTTTTTGAATGTAGGTCAGTCTTTACTTTATGAAGCGAAAAGACGAAGTAGAATCCCTTGTAAAACTTTCTACACACCGATCCATTTCGTCGCGCTGATGCAAATCTCACTTGTTCAGCGAGAGCAAGTTTACCAGGCTTTCAAAGGCAGACATAGTTACTCTATTTTACACGATATTTTTTAAATTCACAGTTTAAAACTTATCATCCCAGCAAAAACTTGAGTGTTACTTCAGGACGACTGTTTCTTCTCATTTTTTAAAAAAATGCTGAACTAATATTACAAGCTTATAATCTATTATCTCGATCAAAAATAAAATATATTTTATCATTCCCCACAACAACGCATGATAGAAACTCGAACTACAGGTGGTATCTAGAACACATTCAGTCTTCTAAAAGTTGATATAAAATTATTGGATACATGAAAATTAATAACTGAAGTTTCGCAAAACAGTTTTAATACGTTTGGTTCTTGTAAGTAAATTACTGGAATGCATCATGTTTTGGTTATGGAATAAAATTTAAAATTTTCAAAATATTTTCGAAAATAGTCGGTGTGCAGAGGCGGATCTAGAACCTAGGTGAAATTTATGGGGGAGAGTAAGGTCATTAAGAGTATAAAAGAAAAACGTGCCAATGACCTAATCAACACTTAACACGTGACACAGTACTCCTCCACTTTTTTTGACTAACCCTAAATCCGCCGCTGGGTGTGTATAGAAAATCTTGATATAGAAAACGATCGATTCCACGAAAAGCCTAGTTAGCTCAGTAACTAATGCGATGAACGCAGGCTGCATGTTCACTTTGTTTTTTCGTTGGAATGGATCGGTGTGTAGAAAATTTTTACCAGAATACCTTATTGGGTATAAAAAAAGTCCGGTTTAAATTTAGTCACTTCCAAAATAAGTCACTTTACCCAGACCAATTTTTCATTTTTGTCACCAAATCTTTCGCTTTAGTAAATTTTCCCCAATCAGTTTCTCCCGGTCGCTACATGCAATTACGCAAACTGCGTGAATCATTCCTATATGGCAAAATGTAGTCCATTCCAAAAAAAATTGTCATCAAAACGGGACTTTTTTTATCCCCGATAAGGTAAGCTAAAATCACGCCGCGGCGGCCATAGATGGGGAGGGTCGGCCATATTTAGTTTCATGAATAGAACATGCTCCACTTAAGTTTCTATCTTTACGGCTTGCTCCTATTCATAGCAACAAATATACGAATTTCACATCTAGTGGGAAAACATTTAATACAACCTCTTTTTCAAAAACAAATTCAATACATTTCTATCCTGTTAAAAAGTCTATGCAATCCCTTTATTCTGTCGGAAAAACGACTTGAATAGCTGTTAGGGCATTTAGAGAGCTATTCTAACGAAAATTTTCTTCGTCGCTCAACCATGATGGGTGACATTTTTATATTTTTCTGGGGCCCTCCACTTTTAATTTTGTGACGCGGATAAACTGTGAGTGTCATCCAGACCAGGGAAGTTTCAAATGACTATGGTGACATATAGGTGTTGATTTGCGACATATAGGTGTTGATTTGCGACATATAGTGGCATCAGTACAACAGTAAGATATATGAAAATAATTTTTAAAAAATTTCTCAATGATATTAGTTTTCCTCTTGCCTTTGTTTGTCTTTTCACGTGATATGACAGATAATCCGATCTTCACTATATATTTCCCGAAATATTCGGGAAATAGAAAAAAAACCCGCTGCAGCTACAGCTTATTTTATAAATTGTGTCTTGGCTCATATATTAGTATAGTATATATACTTCTTTTGTTCTTTTGTTCTTTTTATTGTTTTTATTGTTGTTGTTGTTGTTGTTGTTATTACTATCTATTAAACACGAATAGCCATTGTTAACATAATGGATGAGGCAAATATATATTGTTATAATTTCAAACGATGAAAAGCAGAACATTAAAACTCACACTCAATAGGTCAGAAAGTCAACTGAACCCAACTGATCGCTAATATATAAATATTCTTGAAAACTTGCATAAAAGCAATATCAGAGAAGTTGACATGAAACTGATAATAAATGTTACTTAGAAACTAACCTTCTTATGTGTGTGTCGATAGAAAAAAAGAATAGAATAGAAATGATTAGTTCTGCAGTTGTGTTACATCTAAATCATTTGTTATTATATGCCAAAAAGATGATATATTCATTGAGCAAAGAGGAGATATTTAACGACAGGAAGAGTGTGTCTGAAAAAATCTGGAAGAGACTGAAGCTGACTAAATTATGAACTTTTAATGGATGAGGTGAAATTTGGGCTTCCTATTAATTAGTTCCATGGGCCGGCTATTTCGACGGTTGGATTTGGAAATTGATTTTAAGGCGGTTTTTGATTGGGCAGAATATTCAGCAAGTTCACTAATTGAACCATTTGATTGGTTTGCAGAATATTCCGCCACGGAAAAGTGATTGCGTATTGGAGAGTACCTTCTAGTGGGACCGTTGAATACCCGTGTTTGAGTCTCAGGGGGTACATCTCAATTCGAGAAATATTTTTCATCCCGGTATTGTATGTTAAAAAAACACGAAGACCAAGATGAAAAAGGCGTTTTAAACGAAAGACGCTAATGTTTATAAATAAAAAGTACAAACTACGCATGCACAAACATCAATTTTCATCCCGGTTACCGGGCTGGCTCGGTGGATTTGATATACCATGTTACTGTTTGGTCCGGACCCCGAGATATCTCGGTTTGACAAACCGGATGAAGAGTATACATATAATAGCACTTGTAAAAACAAGAGAATCAATAAGACAAAGGACCGCTAACCGAGATTTCCCGGTACACCCGTGATGAAAAGTGATCATGCAATCAGCCCCTTTTCTCCATATGTCTTTTATTCTGTGTGGAGAAGCTTCGAATTCTAAACCATAAAAGGTATCTTAAAATAAAACTCTGAAACCTTTACTGCACTTCTCGCAATTGCGCTTCGCTTTGCCTCTCAATTAAATAAAACCTCTTGTGCCTGAAGATTGAACATTTAGTGTTTGCTAAAGGTATGAATCGACCATCAGTGCATCTTTAGCTCAAAATATTTAACTAACCTTGTAAAATATATTTTAAATTTTTATGATTTTAAAAGTAAACAAAAGAACTATATTTATATAGTTGTTCCACGAGCTAGACAAAGAATATAAGCTTTAAATACCAACCTCGAACCCATGGTCTCTTGCCGTTTCGATTTACGGATGCCTATATCGAAAAGGCAAAAGACCCTGGGTTCGAGGTTGCTTTTAATACCATATTATTTCGGAATTGGGTAAACTTTAACAACTTTCGTGTACACAGTCTGTTTCCCACTTGACTTTTCATCAATACAACTGAAAACTAATACCGATTAACCATCAATTTGTTTGTTTGTTTGAACGAGTCATGACGTAACCATGACCTCCTTTAAGTCAGACAGAAATAACAATCACCGTAACAATCACCGTAACAATCACCGTAACAATTGGTTTTAATAAGTCATGTGATCAAGAAGTGCGTGCAAAATAAAGTGTCCAGACAAGGGAATTTCCTAAGGACTATTATAAGGCCAACTTATTCAAAAATGATTATCAAAATATGACTTCAAGTTTTAGTTATACAGTGCTAAAGAGATAAATCTTTAAGCAACTTCGAACCCAGGGCTAATGTACGACTTACATGTGTAGGGGGTGGGTTGGGGCTTACATATGCAGCAATGGTTGTGTGAATAAATGTAAATGCAACATGGTATACATAACATATTTATAACTTTAGATCGAAGAACGTTCTCTTATATGTCACAAAACAGTTCCGCCATTTTTCTCTGCTGTATGGCTATATCCCGTTTCATAACCATCAGATTTACAAATTTAATATGAGAAATATGTTTATCAGCTAACAAGACGTTCAAAGTAATAATGTTATGATGTGAAATGATGAAATGACGAATAAATCTGTCCTGTCAGTATTAGGATATTCGCCTTCCCCCTTGACATCATCAACTTGTAAATAATCCGAACTTCTTGACACGGTTTAGTCATCACTTCAGAAAAACAAGCAGCTGTTAATGGTTATACAATATCTTGAAAGGCACTTGTGGAGGATAGACACAAGACAAAAATAAATTTCAAAACATTTCTGGTTTTTGTTGTTGTTGTTGTTTTATGCAATAACAAGTTGTTTGTCTTTATATAAACAGATGTTTATTTTGTTAATTGCTTTTATGTTTTCTGATGCGATAGTTTGTTTTGGTTATAGTAAACTCCAAATAACTTGAACATTATCCGAATTACCGAAAGTTTGAGTTAATGGGAGTTTTTTATGAGAGAGCAATACAGTATAATCCCGATAACTCGAACCTTCGATAACTCGAGCCGTTTTAGCATTTCCCCTTGAAGTAATGATACGAAAATGTTTTTTGGTCTCTTGAAGGTTCGGGTTATCGGGAGTGTACTGTAGTTCAAGGAGAATGGTAAAACAGTTCGAATTACTTAAAGTTCGAGTTATTGGGATTATACTGCACTAAATCAAGGCTTATTTTAAAAAAGTGTTGGCAAATTATGAGAGAGTTTACGATCAAAACATCTATTGATATGTATTTTATGAGGGGAACCCTTAGGGGCTGGTCATACGGAAGATATTGTTCCACCTGAGCGGAATAAAATATTGTTTTTGTCACATGAGAAAAAACATTCCGGCTAAGCAGGACAGGATGATTATTTTTTGTCTGGACCTGATGTTATATGAACAAAAATGAAGAAAAACTATCTAACTTTTGTGGTCCCATGCAAACGAGATGCCGATTGAGTGGGATGATTTTTGATCATACACCTGGAATCTCTATAAAGCGTACACCTTATAAAAGTATCTATATACATATTGCATGTACGGATTGATGTATTTACAGTCAAATTCTTATAGGTAAAGTCTTTATAAAGCTGACATATAACGGACATCTTTGTTATGCATCAATGGTGTTCGCTTTATAAAGATTTCTGGACTGTATAGCCAATATGTGTTAAAGCCCGAAACAAGAAAAGGAAACCGTGCCAAAATTCCATTAAAACATCCGTAGGCTCGGCTACGGACCACTTTCAATTAACTGCTAAAGCGTATCTTATGAAGAATTACGAAAACTAATCACTGCGATTGAACTTAATTTCTTCTAGATAACGTGGTTATGATCTCAGCCTCCAGACATTTTATTGAAGCTTACGCGGATTACAAGAAGGAGACAATCTGGAATGAAGAAGAAAATAATATATTGACTGTCAAACCAGAGGAATGCAATACTCCACCTACAATTGAAATAAATTGTGGAGAAACAGATGAGGATTCTCACCGGACGAACATCGCCGAAAATGGTACACTGCTTTTAAACAAGGTTATAGAGTGCGGTAAAATCCCTGCTGTCGAGGAAGATTCCGATAGCACAGATGAAGAAGATAACATACCGAGGTTATGGAATACCGAGTTGAATCAACGTCGGTCGTCGATTAATCCTGATCTGCTGTCGGTAGAGCATTTGGAAAGGTTAAATGCGCTCCATCGTAGGGCGTCTGTATCACCAGACGGTTTCTCGAAGTTAAGAGAAGCTTGTAATTTGATGCAACAACGCCGTAAATCAATATCTCCGGAGGAAATTTCTGATAGGGTTGTCGTAACGGGAGACGGATCTAAAAAGAACACAAGCGCAACACATGACACTGATTTTATCACGACGCTCCTTTCACGTAGGAACAGAAATAGTAGTCTTGACAAAAAGAGCGTTAAAGGCGAAAAAAACAGTTCTACCTTGAATAAAGTGTCATTAAGCTTAGCTTCACCCGTGTTGAACCTTCCTATGGTACAGTTTGTTCTACCAAGGATAAAAACACCGAGCTACGGTTCTCTTGAAGTCAGAAATGGAAAACACAGTGATTCAACTTCTTCAACTGTTTCGGATGTGTCAGCCAATCGGAACAGAAATCCAAGCGTTCGCCCAATGACTGAAGTGGAATCTGACTTAAACACAAAACTAGCCAATCAGAACATGTCAAATAACGGAAACAATAATAAGTTATTGGGCAGGCGATCTCCAAATACTCGATTTCCTGTCTCTCTGTGTACGTCGGCTCAAAGACGTGGTTCTGTCAATACAAGACGGTATTCTGCAGAGACGCTTGAGAGACTTGATATGCAGGGAAAAGAAAGAAGGTTTTCTCGCGTAACTACGAATTCAAAAACACGACCGATTAAATTGGCTACTCTAGCTGAAAGCGATCAAATCGAAAACAAAGTAGATAGAACCCAAAGAAAAGTAAATACAAATCCGACATGTATTAAGAACTTAAACGAGTGTCGTTATTTGCGTTGTACAATGAAAATCATTTGCAACTGTTCAACTTGTGAGACGCAAAGGAAACTATGACTTCGTAGTTTATCTCCGAAATTAAACCTGGTTCCAAGTAACCAGGCTGCACAGTCATCTTTTGATCTAAATTTTGTGGTGCATCGTCAACGGAGCTTAATGACGGTAACGAGAGTTGGCAAATGTGAGAATGGCAGTCGAAGTAGTGAAAACATATATGGAAATTGAGTTTGTAACAGAGAAATCTCTCTAAAGCGGGCACCATTGGCGCATAAACAAAAGGTGTCCGTTTTATAGAGACCTCTTTATAAACACTTTACCTATGAGAATTTGACTGTGAATCCATCCATCCGTACATGGAGTATGTGTCCGTTTTAAAGGGTGTCCGCTTTATATAAATTCCATTTCGAACAACGTCTTCGCTACAGCAAGAATTCATCCGCCCCACACTCCCCACCTTCCACATCGTCAAGAATTTTTCTTGTATTTCTCCAATAATATTCCCCAATAATATTCAACTTCACCTTTTTCCCTGTTTTACAGTTTAGTAGAAACATTTGCATTTTATATCAGAAACTGACAAATTAGACATTATGTTGGTGTATCATTTTTCACCCAATCAGTAAGCCCCTTCCTCTCCCCCTCTCCTCCAACACGCGCACATCCTCTACGTTCCTCAGAAACCATAAAACCTTTAGTGAGATGTTTAGTTAAAAAGATTTTCCACCTTTTACCATTAATCTGTAAGGGAAAGTTCTTGTTTCACTTTCTTCTCATAAATATTTATTATGTCATCGTTGTTTTAACTTCTCTCGTGTTACTTGAAAATAGCCATAAACACAGTATCCAGTATTATTTTCCCCTCAGTAGATATGCATTCGCAACCAAAACAGACTGGTTGAGAAAACAATTTATCACGAGATTAAGAAAATGCCAAAAAGGCCCAAATTTATTACCTTAGTCAATGTTTTTTGTGCAGCCCCGAAGGAGCGAACGTAAGCGAGACGGAGTCCCCTTTGGCAGTAACGCGAAAAATCTCCAAACCACAGGCGCCAAAATGTGTCTAACACCTTGGCAACACCTTGATTCAGTTTTTTGAAATTGTAACTCGATTTACCAAATCACTATATTAAGGTCTGCGTAAGCAAGCCAAAATTGAAAAAATCCAAAGCTTGAAAAGCAACCAGTACTTACACAGACAAAAAACAAAAAATCGCAGAACAAGATGAAAGTACCACAATGTGAACTTGAAAAACTGACCAAAAAATGTATGGAATCGCATGTTTACGAAGAACCGGTCGCCGAGATTTTACCTGTTCAATGATTTAAAGATGTTGAAAATACTCCGTTATTGTTTTGAACTTATTAAATCAATTGCATGAGCAAATCGAATGTCTAAACGTCTATAGGGCTGTTCAATGCTATGGGGCTGTTCAATGGATAAAAATGACCTCGGTAAGCGGAAGAACTTTTCAACGTACTAAAAAGTTTCGTTCATATGGAAAACAATGACCTCCACGTGCATGGTGTAACGGTATATGAACAAAAAAATAAATACAAAATTTTGCTGATTAAGCGTAAAATTACCCCGCCTATCGAGGAAATTGTGTTCATATGAGAAAATATTATCCCGCCTACCAAGATCTCGCCTATCAATATGTGCTGTATTACGTAATTAGTATTTTCAAAAAAAGAAAATTTGAAAATGTACGAAACTTATTAAAGGAAAGTTGAAAACATTTTTGTTTTGTGTCTCGATGAATATAATAAAAAACAACACCAGATTACATCAGGGTCTGAAATAATTGAAGCAATGGTGCAATCAAAGCGAGTCAAATTTGGGACGTCGAAGCGGTACAGAAAACGCTCCATTTTAAGAAAACCGGCCTTGGTTTAGAGGAATCAATATATATTTGATCTGATACCCTCGCTACCTCTTGCTTACGCAATAAGTTGGCACCTTTCCCAGAGGGCAAAATCTTGTTTTCTATAGGAGTGGCCAGCAATATCGCCTGCAGAGTCAATAAAAAACACTCCTCCACAGAGACTTTTTAAAGATTTTGCTCACTGGGTTGGGCAATCACTATCGATACAAATATCATGTTGAAAATCTGACGTGAGTCGGCACCACAAATTGAAAACATTGCATTGTGTACCCAAAAGAACACGACGTTTAGGGCCAAATATCTGGATAATCAATGAGAATAACTGACGTAATTTGGGGTCTGAATTGGCCACGAGCTATGTGATAAAATTTGAGGGCTTTCGGGACTATGACGTCACGTCTTGACATCAGCAAAATCAATAAAAAACAATGATATCTCGGTAAACATACAATCCCATACATTTTTTTGATCAGTTTTTCCTGCTCTTTATATAGTACTGCTTTCATTTCGTTATTCTGTAATTTTAATTTTCGTACGAGTCATCTACTCAGTGAAATTACAGATATAAAATCTTTTCCAAAGTAGGACTTTCCTGTAAGATTCTGATCAATAGTTTTTATCACAACCAATTTGCCTATAAGTACCAAAAATATTTTATGTGTATCTTTCATAGAAACTTTAATTTTACGATTCAATGGGGGAGGACTGGGGATGCTGTGGTTGTTGGAATTAATACGTTCTTGAATTTCGTTACTGTTATATGACGGATTCTCTTTTAGTGAGTATAATAGGAATGGACATTATAATCACATTAGAATATTCACTGGTCTGTGGGAGCCTATTATAATAGCTTCATTTTCTTTCCTTTCTCTTCACTGTGAAAAGTTTATCTTGTACGAACTGTGATCACATGACAAATTATAACCAATGCAAAATAATGATATTTGCTATCATATTATCGAAGACAATACAAATCAAGTTGTAGCATAAAAGTTAAAAACAACAGAACTTGACAATAAGCTTCCTTTCTAATGGCTACGGTAAAATAAACAGACTGGTTTGCACACTCAAGTAATATTACACTCTTTAAACAAGCATTGAAATGGCGTTACCATTACCATTTACCAATTACCATTTTATTGGCGCTTATGAGTATGTTTTGCTGACAACTTTTTCCTCACTATACCATAAATTTAATGTGAGAAGTCTTATAAATATGTTTGAGGCATAATCTGACTCTAACCTTAGTAAGCCGCGACAAAATCTATAAGGTTTGCACCAGTAACGTAGGTGAAGCAGAAATTGTCAGTTGAAATATATGTTGTAGGGTTTCGAAGAAATGTCGAGCTCCATTATCGTGTATGAAACATCTTATTACAATTTATAACAGTAAAATTCTCTTGTCAACAAACCTAACAACTTTTAACAAAATTGGATTGTATACACGAATTCCCTTATATATACAAGGGTTTTTTTCAGTAACAACATAGGTGTCAGTTATAGTAATAGAAATTCAAAATAGAAGAATTTCCAAGTAGTTAAAGATTTGATGCCACAAAAGTGAAAAATTTCATTTCCAAGCCATCAACCATTTCAGTTATTTTGATGACGCATGATGCATAGCACGAAGTCTAAAATTATTTGCCAAAATTTATTTGTCAACCACCCGTTCGCTCAGATGCACTTATGTATGTGCATAGAAAAGAACAAATTACTATAAAATAAAAAATTGAAAAATCACAATTTCAAAAACAAAGAAATTTATGCTGGTTTTAATGTTTGTCTAATTAAGAATTAATGATCAGACAAGCGAAGTAGTGTCGGTTTACTTTACGCAACTGGTGCGCTTATTGTTTTAGATTGATACTCTCAAATAAACATAATTAATTTGTGTAAGTGGACTGCTGTTTGGAACGGTCGAGTGAATGCTTATGGCTTCATTGGTTTAAGTATAGCGAAAACCACAAACATTATATTCATCTGATCAGTTTGATACTCAAAATGAGTTTTATACCGAAGAAGAAAAGTGTCATGTATGATTTTTCATGAAAAAACATTTGGCGCATGCGTTTGTATTGAATTATAAATTTTAATTACGCGAAAAATATTACAGGCATTGAACTTCTTTTTTTAAAAATAATGTCTGTTTAACTTGAAATATTTTTTTTTGTTCTTTTGAAGAAGAATTTGGGATACTTCATTTTTGTATAAAGGAATTCTCGTAGTTGTGGGAGAAAAAGGTAAGAATTACTATGAATTGATATAAAAATTTCGAATTTGGTTATGCTCAAAATTTGCTCAACAGGGGAGCAAAAACTGTTTTTGAAGTGAAACCAAAATGAAAAAAAATAATAACTTTTCTTATTAACAACGATTAATAATATTCTTTATTACTTGATAGTTTTATGAGAAATATAAAACATTGTTACATATGTATTTTTTTGCAGCACAAACACTGAATTTTTTGTTTCGGTAACTTACACATATTTTGCTGGTGACCTAATGAATAGCATAACGGGTACCGATTCATTTCGGGTATTGTGTCACTCGGTGTTAATTCATCTTGCCGATTGTAAACGAAAACAAGTCCATTAGCGTTTCTAGCTAACACAAAGAAAATTAAAAAATACTTTCAACCAAATGTAGAACGGGACCCGAAATAAAATTATAACTAAAAGGGGTCTGTATAAATCGATAAAAAAGTAAGTTTTCTTGAGTAATGTTTTGTGTTACTTCTACTTGTACAATGGTTATTGGTTTGATGCAAGACGATGATTAAATAAAGAACATTATTGGTGGTCAAGGAATATCATTAGATGAACTGGCAGCGCCTTGTTTCTTGGGAACTTGGTTTTAAATTGAAATAACCATTAACTGTCTAGGCTTTTACTGTTTGGTGGATACATAAAGAATTGGTTATGCCTGTGAGATATCATCGTTTTACTATTTTCTGATTTAGAATGCGTTGGGAAAAGGGCCTTGAGTGCCTATTAGTTTTATTCTTAGGAATCACTGTTGATATTACGGTATGTTTCTGTCTTTCTTTTCTTAACACACCTACATTCAGACAACAACTATTTGGCCGTTTAACATTTACAGATCAATTTCAAAAACGTTTCTTTTCATACTATGACTCCACGACACATGTATTTTTACGTATTTTCATATCATGTCAGATCATAAGAATAGGAAGAATCCATTCTTAAATAAATGTACAAAAGATGAAAATAGCAATAAGTTTAATATCTTTAATATTCTTTTTAACGATCTTTTCGGCATTTTTTTCTACTTATTTTTATGAATATGTTCAATGTCTGATCTTTGTGATCTCTATTCAGTATGATACTCTGAAAAGGAAAAAAGGATGTTTATTGATAATTCCTTTTAAATGAATTTGCTAACGTTCCAACCTACGCTTAATGAGATACCTTATTACTGAAAAATAGAAATTCTGTGACATACAAAGTGAGTAGAACAAGAATATGTTCTGGAAAAACAATTAAATGGAACATGTTGAAGAGGTACTCCTATTTGATAGAATTTCAATGCTTTTATATTAGCTGTTATTGTTTATACATATTATATTCATAAATGCCTATACAGTCATAAATTCCATATATTTTGATACAAAAAAAAATATAAATATCTTTAATTTTCATTTAGAATGATAATATTCTTCATTAGTTAACTTAGTTTTTAAGAGAAAAATATAACAATTTTCCGAAAAAACATTTTAAATAACTTTGTTTTTAAACTAGAAAAAAATTTATGAAATATTGGAAATTTGGCAGATTTTCGACGATTTTGTATTACTTGTGTTCATAAATAATTCGAAACGGAAATAACACTATCGGAATCTGCCAGTTGTTTCAGATATATTTTACTTCATTACTATCGGTCTTCATTTACAGTTCCATTTTCCATTTTCCTTCCTCAAAATCTTTTACAGAATGAATTTTTCATCTTTTTCTTCAAATAAATTCCTTTTGTCAACTTAACTGCAAACACATTGACTCTTATTGAATGTAACAATTCGTTTTAAATCCGCTTACGCAAAAAAAAAGCAAAAAAATATAAGCGCACGTCGTTACACTGAATTGAAATAGTGAAGATGTTTGCTAGATTAGTATTCAGTTTTTGTAGAAGATTTACGATTTGAACTGTGGCAAGAATAGTCAAGTAGAACAATTTGAATACCAATGCAAGACTTTCAATACATACACAAATTGCTTTCACCGCCGACTCGACGTCCTAAACACACACTTACGGACAGGCACGATACACGACAGCAACAACACGAACAACAACACCATCACCAACAACAAAAATCCTCATTATGCTTGATGTTTGTCTTCTAGTGGGAACAACAGGCTGGACGAATTCTCCCTGATTGGCCTAAAATTGGTGATAGGATTACACAGCCATTTCTTGATCAGCTTATGGTCAGTCAACTGTTGGAGCAAAATCTGACGCTTGGTTTCTTCTTGAAAGGATTAAATGGTCCGCCTGGTCCACCAGGTCCACCTGGTCCTTCAGGAGAACCAGGTCCACCTGGTCTCCCTGGAGCACCCGGTGCACCTGGACATGTAGGTGAAGATGGAGCACCTGGACCAATGGGTCCACCTGGTTCACCTGGTACTCCTGGTCCACCTGGTTTTCCTGGAGAAAAAGGAGATCCTGGTCCAAATGGTTTACCTGGTGCTGCTGGATTGCCTGGCGCTCCTGGTCTGCCTGGTCCACAAGGTCCATCTGGTGATTCTGGACCTCAAGCTATTATGCCGGTATGTTTTTAAGTATCGCTTGTATTAACTTTAAAGCTTCTTGCTTGTCTCTCTTAATGAAATTTAATTCAAATAAGTTATTAATCGTTTCAATTGCAATGAATGTGATATTGAATGCAATGAATGTTTCCCATTTTTAGAACTTTACAGTGATTTGCGAAGGAGAAAAGGGATGGATTCAATGCAAACAATACGAATTGATTAAAGTTACGAAAACATTTTGGGGTCGTGACGATCACGTGACTTGTCCAAAAGTACCAGCCGGATTAACATCGGACAGGCTTTGCGAAACAAATGGGGATAATACTGTACAAAAAGTGAACGGACAATGTAAGAATGAACAAGCCTGCGAGGTTGTCGCATCAAACATCTTCTTTGATGATAACAGCTGTGGCAACGTGTATAAGTATCTGAAAATATGGTATGAGTGCATACCAGATGAATCTAACGCTGTAGATGTGTTAAGGGAAGGTGGAAGACGAAAGAAAAAGAGGAACACGAAAGAAAAAAGATCATTCCGTGACAGCTAAATCGTCATTTTAAAGAATAAACATGCACCAAAGAGAAAGCTGATTTAATAATACCGAATTTTATATTCATATTTTTTTAATAAAAAGAGACGTTATATTGTTCACCTTTTCAATACAGCATTGACAATCTCATGAGAATAAACAGCAGATTCACCATCGCCGATCAGCCACCGACATCGACACACCATCAACAATGCATCCTGGCAGCTTAAATTCTACATAAGCACGTTTTAAACAGGAAAAAAGCATTAAATGAAAAGCCTTATTTTGGGATTAATGAAATCAATTTACCTTTTTTGTAAAAAACAAAATATCAACATTATTTTTTTCCAGTAGGCTTAGTTTTGATAAGTTTTTGATTTCGCTTTAAAACCGATCAAACTGTTAATCTGTTGAAGGGAAGAATATATCTTTTTTCGCGTTTTAATGTTTGTAACGATATTCTACTTTGACTATCGTACTTCCAATAAACAAAACAAAACAAAACAAACAAGCAAACAACAATAAAACAAACAACAACAACTTCACCCATTTGAACTGTTGTTGTTTACTTTGTAGTATTTGAAAACTAGATGTACATAATAACACTCAATAATGACTTCGCGAAAACCAACCATTACTCAGAATGTCAGAAAGTTTGAAATGATAAATTACCCTCTCATACATTTGACTAAAACGAATTTAAAACAAAGAGCCATTTTGTTTCTGATGTTACATTGGAAAAAATTCCTCCCAAATCTAATGTTAATATGAGGATAATACTTAAATATTTGTTTAAGTTGCTTTATTGTTTTTATTATTACATTTTGAAAACCTTGGATCTTCTGATGTCATTTTGTGATATTTACAATCACTTTATCAACATAAATTCTATATAAAACAGCTATAAGTTTTTGTAAAAAGGCGTATGCGGTTCAACTATGGACTGGAGTATATATTACTTTTTTTTTCCTATATTTTTTTTTTGTCTTCGTGTACGTTTGTGTTTTTGTGAAGAGAAATATATAATAATGACCTTATAAGGGAATTGAATTTATCGATTGCTGCGTTTTATCTTTAGTCATCTTGAATCTGGTTACTGTTAGGATAATTGATTATTAGATAGTCGATTTCAGGAGAATAACAGATGGACTTTCATCTTTCTACCAGAGTAATATAAGTAGAACATTTACTGTTTCGTTTTGATTAGTTACTTGAGCGGCAATAGTGTAGCGTACTTCGTGTTCCAGCCTAACTCCTCTCGTATTTTAATACTCCACTCCGACGTCCTTTAAAATAGCGGAAAGTCCACTTGGAGTCATCGTGGGCCTTCCTGCATGTTCGACCAATGTTGCGTATTTCAGGCAGTGAGTCAACTACTTTGTTGCAAGTCAGCGTGTGGAAGAACCAACCTGAACGGATGTAAGTCAAAGGTCCAAAATCACCCCTGGTTAGTTACTTATAAACTTATTCGAGGGTTAGCCAAATATTCCATCATTTAAATCTTCACCAACGTCAATCTTTATTGTCACTATCATCATCATCTTCGTCAACGACTGGTAACCTAGTGGTAGAGTGCTCGCCTCTAGTGCGGTAGGTCAGGGTTCAAATCCTGGCCGAGTCATGCCAGCGACTATTATAGTGTGAATCGATCCACTCAGCATGAGAGCGGGATTGATATCTAAAGGGGTTTTCTGGTTGAGCGGTTGAAGCATGTTGTGGCTTCCGTACCGAAAATGGGGGCTTTAAACGCAGGACCCTTATTGATAACAGTTCTATCAGAACTGAAGAGGCTCTCCTTGTTAAACATCAATAATAATAATAATCATAAGCAATTCTTTTTAATATTTTTAATCCAAAACAAAAATAATACTAAATCATTATTAATACAAAATCAAATGTAAAGAAATTATACATATTTAAAATTATACATATTTAAAAGGAATTATGTATTGATGAGAATGAAATTGCTGAAAAACATTGGAAAATTTAGTCCAAAGATTCTAATGTTGAGAAAATTAAATATGTTGGTGATTGTTTAATAACAACAGAGGCGGATCTAAAACCTAGTCGAAATTTATGATAAAGAGTAAGGTTATTAAAACAATCAAAGAAAAACGTGCAAATCACCTAATCAACACTTAAGTTTTAACAGAAATTTCATGACACTGTTCTCCTCTACTTTTTTGACTAACTCTAGATCCGCCACTGAATAAAGCTTAAATGATACCTTCACACCAAACCTGAATTAAGAATGTCAAGAAACGAATTGAACCTCATATAGATCTTTCGACAACGAAAATTATTTAATACTTCAAACATAGATTTAAAATTTCTTAATAAAAACGAGTCTTGCTGGTATTCTTACGTTATTACAAACGAAAATTGTTTATAGTTCTTTATGTGATTAGCGCATTGAGCATGTCAAGCGTTTAGGATTGTGCCCACCTTTCAAACTAGCTAATTTCTTTTATGAAATATCTTTGAAATCTCAATGACCAACAGAAATTTTACAATATTTACACTGGTAACTTGTAATTAGAAGATAGTTTGATAGACGAATAATAATTGGTCCCGACTAATCTCGAATTTTCTAATACACATCTTTATTATTATCTCTGTTATTTCTGTTATTATCTCTATCATTTTTATTGTTATCTCTATCATTTCTGTTACTCCAACTCCCTGTTGAATGATGAGAAGCTATAATGATATTGAAAACAAGGCTGAGTTTCTTGGTCATGCAATGCTTAAACAGAAAGACGAAAGAAGTGGAACGAAATAAAATCAAAGTTTTGTTTCTGTATCTGCAGGAAGTCATATCGTATTATTGCCAACAATCTATTGTCTGTTATTTTTCTATTGTGCTTTCAGAGCTCTCAACAACAAGGTCGAATTCTACCGGACTGGCCGAGGGTTGGCGACAGAATAACACAGCCATTTATTGACCAGTTAATGGTTAGTCAACTGTTGGAACAAAACTTGACTCTTGGATTTTTCTTGAAAGGATTAAACGGACCACCTGGGCCTCCTGGACCACCAGGTCCTGCAGGAGAATCAGGTCCTCCGGGACTACCTGGTGCTCCCGGAGCGCCTGGTCACGTAGGAGAAGACGGTGCGCCTGGTCCTCAAGGTCCACCTGGTGTACAAGGAGCACCAGGTGCTCCTGGATATCCTGGTGAAAAGGGAGATCCTGGTCAAGTTGGATTACCCGGTACCGCTGGTTTACCTGGTGCACCTGGTTTGCCAGGGCCGCAGGGTGTTGCAGGAGAAGCTGGTTCAGAACCAATCACTCCGGTAAGTGATATAGCTTTGGAGTGTATTTTTAAAATACATGTTTCATGAAAATGAAAGAGAAGATTTACCCTTTAAAACATTTTATCTTAAAAGGAATTTCAAGTAACATGCGAAGGAGAAAAACATTGGATTGAATGCAAACAGTACGAACTGGTCAAGGTTAACCAAGCGTTCTGGGGTCGTGAAGATCACGTAACGTGTCCTACAGCTCCTGCTGGCTTGACTACTGAAAGGTTATGCGAAGCAAATTCCCAAAACGCACTAACAAAAGTAAAAGGACAGTGTAGAAACCAGCAAGCTTGTGAATTGGTAGCCTCCAACATCTTCTTCGACGATAACTCGTGTGGTAACGTATACAAATATCTAAAAGTAGCGTACCAGTGCATTCCAGATGAAGCAAATAGTGTTGATGTGTTAATGGAAGGTGGAAAACGAAGGAGGAAGAAGAAGAAGAGAAACACAAAGGAAAAACGATCGTACAGAGATAGCTAAAGCATTCGCCCACAACAATGATAACATAATAACATACAAACGAACATGCAAACATACACAAGAGCCCTTTTGAATCATAAGACAAACTGAACATTTTACCTTTAAAATGGTTTAATATTTTTTTTGAGAGAATAGCTTCACTTTTGAGAGCTTAAAAATTATAATGACAATTAATATGAACACAAAAAACGAATCAATATTCTAAAAATATTGGACTACGAAATGGGATTACCTTCATAGCAGATTCTTATAGTTTTAACTTTTTAAGCAGAGAAGGACTAGATCAGTGGCGGATCCAAGGTATATCGAAAACTGTGGAATTGCACATTTACCTAATTTCTGTTGTCTTTCTCTATCATCAATGGGATTATTTGAACGTTTTTCTCTTATGCTTTAATAGTTAACATTCCCTTCCACAAATGTCAACATATCTCTAGATCCGCCTCAGTGGATGTCACCAGATCAGCCCGATAAACTATAATAAAGAAAGTGTTGCATCATTGGAAATTCCATTGTCGCTCCAGTTTTCGTTATTTCAATTTATTCTTCAGTATGACATTCCATGTAACTTGATATTTTTATACATACATAGAATACTTAAGTTCTGTTAGAACTCCAGGCTGATGAAAACCTCCTGTAATTCATTTTATTATTTTTTTTGAAACTCTATAAACCATTAATTTTGTATTATATATCATCATTAATTGTGAACGTCCTGAGATTAAATGTGTCCTAGATTGAAGTGATTGAGCATTTCCTTGTGTTTCTAGAACATTCACCAATAAACCCTGTCCCTAATTCATGGTTACTTGTTGCATTCTGGCTCAGCTGTCCTTGGCTATCTCATGTTGATGCGTTTTAGGAGAGAGTATTTAAAGGGGGCGTTTAAAAGAAGGGGGCGTTTATAAACTTTTTTAATCTTTACGGGGGAAGAGGGGTGGGTGGTGGTTTATTAGAGGATTTACGGATAAAAAATGTTTTTGGATTACCCTTAAAACTGCACAAGTAAATTTTCAAAAAAAGATTCCCTAAGTGTTTGCTAGAATGCATAAAAAATCTAGAAGTAACGTTATTAACGTTAGTAACGTTACAATGGCTTCAAACTCTTTAATACGTATAGAAAAAACACAAATAGATTTTTCACTTTAAAAGTTGCTACGGTCGCCGCCATTTGCATGTGAGAAAAACAATGTTTTAGGCATAACTTATGCTACTTGATGAGCCCGTAAACACTTTCTTTATTGGTTTTTTCAAAATAGATCTGCTGGGAATTCTTCCATGTTTTTTCAAAGTTTGAGGCACATCATTAACGCTTCTTAAAAAATGCACTGCAGGTCGAGACTTGATTTCAAACAGTATCGGCGCTGTGGCGTCTTTTATACAGCCGTTCAAAGAGATGACATGTGGCATCAGTAGAGCGTTTGTCGGCTAACGGCTGATTGATCTAAATGATCATGATTCGATATAATGTATGTAAGTCATTTTAAATAAAATCAAACGTTTTACTTCTGCCTTCGAACGTCGCCTGAAAAAACTCGAACTCTTTCTCTCTATATACAATCAAATAAATATAAATATATACAAGCAAATAATTGAAAATTGTAAATTACATAATAAATAAATTACATTTTTTTGTATTCTTTTAAATAAGTTATGGGTCGTGATTTCAATGTTCCCAATCTCCTTTTTATCAAATATTTTTTTGTTCATTGCATGTACCTCTGAGACAAAGAATCGCACTTTTCACCAGAGCAAAGGAAATCTTCGTGTTGAGCCATAATGCTACCATACTTCTGTGCGTATGTGTTTTATCAGCAAAACGCGTTGCTAGGATTGAAATCACTCTGCTAGTTTCTTTGCCGTAACCACCATATGGAGTAAACACAAACGGCGAGAAGGAACCATGCTCTAATTCCAGTGCCCTTCTAGCATATGTTTTCTTCTTTTCATTTTCGTTTGCTCTAAAAGCACGTTCAAGAGTTTGGTTGCGGTGGGACGGTGCGAATGGATTAAAGATCCTTACATCAAAAAATGCCCGCTGATCACGTTGCCAAAATCCACGAATGCTTAAATCTAATCTTGCTTCATCATTTTTCGAACCATTTATACGTTCACCCGTGAATTCTTGTAGATGGGGTTCTATTCTACATCAGAAGAAATTTCTGTTGCGATGTTAACAATCAGATCACGAATTTTGTCATGCCGTTGATGAATATACCCTCCTTTCATGCAAGACAGGGCCAAAAATTGGTTCCCTCAAGAAAAAGGGTTTAAAAAATGGCGTGAAAATTTTTTTAGATTAAGTTTCTAAAAAAGGTAAATACTTAAATTCTTTGATTAATTTGCAAGTATTGTTAGTATTTTAATACAGCTTCTGATAATTTATAAAAGCAAGTTTTATGTATATACTTTGTGATGATCATGGGAAAGATGTTTGAGAGCTCTGAATGAAAGTAGCACAGCTTCACCACCAGAAAAGAGGGTAGAATGTGTTGATTTTCATAATTCATGATTTCATCATACTTTTGAAAACTTATTTTCATTCAAAGTATAATTATGTTGAGTGGATCTGAAAAAACTGTATCCAAACAGTTTTCTGACAAAAAAAATCCAGTCAGCCAGTCAAATGTGACTAACCTAAAATATCTGTTATTTATGGAATTTGACAATCCAAGTTTAGAAAAATATTTTTAAACATTCCCAATCAACTTCTTGCATTATCTGATATTTGTGTTGGTATCCAACCTTGATGATGGTGGATGTCACAACAATTAACGTTTGATTAGTGGAGTAGTGAAGAACTTACAAATGGTATGTTTGAGTCAAATTTGATGATTTTTTTGTCACATGTCAATAGTCGTGGGTAAAATGTTGTAGTAGAATGTTGTATATCAATTTCTCAAATAACGGTATTGATGATGAAAGATTATTATTCACAAAACAAGAAGTGACGCTTGAGGAAAAGAATTATACTTCAGAGACTTCAACTAACCAATCGAAGGCCCAAAAACTTGAATGATTTATTTCTTTATGTTATATTTTCTATTTGATATATTGAAATACTGAATAAAATGAATAGAATGAAATTCTTTGATTTTTTTATTTCTTTATTCGACAAGATGTAGGGAAACAGTGAATGTTTAATGGAAAAGTTCATGGTGTGCTTGTGCCAAAAAAAGTTATTCAAGGCTACTATTTTCTTTTTGATTTGAAGCCTGTCTGTTCTATAGCCTGTCTCTGCTCAGTCTATTACGGGGGCATTCATAGTGAAAGCTACTTGCTAGTAGATAATTAATGGAAGGGGGGTTATCGTTATTGCCTCCAGGTGAAGATCCAATGTTTAATAATACAGTGCATCAATTAGATATGTGGCACAAGAGCAAAAAACTGTGAAGTTACGCGAGGTATAAAAAAATATTTTCACCACCATTGATTGCTTGAACCAAAAAATAGTTATCGAGAAATATGTCGCTATGTATGTAAGCAAAAAATATTTTCAGAAAACATCCTGTGGTATTTTAAGTTCTCCCATTTTCCTGTAATACTGCTTTTTAGGCTGTTAAGAAAAAAGAGAATGCTGCTTTGCACGAATAGATATCTGATATAGGAAACCATTTTTGGCATAGTACAAAGATGTGCAAAGGCATTTTGGACCAATTCAAAGTAATGTCAAATAAGTGTTATTTCTTGTTCTTTATTCTTACAATTGTTCTTCTTTTTCAATGATTTTTATCTTAGGCTATACGGTTTGGCCTGTTGGATCATAGACAAAATGTTCATCAGTGACTTACTGGTCAATGCTTTCATGGACCATTGATGCAACAGAAAACCTGACTTGAAAGTGACTCAGCAGCTCTAGAGGAACTTCGTAAAATAAGTGACACATCCTAAGTGGTTGGTGACCTTCCCTTTTTACAAGACTTTCCGACATACTGGAAATTAAGTAAGTCAAAAGATGAAGATGATGTCTTAAGAAAATTGAAAATGTTGATTGACACTTGTGATGTTGACTCAGCAAAAGGACTTTCTCTTACAGTCAGACGTCATCATTGCTTTGAAGATTTCATACAAAAATTAAAGCAGTCCAGAATAAGGAGCGGAGAATAAAGATACCTAAAATAAGAACAAAAATCTCATAAAACGAGAATGTCAAAGTCTATTTTATGACCTCCTAGTTTCTTTACTAACTCTATAAAATAGCTAGCAATAATTTTTGGGCAGTTATTGGAAAAACCAGATTTTAACCACAGTATTTTGTAAGAGTATCTACAAATAGAGAAGAGTTGCTGTTTTCCATGAGAGCGGAACAAACATTTTCCACGTGGATCCAACGGACACGGCAACGCGATGATCTTACCCGTCAATGCCTCCGTGAATTGCAAACCCACACGGTTCCAATGTATCATAGCCATCGAGATGCCAGGCGTCATTGTGGCCCTGAAAATAAATATAAGTATTTAATTTGCAATTAATAGTACAAGTGGTTTATATTTTTTTAATCTTAAGCTCTGACCTCTTCAATCTTTGAGATCGTCTAGTTTTTACACCATCGGGATCTAGTACCTTTTGGATTTCTGCTACAATGTTTCGAAACATTTAACACAAAATATAATGAAATGCATTAATGAATCCTATATTATAAATTCTTTCCTAGTCTTTGTGATACACACCAAATAAGACTGCTTTAGTTAATTATGTATATCTGCTTATTTGAATGCCATGCAAAATATTCATTTTATGGTGTATCCTCTGATAACCAAGTAGGCTCCAACTGCCGTCAATCTCATACTTTAAGGTATTTATTTACATTATTTATGTACATATTTACCATATTGATGGTAACGATAAATTTAAGTCATGGGTTTCTTGTGTACACGGCTGTATTGACGGTTTTAGTCGAAAAATGTTATGGTTTTATGTCACATCCACAAATAAGGATCCATTGTTCCTTGCAAATACCTACCTTCAGTGCATTGAAAGACACGGAGTCGGACCTAGACTTGTAAGAATGGAGGTACCGAAAATATATTCATTGAAGACTGACAATTTTTTTTTACTAATCTAGATGACAGCTTTATTTATTCGGCTTCAACAAGAAACCAAAGGATAGAAGCTCTTTTGTCACGTCTGAAAAAATTGTAGACTTTTTTATAGACTTTTTTACAAACATGGTTCACAGAAGTATTTACAAACCATGTCTTGAAACTCATCAGGCTGTTTTGCTTTCTACCTGTAATACAAACAGAACTTAATGATTTCATGACTACCTGGAATTTAAGACAAGTTTGCCAGTTATCACGTGCACCTGGTGGTAAACCAAATGTAATTTTTGTATCTACCGCATACTGTAGGTGCCCATAACAAAGGCATCGTTACTTCTGATACAGACATAATTGTTGCAACTAATGTTCTCGGAATGCGAAACCTCCCAACGAGACTTCCACGAGCTTCTTGACTGTTATGTACATATTCATGTTTAAGTGTTAAGTTTAAGTATCATTCAGAATGCCGAGGAAGCAATGGATTTGTATGTTTCATTGCTAGGAATACTTTCTTCTGAAGGTTTCTTAATTCAGTTTCGTGTTGACTAATGCTTTATGAGTGGGCAAAATCTTCAAAATGTCTCTGTGGAGGAGTGTTTTTTTATTGAAACAGAAGGCGATATTGCTTGTCATTCCTATAGAAAACAGTTTATCAGTTTATATGTGTTCTCATTCACACCGTCCGGTAATTTGTGTTGTCCAAAAGTCGTGCTCGTAAAAACCCAGACAAATTGAGGTTGTTTGATGTTTTATAGCGGCATGATTTCCCACTGGATAACATCAATTTTTGTGCCGTGTCCAGTATGAAATAGACAAGCTTACAGGTTCTGATGCACTTTGCAGACTTCCACGTGCCAAGCTTTTAAAGGTACATGGCTATTTATATTCTTGATTAAAGGCCCAAACTTTTTCGCTTATGTTGAAGTGTTTTAGGCGTCTTAAATTCTTTTTTCCTGTGTTATAATATTCTTCTACATGAAAGAGATGAAATGTTTATATAACCTTTTCTGGCGTGTTCGGTTTATAGGGACTGAAGAGCAACTATAAAACGGATATTTCAATGTTTACTAAATGATGGCCTTCCAAATTCCTTTGAACTTTTTGGTAGATGAATAATATCATTAGCCCCAAGTCAATTCGTTTGCTATATCAATGATTCAACCAGCAGCATTGATGCAAGGGGATAGGAGGATACAAAATTGATTCATTTTTGCCACATATTTTGGCTGAGATCGTGCTTTCAGGTGGGAAATGATAGGTTATTTAAGGAAACAACATCATTAGCTCTTAAATTTGATTATATCTACCCTCATTTTTGTTATGGAGAAACATTTTGTTATTGAGCTTTGGGAATAAAATTACTTTGTGAGAAATTGCGATACGAAATCGGTCTATTTGGCGGAACCAAAATTAATTCTCATTAGCTCAAATCTCTCCGTAACAAGACTGCATAGACATAGACTTTACTAAACAAAATATATTAGTCTGAAGAATAAACAAACATTCTTACACAATATGTTCCAGTAAGATCAGATTTGTAGTTCTTCGCGAAAAAGAAAGAAAGAAAGATATGATGAAGCATTCTGTCTATGTATGTCTATGTACTATCTACAATAAATCTGAACTTAGAGGCTGGTGGAGAATGTGAGCATAGCCTTGTATCTCGATAATACAGTGTGTTAGGAGGATGTTGGACCAGCGAGAATAGGATTTAACTTTGACACTATGAAAACAAGAGAGAGAGAGAGAGAGAGAGAGAGAGAGAGAGAGAGAGAGAGAGAGAGAGAGAGAGAGGATGTGGTGCTTTATCAGGTTGACAATGCTAGTAAAATGTAGTTACAGTTTGTAGAGTAGTTTTCATTTGTAAAATGTAGTTCTCAAGCTACTACTGGTCATGACTAAACCTATAAGCTTGAAGTTCTGGGGCAGATAAGAGTTCAGGTTATACAGTGGTAGTAAGTGAGGCAAAAAACATGGGAGGCGCAATGACAATCAAGGTTTATTGCATTACAGTTTATCAAGATAGTATCATGTATATACATATACTAATGAAAACTAATATGTATATACAAATATATTTCCCAACATCTTCAAGTACAATAGGGTAAAAAATATTTCAAGTAATTTGAGTCAGCCAATCTACCTAATGAATTATATCTATAGGGAAAACAAACACTATTATATGGATGCTTCAATAAAGCTCGAAGAGAAAATTTATCCAAAAATAACTGAAGTTCATTGTTTTAAATATCGCTGTTACAACAGAGAAAATTATTAGATTTACACAATTTATATTTATAGAAACAATTAAGATGAGAAAAAACATCATCTTGACCTGAAAGATATTAGAAAGGACAGTCTCGACATGATGACCTATAATTTTACTTTCACTAAGCATGGTTACAAACACTACTGATGCTTCTGAATTCTTTATGAGGAATTATGTCCATGTATCATGTATCATGTCCATGAATAATTCTTTAGGACTAAGAATCTTAATATTGTTTGGGCATTTACGTTACCATAATTAGCTTCATTAATATTTTGTTGATTTGCACAGCTGTCAACATTTTATATACTCTAACATTCTCAAATACGAATCTAAAAAATAGAAGCTCAAAGTATTAAACAAAACATGGTTATGAGGATGATGGTTTCATTGAATACAAAAATCAAACATTGTCACATTACAACATTACAAATGACGATGATGAAGAAGAATTTTCCAAAATACTCGTTAACGTAAAATAATTCACCATCATGGTAGTCATTTTAGGTTGTCTTTTCAGAGGGTTCACAGGGTCTCTGTGACCAAAAATATACCTTCCAAATGTTTTTGTACTTATTAAAGACAAATCTATAAAAGCATTTTTTCAAAAGTTATTTTTTTCTCCAATGTTTCAGTGTTCTACTATACGTTTGGGCTTCGTTGCCAAATTTTTATATCACTTTAATTTAGCAAAATTAGAAAAAGCAAATATCATGAAATCACAACTCTTTCTGTCTAATATATAGACAGTTCTATTCTTTCTATGTGGAATGTTTAGGATGGCTGGATTTCAAGTTTATAATTTCTTTACAACCACTTTTGAATAAAGTAAACAAGAACTACAAAAGAGAGTATCATATCATATAAAAATAACATTATATAATATAATATATATAATATCATTATATAATACAAAAATAACAACATTGCCTTTGTTTAGTGGTGGAGTGGAGTGGAGCGGGGTGGAGTGGAGTAGAGTGGAGTGGAGTGGAGTGGAGTGGAGTGGAGTGGAGTGGAGTGGAGTGGAGTGGAGTGGAGTGGAGTGGAGTGGAGTGGAGTGGAGTGGAGTGGAGTGGAGTGGAGTGGAGTGGAGTGGAGTGGAGTGGAGTGGAGCTTGACCTTGGAGCTTGACCGAATACGGAAAAAACGCAAGGTCAGCTGATTTCTAAAAACCGAATCGAAAACTGACTTTAGCCTATCTTGTGAAAATACTATGCCTCCTCGCTTGCTTACGCTCGCTGCGGGGGAAATAAGCCAGTCAAATGTCTAGATTTTTGTACACAGGGTGCATATAAGAAAAACATTATGGGATCGAGCTCTACAGCTTAGTGGTACTTTTCCTTTTGGATTGGATGATTTTATTTTTCGTCACCATCATATATGAGAGGTACAGCACGGGTGTTCGGGGCGCCAACTCATGGGGAAAATGAACTTGTAAAATGTTTTTACCCGGAATACTATCTTCTACTAGCTCTAAAACTTAGTGATACTTATTCTTCACCTTTCTATGATTTTATTTTTCGTCGCCTCCATATTGTATGAGAGAGGACAAGCACGGGGGTTGGGGTCAGTAACTCATGGGGAAAGTGAACCGGTAAAATGTTTTTACCCGGGATACTAGTCTATATACTAATAGCGAGTTGTGCATAACAAATTTAGTTCGGTCAGTGTGAATAAAAGGACTGGGAACGAAATGTTCGTATGGAAAATGTTATAATTAAATTTTAGATCGTGCGTAACTGAGTTGTCGATATATAGGCGATATTAGTATTATAGGAGTAGCGCGACGTCAGTGGGCACATTGCATTGCACCTTAAATAGAATGCGATTTTTAGGGTCAAATATCTCGAGAAATACAACTCAGTGGTACTTATCCTTTTGGATTGTGCGATTTGATTTCCGGTCACCCTAATATTTGGAAAGAGGAAGAGCACGGGTGGTGTGTGAAGTAACACATGGTAAAAATGAACATGTAAAATGTTTTTACCCAGGATACTAGATAAATGCATAGTGTGCATACCACTTTTATTTTAGAGAGTGACACATTTAGAAAAATTTCACGGTCATTTTCTCATTAGCAGCGCGTAAAACCACGATGCTGCAAGAAGCGTTTTTTTTTTCAGTATTAGTATAGTAGTAGCTAATGACGCGACATGAATTTTTTAGCACGGGGGACATTATCTCGAGAACCAATAGGGATAACTGACGTTTTTTGGGGTCCGCGATATTGGGCGATATGGTGACGAGAAAAAAATTGGGTCTAAAACTTTTTGTCGTAACGGAACATCGTACATAGACGATCCCATACATTTTTTTGATCAGCTTTTCGAGCTCTATGGGATGGTACTACGTATCCTTTTGGATTGTGTGATTTTTTTTCCTCACCCCTATATTTTAAAAGAGGAAGAGCACGTGGAGGCAGTAACTCATGGGAAAAATGAACCTGTAAAAAGTTTTTACACGCTATACTAGTCTATATACTAATAGCGAGGTGTGCATACCACTTTTATTTTAGAGAGTGATACATTTTCAGAAATTTCACGGTCATTTTCTCATGAGGAGCGCGTAAAACCACAATGCTGCGACAAGCGTTTTTTCGGTATTTTCATTTGCGTATTAGTAATAGTCCAAATCTATCTTACGGGTTTTTTCATGTCAAAGAGTGTTGTAGGGTAAATAAGACAATGAAAAGTCTCTACGGTGGAGGATACAATGCATTGGTTTTAATTTAAAATATTCTCAACGATCATTTCTTTGAACAAGAAGAGCGAAGAAGCGTTATTTGTAGTTGTTGTTTGTTTTAATTTCAAAGCGAAGAATAGTCTTTTTATGAAAGAAAGTATTAGTATGTTTACCACCCGTTGTATGATGCAGAAAAGAAACGAGGGTTTTTAAAATGTAAACAAATCTGATTTTGTTTTCGTAAAGATTGATTCGCGAGACGAACGAAGAAATGAAACGAAGGATATTGTATTATTATTAAACGTGAATTAACGAGTGGAAGAAAAAATGTATGGTTTATAAAAGCAGAAACGTGGACTGTACTGGAAACTGAAAAACATCTTACTTATTTATGTTACAGTTATTAAATGATTGGACAGAAGAAGTTATCAAAAATGGAAGCAAATGGTTTTTAATTTATTTATTTTTTTGTGGAATTGATCGTTTTGTAATGATGGAATCAACGAGTGGAAGTATATACATAAAAAAAGCGAATGAAAACACGAACATAATGTCGTTGTTTTTGGTACTAACGTGTGCTGGAAAGCGAAGAAACTGTTAATTGAATTGGAGAGGATTGTTAACGAAGTGGCATTTATTTTCTCTTTGGAGTGATTAAAAATGGTTGCGCCGTTGCAATCATTTCGACCATGTGGGAAACATTATCAACAGATAATGTTGATATTCATGGTAGTATAAAGGGCAAAATCATTATTTCTGAGAGTTTTTTGCGTGTGAAACAGTAGTAAAGAGTGTTATGTTACGCTGAGAGATTATTGCTGCTGTGTCATTGTTGTTGTAATTTTTCAAGGGAATTTTTGTGGCTGTTTTCAAGAAAGTTAAAGCTCTCCCTTCCCCATCATCGTGTCTGCTTTATTTAAATTATTCTACCTAATACCAGCATCTTATTTTGATTCTGTTTTACTGCTTATGAATTTCTCTATCAGAAATGAAATATATAATAGATTTGTGTTTGGATCTCTGTAACAATACTCATAGCATATTTCGATTTTTTTGGTTTGTTTTTCTTTCTTTTTTATAATAGGGTATGAATTATAGTCACAAGAATGTGGAAAATTATTTCTAACGACGGTGTAATATTAGAGTTTCTTGTTAGAAGAATTATCGTGGCTGACAATATATCATTGCCATATTTATGTTGAAACTTTGGAAGCGAGATGGTGTGGTTTTAATGATGATTGATATTATCCCTGTCCTCTACCCCTACCTGCACCACTTACTATACCAAGAGAATTATAACTGACCACAACACATCCCAAGCTTTTTCAGATTTTCTTTTGTCCTTTGAGCAATGATTGTATTGCTATTATTCCTTAAAGTATATGCTGCTGATTTGCTGTTTGTTTTTTCTTTTATTAGCATGGTCTCCCCATTAAGATCATTCCATTTTACTCTTTAGCTACATTGATCATTGCTGTATTTATATCTTATCATATTTCTTTCAATTTATGGCTATTTGTGTTTTTGTTTGCTGACTTTACGTATGTCATTTTAGGAATCCCCATGCTAAATTTAACCTATGGTGCTTATCTTGGTTCTATAGTGGAAGTGACAGGGCACGTGATATTTATTGACTTTGTGCTATTTTACATTCTAAGAGATTTTTTTCTGTTTCTGATGATCATGTATTTGCTTCTGTTCTATGCGATTTCTTTCTTTTTAGATTTAGAAAATTTAATAAAACGGAATATATGACCAAGGAGAATGAATGTGCCAATCATGGTTTTACATCATGGTACAAGCACTTGAGATAAATCATTTAATGAATTCATGGTGGAAAGACCCTTCGGTTGAATCTTGAACATGTATAATTTTTTATGACTCACATTTGATTCAGTTATCCCGTGCAAAGACAATTTTACGGTTTCACTCAATAGTTGGAAAATGTAACAGAAACATTTTTGGGTTGAATTTTTATATTTTTTATCATGATTCTTGAGAGTGGAACCGTAAAATGTTTTTACACGGGATACTAGTCTATATACTAATAGCGAGGTGTGCATACCACTTTTATTTTAGAGAGTGATTTATTTAAAGAAATTTTATGGTCATTTTCTTACCAGGGGCGCATAAAACCACGATGCTGCGGGAAGTGTTTTTCAGTAGTAGTATGTTAGTAGTAGCAAATGACGCGACGTGAATTTTTTTTGCACGGGGGACATTGCATTGCACCACCAATGCAACGCGACGTTCAGGGGCAGATATCTCGAGAACCAATGGGAATAACTGCCGTTTTTGGTGTCTGCGATATTGGAGATGAGATAACGAAAAAAAAATTGGGTGTAACATTTTTGGGGACGGGTGTGGAACGGTTACATTTTTCTCTTATTTGGGCAGCTACATATACAACGATTACATTGTCTTTTTTTTGTTGAGAAATAAACAAAAAAAATATTTTAACAATAAATGCCAATAGTCGTTAACAACTACGGTTAGTGAGAATAAGGGCGCATTTCCCTCCTATGCCTATTAGTTCGACCTTAATTTCAAACATAGACATGACAAAAATGTTACTATTAATAGTAAGCGAATCTTTTCAAAAACGCGTGAAATCAATGGAAACTACTGAAAGTTACAAAGGTTACAAAGTTGTTATAAACTAAATAACGAAATAAATAAGAAAACATAAGAGTTCTCATTTCTTCATTAATATTCATAAATATTATTCGTTCACGTAGATTTCCACACAGGGACATTATAAAACCAGTTTCGCAAAATTTAGGAAAAATAACAAAACATTATTTTTCACTGTATTGTGGGAAGTAGCATATTTTACATATGAAGAAAAGTTCAATGAATTCAATGAGTTTAAAAGAAGAATTTACCATATTCTATTTATCACTTTTCTGGATGCACCTTGTAAAGGAAGAGTGTTTAAAGATTACGCCCTTTCGAAAACTACAATAACAAAATATATAACAGACTTAATGAGAAAACATTTTAACAGGAAGAGAGGAAACAGTTCACATTCAGGTAGACATCCACACACGGAAATTAATGCGTTTATAATAAATAAATGAACTTTAAAATAAGTTCAAATCAGTGTCATGCATGGACCAGTGGCTGGAGTTGGAACGGTTTATGTAAATGTCAAAGTTATCTCTCAACTGATAGAAAGAGCGGTATTAATGTGGCAGGTAAATTATTTTAAAACATGCTTTCGATGTTGGGTATAAATTAGGGACGGTTTGATTAAGATATTCAACACGAATCTCGTGACCAGGTGACCCTGTTACAAATCTTAAAAACATTATCAACTGATTGCTACTGCAACTTTGCAAATATCTTCTTAAATATGTAGCAACTTTTTGGTCTTGTTAACCCTTCTCATTGCATTTAATTGAAAAACCAAACGATCATGATGGCGGACGGACGTGTCGAGGATGCTTACGATCGCGATAGTGTTTTTGCAATGAAAAATGATGTCCAGAAGATTTTACTAGAAGATTTAGACCGTACAATACCAGCTAACATCTTAGAAGGTAGTTACCAAAATAAAAATGATAACGGTATGTTCTTTTCTCCATCTTTGGTCCAGAACGAAAGATATATTGATGAGAAGTGTAAAGAAGTTGAACTAAACAACTTAAAAAAGAGCATAATGACTGAGATTATGGGTGAGGTAGAGAAGGAACAGTGCCACAATAAGTATATAAATCATTTCGAAAAGGAAATTATTTTTTTGCATGATGAATTAGTAAATAAAAACAGCATCATAAACATTTTACTTGATGACATAAGTTCGCTCAAAAAAAGCACTCAATCTCTTACAACAGAAACCGTTACCATGGTAACCTCCGAACATAAAATTAAAGAGACTTTGCAAGACGAAAATTACGTCACTCCCAAGCGTACTGTTAGTGCAAATGGTAAAAAGATCGTTACACAAAACTTTTTAACGAATAAAAAATATAACTCGTTATATGTTAATGACGATAAATGTAGAACGAAATTGAGCCTGATAATAATAATGGAAACCATGACAACGTTACAACCAGGAGAAAGCGTTTGCGAAAGAATATAAAAAGTCAAATGTTAAAGATTGTGTAATGAATACCAAAGACAGTAAGTTAAATATTAATAATGACAATGTGAAAACTATGGATGTTGAAAACAAAGACCAGAGGACGAAAAAAAAAAGGATAATTTCTATTCTTGGCGATTCAATAGTGAAAGGATTGAAGAGATATAATTTGAGCACCGACTCCAGCAAAGTGTATGTTAAATCATTTCCGGGCGCAAAAAGTGATTGTATGAGGCATTTCATCGTACCAACAGTTCAATTAAATCCAGATCTGTTAATAATACACTGTGGAACTAATGATCTCAGGTCAAACGAAACGTCAGAGGTAATTGCAAATAAAATAACAAGTCTTGCAAATGATATCGTTAGTAAGAGTAGTGATACAGATGTAGTAATATCTTCTATTACTCCGCGAAATGACCGTTACAGTGAAAAGGGAGATGAAGTGAACCGAATATTAAGAGCCTCGTATAATGAACGTAACATTGGATTCTTAGATAACTCAAACATTGATAGAGTGGCGCACTTAAACAAAAGTCGATTACACTTCAATTGGAAAGGATCAAAAATTCTAAAGGAGAATTTCCGTGTTTATATTGAAAGTTGACTGGCCTACAAGGAGTTGGAAATACACAAGTGTCTGCACAGTGATAGCAATGAAGTTAGCCTTTGTCTTGAGAAGCTTTATAGATTACGTCGAGAAAATCCAAAAAATGTCATATTTGGCTATCTCAATTTGAACTCTATCAGGAATAAATGGCAGGATCTTCAGTGTGTCTTCGAAGATAAAGTTGATATTCTAATAGTTGCAGAAACTAAAATAGACTCATCCTTCCCCTCTTCTCAGTTCACGATGGAAGGCTACTCAAAACTGTACCGGAAGGATGACACCTGCAATAATGGGGGACTTTTGACTTACGTCAAAGAAAGTATATCTTCGAAACTGAAATCAGATTATGAGATACCCGAAGACCTGCAAGTTATTCCCCTTGAGATTAGCTTGAGGAAGACAAAATGGATTCTTGTATCAATCTATAAACCACCTCGGCAGCAATTGGATTATTTTCTAGGTAAATTGTCTCTATTAATTGATTTTTATTCCAGAAACTACGATAATATTCTGGTAATGGGGGACTTTAACGCAGAGCCACGTGTTGCAAGCATGAATGCTTTCATAGAACATTATGGTCTTTATAACCATATTTTGAACAAGACGTGCTGGAAATCGGCAAATGGAACCCTAATCGATTTGCTGATTTCCAACAAAAAATACGCATTGAAATATTCAGGCGTTGCTGAAACAGGTCTTAGCGATTTTCACAGCTTGATATACACTATGCTCAAAGTAACCCATGCGAAGCTTGAACCTAAAAAGTTTCTTTATCGTAGTTACAAGAATTTTAATCATGATTCATTTATCCAAGACCTGAACAAGTTTCTTTTAAATGTGAGCTCTTACAGCGAATTTCATAAAATATTTGAAGAATTGTTAGACCGTCATGCTCCACAAAAAAAACAGATTTCTTAGAGCCAATAACAAGCCACACACTTCTAAAGCTTTGCGTAAGGCGATCATGAGACGCTCTCACTTACAGAATATCGCCAAAAGAACGCGCTACCTAAGTGATTGGGCTCGTTACAAGCTGCAAATAAATCAGGTTGTCTCGATGAATAGGAAAGCCAAGAGGTCTTAATTTGCGAAGGCAAAAATTAGAGGAGACTGTAAAAGTTTCTGGAGCGCATGCAAACCATTTTTCTCGGATAAAGACGCTTTTGCAAGTAAGACAATCTTGGTTGATGACGGGGAAATCATTTCTGATAGCACAAATGTGGCAAACATTTTTAATCGATATTTTTCTAACATCACGGCGTCACTTCCCATACAGTCATGGTCACCAATGGTGGCACCAAACCTTAATATCGTGAGTGACTCTGTTTTGATAGCAATTGAAAAATTTAAAAGTCATCCTAGTGTTGTGAGGATAAAGTCATTACACCACAGGGATGATTTCTTTGAATTTAAACTCACAACTAGTGATGAAATTCTTGCCACCATTATGAAACTCGATAAGACAAAGAAGACTAGCAGCAAGTCCCCACTGATATTGTTCAAAGTGTTGCTTATGAAATTTCCGACGTCTTGTCATCGTGTTTCAATAACTCTCTTGAATCTAATATATTCCCGTCTGAGCTTAAGATGGCTGTTACAATCCTAGTACATAAGAAAAGTTCTGCTACTGACAAGTCAAACTATCGGCCCATTAGCTTACTTCCAATATTTTCTAAGGTATACGAAAGATTAGTCTTCAACCAGCTTACAACTTGTATGGAGAATAAACTCTCAAAATACCTCTGTGGCTTTCGAAAAGGCTATTCAACCCAGCACTGCCTGTTAAATCTCCTCCATGCGTGGCAAAAATGTTTTGCGAGTGCTGGAAAGGTAGGAGTTGTTCTAATGGACCTCTCAAAAGCTTTTGATGTTCTCCCCCATGACTTGTTAGTAGCTAAACTTTGGGATTATGGATTGGGATATAAAAGTTTAAAGTTTTTATATAGTTACTTGCAGGATAGGAAGATGCGTGTGCGAATCGAATCCTACTTTAGTGAATGGCTAGAGGTAGTTGTAGGCGTGCCACAAGGTTCTATATTAGGGCCATTATTATTCAATATCTTCCTCAATGATCTCTTTTTCTGTGAAATTTCATCTGGGATTGCCAACTTTGCTGATGACAATACATTATATGCGTGTGATCAGTGAGGTGTTATCTAAATTGTCCCGAGATGTTCCTATTATCACAAACTGGTTTAGGATCCACCAGATGGTTGTCAACCCAGATAAATTTCAGTTTTTACTTCTTGGTTGTCATGATGAAAATCAAAACCAACTTGTTGTTGACAGTCACACTATTCCTTTTTTTAAATGTGTGAAACTGCTGGGTGTGACTCTCGACGACAGGTTGAGTTTTTCACCTCACATATTAGACGTATGCACAAAAGCGAATCGTAAAATAAATGCCTTATTACGAATTCGCTCTTACTTAAATTTGCCAAAGGCAACAATGCTATGCAATGCATATGTTCTATCCTGCTTTAGATACTGTCCTCTAGTTTGGATGTTCTGCTCAAAGAGGGATTCGGCAAAAATTGAATCCACGCACATCCGAGCTTTGAGAACAGTAAATCTAGATTTTGTCACACCCAAGGAGAAGGTGCTGGAGACATATAACGCTGTGTCAATACACAAATCAAATTTGATGTTACTTGCCACTGAAGTGTATAAGTCGATTTTCCGACTAAATCCAAGTTTTATGTGGGATTTTTTTGTTTTAAAGTCTGTTGTTTATAACATGCGTCATGGAACTCTGTTGCAGCTACCTAAGCGCTCAGAGTGCACCAAAAACTCTTTCGTCTTTAGAGCAGTGCTTCTCTGGAATAACCTTCCAGCTGATCTAAAGCATTGCCCAAAATTAAGTCTATTCAAGTCTCGAATCAAAACACTCAACAATTGCTACTGTCAATGTCACAATTGCTCTATCTAGATTGCATATGAATTAGTGCGTGGATTTTCCTTTAATTTAATTCTCGAGCCCAGATCACGTGAAATTTTTATTCATTCTATTTTAGCATTTCTTTTTTTATTTTACATTTTGGTATTTTATATTTTTACGAATTATGTAGTTGGATTTAATTAGTTTGTCACACAAGCTATGTATATGTCTTTCCAACTTTAAATAAAGATTAAATAAAATAAATAAATATTTAACTACAGTGGGTATTGTAGTAATGTATAATAATTAAATTTATATATAGCGAAACTTCTAAGGGATCGTCCCCAAAATTCGTTGCAACGATTTTAATAGATGAGAAAACATTTTAATTAAATTCTTTGTTGTAATTCGTTGGTAAATCGTTTCAAAATCGTTTGATTAATTTCTTACTATGTTTCAAATCGTTTCAATTTTTTCTGACAATTTTTTTTTCGTTTCATACTTATTTTTATTCTTTTAATTAATTCCTTTGAAAATGATTTAATTTTGTAAGGGTTCAAGGACAATTCCCCCCTTATAAAAATTGCCTCAGATGATTTCCCCAGGTATACTGCAACTGAAGCACTACCACCATATAACTGCCCTCACAGACAATGTAGCCGCTTTTATTGAGACATAAATTCATCTTCACATTTGTCCAATGTAAAAACAAGAAGTTAAAAATTACAATTTAATTGATGTTTAGGCATGAAAATGGTGTTCAAAAAAAATTATTGAAAAGGTGCATATCAAAATCGGAATGGGGCTTTCCATAAATTACGTAAATTATTTCCATAAATTTCCATAAATTAATTGTTTATAATCTTTATAATTACTCTGTAATAAAAAAAACCCGTGAAACATTTCCCCAAGGTATGGATTTACTTTGTAAAACACCCAAGCGTTGTTAATCTTCAGGGTGATGGATGCAATGACGTAATTTATGAAAAGGTCTATTCCAGCGAGCTCTGTCGAATGCCGGTGGACCGTTGAAGTTTTCGAACTTCATTTGAGCGGACACGAGTGCAAATGAGAATCCTTGAAACTTTGTTAAAACTGTCATATGCATCTTTAAAGCAATAAATTGCAATAAATGGGGGGAGGGGGAAATTTTATAGGGGGTACTGTTCTGAGGAAAATATAGGACGGTTATCAGAATTGAGACATAGAGTAATCTCTGTAGAAACTTCTATTTTTGTTACAAAAGAATTTACAGCTCAAATAATGCATGCCTTAAGCCGGTTTTCCACTAGGCAACTTTTTTTGCCACTAAGCATGCGCAGTTGTGATATTGCATTTCGCTTTGGCGGGAAAAAAAGTAGGGATTATTTGCCCTATATCTCTAATGAATGATTTTCAAAGATTTTCCTTAACAGAAATAACATCTTGTGTGTTTTTCATGCTCACAGCACTGAAACATAGTTGGCAATGCTTGCAATAAGAGTCCGGGCACTTATAAGAGGCAATTGGGTATCTTTTATTTATCATTTGTCAATAAATGGAAATAAAATTTGTTGCCCTCAAAAATCATTTAAAATATTACCGGCTGTTACCATGGTGAATAATTGTTTCCCACAAAACATTGATGCTTTAAAAAAATCGATCTTTTTAGATGGAAACTTGACTCGTTTTTGTTTTCTTGGTCGTGTCAAACAGAACATGTAATAATTTGAAAATATAAAAATAAAAAACTGTTCTTTATTCAACTTTTTGAATTACAAATAAGAATTTAAACAGCCAAATTATCATTCTCGTCTTACGATAAATGATCCGAGAATACAGAAAATCTAGAATAACATGGAAAGTCTTTCCAGCAATTCCAGCCAATTTCTTTATTATGTTTGAAGCATTCCAATACATCGTTTAAGACAAAAAAATATATCAAAAAATGGGTGGAACAAGCCCTAGAATTATCTGTCAACATTTTATTAAGGTTTTTTTCTGGCATCAGTTCAGTTGATCGGGAAAAAGGCCCAATATTGTCTGTTCACCTGGGAAGATTGGGATATAAAACAGTAAGAATTTCATGCTACTTGAGCCATCGCGAAATGTTGTATATATTTATCACACAATTTTCAGAAGAAGTGATTTTATATGTATAACTGTACAACCCATATGAATTCTTATACTTATATATTTCTTATTTCTTATACTTATATGCAAACAGTTTCATTTCCCCAAGATTACCTTTATATAGAATCAATCAGAAATATAGTTTTAGGGTGGAAGGATCTAAATTTTGAAAACTGTCTCAAAAACTATTATCATGGCTTTGTATGGATCCATTTCAAAACCTGCCAATACATTACGTTTACAAAAACCCGATACCCCAGGTACACACCTAGGATCACTTGACCCATACATCAGGATGAAGAAACCCAAAAATTGATGGTTGACCTTTGCTCAAAACCGCTGCATGGATCGTTTACCACAAAAAGGTGAGTGCTTTTTTATGGATACAAAAATATGGAAAAAACCCTCTCCTACTGCTTTTGTTATATGCAACTCATTTGCTTCTAAGGTCTAGGCTGAAAATTGTCCAAAATCAACAAAGTTATTATTCTTTAACTATGACTCCAATTCCAATTGAAAATGTGCTTGCTTTGAAAGGGGCTATTTGTATTGGTAACCCCTACTTTTTTACTACAATCGATTTTCTGTGCAACAAGGAACTCATATCTTTATTATCTTTATATCTGCCATTATTTTTATTTGAGCTAATCTGTTGACACTCCATCATTTTGTACAAGACACAAAAAGAAACAAAAAACATCACAAAAATACACAAAAGATGAATAATATATATTATATGTATTATTTCGCCAAAATATATTTTTAATTTTTGTAGTTTTTAAACAACAATTCGAGGGCAAAGAACAAAGTTTAATTGAAAACTTTTTTCTATATACGAGTTCCTTGTTGCACAGAGAATCGATTGCAGGAAAAAAAAAGTGGGGATACCAAAAGGAAATAAGACCCTTTCCTATTGAAATGTATTTGAGTCTGAGGTTTGCTAAGCAACCCCCAGGCTGCAATGAAAACTTGAGTCACTTATAAACACAAAAGAAATTTACAATAGAACACAAATAATACACGAGATCCTGCAGCCATTATGGTTTTGGTTCCATTAATAGGACAAATTTCACTGGATGTGCGCTTTTTTCGCTATGTTTACATACATGGGTAGGAGAATTTAAGCCTGTCGTGCGAGGATGTCTTGATTGTTAATTTTCTTCTTCTTGTTAATACCTTATTTTACTCTGAACTGTTTAGGAGAATGTTATGCACTTGGTCGGGACTTTTCGGTGGACGAACAGAACTTTTTAATGGATTTTCTCAATTTTTCCTATAATAGATGAATTCCATTATGACGTATATATCACGGTGATTTGATATGTTTTCATGATTAGTTGTCAAAAAAGTGCTTTCGTAAAGACAATATTGCGAAACTAAAACGGCCATGCACCACCACCCATAGAATCAAGAAAGGGCTCTCAACCTGTCAATCAAGCGTGGACGAACAGAACTTTTTAATGGATTTTCTCAATTTTTCCTATAATAGATGAATTCCATTATGACGTATATATCACGGTGATTTGATATGTTTTCATGATTAGTTGTCAAAAAAGTGCTTTCGTAAAGACAATATTGCGAAACTAAAACGGCCATGCACCACCACCCATAGAATCAAGAAAGGGCTCTCAACCTGTACATCAAGCGTTCCTAAGGAGTACTGCTGGTCGTTTAATCTGCCCATCAATTCAATAGGAAGTGTTAAACAATTCTGGATCATCAGTGCCGATTTAGCTGTCACAAATATATGGAAAAAACCCTCTCCTACTGCTTTTGTTATATGCAACTCATTTGCTTCTAAGGTCTAGGCTGAAAATTGTCCAACGTATTTTCAATTGTCCAAACGTATTTTCAGTTCAGAGTAAAATAAGGTATTAACAAGAAGAAGAAAATTAACAATCAAGACATCCTCGCACGACAGGCTTAAATTCTCCTACCCATGTATGTAAACATAGCGAAAAAAGCGCACATCCAGTGAAATTTGTCCTATTAATGGAACCAAAACCATAATGGCTGCAGGATCTCGTGTATTATTTGTGTTCTATTGTAAATTTCTTTTGTGTTTATAAGTGACTCAAGTTTTCATTGCAGCCTGGGGGTTGCTTAGCAAACCTCAGACTCAAATACATTTCAACTGCTATTATTTTCTCATGGATTGTGTGTAGCATATTTGTCGCAATAACATATTTTGAGCCGCCGAAAAAAACTTCCTTCTTCTTATATCGAATTGGCTCGCTAATATTAGGCTCCATTTACGTTGTGGTAATGAGGTAATCTTTGAAATGGATCCATACAAAGCCATGATAATAGTTTTTGAGACAGTTTTCAAAATTTATATCATATATCATTTCATATATCATATATCATTTATATCATTATAACATATTTTGAGCCGCCGAAAAAAACTTCCTTCTTCTTATATCGAATTGGCTCGCTAATATTAGGCTCCATTTACGTTGTGGTAATGAGGTAATCTTTGAAATGGATCCATACAAAGCCATGATAATAGTTTTTGAGACAGTTTTCAAAATTTATATCATATATCATTTCATATATCATATATCATTTATATCATTATAACATATTTTGAGCCGCCGAAAAAAACTTCCTTCTTCTTATATCGAATTGGCTCGCTAATATTAGGCTCCATTTACGTTGTGGTAATGTGGTAATCTTTGAAATGGATCCATACAAAGCCATGATAATAGTTTTTGAGACAGTTTTCAAAATTTAGATCCTTCCACCCACCCACAAAATAGAGCTTCTAGCAATTTTTTATATGTGGGTACTAGCTGTTAGATTATGAAGAAAAAAACAAACTTAGATGCATGTAACATTAAACTGTAAATAAGCCAGTGGGCAAAATCTTCAAAAGTCTATAAGGAGGAGTGTTTCCTATCGGAATGGCCAGCAATATTGTATCATATTATTAAGCTTATTTGTGGTAATGAGTGGTCATGGAGATAATTACTAAATATTAAAGATTGTTGACATTAACGTTATGACTTTTAATTTGTGTCATCATTGTAATCGCAATTTTAAACTCAATAAATATCATAAAAGTTATGCCACTCATATGCCGTCACATAATTCTTGCGAGGGTTTAGAAGACAAACCAAAGAAATAAGAAATAAAAAAAGAGAAGAAAGGAAAGAAAGAAAAAGAAAGAAAAAAGGTGAGAAGAATATATTAGAAAATAGCTTTTTATATGACGTGCGATATGTTGCAAAAATAAATTTTTCTATTTAAGCCAAAATATGGATTTTTTCGCTTATTACAACTTGCATCTTTTGCTTGTTAAAGTGTGTACTTTTCGCTTGTTAAATATGGCATCCTCTTTTAACCGGACCCGGACGCTGGACCCCAAGAATTCAGTGCAGTATATTACTTACGAAATAATCAAGCTTATCTGTCTTTCTTGTCGAATTTTCGGGGGAAAAAGTTGGAGGGAAGAAACAATGCAAAATTTGGAATAAAATTTATATTGACCTTTTAATGTATATATATTAATGGAATACAAAATGTATATTAATGGAATAGAAATCTTTTCCTAAAAGTGGAGATTAGTAAGAGAAACTTTGGCGATACTAAAATGTGAACTTCATAGTTGTTTTCTTAAGTATTCAGATCCATCAAAAGATTCAAAACTACCTTTTAAAAACTGAACATCGGGTAAAAAAAGATCAAAAAATTGCAAATAAAAATAAAGTGTGCGGAAAAGTAAAATAGTGCATAATGTAATGCTACACCAAAGAGCTATCTGTAAATTGCCTGAACCAGGTCAAACAAACATTCCAAAGGAAAACGTGCTAAAAAGGGCTGTTGTAGGATAAAAATTGCTATATATACACATTGATCCAGTTTAGATGAAGCAAGATATAGAGTCATCTCTTAGGCGTATTCAGGGTCAGTGAAACAAATATGGAGGCGTCCAACGTTATGATATTAATTATCAGTCTTAATGGACAATTAACTTAATTTTCACGTTGCGTCCTTTTTCTGCTTTCCAACTCTCCTCCACAAATTAATAGAGGTTCCAGTTACTTTCAATTCGAAGTGTCACTAGAAATTCAGTATTATTTTGTTGTAAATACCATGGTTTGCATATACAAAATAAGTATTTGTCTCAAAATGAGGTATAATATTACCAAAGTTTCTGAGCAACACAAGATTGCAAATAATCTTCAAAAAAGGACGAAAAATTTTATAATTATCAATTATATTAATAATTCCCTATAGTTCAAACAAAAAAAAACTACATTAACAAAAGCAACAAAATAAAAATATTTTTGCTAATATATTACAAGAAGTCATACAATTGTCAAAATGGAATAATTAACAAGACGCAAACTAGTAACAACATATGATAAGAATATTAAATAAACGGTCTTTATCACAATAACAATGAAATGTGAAAATTTACAACGCTACATACTCTTCTCTTGTTTCAATTTTTAATTAGGAAGAGGTTTTTTTTACATTAACATTTTTGATCTTTATCACAACAACAATGAAATGTGAAAATTTACAACTTTTAAAACCTATGATTGAGTTGAAACTTACTTGAAAATAAAGCTCAAACTTTCAATAGGTTGAATACGATTTTTAGGAATTGATCAAGTTATTAAGTATTAATCTTTTAAAGAATCTTCTAACATTATCTTAGTAGAAGACTTAGTTGGCAAAATCTGCAAAAAAATCTCCGTGGAGAAGTGTTTTCTAAAGGAATGGCAAGTAAAATCGACTGCTGTTTCAATAAAAGAAACACTCCTCCACAGAGACTTTTTGAAGATTTTGCCCATTGGGTAATAGTGTAAACGCCTTTAGTTGAACATAATCCTCCTTTTCGTGACTTCAAAAGGTTTATTTATTTATTTATTTATTTATTTATTTATTTATTTATTTATTTATTTATTTATTTATTTATTTATTTATTTATTTATTTATTTATTTATTTATTTATTTATTTATTTATTTATTTATTTATTTATTTATTTATTTATTTCTAATATATTTATACAGGATAGTCGTTTCAGTATATACATTTTACAATGTCAAAGCTACTGCTTTCCAAACGAGACCAAGATAATTAAGATAAGAATTATTAAGATAACCAAAAAATTGATAGAATAAGAAAAGTAAAAGTAAAAGCAATAAATCAATTCAAGTTTGAAATTCAAAACAAGAATTTTGCAACTAAAAGCAGCTTAGAATTCAAAATTTCTTAATTTATTTGAAAATATCTTATCTTTTTCTATTGTACAGATTTCTCTCGGAATCTGGTTGTAAATGATTGCTCCTTTGAAAAGAATCCATTCTGTGCTGTTTTAGTCTTCACCTTTGGTATCCTTATTGAGTTGTTGCTATTTCTTGTCGATTTTGTATGTGATATCAATTCAAAGTTATTCAGCATAGGTGGAGGAAATTTCTTCTTGATGGAATTTCTAACCAGTTGGCATGCATGTCGTTTTACGGAAGTTGCTATTGGTGTCAGTTTTACGTTTCGAGCTTTTCCTTTGGTGATAATCTCAGTAGCACGTTGGTGAATTCGATTGAGTTTTTCTACCGATGTTCTGGGTAAGTTTAGATTTACAATTCCACAGTAAGTGAAAACCGGTGCAACAATACTGTTGTATATCGTTCTAGTAGCTTTATATGTCAGATTAAGGCGAAATTTCGACAGTAATCGTACGAGAACTAAGCTTTTTGTATTTTGATTGCAGGTTTTCGTTCATTGATAATGTTGATACCCATTACTGAAACGAAACTGGAACGAAGCTGAAACCAAACATAACTTAATAAAAAACAAGAAGCCCTGGGGCCTGAAGGTTAGCGCGGTTGGTAATACCTGAAAAGTGGTACACATTACAATGAATCCTATACCTAGAACAGTTCAGATAACATTCCACATTTATTTACTAAATTTCACAGCAATTCTCCTGGAAGCAAGAAGAACATTTTAGAAAGAAAATTTGGGTATCCTTTATAACTGTTGTTTCCATTTCAAAATCACCGGTTTCCAGTTTGAGGTTAACGATCTACGCTTTAATGATCTTGTCGACCGGTAGCCATTTTTTGTGAAGACGTCAATAAAAAAACAGCTGTATTGAATCTGAACGTCAACGGCGGTGTTGTATCAAATGTCACGGTACATACAACATCGGCTTCAGTCATATGTCTCATTGTACTCGGTATCTTATTCATCAACAGACTGTTCGAAAAATAGGTCACCTTCAGAATTTGTATAGTATCCATGCTTTTTGTTAATTTTCGCTTGTTACGTCTGTCTGTCCGTTAGACACACTCTTCAGAAAAATCCTTGCGTACGTTTGTTATATCTCGGTGGGTTGAGGTCATAAGTCTTGAAGTATTGAACAATGTTTATTAATGTGTATTCTGAACTCAATCTATTGTAAAAGTGTAAGAAATAGTACAATGTAACAAAACTGTGTCAAAGTAAAAACTGAAGAATATATATGATACTTTTCACGTGACAAAGATAGCTATGCAAAATTGAGGAATGGAAATATCTGAATAATAAAATCTGGTCCAGTTCACATAAGGTCAATCCAAAAATTCGGAGAAGTCCAGATAAGTCTGACGTCTGACGTTTAGATGTCTGATGAAACAGGCGAGTTCTGGCAGCAGATATGGTGTAATACCAACAAAGACCCTAATGATAAAAAGGGAATTATCTTCTTATACTAATACACAATCTTGCTTTTTTCTTACCTAACTTTTAAAGAAAGAACGTTAGATAAAATTTCCCGGGAAGTTCGTCAATGGATGTATGTTTTTCCGTATTAGTATAGGGAGAATCTCCCATTAGGAGAATAGGAGAATTTCACGGTCATTTTCTCACGAGGAGCGCGAAAAACCACGCTGCTGCGAGAAGCGTTTTTTTCAGTATTAGTATATTACCAAATGATGCGACGTGAATTTTTTGGCACGGGGGACATTGCATTGCACCCTAAATAGAATGCGATTTCAAGGGTCAAATATCTTGAGAACCTATGGGGATAACTGACGTTTTTGGGGCTCTGCAATATTGGCGATGGGTGACGAAAAAAAAATTGGGTCTAAAACTTTTTGGGGATAGGTGTGACGTCATCAAAATCTTTGATCGACGATATCTCGGTAACGGCACGTCGTACACAGATGATCCCATACATTTTTTTGATCATCTTTTCGAGCTCTACAACTTAGTGGTACTTATTCTTAGCAATTATGTGATTTTATTTTCGGCATCTTTTTTTAATATGCCTGATGATGATAGCGGGGGCCGCTCAAAATGTAGTGCCGCGCTTTTCGTGCAAAAACAGAAATAAATAGAAATTTAATGTTTCAATTTTCCATTGTTTACACGTAAAAATTTATGAGATTAAAAAAATCAGACAATGGAATTAAATATTAAAGTTGACGCAACTGCGATTGTAATTAAAATGAGATGCTGAAAGTCTGAAACCTGGATTAAATCTTGAAAATCCATTAAGTTATTGTCTGAAAAAACGAGACAATAGATTGGAATGTATTAATTTCATTTGCATACCTATTTTTTTTTGTCTGATTTATTAATCTCATTTGTCAACTCTACATTTTGAGCTATCATCATTAAAATGCGTCTGTTTCGAATGAAATATACGTTTTATGATTTTATCTATATATATATTAAAAAAAATATTCAATAGATAGATATAACTGTACCAAATAAGGACAAAAAACAACCTTTCATATTGTTCATTTTTTTTTATGTAATAGCTTTGATCAGCATTTTGAGCTCTATAGCGTGGTACTACTTATCCCTTATTCGCCACCACCATATTAAGAAGAAGAACACGGGATAGCGGTAAATCATGGGGAAAGTAAACCTGTAAAAACATTTTACACGCTATACTATATATACATCCCTATATTTTGAAAGAGGAAGAGCACGGGAGGTGTGGGCGGCAAATAATGGGAAAAATGAACCTGTAAAATGTTTTTGATCAGCATTTCGAGCTCTATAGCGTGGTACTACTTATACTTTTGGATTATGTGATTTTATTTTCGGTCACCCCTATATTGATATAAAAATCACGGGATGGTGGTAACTCATCGGGAAAGTGAACCGGTAAAATGTTTTTACCCGGGATACTAGTATAACTTATAATATCTTAGATCCACTAGTGTAACAGTTTTATAAATTTTAGTAGGAAGAATTAATGAGATTTTCTTTTGGAATTTAAACTGAAAAAAATGAGAAAAAATGAGAAAATTGATTAATAAAAAAAAACATTCAGCAATATTTAATCTTTAATCTCCCAATAGTTAATGGGCAAAAATTCACATAGGTCGAAAAGAAGCGTGGTAGAAATATTCAGCTTAAATGCAGTTCACTCCTGGAACAATTATCTTGCCCTGCAAAAATGAGTCATAATGAATCATTCTTTGGAACCATAACAGGTTTATGAAACAGGTTGATAGTTCCTGCAGTGAACTGCAACTAAGCCAAATAGTCTCTAACCACTATTTTAGGTTCAGAAAGTGCATACCATAAGCTGATTTTTAAAAAACCTTTTGGTCAACTTGCGAAAGTTTATATTCATGAAGAAACTCAGATTAAAATCCTAATTTTTGAGGTTGTTAAGTTCCATAAATTGCTATAAATTTATTCACGAAAGTTATTTTCCTGAAAAATCGATAATTCCTCTTTGGAATTTTTGTTTAAACGTGTTTTTGCGTAGTTAGTACACCCAACCTCTTTTAGTAATTACTAAGTTTAGTGAAAGATACGTGAACACTAATCTTCGTTTCTTTTTTCCCTTTACCAACTATGCCAGGTATTACGACGTGAATAAAGGTCATATTTTCTACGTCCAAAGAAGGTCCATGCGACGTCCTTGATCCTTAACTAAAGGGTCCATTTCTCGTCCGCTGGACGTCCAAATTCATAATGAATTAATAATAACAATTCTTATACTTCTTGTAAACCATCTTCAAGAAAGTTCATTTTGAAAATAAATATTTTTTCTCTCACAAACTTTGGTGGACACAAAGTACAAAAAATAATACAACAGACCTTGCCGCGCCATTTTTCCTCAAAGCGGTTGATGCAAACTTGCAGATGCCGTAGCCCAAATGGTCCTCTTGTCCTTTTTAAGAAAAAATGGCAAAATATTCTTAAATTCTTGTTTCAGAGAAATTGTTGCTGAATCAAAATGGCAATGCAGATAGCTACAAAGAAAATCTTACAACAACGTTTCGGTTTCCGAATGATTCATGTTGGTTCTTTCAACAACTCGTTACCAACAGATTTCTTTCAAAAATCACTACCTTATCTTCCACTACCTACACTTGAAGAAAGTATGGCATTGTATCTCGAACGACAAATAGCTGTATGCAATCCGGAAGAGTTTGGAACAATAGAGAACATGGCCAACAGATTCGTGCAAGGAAATGGAAAGGCTCTGCAGAAGCAATTTGTTGATTGTTACAACAAGGACAAATTTGCATATTATGGAAGACAGCACTACGTCAACACTGTACTAAAGAAAAGAAATTCTACCCTCGACCAAACTAATGGAACAACCATTTGGAATCTTGGCAGAAAAGATCCACAATTGCTACGTGCATCAAAAATGGTTTACTCCTTGGGTAAATTGGTACAACCCTTGAGAAATAACACACTTGAACCAACAGTCATGAATTACAATCCTTTCTTTGAGAGTGTTCTGAAACAAACCAAAGAGGATCGTCGCACTCAAGTAGCTTTTGGATTAGGTATGATACCATTTGATATGCAATCACATCCTTACTCATTTGGTGGTTGCAGAATACCTGGCATAAATATGGATACTATCAGTAACAGTGATACGTCAAAGAATTTTGTAGTCATTCGAAATGGCCACTTGTTTTCATTTGATTTGTTAACTGAGACTGGGGAGGTGATTGCTATTAACGAAATTTATGGTACTTTGAAAGAGATTAAAGAGCAATCTGAAACACCTTCATCGTTACCCATCGCCGCCCTCACAATTTTGGATAGACCGTTGTGGGCAAAATACCGTAACTATTTGGTAACTGATCCAAATAACGCTAATTTGTTGAAGATTATCGAAGAGTCTCTTGCAGTTCTAACTCTGGACGGACATTTTGAAACTGATGATAATTTACAAAAGAATATATATTTGGGCAAACACCCCGGTAATCGTTGGTTTGACAAATCTGCTTATATCAGTTGTGATGCGAACTCTGAGTATTCTGGATTCGGTGGCAATAGTGTGGAAGTGCATGCGGTTGTTGCAATTGATATTGGACAAAGAGCTCGAGATGTGTATGAATCAATTGGAGATGTATCAATCAATACTGCTTCCAAGTCGTCAACATTAAAGCTTTTACAATTTAACGTCGATGACTACATTCAGTCAGGAATCAAACAAGCTGAAAAGGAAAATTATGCTTTCCGTGATAAGTTCCAATGTGAACCGTTTGCGAGAACAGAAGTTAACAACGGAGAATTTAAGAAGCGTTTTCTCAATCCAAGTGCCATGGTCCATCTTGCACTGCAAATAGCCCTCATAAAGATGTATGATAAACCAAAGATATTGTCGTCCACTTTACTTTCGCCAAGTTTTATTAATGGCCACACCTTCGATTCCCTGGAACCAACGACACTCATGGCTGATATTGCTCAAAAATTTGCTGATGAGGAGAAAATGGAAATGTCTTTGTTAAGGAAGTATTCTGATCGTTGCTACTCAGACATCATACAGAAGAGAATGGGATTCGATTTATTTAAAATGCATCTTATGGCACTTCACGATCTGTCATTGGAAATAGATCAACCGTGCGACTTCCTTACCAGCCAATTATTCGACGACTCCCTTCAGTCACTTGTGAATGTTATTACAGTTCCGCACAAGGTTGCTACGAATATAGTATTTAGTGAGTTCTACGCTGGGCTAGCATTTACATACTTGTTTAATCCCGACGGAATGTATGGAAGCTTCATGTCTAATGGCAAAGGGCCAGATATGAAGGAATACTCCAACCTATTTTTTGAAACAATGGAAAGATTGATACATCACATTTCCAAATAACTTCAAAATCAGTGTTTATTTCGGTGACAATTATTACTATACTAATCACTTGTTTTCGCGAATATAATTAACGATTACACACGAGAATCATTAATTTCTTTCTTCATTCTACGGTTACGGAGGAATATTTCAAAGATTTATCCTTGATTCAATGAATCGTTAATACGCCTTTCCCAAATTCGTGTTTATATAACGGAGTGATATTTACGAGTTTTTCATAATACTACTTTTACGGAAAAGAATTCCAGAGGAATAGTATTTTCGTTTAAGATGAGTGTAAGATGAGTTGTTTCTTTTTTTTTGAACAGCATTTCGAATTCGTTATTTTTGGTCACCGCGAAAAGCAGCTGATCTTTCATTAGCGTTTGTATGTCCTTCCGTACGTCCGTAATTCCAAGATTTTTTGTCCACAGTTGTAGGCTGATTCCGCAAAACATTGGAATAGAGGCTGTCCACAAACCGTGGTTAATGTATGAATGGTACACTACAAGTTATATAAAGTAATTTAATTATTGTCAGTGCGGCCTAAAATACAGAAAACGTGCTATTCCTAACGTGCAGCACTCAAGGTTAGAAAATTCTTACAGCTTTTTTTTTATAATGACATTGATTTTGTGAGAAATTGTTCAATCCCATTTTCGATTTTTATTCCCTCCTCTTCTGTCCCTCCTCTCCCCTTTTTTGTGGCCTTTTAAGTGTGTGACACACTTAAAATTTCACAAATTCCCTGTTGATGAAAATACAAATACACAAAATATTTCCTGGTTGTTTAACATATAGTGTTCTCTTAGCTATATAAATTCACTTCACACCCACACCACACACATAATATGGAGTAGAGAGAGACCCTGATTGTGGTGGCTGTTTCTGTACTTTTAAAAATTTTTGGGTGGTGTCCTGTCTCTTGTGTTAACTTAAGACTTGTTTACTCTCCTAATTTTATTTTAAAAACGAAAAAAAACATAAATAAAAATTTACATAGTGGATAATGATGGTTGTTGGGGGATGACAAAAATTAAACTTAAATATCGGCAACCCTTATACACAATTTGGACTAATATTTACAGTCAAATAAATAAAAGAAAATAATTGATATTGATATGAAACTTGATATTGGGTAATCTCTTTCCCGTGAAGGAGCGTAAGCCGCCAATCTTTTCTTTTTTTCTTTGAACGTTCTTGTTGTTTTGACTATATCGGTGTATTAACCGATTCGTTTATGCACTAAAAGTTCTATTTTTTCCTAATACGCTCTCATAAATTTCTCCAAAATATGACACTGTGACAGAGTTTCTATTGAACTTGTCAGAGCAAATCCGAGAATAAGAGACTTTTTATCATTTTATTTTGATAAAAATGATCCAAAAGAAAGAAAGAAACTTAACATTTCCACTTAAGATTGTTAGCTTTCCCTACCAAATCGTGTTGATGACAATGACTTCATCATGTAACAGACTTTACAAATCTTTTGCATTTTCATGTAAAAATTCATTCCTTCACAGGTGTGTCAATTTATTTCAGGCTTTACTGTATATATACCAAATATATACTTCAAGGTGGAAAAAAATGGATTTCACGTATTCTTAAAATTAAATTCTTGTGAAAGGAAAGAATACTTTTTGCCTCAATGTCTGTCAACGTATGCATAGTAATATTTCATTTTTAAAAAATATGAAGACTAATTATTTGCGAAATTAACAAAATTACATTCCTGGGAAAAGTTTTTTTATCTCAATTCACGAAATTAAATTTGCACAAAAACTGCTACTATGGATCAGACTATCGACCTGTAATGGTTCCAAAGAATGATTCATTATGATTCATTTTTGCAGGGCAAGATAATTGTTCCAGGAGTGAACTGCAACTAAGCCAGATATTCCTACGACACTTCCTTTTGACCCCAAATTTGTGAATTTTTGCCCATTAACTTTTGGGAGATTATCAAAATAAGGGATATTGCAGAATTTCTTTTTAAATTAATCAATTTTCGTTGTATTTTCAGATTAAAATGAAAACAAAATCACATTCTTCCCACTAAAATTTCTAAAAATACTTGTGAAAAATAGTTAGAAATTCATCACTAGTGGATCTGAGATTGTATTACAGTTATATAATTTATTATTTAGGTCCTTTGTTGGTGGCATCATCTCTGGTATTATCTCGTATCTGCTGCCAGAACTCCTCCTCAAAACTTGACCTTGTCAGAATTACCTGGACTTGTCCGAAGTCTTTGAACTTGTCGGCCTTATCTGAACTTGACCAGATTTTTTACTTTCAGATATTTCCAAAAAATTATTTCCATTGCTTAATTTTGCATAGCTATCTTTGTCACGTGAGAAGTATATATTCTTCAGTTGTCCTCATATTTTCTTCAGTTTTTTACTTTGGCACATATTTTGTTACATTGTAATAAACATTTTTTTATAATAGATTGAATTCACAATAGATGAATAATTGTATTCAATACTCCAGTATAAGGACTTCAGGTTGAAAATCTACAGTTATAAAGAATATCAGATTCAGAATAGAATTCTTTGTTTGGCCCAAATTTTCTTTCTAAAATTTAGTTCTTGCCGCCGCAGGAAAAAGGCTGTGAAATTTAGTAAATACACGCGGAATGTTGTCTGAAGTGTTCTAGTTCGTAATGTGTACTACTTTTCTGGTATACCCAACGGCGCTGACCTTCAGGCCCCAGGGCCTCTTGTTTTATTCTCATTTTCGTGGCGTTGTATTTTATAAGCACGGGTTTTGTATATTTGGTTTGCCAACTACGCAATATAAAGTGATTCGTTTGAGTATTTTTGATTCGTTTTGATGTTATTGCATTTTATATAACCCATTAGTGATGTCTATATGGCAATACGGAAAATAACGTTTGTGCAGGAGTGTCGGCTCTCCTCCCCCAATTCTCTTCCATTGATTGTACACGTATATTTGACTGCGTATTTGTGAGTGTTTTTTCTGTGCTGTGAATGCAAGTACGTGCGAAGGACGAAACATGGATATTTTTCATTTTTTGTACGCTACTGGTGTTTTTGGTTTGTCGTTATTCGCTTCTTTTATGTTCTTCCTTCTGTCCCGTTCATTTGTTTTTGGGGGAATTCGGTTAATGCGTTAAAAAGTTATTTAGATTCAAAAATGCCGCGGGCCATATTGACCCCCTACCCCCCTCCATACAAAAGACAAAAAAGCTTGGTAGGAATAGGGTAAAGATTAACAATGAGCTTTTGAGAATGGAAATTTTGATGGAAGATAAGAAGTGTAAGGAAATGTTCAATGAAATCGGAATATTGGATGATCTAATCGCCGAGTATTTAGAATGTCATTAAAAATGTCAGAAGATGGTCCAGTTAGGTGTGAATGAGGTAGACAATTGCAGCATAGAATCAATCGACAATAGAGTATCTGTTATAAGAAGTTTTACATCAACCTCCAAAGTCAGTATCAAGAGAAATCATTGTTAATGTCGATACAAGATATGTGAAGCAAAGTCCATGTGAAAGATCAGTTAGATCGGCAAAGTCGTTTCGATCGTATTCTGCTAAATTCTCAAGGTCAGCAAGAAGTATTGCAAGTGAAATAGCTAAGGGGAGGATTACATTAGCAGAACTACAAGTCCAGGCCAATTTACGAAGAGACCGCAAAGGTTGGAACAGGAAAATATGTCATTCAATTTGGAGCTGAACATGGCAAAAACAAAGGCAAAAATTGAGCCTTATGAAAATGCAGAGCAGTCGCTTGTAGGCCAGTCAAGTCATTTAGGCTCAGAGTCAAAGAATGTCCCAGACTATGCCATGGCACATCAAGTAGAAAACGATGGTTCAGTTTTAAAAGGACCTAGTAAAGACAAAAATGTTAATCGATTCTTATCTGATGAATCAATTAAAGAAAGTACTTCATCAAACACCTTAGTTGATCTCATTAATCAATTACCAACACCATCGGTAGAGTTTGAAACATTCAGTGGAAACTGCATTGATTACCCTTTATTCATTGCAACTTTCATTGAGGTTGTGGAATCCAATGTTACAGACTGTAGAGGCAGGCTTACCAGAAGGATGAAGGATATCGCAAGGATGAAGCCAAAAGATCTGATCGAATCATGTGTTTATCTGCTGAAGATGGCAAAAAAACACATGATTCGATCAGATGTTTTGGTTACAAAATAGCAAAATATCTGCTTGATAAACAATATGGTAATCAATATAAGATTTTAAGCGAATTTAGAAAAGAGTTGAAGACTTGGCCGAAATTGAAGTTGCATGACGGGAAGAATGTTCGAAAATTCTACAGTTTTCTTCCGAAATATAAAGCAACAATGGTATCATTAAGAAACTCTAGTCATAACAGTCCCGAACTTCTACCGAAATTACCACCTCTTACCACCACCGCTTCAAGAAAGTTGGAGTAGATGACGCTTTAATATTAGAAAGAAAGAAGATATTGAGGCAGGTTAAGACCATTTCATAGAGTTCGTGGAAGAAGAAACCATGTTGATAAACGATCCAAGCTTTTCTAAAAGCACTTTGGCTAATGGTAAAACTGATTCACCGCCAACATTTCCCAAGAAAGTAGTGAACAGTATGCTTATGAGTTCCAGCTGTAGAAAGACCTGTCCTAAGTGCAGCGATTTTCACGACATAGAAGAGTGTGTAAGATATTTGCAGCTATCAGTTGATGAGAGAGAAAAGTTTCTTTTTAAAAATTGACTTTGTTTTTCTTGTTTCAACCAAGGAGCAGCATCCAACTGGACTTCATGGTTGTCGTCGACAAGATAAACCATCACATAATCTTCGAGCTACTGCATGTCCAGAAATCAAATCGTTGTTAACTGTTTTTCAAGATTAAGTTCAGAAGTTATCAGTTTGAATGTAGTTCCTGTAAAGATTATGCTTCCGTCCTCATCAGTTGAGGTGATTACGAAAGCACTTCTTGAAAACGGTAGTCAAGGGACCTTTGTTCACGAGACTGTTTTAAAGAAATTGAAAATCCAATCAGTATCGACTAAAGTATCGATTAAGACGATGAACAGTGTGAGCACGGAGCCATGTCAATCAGTTACCAACCTTCTGGTATCAGCTATTGATGATTTTTCGAACAATCTTAGCCGAAGGTTTCTAGCAGAACGTTTCTACCGGTGGACAAAGATGAGGTACCAACACCAATTAAAGTGAGCAAGTGGAACTATCTCAAAAAAAATCATCCGTATCTACAGCAAGACGATGATGATTCAGATATCGGTATTCTTATTGGTGGTAATTGCCCTAAAGCGCTTGAACCTCTTGAAACAATCCCAAGTCAAGGAAACGAGCCATATGCTTTTTGCTCGATCTTAGGCTGATGTGTAACTGGTCCAATATCTATCAAGTCGAGAACGACAAACAGCTCACGATGTAAGTGTATCGCAATTTCAGATAAGAATCCAGTTAGATTTATCGTACAAGATAAGTTTAAAGACGTTAGTTTGAAAGATATGATGCTTGCTATGTTTCAACAAGATTTTAGCAAACATGCTACTGTTGTTGATCCTAGAAAAATGTCCCAAAACGACAGGAAATTTTTACAGATAATGGATAAAGATATTAAATTAGTAGGTGGCCATTATCTATTACCATTGGCTTTAAAAGATCCAACTCGTCATATATCAAATAATAGACAGCAGGCTGTAAAACGAGCGCTCAATCTAAAGCGAAAACTTTTGAAGAATCAGAAAATGTGTGAAGATTATCGAACTTTCATGAAAGGAATTATATCAATAAAGGGTTACGCAAAGAAAGCTGTTTCCCATCCTCCGAAGGGGAGAACTTGGTACCTACCTTACCACGCTGTATATCATCCGAAGAAACCAGACAAAATCAGAGTATTTGATTGTAGTGCTATCTACGATGGTGTGTCTTTGAATTCATTGCTTCTTCAAGGCCCAGATTTTACAAATCGACTAGTTGGTGTTTTAACAAGATTTAGAGAGGATCAAATTTCAGTTGTAGCAGATATAGAGAGTATGTTCTACCAAGTTAAAGCTTTTCTCCCACAATGACATAAATTACTTTCAAAACGTTCTACATCAACTAATATCATATAATTCATTAATAAATACTCTATACCTAAAAGCCCAAACAAAACAGATAAATTTTCACTCACAGCAACAACATTGCAGGCACCGTTGCCATTTTGAGAACACTGTTCGAAGCTTGGCGGGAAATTTGCTGACTGAATGTCGAAAGTATAGGAAAAGATGCGAACCCCCTATCTACTTCAAAAATAAACTTCTACTCTTCTAAACAGAAAAAACTCACTATCTGTTGAAACTTCTCAACGCACTATCTGTTGAAACTTCTCAACGCATTATCTGTTGAAACTTCTTAAAACGAATTTGATTATTATCGAGTATACTCATTTTAATAAAGATGGATAGGATTGGCGCCATGAAATCGAAAGTTGGTGGATGTTGGCGGAAAAAGAAACACCAAATCTAGCAAAATATGTGGTGCCGTTTCTGATAATACCAACTAATAAATAACAAGATGGCCTCACAGGCGAAAGGATTTCTGCAAAACCGCTGAAAAGTTCTTTCTGATTAAATAATGAATTGGGAACACAGTCAACGATTAATGCTAACATAAGAAATAATACGGTTTGATGTCACTAGACCGACTACCGCTTAAAATTATAAATTCCGCTTAAAATTTTTTTTTTTTTTTTTTGTTATTTTTATTGTGTAAATGGATTTCAAGAAATATCAAAAATGTTAAAAAATAAAATTTGAATGGTTTTCGAAAAGCACATGAAGTATACATATACGTTCACCTTGAAAATATGTACACCTTGGAAACACATTAGAGTATTTTTAAGGTTTCACCGTTTTCTCAGTATATATAAATTAGAATAATGTCAGAAAAGAAACAGATTATACTCGCATTAAAAATTTGTTGAATGGGTTTCGTCAAATATAATCATTAAATCTAAAAATCCTGACAAAGTAGGGATCGAGCAACGACCGACTAAATATTCGAAGCTTAAAATGTTGTGAAACAGTAAAATTTTTTATGACGGTCTAATTATTAGATTTTCGCGCTAAACGAGACAAAACATTGCAACGCTACGCGTTCCTTTTCTCCAACGAACTTTACATGACAACAGTAAATAGCAACAAAATGGTGTACCAGCTGCGCTTAGTGGAGGTCAGCAGTCTGTCTAAGAGTATCGCAATTCATAGCGCCCGATGGAAACACCATTCAAAATATCGGTGTTCTTTCTTGCCCGTTTAATCAACGCTCACCTATCAATTCTCGATCTATAATTTGTTCACTTAAGAAATCGGGTTTTAAAAATGGCATGAAAGTACCGTTTCCTAGATAACATTTTAAAAACCTTTCTAAACAAACGTGGCCACGCGAATGGCGAAATGAAGAAGCAAAAAACTTGAAAAATGCTTTGATTATATTTGCAAGTTTTAATACAGTTTTAAACACATTATAAAAGTTTTTTGTGTATACTTTATAATGATGATTCTGATGATGATTATGATGGGAGAATCACATTATGTATCTATCTGTCCAAGACATGTATCAAAACTCTTATTTTTAGAATGTCATAATTGTTGTGGGTGGGTGAAATTGAATTTTTTTTACTCATATAAGGGAGTATGAAGAACAAATTCGAGTTTTCGATGAAAGTTAAGATATTACATATATATTTCAAAATATATGTTTTTCTCCTACTAAACTCCTTATATTTTTCACCTTCTTTGTTAAAAACAATGATGGAAAACAACAAAGCAAAGCTGTTAATACACATTGATTAATTTTTGGGTAGAATTATATTTACATTATCTGTATAAGACATTATAAAAATTAATGAACGTGTAAAGGGCTAAGTTTGTGTCAAGGGGGGTTTGTTTATCATTTTTGCATATATAATTAATTCCACTTATTTTCTAATTCGTCGCACTTAACCAAAAAAAACTTAGATAGAACAGATTGGTAAAGAATGAACAACAACTTTGATAGTAATGGAGTCATCTTAACTCAGATATCGTTACAACGCTATTAAAATTACAACATCAAGGAAGGCAATTATTAACTGCAACATCATCGACAAAGGTTATATATTTAGAGGGGGGGGGGGGGGGGGGGGGGGGGGGATTCTCGACGGTAACAGAGCTAATAGACGTGAATCATTTTTGGCTGAGAAAACCCTTTATATAAACTTGGTCACGCGTCAGACAAGACCTGGTTTTCACAATAAAAAATAAATTCTATATCATTTTAAGCAAAATGAATACAATCTGTATATATATGTTATTCTATTAAGCGCCGCATCTAAAAGGAGAATTTTCAAGAGTGCGGCGGTTATTCTATAGAAAATGCACACAAGCCTTACAGGCCGTTTGCATGAGACGTGAAGTTAACTCAAACCGGTTTGAAATGAAAAACTTCACTTCGATGCATAAACGGCCTCTAAATGTTAAAAAGAAGTGTTTTTTTATGAAGTTAAAATGACTTAACTTTGGCAAATATGATATGTTTTCATGCTGATGAGATTTTATGCTTTTATTTTTTTACTTTTACTGAGTTTTAATTTTTATCTAATAACAGTTTCAGGGAAAAAATGCTTTCTTTTTTATGAACTCATGAAATGTTAGTCAGGGAAAAGTGGCTAATATTTTTGTGGTGACCGAATTTCCCCCCAACTTTTTCATCTGATTTTTTCTCCGATAAAGTACTTTACTTAATTGCTTGAATTATAGTAAAGCTGTGTCAAAAGCCAGTTATCCAATTTTTGAAAATTGTCCATATTTAAGCCTATCAACATTTAACCCAACAGGGAGGTGCTTATTAAACATTCTTTATAAACTTATCATGTGCTGACAATATCCCCTAATTAAGTCAACTCTGTCTGTGTGTCCACTTCATGTTGTATTCGTATTTCACATATTCGACAACTGCGGAAATCCTTGTGCCCGCCCGGGCAAATTTTTATTATTATTATTAATGTTTACCCAGGATAGCCTAAAGATTGCTCAAAGCACGAAACTCTGGGTATTGAATAAACAAGGGTCTTTTCATTGAACCTAATATTCAAGTATATACGTATACGTTTACCTTGAAAACATGTAAGCATTGGAAACATATTAAAACATTTGGAAAGAGTCAGAAAAAGCGAACAAGACAATGTTGCATTGACCGACTAAAAGACTCTATATTCCAAGCTTCAAATCATGTTAAACTGCTATATATGAAATAAACTGAAATATTTTACCAAAAGCATAGAATAAAGAAAAAATTCAAACTATATGAAGTTCAAGTTGAAGACATAATGAACAACAAGCAATAACCAGCACAGGTTTAGAGTGGAAGCTGTGCTATGCATCTCCAGAAAGCTGTATATATATCATATACCGTATTTCCTCTAATAAACGCCGCCCTCTGATAAACGCCGCCCTCTAACAAACGCCGCACCTGTATTTCAACATTCGTAATAAACGCCGCCCTCTAAAGAACGCCGCCCTCTAATAAACGCCGCACCTTAGAAAGCGGCGTTTATTAGAAAACTGACTAAAAAAGCAATAACAAACAGTTTATATGAGTTTGACTTGTTTTCTATCGACAAATTCTTCCACAACTAAAGATAAAAACGAATATTGTTTTTTCCTCTTCAACAGTTCCTCATGGAGAATTTTTGCATGAACTTTACTTGATGTGTAACAGTTGAATTGTGCAGGAACACTCAAGCCAACTTCTCGTATCCTTTTACCATTTACGATTGCGCACACGTGATTATCATCAGCTTCAATAAAAAATGCTATTAGTTTGGACAGTTCTATTGGTACATGTCCGACTAAAATTTCCTCGTCTGATATCTTCTTGTACGTTCCAATCGCATACTCATCCAACTCTTTGGCCTCCAACCGCTCATCGCGTTTACAAACCAAAGACTCTCCAATTTCAGGTGTCCATACGTTTTTGTAAACATGATGGCCACGGATATTGGAAAAAAATCTTACATTGAAATACACTTCAAATTGTACTGGAATCGCTCGAGCCATTTTTACTGAAATCACTCTTCGTAATCTGCTAAAACACGTTTCTTATTTGAGTGAAAGTGCTTCGGAAAACGTGATTTAATTAAGAATGATGTGCATGAAATGAAAACCGAAAGGAAAACCGTTCTTTGAACTCTGAAACTTCTTTAATTGGTTATTCAATTTTAAAGGAATGAAGGTGTGATAAATTTTCATCATAAGGTGTGAACAAAGCCAGCTGCAGCTTGTCTCATACACGGACAGATTTTGTCTTCATAGTTTATTTCATCAGAGTTGTGTGGTGACGGAGCAGAAAAAATGCCAAACGAAGAAGTGCACAAACAATCTATATCCCATAAAGGGGAAAAAAGGCGAAGTTTTACTTTTGAGTTTAAGTCCACAGTTATTGATTACGCAGAGCGTTATAATAATCGTGAAGCAGCAAGAAAATACAGGGTTGATGAAAAGAGAGTGAGAGAATGGAAAGCTAATGCGGATAAGCTGAAACAAGGAGGAGCAAAAAGAATGAAACTGGAAGGAGGAGGATGTAAAATCAAAAATGTCGACTTAGAGGAAGACCTACTCGAATGGATACATGAACGAAGAGCAAATTCTTTACGTGTTTCTCGAAAACTAATTATGAGAAAAGCGAAGGCCATCCATGATGAAAGTGTTGGGGAGGATAATGTTGCAAAAGATAGTTTCCAGGCTAGCCGTGGCTTGTTAGAGAAGTTTATGAAACGAAATTGCCTTTCATTGCGGCGCAGAACAACAACAATCCAAAAAGATCCAGCATTCCTTGTTGATAGACTAGTACAATATGTGATCCATGTCCGGCGAATGTCAAGAAAGTACAAATTCAATGCAAGCTCTATAATTGCAATGGATGAAACAGCTGTATGGGCGGATATGGCTGCACCAACAACTGTAGAGCGACGTGGTGAACGGGAAGTAATGCTGAAGTCAACTGGCCATGAAAAAGTCAGAATTTCTGTTTGTTTGACAGCAAAAGCTGATGGGACTACATTGAAACCATTTATTGTCTTTGGTGGTGCAAAGCGAGAATGTAAAGAACTTAACACCAAGTATTGTCGAAAGGAAAAATTGAAAATGTCATAATTCCAGGGGGTTGCACAAAATACATACAGGCGCCAGATGTATCATGGAACAAGCCCTTCAAGAGTCGGATGATAGATCTTTATAATGAATGGATGGTGGAAGGCGTACAGCAGTTTACAAAAGGGGGAAATCAGAAACCCCCACCCCGACGAAAACTTGTACAATGGGTCTTAGAAGCGTGGAATAGATTGAGCAGTCAGATAATTATCAAGTCTTTCAAGTCATGTGCTTTAAACTTAGCTACGGATGGATCAGAAGATGAGCAAATCTATTGTTTCAAAAAAGATTCGTCTTGTTCAACTGGAGCTGATTTATTGAAGCAGGCAACGAAAGCATTGGATGAAGATCGATCTGCTGAAAATCCATTTCAAATTTTGGATTCTGACATTAGCGAAAGCTATGAAAGCTTTCATATCATAGAAGAGGATTCTGACGGCGACAGTGATGTTGATATTCTTTCTTAACATCTTTTGTATAAAACATTTTTATCTTTTGTTACGCTTTTTAGGAAAAGAAAACATTGTGGTTTAAAGTCTATTTTTATGTCATTTTTTCATTTTGAAATAAACGCCGCCCTCTAAAGAACGCCGCCCTCTATTAAACGCCGCATCTAAAATCTGCCATTTGTAATAAACGCCGCGGCGTTTATTAGAGGAAATACGGTATATCAAGTTTCCAAGGCATAGAATCTTCTATAATTAACGTTCTGTAAGATGTGAAAATAATTCGATATGAAAAGCCGTTTTCAAATCAAAGCTTCAAAAAGTTCGAGCGTAACTTGTGCGCCATTTTTAAAGACGCTTTAAGTATCAGCCAATCAGTGTTTGCAAAATGCGATACAGTTACGTAACTTTAAAGTTTCTTGTTCTTTGGGGTTTTTTTTGGGGTTTTTTTGTATTTTCACAAGTTATTTTCTAATCTGTGAACCGAAAATAACTTAGTTTATTTACTTTTTCTGACAGTTTGGAAAAGAACAAGAAAGAATACTTGTCAATTTGAGACAGGTTTTCGTAATATATTGCGATAGTATATGTCGTACCAGATCCTCAGATCGTGACCGGATCGTGTGCGTGACAATTACAAAAGTAAGTCCTACGAACTATAAATTAGTATGTAATTATATGGAACAATATAAACATGTACAAAGTCAACAGGCGACGAATAGCTATTCCCTCTCTTTCTTTCTTTGATGAAAGCTGCTGTTCAATTACCCCCGGATAAAACCTTTTAGAACCCCGATGCCAAAGTGGGTGCCCAGCCTGTCTTGTTAAAAAACTGAGCATGTTCCAAAAGAAACCGTGAGGAACTGAAAAGCACATTTACAAGACTTTGTACATGCGTCAAATCGAGTGTTAGATAATCTACAACAATATTTACAATGGTACAATATTTTGCTACGCTAGACATACCCAAATACATTATCCTGATGCACCCTCGCATCAATTGTTACATTATCCTGATGCACCCTCGCATCAAATGTTACATTATCCTGATGCACCCTCGCATCGATTGTTACATTATCCTGATTCACCCTCGCATCGATTGTTACATATCATTATCCTGATGCACCCTCACATCAAAAATTATATTATCCTAATGCACCCTCGCATCGAAATACATCATTCTGATGTGTATACAACAATATAGAATAATTTTGAATACATTCTAACAGAGTAGCAGTTAAACTCAAATTCGGATTGAAAAAACGCAAAACACAAAAGAAAACGACTTGTTCAAACTTCTAGTCACGAAAGTATCTGAACGACGTGTGATTTTTGACATCAGAGACCCGCCCTTTTATAAACTATGCCACGTCATGCTTAATTCACTTACAGCGGCACCGAAAAATATTCGAAATCGTAAATAAACCCATTTATTTCTTTCCATTCCATTAGATATATAAACAGCTTTTCTTTTCACAGTTCAGATAAACTCTTATTTAAACATTATCTTTAATCGGTGCTTCTAACCTTTGAAATCGCGTTGGCTTGGCGAATGTCATTTAGGTTGTGTTCGATTCTAAGCGAGCGTGAACCTCTAACACACAACAATGTTGATCTTAAAAGACTGTACGAGAGTTTTGTTCTTATAAAGTCCGTAACTCTCTTTTCTGATATAATTTCTGCAAGCCGTTTATAAAATGTTTTACACTCGCGTCCCATGCCGCAACTTGTTGAAAATACCAGGGGGTGTGAATGTGCCATTTTCTACATTTGTCACCTGTTCGTTGTAGTGCCTCTTCTTTTCGCACTCGTTTCTTTTGAGGCATTTTATAGGATCCAGACCCCTGTACCTCCGAGCGTTTATGTCAAAGACCCTTATATCAAAAATGCTCTTTGTCCAGGAGTCCAGAATCCCGTTGCGCTGATGTCAAGTCATGCTTCTTGGCTTCTGTTAGCGCTGCACTGTGAAAGATGTTCACCGTCCATTTTCAACATTCTTGGTTCTTTTCGAACATTCGGGCAGACTTCGTCTAGCATAACGGATGTCAGATCACGGATCTCATTATGCCTTAATGTAACGAAGCCTCCTTTCTTGCATGACAGCGCATGTGTGATGTCGAATCGGCTTCCGCATACGCATTCGCTAGGTAGTCGAGGTAGTGACCAGTTGTATCTGATGCGTATGGAGTCTTGAAATTGCTCTTTGTTGAGTTCGTAACCCAAATCTTTAATTGGAAAGTTTATTAGCCAATTTGACGCTCCGACCATTGAGTTGGATTCGCTCGTTCTCTTCTGATCGTCACTCATGTCCGTTCTAATTTCTTCCAACTTTTCTTTACTTTTTTGTCGTCTTTCGTTTTTGATAGTAGCTACACTTTTCCCAATTTCTTCATCATTCATTCCTAGTATCTTGTTTTGTAACTGCCGTGTCACAGCTTTAGAGTTGTCGGGCTCAATTGGGGCAATTTCGCATAGATTTTTGAGCCCAAGGCCTCCCAAACGTGGAGGCAATGCTAACAGATCACGCTCGTTGTTGTTGATGGTTTTACCTCCCGTGATTGCTGGTATGAACTGATGCCGAATGATTTCTTCAATCGGTTGGAGGTACCTCTCAAAACCCGGTATTGTCCTGATGAATTAGGAAAATTTATGTTAATAACCACTGACATAACACGAGTAAGCAGCTTGTGGTTGTGTCACTGCTATTCTAGAAAGAAGGGACAACCCTTCCGACCATTTTTCCACCAAGCTTTTGCAGTATTTTTCTTGGTATTCTTGACTTCCAATCACAGCACCAAGATGTCGTTCACCTTCAGTTGTTATTTTTATGTCTGTATCTTGAAAGACTTCTGTGGCTTTCGCTAAATGATGTTCTTTAACAATCAACCATGATTTTTTGGGTTGAGGATAGTATCCGAAATGGGGACCTACAGTTGAAATGCTATCCCACCATTCTCGGAGTGACTCACATTTCCCCGTAGCTGTTATGTCATCCGCAAATGAAGCCATCTCGTCATGATCTGCAATGGCTGATATCAATTCGTCTAAGAGAGGCGTTGCTCCTGTCGCATACACTGCCATGCCGATTGGATCACCTTGTGCAGTTCCTTCTTTTGAACTCAACTCGATTCCTCCGATGACAAACAGCCTAGCAGGTGTTCGGTAGCAATTGATGACATAATTTGCGAATATTGGGCATATCATTTTTACGTTGTGCAGAAAACCTTGACGATTTATGTTGTTGAACGCGTTTGCTGCATCTATCAAGAGTACTGCCTCTGCCTCTTCAGTTTCGAAAACCTTCCTCATTGCGTGGATTGCAGCTTTTCCGCCTGCTTTTTGCCCGGCACATATTTGAACCCTGCTACTTGATGTGAATATATCTTTCTTAATCACCGACATAACGGTTTTCCCACAGATTCTGCGTAAGACTTCACCAACGCCGATAGGTCGAACACCGGGTTGTTTGTCTAGTGGGACAAGTCTACACGCTAGAAAACCTTCGAGTGATTTGTCGTCTACACTCTCTGTGCATAAGCTTTTGGTTATGTTTGCTATTGCAAGCCTAAGATCTCTTCCACAGTCACCATATATTCTCGATGTTAAGATTTTTCTCTGCCCATCAGAGTCTTGACCAGACGGTCCAGAACCACCCTTAGTTTCAAGTGCTGCCTTCATAACCAGTGATTCGTCAATTGCTTCGTACACTACTGGATTTATTCTTTCACAAGGACCTTCAAGTTTGTTGTTTTCGTCGGCTTCTCTCGCATCAGGATGTTTTTCTCTTAACAATGCAATTGTTTCGTCATTTATAGGTAGTATTCCACCACGCATATTATTTGTTAGGATTTTGATGGCACCGTTAACATCGCCTTTCTGCATTTTATCTTTAAACATCTTTGAGATAGTTTCGATGTTTCTTCTCTCAGTTGGTTTCGATAACCTTGACTGTATGGTTTCTGCTTCATCAACCAGCTCGGCAATGTTACCTTGGTGCCACAGCTTCAATCTTCTTTCCAACGCTCTTGCATGGTCTTTCGCCTTTGAATTTTTGCTTGGTTTCTGGAGGAGCAGAGCAGGCATGATATGTACTGCCTTCATTGAATAGTTCGGAGAGGGCTCTTCTCCGTCCAAGCATTCAGTAATCTTGTCATTTCTCTGATAAAATCTTTACCGGCACCTCCACTTGGTAGGTTGAATAGGTTTCGTCGCCAATAAACGATTTTTTCATAACTTTCGTTTATCATTTCGATAAAGTAGCTACCTTTAACTTCGGCCCAGTAATAACGTTCTGGTTTGGATTATCTTCATTTCCAATCGCAATACTTGGATTAGTTGATGGCTGTGGAGGTGGTGGTTCACCTATTTCTACTCCGTTTCCAATTACTTTACATTGTCTCTGATGCTGGAGTGCACCCCGTGGAGTGCGGAATCTTTTACCACATTTTAAGCACGGAACTTCAGCAATTTCTACTCCATCATCTGTTCTTGTTGATGTGCTCATTTCTTCTTTTCTGTTGTTCAATCTGTCAATTCAGGTTTTGTTATCTTTTGGGTTTTTTCAGCAATTTGTTGCGTTGAAAATATACAATAAACCTTCATCTGCGGGGTTTTTTTAACGTCAAAGTTTACGGAGCGACGGTTTTACGTCCGCCAGGTTTGAAGCCATTCATTCAAGCCTTTAAAGTTACGCTATTTCCTAGCTACTAAAACTCGCGTAGGTTTGGACAGTAAGAAGATGAAAGAAAACGAAAATGAACACTAACGATCGTAAAGGATTCCTTGCTTACGCAGAAATCCAAAAAGAAAAAGGAAATGGAAGACCTTTTTATAAGTTACGCATCCTTTACAATACGCCTCCTTTTGAATAGTTTTTATAATTTTAATAACTTTCTTTGCAAAATGAGGCGACAGTTCAAAAGGTCTACGATTTAATAATATTCATAATTTTCGTAAACCCTGTCAGTTCCGCTTCATCAACTTCGCTACATGACTTAAACCCAGTATAATGGCCGCCATTATCCGGAAATTCAGATCGGATACGATTGACCACACAAGCTGGATATACTCTTTGCATGTCTCGTCCTAGATGATTGTGAGCCCACAAAGTAAGCTGCATATAGGTGGCATACGATACGTTCTAAGATTGAAATAACGGCATCAGTTAGACCAAATAACATTTTAATTTCCCTGCTTAGTATACTATTACATTTGGGCAAATAACAACTTTCGCGATCTCGAAGTCTAACAAGGGCTTTATAAAGATTTGGTTTCACAAGCACGATGCTATAAAAATGTTCATGTGCTACGACGCATTTCCTAAGTTTCTAAGATGAAAAGAAAGAATTAATTTAAGTAAGAGTAAGGAGTAAGAATTTATTATTTTGTTATTATTATAACGGTAGCAGCGAAAGCGAATACTGTAATAAAACACCCTCCTCCTCCTCCTCCTCCTCCTCCTCCTCCTCCTCCTTTCTTGTTATTATTTATGTTGCCATGGTCTTCTATGTTAATGGTTATTACTCATAAACGTACCATGTAAAGCAAAAACAGCTATAGATGAATCAAGTTCATGACAGCAAATGGATTCCTCCACAGTTTTCATTGTGATGCAGTTACCTTCCACACTTACCACGTATCTGCCAGTGGCGGATCTAGCAGAAATTTGACTGGGTGTAAGCAAAGTTGGAGAAAAACTTTCTAAAAATTGGCAATTAAATTGCAATTAAATTGCAATTATCCTTCTGAAAACACATTTCTCCATAATTTTTACACCAGTAAAATTTATCCTCGATCCGCCACTGTATGCAGCTGTAAAGCATCGCCCTCCTTCCTGTCCATCGTCTGAAGAGAGGTCTTCAATTGTTGGCCAATTTGAATCTGAATCCTCACCAGATGCAGAATTCTTTTTCTTAAGTGGTTCAAATTGAAACCAACTACAATATTTTCACTTATCTAAAAGCTTCTTTCGAGCTGTACAAAAACATGTTTGTGTTGTAAAAATATCTAGAAAACCGAAACGCCTTTAAAAACTCTCGCCCCTCTCTGTGTTGAAACACCTTTCAAAACTCTCGCCCCTCTCTGTGTTGAAACGCCTTTCAAAACTCTCGCCCCTCTCTGTGAAAAAAACCTTGTTTCTCTTACCAAAACTACTACAGTATAACATTTCCGGTTAAGATAATTATGTTTACAAGTAAACATTTTTTTATTTATCTAACGAGAGATTTGAACAAACTCACATTGAAGACATAGTGACTTCAAGTGACATTTAAATCTTTACACGAAAATCTTTTGTGTTTTCATGTACAAATTCATTCCTTCGCGGACGCGCAAAGTTTCTTTCGAGCTGTATTGTATGGGCCTGCTTAACTAACGTAAGTGCGCAATATAACTTTCACATTCCTCGAAAGATATAAAAGCCTTAATCAGAACAAAATTATATCATAATGCAAGAAAAAAGACAATCAATAAATAAATTTCTGTTCGCTGTGTTCCTGTGTTCCTTGTTACATTCCAATTTTTTCTTCACTTTGGGAAGAATTGAGTTTCCTCTTTTTCTTCTTCATCTTTTAGTTCAACTTCGCTAAAGTTGTTGTATTTACTTCCTAAAATCCAAAATGATGATTTTGCACTGTTCAATAATGTGATTTCTTTTGCTAAATGTACATAAGCGTTTGTTACTCTTCTCACAACAGAGGAGTGTGCTGAATAATAATTGGCATGGTCACTTCTTTCATGATGTTGATGTTTTAAAAAATATAACTTTTCTCTTGCTAAAATTTCGTTGCTCATTCCAAGAACTTTACAATGTCGCATTTATCCTTTTCCATATTTCTGTTAACTTGCAACCGAATAACATTCTGAATTCAACATCTTTTCTGATTTTATCTATCCATTCAATTAACTCGATACAATTACGTTATGGATTCCAATAACGTTCTTTTAAAAACTCTATTCAGTCAGCATTCGGCCCTTTTTTACGCCGGCCCCTTTTTTACGCCGGCCCCTTTTACGCCGGTCTTTATTGCCGTTATTTTTGAAAAGTCCACGGTCAAACTCTCACAGACAAACATCTATTGCCGGCCATGTTTACGCCAAGGGGTAGAAAATAACGCCATTAAGGGCCAGCGTAATAAGGGCCAACAAGGTAGTTAGGGTTAAAACTTCAATACTTTGCAGAGAATTTTCTCTTAAAACACTTTCCAAATATACAATACCTAAATTTTTCAACATCTCTTAAATTTTCTTTCCCATTTTAGCTGCTTAATGGTTTTCACGCTAATCGATTTTCATGAAAGTTTTGCAAACTAATGAGGAAGCTTTACCCCCGTCTATCTTTATGCTGCAAGTAGTGGTAGTTGAAAAAGTTTCTTCTGTGTTGTGTTCTCTTGGAAAATGTTTCAGAGTTTTTCTGAACGAACTTTTAATTTCTACCCGTACTGAGATATGAAACCGGTTTGAGTTCACTACAGCTCTCGTGTAAACACACTCTAAGTTATAAATTAAAATCCGAAACTTTGTTTATTTCATCTGGTAATCCTTTTTCCACAATGACAATGATTAAATCGTCGATCAGCAGGCTATCGGTTTTTTGTGCAGTTTATTCAAAGAATCATGTCGGAATGAATGTCTTCTATCTTTAATTGTTCAGTTAAGTCTTTGGTTAATATTATCACCTATATATCCTTTAGATATTTCGTTCCCCAGTAGCTATGTTCTGTTTGTATATTATATATATTTTCTATAAACCCTTCTTGCAGCAAATTTTCTATAAAATTTAAATGGCTACTGGCCGAAACAAATGCAGGATAAATGTTGCGGGATAAAGATTCCAGAATGATAAAAAGTGTCTGAAGAACGACCACGACAGTATTCCATTTTAAGAAATCACTTCCCTTGTGGGCGTGATTTAATTCTTTTCGATACATTGAGCATACGTTTTTATATATATATACAAAGGATTTTGAGTAAACATTCGGAGGTATTGATATAAACAAGTGATTTTACTGGTTTTGTCGCACAGGCTTGAAACATGCATGTCAAATGTTAGCTTTCGGTCAAATATGATTCCCAGTAATTTTCTGTGTTCACTGTTAGCTATACTAGCATTTCCTACTCTTAGTGATGGGAAAGAAGATGTGATTTTCCTCGTTTGCTTTCATTCCATTATCTATAAACCATGTGAGCAGTTTTTGGGAAGTTTCTTCAAGTTTCTTTATGACCTGGTTTTTATCTTTACCATATGTATTAGCGTAGTATCATCTGCATAGTTACTTCTATTAATATAATCCGTTGTCAAAAATAAATCAATTAGGAAAATATTGAAAATAAGTGGGCCTTAAATTGATCCTTGCGATACGCCAGGCAATACATCTTTCCATGTACTAAATGAGTTACTTATCTTTATTCTTTGTTTTCTGTCAGCCAAGTAGCTATGAATTAATTGAAGAGTGCTTTTTTCAAATCCGTAAGCGTGCAATTTAGCGATTATTAGGTAATGATTGATACAATCAAACGCTTTAAATGACCTATTTATAAAACTGCGAATGTTCCGCCTTTGTCTATACGCTCTTTACACTTTTCTTGTCATTGTTAAGAGACAGTGCTGTGTGTAAAATCCTTTTCTAAAACCACATTGTTGTTTATTAATCACGGTTGAAAGTAGGCATCGATTTGTTCATACAAACATTTTTTAACAATTTTAGATAGGTTGAGTAATATGCTTATAGGACGGTAGTTGGATTTTTTTGTACGGTCGCCCTTTTTAAATGCAGCTCGAAGACTATTTATTTGGAGGTACCCATTCACCCAACACTTGCTTCTCAGGGAAACTGCCACGGATGACGTCCACAGTTATGGACAGGAAGCTGCTTTAACACTCAAGCGTAATTTCTACGTCGACGACATGCACAATTGCGCAATGCAAGTCATAGGAAGATGTCCAAAGTACGTTTAATCTCATCGCAAATGTCAGAGGAATGTGTGCTTCAGGAGGATTTAACGATTTAACAAAGGTTATGAGCAGTCTGAGTGAGGTTTTGTAGAAAAGAAGTCCTTGATTTTGATTTCAAAACTTAGACACTTCCTGTTAAAAGAGCACTTAGCGTCAGTTGGTGCGTGGAATCGGACTGATTTTGTTTCAGAATTGTACTGAAAAAAAGGTATACTTTCATCAATAGCGTCAGTCTATGATCACTAGGCTTTGGAGCTCCATTTCTACCTCCAGGGAAGCAATTATTACAACAACTATGTAGTGAAAGCAAAGATTGGAAAGACAAACTCTCACAGCATCTAAGAAGCACGTGACAAAGGTGGAGGAATTCTTCGTTACATCATTTCGCGGATGCATCATCAAGTGGCTATGGTCAGGAATCCTACCTTAAAGTAGTTTTCTAATTGCGAAGGCGAGAGTGATACCTTTAAAGCCTATCACAATTCTCAGTCTTGAGTTGACAGCAGTAAGTAAGTAAGTAATCATTTATTTAGTTTCTAACTCTCATACTTACAATTACAATGAAAGAAAGAATAACTAGGAGACCACTCCATATAGAAAATTCTCGTCAAAGGGAGTGGCCACCTAAAAAAAACAAAAGTGATAAAAATGATAATAACATATGTAATAAGTTTTCGTCAATTAGTCAATATATTGAGAAATAAGATACGATTTAGTTAAGACTTTTAATTTTGGAAATGTAAGCACAGATAAGTCGTCAAGTGGAAGATGGTTTTGAATGAGATTCCATTGGCAGATCGACTGATATTGGATGGAGAATTTACCAAATTTTGTAGAACCACTTGTGGCTCAATTGAGGGGCGAGCTAAGCCTTCATCCGTCCTTTGAAGTTTTCTGGACAGAATAAAGTGGTACTGGGATAAATTACAAATCATAAAAAGAAATTTCATATGTTTGTCGCAAAGAGAGTTCAAGCTATTCACGAAGCATCGAAAGTTGATCAAATATTCCTATTTCCGACAATCCTGCTGATGATGCTTCTCGTGGTCAAACAGTTGATCAGTTCATAAAAAATGTACGTTGGTTTAAAGGACTAAAGTTTCTATACGAACCATCCGATAAATGGAATGCATCCCAGTCTTTTCCTGTCGACAACGAGGATTCTTAGATCAAGAACATTAAAATTAACTCAGTTAGTTTCAACAAAAAGGATTCACTTCTACAATTGACCGAAAGGATTTCTAGCTGGTATTGCCTTAAACGTATTTTTGCAACCATGCTGTCACGAAGTTAGCGATATTAGAATAGCCCAACAAAGTTCATTTTCAAACTGGAAACTACAAGGCTCTCTTTTTCGATTAAAGACAAGTTTGGTTCTTTCTTAATTAAAGAAGGAAGCAAAGAGTTGAAACGATATGGCGCCTTATTTTCAAGTCGAGCTATACATTTAAGCACAAACGCTCTAGACACCGACTAATTTATTATGGCGCTCCGACGATTCATCAGCAGAAGAGGTCACGCACGTCAACTGTGACATTGGTTCGAAATTTGTCGGAGTTTCAGCAGAAGTGAAGAAAGCGATTAAAGAAATTAATCAAGAAAAGATTAAAAACTATCTTCTCGAGAATAATACGGATTGGATGAAATGAAATTTCAACACGCCTACAGCAAGCCACATGGGTGGTGTGTGGGAACGCCCAAATTTGATCATGTCGTTCCATATTGTCGTCGATATTGAGAAATCACAGTTTAAGTTTAAATGACGAATGTTTAGTACTATACCTATACTTAAGTTGTATCGATCGTTAATAGCAGACCTTTGTCTGTACAGACAATTAATGACAGTAGTAGTTCAATGCTCATATCTCCCAATCTTTTACTGACGATGAAATCTGAAGTTTATCTGGTTCTACCTGGCGAATTCGTTGGAGAAGAGTACAACATCTTTGTTAACGAATTTCGGATAGATGGCGCACGCAATATTTACAAAGTTTGCAGGAACGAAAAAAGTGGCACTCGTTTCGACGTAATTTTGCTGTTGGAGATATAGTTATACTGAAATATGACGCAGCTCAACGTAATGATTGGGAAGTGGCTCGAGTTATTAAAGTACGCAAAAAACGAAAATGATGTACATACGAACGTCCAATTACGGAATTAGTACTGCTGGTCGAATCTTAAAAAACGAATCCCCAACGAGGAGCCACGTAATTGGCGAATTTGCAAATTTGATGTTAAAGACGAACAAATATATTTTTTGAAAAGTAAACAATTATATTTTAGTTCAAGATATGCTGCATATCCTTGAGAGGAGCCAATGTTTCTGCGTAGAGTCAGAAGCGGCCTCTTTTTTATTTTATTTTTATTGTGCGTCACGTCATTCGTTTCTCGTGTGTTATCGCTTTGTTTGGTGTCCATCGTTTGTACACGTATGTTTAACTGCGTATTCGTGAAGGTTTTTCTGTGTTGTGAATGTACGTACGTGCGAAGGACGAAACATGGATTATGTGTGTTTTACTAAGTGTCATTCATTGTAAGCTACTGGTGTTTTTTGGTTTGTCGTCATTCGCTTCTATTGTGTTCTGACTTCTGTTTCTTTCATTTGTTTTGAGGTTTGTTTTTATTTAAAATTCAATTTCATATTAGTTTTTCTCTATTGGTTTTAGCATCTTCAATAATATGAAGTCAGTAAGCTTGTTCCTGCTTCTTCGCCGCTATCGCTAATTTGCGCTAACACCCCTGCTATCGCTAATTTGCGCTTACATCCCCGCTATCGCTAAGTTGCGCTAACATCCCCGCTAAACAGTAAATTTCATAAACTTTCCTTTCGTCGAACCATCAACTGTCTTATTTATAACAAGTGATGTGTCTCTTAAATAATTCTTTCGAATAGGGATAAGAATCAAAAGAAATGTGAGTAGGAAATAGCTTTTTAAACAACGTTCGTATTATAAGACTCTTCATAACAACACAAGTTTCATAAGTTTCACATGCAAGAAATGTTTGTTTATTTGTAGCAAAATTACAAATTTCAGTATTCAACCAACATTGTTACGGTAGCAGCAAAAGCGAATACCGTATTAAAACACCCCTGGACTACTACTACTCCGGCCGAAATGGCGGTTTAGTCTACGCTTTAGACTCTTCGAAATCTCCTTTACGAAGCTATATAAATTGTAATGAACGAACGCAGGCTAGGAATTTTTAAAAGCTTATCATAACATTCAATAAGTATTTTTTTTCGTATTTTGCCAATTATTCAAGAAAACGTAGATGAAATACAATGAAATACAAAATAGAGGATTTCAGTTACTTCCAATTCGAAGTATCACTTGAAATTAAGTATTATTTTGTTGTTAGTAATACCTCGTTCTTCGAAGAAGAGGTTCTTACTTTAACTCTATTAAACCTTCTTATAACTATTCTTGTTTGTTATTTGAACGATTTTGGTTTACATTGTTTGTCAGAGTTTAAAACCCAGTATTTCGGATGGATTTTTCGTTTTTATATTAATAATATTTTTTTCGAAGAAGACGTTTTTGTTGTTTTTGTTTGTTTCGTTTTTTTTGCTCTTATACAATTATTTTTTTAAATATTTTAAAAAAAGATATGTATCCATATGCTGCAACTCGCGTATGCGTATTTCTTATGGATTAGCGACAACCGCGTGACAAAAAATTGGAATGTGTCACCTCCAAAGATATGCATGTTGGGTAAGTAATTTTTTATCCCAGTTTGATCATCAGATGAAAAAAAACATAAAGATAACATATTCATGTCATATTTTGTTCAGATTTGTAACTTAATGCTGATGTTATTTCAATATGCAGCTGCAAAACAAAAGAAACTCAAGAGCAGGAGTGGTGGTGGTGGTGGTGGGAGGTTGCATGTAAATTAAATAAAATCTTTTGGGAGCAGAGACACAACGAAATTGCCAGTAGAAACTTGCAACATTAAGTGTTAAATGAACTTTTTCGATCATGTTATAACAGATTTGGGAATTGGCCATTCATTATTCTGGAAGAATATAAAAATGGGAGAGTGTCAAACTACCTGCTGCCTCAGTGAAATTTTGCCTGTGTCGAGAAATAACACATCCCTAACTTTACGACACCATCCACACGAATTACACCATCTATTCAACTATCATAAAAATGATCTTTTTGCCACCCTCTGTGTCCATCGAGAAAACTTGTCACTTGGTATATCGTACAAATGTTTTTTTGGCCCATACAACAACTGCCTGCTGGTTTAAATGATTGATTGAAAACCTACTCAAGTTTCTGGTGGAACATGGCTATGCAAATAGCTACAAAGAGAATCTTACAACAACGTTTCGGTTTCCGAAACATTAAAAACAACGGGTTTTTGAGGTTTCGGACTTTTGAAACGAAAAAAAACGATTTGGTGCAACGTATTGCACTCAAAGACGCCCCCTCATAAGGATCTATGATAAATCAAAAGTATTGACGTCAATTTTGCTTGCGGCAAGTTTTATCAATAGCTACACCTTCGATTCCATAGAACCAACCACACTCATGGCTGATATTGCTCGAAGATTTGCTGATGAGGAGAAAATGGAAATGTCTTCATTAAGAATATATATCTATATCATATCATATCATCATATCATATCATCATCATATCTATATCATATCAAGACTTTTCACAGAGGGGGAGGGGATTTTGTATATATATATATTTGTAAATATTATACATATTTTTGAATTATTATCCTGTATAAATATTCGTCTTAAATAAGAAGGTATTCTGAATAGTTTTTTCGTTTAAGATGAGTGTAAGATGAGTTTTTTCATTTTTTGAACAGCATTTTGAACTCGTAATTCTTTTATTCTCATTTTCGTGGCATTGTATTTCATAAGCAGGGGTTTTGTATTTGGTTTTATTACCCGCGTAGCAGGGCTGTATTCGATACAAAAAATTCGCGCGATCTTATTGGTCAATTACGCTAAAATATGGCGTCACTCTGGTGACTGGTACAGCCCGCTAAGTGTTATGGCAACAATATTTTTTATAAAATAAGAGGCATGAATGTAAACAAACACAGAAAAAACATAGATAGATAGATAGAAAAGACATTGTAGGGACTAATAATAACAGGAAGGAACTTCCATTGCTTTGCTGTATTTTTAATAACACATCGATTAATAACAATTTGTTTTGTGTACAAAGCGAAGTATAATTTTGAAGAAACACAAACGCGGGGAATAACCGATATACTAACTGTTTATTTCGGGCAAGCGCGGGCTTTACTTTGACGTCAGTCAATATTCTCCGGTAATGCCCTCATAACCAGTTAGTATGGGTTATGCCAACTAGCAATTTTCTCTTGCTTACGAAAAATAAAGTGTTGTGTTTGAGCATTGTTGATTTGTTTTGATGTTATTTCATTTTGTTAACTCATTAGTAATACCTTTAGGAATAACGTTTTTTGATTGGCTAAAACGAACTAAACGACGGCATTATTCGCCAGTGTAGTTTTGTTTTTCCTGAAAACGCAATATGGTAGCTTCAATGTAAACGAAAAACTTATAATTTCCGCTGATGCTATTTCATTGCAGAAAATTTGATGTAGCGAACTTGGACATTGTTTATGTTAAGCAGGAGAACGGTAAAATCGAAAAGATTGTTCAATTTCCGCGCGTGTTAGCACATTCTATCTGCCCTGTAACAATTTTTTGCGGTTTCGCATTTCGGGACGTTTGTTTTTAATGTAATTATAAACAGCGGACTCAAAAATCTGTATATAGTTGGATAATACTTACTTAAACTGGTTTTTAAAGTAGCTTTCTTTAAAAAGGAAATACATTTTTTTATTAAACTAAAGTTGTTACATGTTTCAAAAACAAACTTTTGTGATTTTATTCTTTCAAAGAGGCTACTACGACATGAATCGCGTGATTTCTGTGTTTTTGTTTACTTTTTCCCTGTTGTCGCATTTCAAAATACTTATCAAATCTGCAGACCAGCTGGAGTAACCACATTGAACGTGCTTGCGAGCTAGCGAAAAGTACAAGTAAGTTGGTAAAGATTATTTTACCAAAGAAATCAATATAAAGCCAAAAAATAATATTATAGCTGGCCAAATGTTGAGTTTGCTAATTCTTGATTTGGTTCGCAAAGTTGCTCAATGATCGAGTTGAAGTAGAAGTGGCGTTGTTTTGATGCTCGTGCTGTAGATAAATTTCGAAGTTTTCGTAACTCCAAAGGCTCATTTAATCTTCAAGCAAATTTCAAGCAAGACGAAATAAAGTGCAGAAGTTTTACAAAAATGGAAGATTACGTTTTAGAGCACAAGAAAACGAAAGATCAAGATTTTTCGAAACATTAGGGAAATATTTCTATAACATGGCATGTTGATTGATGATTTCTATGTTAAGGGGGAACTACCCTCAAGTATCAAAAATTACGAATATTGCATTTTTTTTTTTTAACAGGTTCTGTCAAAATATGATAAGAAAGCATGTATTAGGTGTCTCACGAATAATTAATAATTAACTGGGGAAGGAAAGTACACAACCCAGTGGCCAAAATCTTCAAAAAGTCTCTGTGGAGGAGTGTTTTTTTATTGAAACAGTAGGCGATATTGCATGCCATTCTTATAGAAAACACTCCTCCTCATAGACTTTTTGAAGATTTTGCCCACTGGGATGTTGAATACATTTTTTTCTGAACTTTATTTATATTTTCCTGTGATAAATAATTAATAACATTAATAGTACTTATGTATTTTTAATTATCTTCAATAATGTTTCCTATCTATTCTTGTTTTATTGAAGAACATGAAGATGAAGTTATTTGTGAGAGTCATTTATTATTTACGTTATTTATGAGTGAGTTATTTATAATGATTCTTGGAAACGTTTTTACTGCAAATTTTGATAGTACGAATTTTCATAGTGTTAACGTTTGATTGATTACCTTATAAAATATGAAACAGCTTATACAAGGAAAACATCATTGAGTCTCTTTAAAGCCATACCCTGGATACTTTGGACCCGTTTTTCAATCCCCTTTTTCCTAGCTTAACTATTATACCTCGTAACTCTGATATTTCGTTAAGACTTTCTCATCCCATTTGATGATCAGACTTATCGAAATTCAACTGTATGCAGCTTTAAAAGATAATATTCTGAACATTTTACTTTTCCTATGGTTATGAAATAAACTCATTTCCTTCTCCATATGGAGTACAAAAACTTTGTTCAATAATATTGCCATATAATTTGCTGTATAGGTTCCATAGTCTGCAAATCAAAGTTATGAAATCTGATCTTCTGGATTCCATGACAGTTTCTTGAATATCTTATTTCTTCATTGTTTCCAAAATTGCCCATAACGTCAACAGTTTCAGAATTATTCCGAAAACCACACTTACTCACATCAAAGTGTCAGAAACTATAAACGTACGCTAAATCCGCCAAAGGATTCCTTTTATATTGAATTAGGATGTTGCCTTCGCAATAGAAATAATACGCCACTTCATCAGAGGCGGGTCCAGAACCTAAAAGAAATTTATGGAGTAGAGTAAGGCCATTAAAAGTATAAACGAGAAACGTGCTAATAACCTAATCAACACTTGATTATTGAAAATAACATAAAAGATAATGAGCGGTGGGTGTAGCGTTGAAATAAAAAAGTGACGGAACTCAACATCACGAAATATCTTTTCATTGCTTTGTGTTGATTAGATTACTTGCACGTTTTCACGTTTTTCTACTCTCCTCCACAAATTTATCCAAAGCTCTAGATCCACCTATAGATGTCATGCACTCTTATCAGTTTAAGACTTACTTCGAAAGAAATAAAACTACTGCTTTCTTATGAAGAAGTCTACATTTTCAAAACCACCATTATCTGTAAATATGTATAAGCCAGTTAAAACTTAGTTACTGAGCAAACATTTGGTCACTTTTGACCGACTTTATTTTCTCAGATTATAAGCAATGTTCATGTATTTTCCCAATAAAGATTCTCATCTAGTTTACGGTATTTTCCAAACGATTCTTTCGCCTCAGATTGTTCTGCTAACAGTTGGGCAAATTGAGACTTGATCAAAATAACCTGAGATATCTTTTCCATATCGGTGATTTGAAATGTCAAATTAATGTTTATTAAATATAGGTACTTATGTATTTTTAATTATCTTCAATAATATTTCCTATCTATTCTTGTTTTATTGAAGAATATGAAGATGAAGTTATTTGTGAGAGTCATTTATTATTTACGTTATTTATGAGTGAGTTATTTATAATGATTCTTGGAAACGTTTTTACTGCAAATTTTGATAGTACGAATTTTCATAGTGTTAACGTTATAATTCAATGTTGTTGTTTTTACTGGCTGAAATGCAGCTATTTGTTGGCTATTTTTCCCAACTGATGACATCCATCAATTCCAACAAACATTGTGTAATAGATGTTTATTCCTGTTTGCTGGTTTCTATATGCCTCTCTGTAAAGAATAATGTGCACAGAAGTAATCTGAGAATTCTTGCGAAAAAATTTCTAACAGCGATGAAATCTCTCAATAAACAGCAGTGTATAAAACCAAAAATCAAATACAACACAAATAAACCAGTCTCCAGTAAATAACAAGTCTCCATTAACACGCCAAAACGAGAAGAAAAACGAGAAATATATCAACTTATCTGAACAGTGAACGTCTGAACACTTAGCAGCATGGGAATTTCTTAAGCGGAAAAACGTACTTTCACGTCCGAATTTCATACTTATTAAAAACGTGTGAAAATTTGCATTTCGATCCGATTAAATCGTATATAAGGGACATCTTCTCATTTGTAGCCCGGTGATTAGAAAAGTTCTCTAAAAATGTAGCCCAACGTAAATCATCAGGTCCATGACATGATAAATCACTTCACTTATTATAAATTTATTATTGTAGGGTATTGTGTCGTATATGTTACAGACCTAAGTCATTCGCAAAGCGAGGTTTATATCAAAGAAATAGGGACATACAAGATTTTAACAATAGATTTGCAAAGATTTACAAGTTAATGGTACGTTCTTTCTCTTTTGAAACGACCATGATCTTATTCAATCATGTAAAAGACCTTTTTAATAGGAGATCATATTCACAAGAAAGTAGTTTGTTTTCTCTTTCTTGTGACTATGTAGTGGTGGCCTTGTGGTAGAGAGCTTGCCTCCAGAGCGGGAGGTCGGCAGGTCAGGGTTCAAATCCTGCCCGAGTCAAGCCAGTAACTATAACAATGTGAACCGGTCCTCTCATCTTAGCACTTAGCTTGAGAGTGGGATTGATATCTTAAGGGTTGTCTGGTTGTGCGGTTGAAGAATACTTCCGGCTTCCATAGCCCAAATGGGGGCTATAAATCCCTAGGACCTTTTACGCAGGATCCTCATTGATAACAGTTCTATCAGAAGGGAAGAGACTATCCCGGGTAAACATTAATGTGAAAATAAACAAAACAAATTTGGAGACGTCTTACCACTGTTAATACCTCCCCCTAAATAAATTTCAATATGAATCAAAATCCTTGCTGTGTCTATCTATATAAATCATTCATTCTCAGCAGTTACTTTATTGTTGCTAAACAACCGGTTACTGAACATCGGATTCATAATATTTATTTTTAACATATTACATTTCGTTTTTATTATAAACTATTATATTCAACTTTTAAAAAGATAAGAAATAGGTTCTCATAAAAATCATTTGAAATCTTTTATTCTTGAAACGAAATGGCAATATAAAGATTGCAAAAAGGTGTACTGCGGTGCCTATTTATACAAGTTCACAGGAATTGCAAGAGAAAAATTTGTTTTTTTTATGGACAGAAATATATAAATCAAACATGTTTTTTTCGTGAGCTCCTTGCAGTTATTGGTTTGTTCAAATTATGTCGTTGTTAGTTTTTGTTTTGCTACTCGTCACCAAAGGTATGTCACATTTGAAATTACTCCCAGTGGGCAAAATCTTCAAAAAGTGTCTGTGTAGGGTTTTTTTCAATAAAAAACACTCCTCCGCAGACACTTTTTGAAGATTTTGCCAACTGGGCTTGATATCTACCATAACCAATCCAATGTAAAACTGTAAAAATTTAGTCACATTTAGTTTAAAGGAATTAATGAGACTTTTGTATCAGACGTTTGATGTTATTGGATGTTTTCATTGCCCTTAAAGATGACGTAATTATTTGTTATAATTTTCGGTCATGCGAATGTAACGCGATTTGTACAAATTTGGATCCGAATAAAAAAAAAAACACGGTTTTATTGTTTCTGAATTTGAAAAAAAACTATAATAAAATCAAACTATAACTATAAAGACAAAATCATTCGCGGAGTGTATGGAGTTAGATGACGGACAAAATCAATTCGTCAAACTAAAAGGGAGTAAGAACATTAACCTTCAATTGGAAAGACGCGAAGTCGTCAATGTACTGTTAAATTAAGTGTTTCACTTGTCATCTTGTGAAATGACTTACCATTGTGAGATGATACTCATGGAATTGTTAGATTGTCACTTTTAAAGAGAAATTAAAAGTCGTGAGCAGAAAATATAAAAGTTAAATAGTCAAAGACAAAAAAATATACTGTGTATTGGTTTTAATAACGAAAATCATACTTTTAATAACATGATCAAGTTAAAATACCTTTTGCCAAGGTTTGCTTGAATTCTGTCCGTAAATTCTTTTAACATTTTTTTCGGAAAAACTGGTCAATAAAATTATTCTGTTCTGAAACGAGTTAAACATTGGGAAAAACATGGCTGCAGCAGATCCACGTGTAACACCAGAATCAGCTGAATCTTTTCAGCGTTATGTTTTAAGTAACTTAGACATATTTATACGCAACTTGTTGGAAGTAGGAAGCACGAGTGAAGATTTAGTGGACTATACTGAATTTCGCATGGAACAGTTCGTTTCAATTGCTCTTCAAGGTAGTTTTTTGAGAAATTATTTCTATTAAAAATTATTAAAATTATTAATTATTAAAAAATTATTATTATTAAAAATTATTTCTAAAAGAATTCAGGAATTTAATTTACGGTTGGGATCACCACGCTTTACGGACATTACAGATGAAGAGCTGCACTCTGTCGTCTCTGACATATTGCAGCAATTTCCAAACGCAGTCATAAGAACAATGAAAGGCCACTTACTATCTCGCAATATTAGAGTTACGTGGGTCCGTGTTCAAAATGCATTGTGGCATGTCCATCCTGAAGGTATCCTCAGTCGCCCACTGCACAATCCAATAATACAGTGCCGTGTTTACAGTGTACTTGGTTCATTAGCACTGTGGCACCTGGACCGCAACCATAAATTGATTCGCTGGGGATTTGTAGTGCACGGGTGCGTAGATGGTTATTCCAGAAAAATCATGTACTTACGATGCCATTCCAACAATAAGGCTGATACCGTTCTGAATGTATTTCGAAACGCTGTCGAATCTTTTGGGTTACTTTCGAGGGTAAGAGGTGACCATGGAGTAGAAAACTACGATGTTGCAAGATTTATGTTTTGGCATCCTGCCCGAGGTCCAGGACGTAGCAGCTTTATTGCGGGGAAATCTTGTCATAACCAACGAATTGAAAGATTATGGCGAGACGTACTTTCATCTTCGCTATCAAAATTCTATTGCGTGTTTTGGTATTTGGAAGACAGTGGACTCCTCGACATTTCAAATCAACTTCATTTTTACATCTTAAAGACGGTATTTGAACACTTCATAAATAATGATTTACGTAGTTTTCAAAACGGCTGGGACAATCATCCCATAAGAACTGCTAATAATAATAATTTCATTTACAGTTTTGAATTATAGAGAAGACCTTGCTGTTTCTGGGTTTACATCATTTCTCATACATTCCACATCATTCAAAGCTTCATGGAGAATAGCATCTAGAGCTTCTTCTAAAGTCTTGTTTTTGGATAATTCTTGTAGGATAGAAATATTCTTGTCAGGGAAAATACTCCTCAGTTTCATAACTAATGCTGAGTTGGAACTGTCACATTTTTCCTCAACCTGATTATCATCCACTGATTCATCACCTTGATAATACAGTAGCAACAATCAAAAGTAAAATAAAAGCTAGCTTCAATGGCCATAAATAGTGAATAATTCAACAATTGTTCACAAACTTGAAGTGTCAAGATCTTTACACTCCTGCACATTGCCATCCAAAGTTTTACAACAACAGTAGTCCTTGTGGCTTTGAAATTCAGATAATGCATTCGATTCATCACAATTTGAACATTTACATTCAGCTACACTGGATGATTCTTTAGACAGATCACAGGGGTAATATCAATGTCTGTGTTTAAGGTACTATGTAAACACATGATGACCGTGCTTCCCCTTTTAAATACTCAACAAAATAACCACATGGTGGGCAAGGAATGTTGGATAAGCTTCGAACTCCACAGCCTCCAGTTTCTGCTTTTGCAAAAACAAATGCACCATTCTGGGACTTTAACCTAAAAGACAGTTATACATCTTTCACTTTCAACATATGCATTTCATAACACAAGCTACTATAGATGACTTTCAAATGTTTTATCAGTAATTACAAGCTGTGTAAGCTTAAAAATCAACAAAAATCGCATGTACAAAAATACTGATAAAGTGCTTATGTCTATAATGAGAGATAAATAAACAGAAAATTTTGGCATAAAAACTTGATCATATATTCCATATTGAAACATTCATCAATTATCAAACAAATATTATAAACAATATGTCACTTGAAAAGTCATTCATAGTGAAACAAAAATGTGTGGTGTGGGTGTGAGAAATATTATTAATAAAATCTGGCTACAAGAAATTCACAACCTGGGAAAATATCCTTCCAATGTATCTTGTACATGCTTGTGGTCACCATACTTGCTTTTAAAAACAATTTTCTTTTTACCAAGGCCTGCCATGCGCAAGTTAGTCATTGCAAATTGTGTTTGGGTGTTTTCATCATTCATCTTACTTAAACATACAAAATCATGAGTCCATGTCTGCTGTGCGAATCTAGCCACTTTACAATCACCACTAGCATTGATGCACACCAATCCAACACTTATACTTTTAAAAGTTACCAAATCCCAAACAGGGCACAACCATGTTTGAACGTTACATCCCAGTGGGCAAAATGGGCAAAATGAGGAAAATGAACTAAGAACACTATTTGAGCTGCCTAAATTTGATGAAGATATAAGTTGGACTCAAAAATATCAGAGATCGTAGCCTGATGCAATGAACTTATTATATAATTGGTCCTAATGGTTGGTTTCTTAAGGAAATGTATTCTATGGAGCGGAAACTGCTGAACCAACAAGGCACTTGCTCTGAGTTGAAAGAGTTTTGTGGATTTTATGAATAGGGAATTTGTGTTCACTGCATGCAATGTTCCCTATTAAAAGATTTACTTTGGATTTAATCGAAGTAACTCTTGTCTGTCTTTTAGGCGTTTCAACTGAAAATGTAGTGCAGTCCGAATCACAGCGCTTCGTCACTCTGTTGTTAGAAAAAGGCATCGACTTTATAGAGGTGCATTTACAACCATTTCAAAACAACTCCAAAAAGATTGTTTATTGTGACGAAGTACTGGATACATCTACTCCAATAAAGTTTGCATTATGTACGCGGACCAATGGAGCACGAGTACGTTGTTGTCCAACAAACGAGACTAATATAAATTACATACTGGGAATTGAGCAAGAATATCAATTATTAGAATCAAGAATCGATCGTTTAATTAAAACGGAAGGGAGAAGAACGATAAAGAGCGTCACTTTTGTTCTCAAACCAAGAAATTCTACCACATTTGTGAAACCAAGAAATTGTACACACTCCGGTCAGTAAATTAACACAAACATTTAGGGCTGATTTATATTGTATTGATCTTTTTGCACAAAAACAGCGTATTTAGACTGTTCATAACTTAAATAAGCCTTACTCTCTGTCTTGCAAACATTTCTCATCTGGGTAGGGTCTTTGTGAAAAATCCTTAGAACGCTCATTTTCTAATCCGTTTTCAACCTGAATCTAAACCACACAAGGACTTTTTACAGATTCACGTGGCATTACTTTTTAATATCTTTTAGGATATCCTAACAATTCGAAACATTCAAATTGTGATGGTTATATCATCGGGATCTGCATTGTATCTGTACTATTATTTGTTGCTGTAATTTTTTTGCTGTTATATTTTTGCTGCGAAAGTGTAAGGAATTTTGTGGACGAGCGTTGTGGCATTAACAGACAGCAACCAAGGTAAATGTGGAAGTTTTGTTAATTGTATTTTGTTAAGAATTTTCTTACTAGAGTTTGGAGATTTTCGCGTTTAAGTTTTAATCTACCTAACAAAAAACTGTTTCGTGGTCCATTTTTAATCCTTGTTAATGTGTTTCAATATTTAGAATACCAGGAGGACAACTACTCCTTGAGAACCGTTGACACAGACTCGTAGACACAGACAGCTACTATTTCTCCGAGCAGAAAATAAAGAAGAAAATATTATCATGGAGAAAAGACTGCGTGGTAAATGGTCTGGTTAATCTCCTTTCGGTTTAATACTGATTTCTGTTAACTCTATTACGCACCTGTTCCTACCAGGCCTACATTTACCTCTTCTAACTTTTTGAAGTAGCTATCCTCAGCGGCTGATCTAGAAGCAATTTTACTGGTGTAAAAATTATGGAAAAGAGTGTTTTCAAAAGGATAATTGCAATGTAATTGTCAATTCTTTTTACGAAAATTCTCCCCCAATTTGACCACCAAAGGATTCCTTTTATATTGAATTAGGATGTTGCCTTCGCAAAGGAAATAATACGCCACTTCATCAGAGGCGGATCTAGAAACTAAAAGAAATTTATGGAGTAGAGTAAGGCCATTAAAAGTATAAACGAGAAACGTGCTAATAACCTAATCAACACTTGATTATTGAAAATACCATAAATGATGATGAGCGGTGGGTGTAGCGTTAGAATAAAAAAGTGGCTCAATCTTAACATCACGAAATATCTTTTCATTGCTTTGTGTTTCATTGCACGTTTTTTACGCTTTTCTACTCTCCTTCATAAATTTTTCCAAAGCTCTAGATCCACCTATAGATGTCATGCACTCTTTTCAGATTAAGACTGACTTCGAAAGAAATAAAACTACAGCATTTTTATGAAGAAGTCTGCATTTTCAAAACGACCATTATCTGTAAATATGTATAATTCGATGTCTTTTATTTTACTGGCTATAATGCAGCTATTTGTTGGCTATTTTTCCCAACTGATGACATCCATCAATTCCAACAAACATTGTGTAATAGATGTTTCATCCTGTTTGCTGATTTCTATGTGCCTCTCTGTAAAGAATAATGTGAACAGAAGTAATCTGAGAATTCTTCCAAAATAATTTCTAACAGCGATGAAATCTCTCAATAAACAGCAGTGTATAAAACCAAAAATCAAATACAACACAAATAAGCCAGTCTCCAGTAAATAACAAGTCTCCATTAACACGCCAAAACGAGAAGAAAAACGAGAAATATATCAACTTATCTGAACAGTGAACGTCTGAACACTAAGCAGCATGGGAATTTCTTAAGCGGAAAAACGTACTTTCACGTCCGAATTTCATACTTATTAAAAACGTGTGAAAATTTGCATTTCGATCCGATTAAACCGTATATAAGGGACATCTTCTCATTTGTAGCCCGGTGATTAGAAAAGCTCTCTAAAAATGTAGCCCACCGTAAAAAATCAGGTCCATGACATGATAAATCACTTCACTTATTATAAATTTATTATTGTAGGTTATTGTGTCGTATATGTTACAGACCTAAGTAATTCGCAAAGCGAGGTTTATATCAAAGAAATAGGGACATACAAGATTTTAACAATAGATTTCCAAAGATTTACAATTTAATGGTACGTTCTTTCTCTTTTGAAACGTTCATGATCTTATTCAATCATGTAAAAGACCTTTTTAATAGGAGATCATATTCACAAGAAAGTAGTTTGTTTTCCCTTTCTTGTGACTATGTAGTGGTGGCCTTGTGGTAGAGAGCTAGCCTCCAGTGCGGGAGGTCGATAGGTCAGGGTTCAAATCCTGCCCGAGTCAAGCCAGTAACTATAACAGTGTGAACCTGTCCTCTTATCTTAGCTCTTAGCTTCAGAGCGGGATTGATATCTAAGGGGTTGTCTGGTTGTGCGGTTGAAGAATACTTCCGGCTTCCATAGCCCAAATGGGGGCTTTAAATGCTCCAGGACCTTTTACGCAGGACCCTCATTAATAACAGTTCTATCAGAAGGGACTATCCCGGGTAAACATTAATCTGAAAATAAACAAAACAAATTTGGAGACGTCTTACCACTGTTAATACCTCCCCCTAAATAAATTTCAATATGAATCAAAATTCCTGCTTTCTCTATCTATATAAATCTGTCTTTCATTCTCAGCAGTTACTTTATTGTCGCTAAACAACCGGTTACTGAACATCGGATTATTGCAGTTCGTTTTTATTATAAACTATTATATTCAACTTTTAAAAAGATAAGAAATAGGTTCTCATGAAAATCATTTGAAATCTTTTATTTTTAAAACGAAATGGCAATATAAAGATTGCAAAAAGGTGTACTGCGGTGCCATTTTATACAAGTTCACAGGAATTGCAAGAGAAAAATTTGTTTTCTTCAAAATGTTTTTTTTATGGACAGAAATATATAAATCAAACATGTTTCTTTCGTGAGCTCCTTGCAGTCATTGGTTTGTTCAAATTATGTCGTTGTTAGTTTTTGTTTTGCTACTCGTTACCAAAGGTATGTCACGTTTGAAATTACTCCCAGTGGGCAAAATCTTCAAAAAGTGTCTGTGTAGGGTTTTTTTCAATAAAAAACACTCCTCCGCAGAGACTTTTTGAAGATTTTGCCAACTGGGCTTGATATCTACCATAACCAATCCAATGTAAAACTGTAAAAATTTAGTCACATTTAGTTTAAAGGAATTAATGAGACTTTTGTATCAGACGTTTGATGTTATTGGATGTTTTCATTGCCCTTAAAGATGACGTAATTTTTTGTTATAATTTTCGGTCATCCTAATGTAACGTGATTTGTTCAAATTTGGATCCGAATAAAAAAAAAACACAGTTTTATTGTTTCTGAATTTGAAAAAAAACTATACAAGACAAAATCATTCGCGGAGTGTATGGAGTTAGATGACGGACAAAATCAATTCGTCAAACTAAAAGGGAGTAAGAACATTAACCTTCAATTAGAAAGACGCGAAGTCGTCAATGTACTGTTAAATTAAGTGTTTCACTTGTCATCTTGTGAAATGACTTAGCATTGTGAGATGATACTCATGGAATTGTTAGATTGTCACTTTTAAAGAGAAATTAAAAGTCGTGAGCAGAAAATATAAAAGTTAAATAGTCAAAGACAAAAAAATATACTGTGTATTGGTTTTAATAACGAAAATCATACTTCTAATAACATGATCAAGTTAAAATACCTTTAGCCAAGGTTTGCTTTAATTCAGTCCGTAAATTCTTTTAACATTTTTTTCGGAAAAACTGGTCAATAAAATTATTCTGTTCTGAAACGAGTAAAACATTGGGAAAAACATGGCTGCAGCAGATCCACGTGTAGCACCAGCTGAATCTTTCTCGAATAAAAAGAATTCACATACCTTCAACACTAATACTATTCACACAATTTTCACGGACTATTTGGAAGTCATAAAATGCATTTACTTTCAAGCATTTAATGCATAACAAAATGAACAGTGTACATCTTGTAACACTAGAATGAAATATCTGTATAAACAAAAACATGTTCGGTGTTTAATAAAGCACAAAACATCCAAAAATCCTTTAAGCACTGAAAAATAACTTTAAACATTACTATCAGAGACCGCCACAGACGTTTACTGGTTGTTCCGGGAAACCTGCCTATGTTATTCGAAAAGATTGGTTGAAACAGTGTCTGGATTCTGGGCTTCGCCTAAAGGATGTCCCAGGAATATTAAGAGTAAGCATTAACATTTCACAATTTTAAAATGTTTTACAGTTCATTCAAAATTAATTGAAAACAGAGTTTATTATATTGAAATATTCTTTGTGTATCTTCCTCTCCCCTCCCCAAATAAACAAAGATTCTGCATTATGAAAAGCTTTGCATGACAATTTGTATGAGAATTTTCTGAAGCACAAATAAATCAAACTTCAAAATCCTTTTTTAGAATGCTTGGGTTCTTTATTGCTTTTTTGTAGAAAGCCAGTGCAGTTCTTCACGATCAACCTTCAATAATTTCATTTACAGTTTTGAATTATAGAGAAGACCTTGTTGTTTCTGGGTTTACATCATTTCTCATACATTCCACATCATTCAAAGCTTCATGGAGATTAGCATCTACAGCTTCTTCTAAAGTCTTGTTTTTGGATAATTCTTGTAGGATAGAAATATTCTTGTCAGGGAAAATACTCCTTAGTTTCATAACTAATGCTGAGTTGGAACTGTCACATTTTTCCTCAACCTGATTATCATCCACTGATTCATCACCTAGATAATACAGTAGCAACAATCAAAAGTAAAATAAAAGCTAGCTTCAATGGCCATAAATAGTGAATAATTCAACAATTGTTCACAAACTTGAAGTGTCAAGATCTTTACACTCCTGCACATTGCCATCCAAAGTTTTACAACAACAGTAGTCCTTGTGGCTTTGAAATTCAGATAATGCATTCGATTCATCACAATTTGAACATTTACATTCAGCTACACTGGATGATTCTTTAGACAGATCACAGGGGTAATATCAATGTCTGTGTTTAAGGTACTATGTAAACACATGATGACCGTGCTTCCCCTTTTAAATACTCAACAAAATAACCACATGGTGGGCAAGGAATGTTGGATAAGCTTCGAACTCCACAGCCTCCAGATTCTGCTTTTGCAAAAACAAATGCACCATTCTGGGACTTTAACCTAAAAGACAGTTATACATCTTTCACTTTCAACATATGCATTTCATAACACAAGCTACTATAGATGACTTTCAAATGTTTTATCAGTAATTACAAGCTGCGTAAGCTTAAAAATCAACAAAAATCGTATGTACAAAAATACTGATAAAGTGCTTATGTCTATAATGAGAGATAAATAAACAGAAAATTTTGGATTAAAAACTTGATCATATATTCCATATTGAAACATTCATCAATTATCAAACAAATATTATAAACAATATGTCACTTGAAAAGTTATTTATAGTGAAATAAAAAAGTGTGGTGTGGGTGTAAGAAATATTATTAATAAAATCTGGCTACAAGAAATTCACAACCTGGGAAAATATCCTTCCAATGTATCTTGTACATGCTTGTGGTCACCATACTTGCTTTTAAAAACAATTTTCTTTTTACCAAGGCCTGACATGCGCAAGTTAGTCATTGCAAATTGTGTTTGGGTGTTTTCATCATTCATCTTACTTAAACATACAAAATCATGAGTCCATGTCTGCTGTGCGAATCTAGCCCCAGAATAACCAGCAGGGCGACTCTTGGTGTAAGGAACAAAGCTTCTTCTGTAGTTTCCAGATGCTGAACGCCTACTAGTGTTTGGCAAACATGTTTGCATATTCCTACCAACTGTTGTGTTGTTTCTGCCTGGAAATGCACTCAGAAAGTCCTGAGCAGCTTGCTGTCCCCATCGCTGATACTGCTCAGATGGTGCGTGGCTTCCTTCAGATGACGAAGCTTTTTCACTGGGAACAGTTCAACACTGGGATTCAATTTCCCCATTTTCCCCTTTGGCCGGACACTATAATCATACCCTAACGATCCAACAAAGTTTGAAATCTATAATTGAAGACGAACTGTTCTAATGATACTATCATTTTACAATCACCACTAGTATTGATGCACACCAATCCAACACTCATACTTTTAAAAGTTACCAAATCCCAAACAGGGCACAACCATGTTTGAACGTTACATCCCAGTGGGCAAAATGGGCAAAAAGAGGAAAATGAACTAAGAACACTATTTGAGCTGCCTAAATTTGATGAAGATATAAGTTGGACTCAAAAATATCAAAGATCGTAGCCTGATGCAATGAACTTATTATATAATTGGTCCCAATGGTTGGTTTCTTAAGGAAATGTATTCTATGGAGCGGAAACTGCTGAACCAACAAGGCACTTGCTCTGAGTTGAAAGAGTTTTGTGGATTTTATGAATAGGGAATTTGTGTTCACTGCATGCAATGTTCCCTATTAAAAGATTTACTTTGGATTTAATCGAAGTAACTCTTGTCTGTCTTTTAGGCGTTTCAACTGAAAATGTAGTGCAGTCCGAATCACAGCGCTTCGTCACTCTGTTGTTAGAAAAAGGCATCGACTTTATAGAGGTGCATTTACAACCATTTCAAAACAACTCCAAAAAGATTGTTTATTGTGACGAAGTACTGGATACATCTACTCCAATAAAGTTTGCATTATGTACGCGGACCAATGGAGCACGAGTACGTTGTTGTCCAACAAACGAGACTAATATAAATTACATACTGGGAATTGAGCAAGAATATCAATTATTAGAATCAAGAATCGATCGTTTAATTAAAACGGAAGGGAGAAGAACGATAAAGAGCGTCACTTTTGTTCTCAAACCAAGAAATTCTACCACATTTGTGAAACCAAGAAATTGTACACACTCCGGTCAGTAAATTAACACAAACATTTAGGGCTGATTTATATTGTATTGATCTTTTTGCACAAAAACAGCGTATTTAGACTGTTCATAATGTAAATAAGCCTTACTCTCTGTCTTGCAAACATTTCTCATCTGGGTAGGGTCTTCGTGAAAAATCCTTAGAACGCTCATTTTCTAATCCGTTTTCAACCTGAATCTAAACCACACGAGGACTTTTTACAGATTCACGTGGCATTACTTTTTAATATCTTTTAGGATATCCTAACAATTCGAAACATTCAAATTGTGATGGTTATATCATCGGGATCTGCATTGTATCTGTACTATTATTTGTTGCAGTAATTTTTTTGCTGTTATATTTTTGCTGCGAAAGGGTAAGGAATCTTGTGGACGAGCGTTGTGGCATTAACAGACAGCAACCAAGGTAAATGTGGAAGTTTTGTTAATTGTATTTTGTTAAGAATTTTCTTACTAGAGTTTGGAGATTTTCGCGTTTAAGTTTTAATCTACCTAACAAAAAACTGTTTCGTGGTCCATTTTTAATCCTTGTTAATGTGTTTCAATATTTAGAATACCTGAGGACAACTACTCCTTGAGAACCTTTGACACAGCCCCGTAGACACAGACAGCTACTATTTCTCCGAGCAGAAAATAAAGAAGAAAATATTATCATGGAGAAAAGACTGCGTGGTAAATGGTCTGGTTAATCTCCTTTCGGTTTAATACTGATTTCTGTTAACTCTATGTCGCACCTGTTCCTACCAGGCCTACATTTACCTCTTCTAACTTTTTGAAGTAGCTATCCTCAGCGGCTGATCGAGAAGCAATTTTACTGGTGTAAAAATTATGGAAAAGAGTGTTTTCAAAAGGATAATTGCAATGTAATTGTCAATTCTTTTTACGAAAGTTCTCCCCCAATTTGACCACCAAAGGATTCCTTTTATATTGAATTAGGATGTTGCCTTCGTAAAGGAAATAATACGCCACTTTATCAGAGGCGGATCTAGAACCTAAAAGAAATTTATGGAGTAGAGTAAGGCCATTAAAAGTATAAACGAGAAACGTGCTAATAACCTAATCAACACTTGATTATTGAAAATAACATAAATGATGATGAGCGGTGGGTGTAGCGTTAAGATAAAAAAGTGGCTCAATCTTAACATCACGAAATATCTTTTCATTCCTTTGTGTTTCATTGCACGTTTTTTACGCTTTTCTACTCTCCTTCATAAATTTTTCCAAAGCTCTAGATCCACCTATAGATGTCATGCACTCTTTTCAGATTAAGACTGACTTCGAAAGAAATAAAACTACTGCATTTTTATGAAGAAGTCTGCATTTTCAAAACGACCATTATCTGTATATATGTATAATTCGATGTCTTTTTTTTTACTGGCTGAAATGCAGCTATTTGTTGGCTCTTTTCCCTAACTAACGCCATCCATGAATCCAGACAAACATTGGGTGTGAATTGACCAGTTTGTCGATTTTCGTTGTTTTCTTAAGATGTATTCTGACAATTCCATAGGACTGTGTTTATCAATCAGCTTATTTGTTCTTTGAAAATTCTAAAAAAATGTGTCAAAGAATGGAAAATAACCTGATTCTAAGGACCCTAACCCAAACCAGCGGCGGATCCAGAGTTAGTCAAAAAAGTGGAGTGTCATGAAGTGCAGTGTCATGAAATTTCAGTTAAAACGTAAGTGTTGATTGGGTCATTTGCACGTTTTAATGATCTTACTCTCCTCCATAAATTTCGACTAGTGTTTGGAAGGTTTGGAACCGATTCTGTTTCTTTGGTATGGAAAGATTTTGAAACAGAATTAAAACTAAAAAAAAAACATGGTTCATTACAGGAAAAAACGTTTTGTGTACCTTGCTCATCAAGAAGAACTTCTAAATCGTCAACCATCATCTCAAAGATATTATTTAATTGGTTCAGTCCCTTCTTACAGGATACTTTTCTTTGAGCAGTTTAAAGCTTTTTAGCTTTATATAATAGTGATGATAGAATATCAGTCATTTATTGAATTTATCAAAATAGCTCAAAAAAACAAATATAATACAAGTGACTGAGACATGATAACGAAAGCAACTTACTAAAATGAATATAATATAAATGTCAGTTGATAAAAGGAAAGAAAAATTAGCAGAAGAGATTACAAAACATCCATCGACAGAAACAGGAACAAGACAAAACACAATTAAATTTAGAACTTAGACTTTCATTTTTTTCACTGTTACTTCAACGCAAAGTTGAAGTAACAGGAAAAAGAGTGAACCTTGGCAATGGACAAAGACTCCAACATTTAACCGGAAATGTAAATCTCATTGATAAATTGAAAGGAATTTTACCACAATTGATGAAATAAAAAATGAAAAGGTGTCCTTATTTACCATAATTTTTTATTATAGGCGCATTTTTTAACCTAGGGACCGAAAAAATTGTTCGAATTAGCGAAATGTTCGAATTATCAGAGTTCGAATTAAGCAGCACAAAATATAAGACTTTATTAAACCAAACTCAAGGGACTTGGAAATTTGTTCGAAATAACGAAAGTTCGAATTAAGCGGCATTCAAATTAACAGATGTATATTGTATATTACTCATACCTTTGATTTTCATGTGATCTATAAAATAAACCAGCCTCATTGTCTTGACCGTGTCCAGTAAAAAGCCCCGGAATGAGGTTGAAGGAAGGGAGCACAACACGCATCATTAGGGAGCTTGCCCTGTTATTTTACGGATGCGGTACCTTAGACGATTGGGAATAGCAAGTTGCTTTGGAAAAAGTAATTTTGCACGGCGGAATTTTACGCTTTATCGAAAACTAGCTATGATGGTGTGTGGGGCTTTTTGGAGGTGTTATTTTGGTATTTTTGGGGATGTTTCAAGTTGCAATGGTGTATATATTTTCCAATGTGTGAACGCAGCTCTTGCTTATTATATTATCATTGTAATTTTTCATCAGATTTTCAGAGTTTTTACTCAAGTGGTAAAGATTCTTTATTTTATTCAATTTCAGCAGCCTAAATCGACTCTCTATCGTCTTCCTATATTACGGAAGACAAAATGTGGCAACACAGCAGTTATCCATTAAAATTAAAATTTGTTCCTAAATACTCTCTCTTATAAAGTTTCACCCACAGCAATTATGACAATGCAATGCAGAGTTTCTATTGCATTTTGTCATATAATGAATATCGGAGAATAGGAACAGAATATCACAGAATAAATATTCTTTTCCTCAAGGTCGTGACTTTGACATACATAGTTTAGAGGCATTTTAGTCTGGATTACATCATACTTTTTGGGATAACAGAAATTAATTCTCACCTGAATTTTATTCAAAAATTATCAGGAATGGAAAAAAAAACAGTTCATAGTTTTTCAGGTTATATTTCGTTTTCGCATACATCAATCACATTACAATAGATTTAATCTAGTTCAATTACACTTTCGAAGTTTTTCTTCTTCTGCCTTCTTCATTCTTTCAGCTGTATATAATAATTTCTCTCCTATAAAGATCCCTGTATCGATTGTATAATCAAATTCTTCTTTTTCAAATTTTCAATTTTCAACAAATCGCAAAAATAAATGTCCACAAAAATTTTATAATAAGTCTATATATAGAAAAACATGGTTAACCTGCATTGCAATTCTCCCATAATTCACACAAACCATACTTTAAGCAAAACTGTAAAATATTTCTACATGCTAGATTTGACGTCAGATTTGTTATTTTTGCTGGTTTCCCAAGTAACCATAACCTACTTATCAGTTCATAAATTCCTTACATTGATTAGAAATCGATAATACTTGGTAATTAAACTTCAAAATGCTCGCAAAGAACATTAATTTAGCAGGTTTTCAAAAAATGTGAAGTTTTTTTGGGACACCCGATATAACTGAATGTGCTAGAAGGATCCTTTATTAGTGATCTGAAATTCACCACCTTTAGAAAATAGATGAATGTTGGTCATTTTAACTCATAAACATGATAAACAAGGGTTATTAAATGTTTCGACACGGAATATTAATGGTGAAATAGGCATGTACTGATCATAGACAACAATAGATGTCCACTGAACTGTCAATTCAAAATGAAATGCAGCTGTTCAACTTGAATTCTGTTATTGGAATTCGGTTCCATCCATTCTTTTGCCACTCTAATTTAATGAACAAATTAGACTGGTAACATATGGATAACTACTCAATGTATTACTAGCAGGGATTTTACCTTCCAGGCTGTTCTTCAAAATATTTATAAACAAATTCATTGCCAGAAAAAAATCAGAAAAAAAATCAGAAATTTGATTGTTGATTTGAGCAAAAATTAAGTGAATTAAGGTACGCAAGTTACCTCCAATCTATTCTCCTAAATTTAATCACTTAACTTTGTTTATTTATGAGCTCAATACAATTGTAATGTTAAGAATATTGGAGATGTGTGATAGATATAAAATGTTACAGCATCTTTACTTGTTTGTGATAGTGTAATGCAATATAGGTGAATGAAATGAACTTCGCATAATGTATTTTCATAACATTAAATCTATTTTTATTTTTTCCTTTCTTAAATTCAGATTAAAAAATGACAATGGACTTCAGTTGGCTTGAGCAGTATAAAGAATATCTGTACATCGCAGCTGGCATTACTACATCGATCACTTCGATATATTTACTTCGTTCCTACATGCAAGGACCAAAATGTAAAAGTAAGGCACGCCTTAATGGTAAAGTTGTTGTAATTACTGGAGCCAACACTGGTATTGGGAAGGAAACAGCTATTGATATGGCAAAACGTGGTGCTACTGTTATTGCTGCTTGTCGAAGTGAAGAAAAAGGTCTTACAGCTGTTAGTGAGATGAGGGAACGAACTCGCAATCCTAATATCTTCTTTATGAAGTTAGATCTCTCATCGCTGAAATCTATTCGTGAATTTGCTGAATCATTCATGAAAGATTATGATCGTTTAGACATCTTGATCAACAATGCTGGTGTAATGATGTGTCCTTACACAAAGACTAAAGATGGTTTTGAAATGCAACTTGGTACAAATCATTTAGGCCATTTTGCATTGACTGGTTTGTTACTAGGTCTTCTGAAAAAGTCAAATCCAAGTCGAATTGTAAATGTATCCTCAATGGGACACACATTTACAAGTGGTATGAATTTTGATGACCTCCAATCAGAGAAAAGTTATAACTCTGTGATTGCATATGGACAGAGTAAATTAGCCAACATTCTATTCACAAAAGAACTTGCTCATCGTTTGAAATTTACAGGAGTCTATTCATATACTCTTCACCCAGGCGCAATCAATACTGATTTGCAGCGCCATTCATGGCTATCATGGTTAGCAATGCGCTTAACATCAGGCATATTGACCAAAACGCCAGAATATGGTGCCCAAACAACAATCTATTGTGCAGTACAGGAAGGTCTTGAGATGCGAAGTGGTAACTACTTTTCTGATTGCAAAGAGAAAAAGTCATCTAAAGCTAGTATGGATGCTGGTGCTGCTAAAAAATTATGGGAAATCAGTGAGGATCTGACTGGTGTGAAATATCCATTCTAAAGACATTGCGAAAATACTGTTGACTTTATTTGCGTGTGTTTCTTTGAATTTGAATTTTTGTGTATTTCATTTTGTAGCCATTCACTTTAATGTTTATGTTTACATTTTCATGTCATTATACATCCACATTTTTCCACCTTGATTGTGTGTGTTGATCGTAAGTGTGTGTGTAGATTGAGTTTCTTTGTATTATTTTGAAGTATTGAGGGTATATTATTTCTATGAAATAAATTTCTTTTATGGGAAGTTATACCAAGCAGTTATTTATAAAATGTATTTTTCAGTTATTTTTTCTGATTTTTTTTATCGGTATAGTTTAAGAGTTTTTTTCACTCTTTCCAAAACGTATTCATTTGAAAAATATTTTTGGCTGGATTAATATGGGATGAAATCTTTCCCTCAAGTCATATCAGCTAATAAAAATAGGGAAGGGAAAGTGTTAGAGTAGGTTTCCTAGCTATATTCCAATCAATTTGAAAAGAGATACTGGGCCTCATTTTTTGTAATTTTAAACAAACAGGTGAGTCAGAAAAACTTTCGAAAACAACATTTCATATTGACCTTATGTCTCATGTAGATACTGGCACCGACATTTGTTTTTGACTTGAAAGAGGAGAATGATAGCTAAGTAATATACTTATTAGATTTCTAACTAATATAAAAGAAGATTACTATCGACTTAAATTATAACACAATTTTCTTCAAAATGAAGACCAATATTATCAATCTAAAAGTGTTTAGAATCAGATGCGTTAATTGAATTTATTTGATCAGCAGTTTTGAGACAGAATGTCAAAATGTAGAAACTAAACATTTTTGGGAATTAAATGTCTTGATTTTCATATATATAAATATGAATGTTAATTATAGATCACAATGAAACACAAAGAATACTTGTATTTTGCCTCTGGAGTTCCTGTATGTTTGAACCACCACGAAAAGGTAATGTTCATATTTATACAGCGAAGTTTTAAATTTCCACTTAAATGTTATGTCTCAAGTAAGCACCACCTAATAAGTTCCCCTCCTCCAGGGGTAAATGATTTGATATGTGCAATACTGTAGTATTGTTTACAGAATAGAGGAATAAAATTAGACATTTTCAAGATTGTGTATAGAAGGGTGGGGGGAGGAGGGATATCAAAAGCAGATTTTGAGTAATATAGATCGTCAGTTACAGGAACAACTGAGAACACCATCCTAATCTATGTTAAATAATTGAAACTGTTGCATTATTATCTTTTTTTAATTACAGTGAAACCTCTCTTATAGGTCAGCACAGTTTTGAGGTTGGTTCCATCTTATTTGGGAGAAATTTTGATGGCCCTCATCATTTAAGTTTGCAGAAATCAGAGGTTGGTTAAACTGGGGAAGTGACAACGGCTCTTCATCACTATAAACATTTCTTAAGGAAATTCACTTAACATTCCACATTACGAAGATCTGATACGTAAAAAAATAAAAAGGGACAGACGAAAGAAGACAGACGGAAACGATAATGAACCAAGAAGACAGACGGAAGAAGATGATGAACCAAGAACAATTTATGTATTTAAGTAGGATTTACTTCTTTTATGTATTTTTGGGTTTCTAAAATATTTGCGTTGTGCTTCAGGAGGTTTTTATGTATATTAATGTATTTTACTGTATCTCTTCTCAAAAAAACTAATGTAGTAAAAAAAATTTAGTTTTTCAGTTTGTGATGACATAATGTGTAACACGGTTTTGAAACTCGGTTTTGGAATTCTAAACCTCTGAAATATTTCACAAGCTGAAATAAATTAACTTCGGAGACTGTTAACATACTATTTTGAGATCACTAAACTTTTTGGTTGAAAGTCTCTTATTTTCATTTGAAAGAACGAGGCAATACACAAGAATGTTCTCCTTAGCCCGGGCAGAAGTAACAAAGTTTAGACTAAAAACTAGTGATGGTCGCAATTTCATATGTAAACCTACTGTCAATATGGGTTCATAGAAAAAATTACCCATTTGACAAAATCTTCAAAAAGTTTCTGTTGGGGAGTGTTTTTTATTGAAACAGCAAGCGATATTGCTTGCCATTCCTATAGAAAACACTCCTCCTCATAGGAACAAATTTTTTAAGACTGACTATCATGTATACTACCTTATTGGCCCTTTTTACGCTAGGCCAAATTTAATGTTGGAACTTTTTACGCCGGTCTTTGTTGGTGTTATTTTTGAAAATTCCATGGTCAAACTCCCACAGAGAAACATCTAATGCCGGTCCTTTAAACACCAAATCATGAACATTTACGCCATTAAGGGCCTACATAAAAAGGGCCAATCAGGTATGTAATTATTCTGCTTTTGCACATGTCTTGTTTAGGGTTTCGTATTTTTGTATTTTGCTATATAGGTATAACTAACATTTTGAAAGCACTCTTCCTTTCGGTAGGAAAGTCTCTTAATTTTGTTTGGTTAAAGAAGGCAAGTTCGGAGAGATTCTTAAACTTTAAATGTAACGTGCTTTTAAAATGTTAATGTTATAAATATATTTGTAATCAGTTATACACATAATGTACTTTCCAATCTCCACAAAGTTAATGAATCAAGTGAGAATTGAACCCACGACTTCTCACATGCTGGGCGATTGCTCTACAAGTTGCGCTACCAATCTGATGTCATTGCCCCAGTGAACAGTTGACGAGCAGAGCTTTGCTCAATTGGACCTGAATCCTGTGAACCAGTGAAATCCACGGAGATTGTAAAGCTAAGAACACTAGGGAGAGGCATAAGCCCAAATATATATAATATAAATAATACCTTTCCCTTTTTGTTTGTTTGTATAAAAAGTTGATAAGAACCCAAACTGCCATGTCAATTTTACATTTATAGTAAGAGTTATAAATACAAGGGTTGTGATAATGATTACGTTTCATATGAACAAAGATGTTGTGATTGTGGTTCAAAATGTTATGATGCCAATCAGTTTCTTATCTAAACTGGTAATTATTCAATAATATCAGCACCCATGCTTGTTCCTAAGTTTTAATGAAAAGTTTCGATAATGATACCTTTCCAGACATTTTCGTGGGCATAAATTTTGGTGGAACAAATTTTCGAAAAAAGTAGCGCAAATTCATGTTACAAACATCTTTGCCTTACAAGATTTCCATCAAAATAACTTATAATATTCACCTGATTAATTTAGTTCAATACTTTCTAGTTCCATTGGTGAAATATTTATTGCTAATTTGTAGATTCTAATAAATTTCGAGATATGCACTGTCCCTCGAACTTCCAACTGCGAAAATTTGTTCCTTAAAATTTCTGCCCGCCAAAATTTCTGTCTTTTTAACGTAAAGTTAAGGCAAACTTTAATAGTAACTTATTTTTACTCCATCTTCTCTAGTGCTAGTTTAAGAAATCAACATGAGCTTGATTTGTGATAACCAATGTTGTGGAGTTACAGTCGGTGTTGTTGTGGCTTTAGGGTTACTATATTTACTTCGTTCCTACATGTTTGGATCAAAATGTAATAGTAAGGCACGCCTTGATGGTAAGGTTGTTGTAATTACTGGAGCCAACACTGGTATTGGGAAGGAAACAGCTATTGATATGGCAAAACGTGGTGCTACTGTTATTGCTGCTTGTCGAAGTGAAGAAAAAGGTCTCAAAGCTGTTAGTGAGATGAGGGAGCGAACTCGCAATCCTAATATCTTCTTTATGAAGTTAGATCTCTCATCGCTGAAATCTATTCATGAATTTGCTGAATCATTTGTGAATGATTATGATCGTTTAGACATATTGATCAACAATGCTGGTATTATGACATGTCCTTACATGAAGACTAAAGATGGTTTTGAAATGCAACTTGGTACAAATCATTTAGGTCATTTCGCATTGACCAATCTTTTATTGGGTCATTTGAAAAAGTCCACACCAAGTCGAATTGTGAATGTATCCTCAATGGCACACGCCTTTACAAGTGGTATGAATTTTGATGACCTCCAGTCAGAGAAAAGTTATAACTCTATGATTGCATATGCACAGAGTAAATTAGCCAACATTCTTTTCACAAAAGAACTTGCTCATCGTTTGAAATTTACAGGAGTCTATTCCTATACTCTTCACCCAGGAGCGATCTATACTGATTTGCAACGGCATTGGTGGCTACCATGGTTAGCAATGCGCTTAACATCAGGCATATTGACGAAAACGCCTGAACACGGTGCCCAAACAACAATCTATTGTGCGGTACAGGAAGGTCTTGAGATGCGAAGTGGCAACTACTTTTCTGATTGCAAAGAGAAAAAGTCATCTAAAGCTAGTATGGATGCTGGTGCTGCTAAAAAATTATGGGAAATCAGTGAGGATCTGACTGGTGTGAAATATCCATTCTAAATATCCATTCTAAATATCCATTCTGCGCAGAGGTGTAGCTAGAGTTCAGTCAAAATTTGTGGAGGAGAGTTTAGTCATTTAAACTAGCCTTATCAACACTTCAGACTGAAAAGAAAGATCATAACATTGGACTCCACCACTTTTTTTGACTGACCCTAAATACGCCTATGTTGCGAATATTGTTGTTGACCTATATCCTTTATGTTTTTTTCTTATTTGAATTAAATTTTTTGCAAATTTCATTTTCTTTCATTGTTCTTATAAAAACGTTTTTATAAGACTTTTCATTGAAAACTTTGATGGTCTCAAATTGGCAGATAAACACACTGTTAATGCTTCACACCACATCAGGCTCGTCTTGGAACAATTTTTTCTTGTGATAACGTTTATGGATTCTTATTTTCCAAATTTATAAATATTTATATTCAGTTTAAGTAAAACTGCAAATTTTTCTTTTGAAAGCTAGCCTCTCAAATTAACCCTAGAATTGTTACACAACATTTGATCAAATACACCTTTCCGATTTTCTGTAGAAACACCCTGTTTCTACAGCGGATCTACAGGGTAGTCGAAATTTGTGAAAAGAGAATGTTAGCTATTTAAGTATAAAAGAAAAGCCTGCAAGTAAGTCCATCGGTGATACAGACTGAAAACAGAATATATGTTAATGTACTCCTCCGCAAATAACGCCGCTGATCATTACTGAATTTTTTTTCATACGTATGTTATTCTTAAGTGTATATGATTTTAATTGATGTTAAAAAAAGAATTAAAACATTATTTTCCAGTGCATATCTTTGTGTGTATATGCATTAAGATTATTTATCTTTTTACTTAAAATAACTTATTCTTTTCGATTTTTCTTGCGTGCATGGCGGCCTTTACTTAGTAATACACCTTTCCCGAATTTCTGTTTAAACATCGCGTTTTGAGCTAGTCCGTACATCCAACCTTTTTTATGAGGTTGGATGTACTGACTACGCCAAAACACGACGTGTAAACAGAAATTCGGGAAGGAGTATTATTACGATCATAGAAAATATTTCTATTTCTTTAATATCTACCGCACAACATTATGCCACAATATCACGTTTATTGTAAACCAAACTTTGTGTTATAAGTTAGGTCGTGGCTTTGTATTCGATTCGATATAGAGAAACATGGCAAATTATCACGTTCTTCTAACACCAGGTAGGAAATAGAAAATTTTGGAATTCTAGCATTTAGCACAAATCAATGCAGAAATTACAAACTGGGGCAAACTTCAGGGAAGGTGTAGGAAATCGAAGGCTGCTCGAGATTTGTATTTAATGGGTTTTTTTGTCATCCGAATGTAAGTGTGTGTGTGTGTGTATATGTAAACACTCCTTTGTATTAGTTTGAAATATTTTAAAAGGTTATTATTACTACGAAAGAAAATGCTTCTTTGGAAAGTTTGAAATGTTTTCCTTTTTCAGAGCCATAATTTTGTGATGGGTAAAAAGTCTGAATGGAAATTTGGGCCATGTGTTTCCCGATTTATTTGTTTCTGTTTAAGGAGTTTACTTTTGTATAGTTCTCGAGAGAGTTGCTCTGTGGGAAAGATTTGACCCCTATTGACTATCGCACCAAATGATATTTTGAAATGTACACGGAAGCAAATTTTACTGTCTTTTGTGAAATTTCAAACTAATTCTTTTCAGTGAAATTCCGGTTCTTCAGAATTTAGAATAACATGTGATTGTTTCTCTCCTTTAAATACGTTCTTATGGATGCTTATAAATATATTGTTCATTGGTTCATATGCGAATATGAACTGTAGTAATGATAATAAGTGGCACTGTATTATAGAATGGTCTATTGATGTGTTCAAATGGCGATGCTATCGGAACTCACTTGTCAAATTAAAGGGAAGCAGCTCAAAATTGTTTACGAAGCTCCGAGTGATCGTTATCAGCGGCAGATTAAGAGGTATGTCGAAATTTTTGGAGGAATAATGTGCTTCTCCACAAATTGTGACTACCCTGTAGCTTCGCCACTGGTTATGTATTCCTTTAAGATGGTTTTCCACTGGGCGGAATATTCCTCTTGCAGGCTGTCGGCTTTTGTTTTTTAATAAATTCCGCCAGAAGCGTCCGCGGAATATTCCGCAAGCAATGGTTCAATTTGTGATCACGTTGAGAAAACAATAGCTGCTCCGCGCTGAATATTCCGTCTAGTGGAAAACCGGCCTTACGAACACAGATTATGACATGGAATTAGTGAATCCTTTTCATTGACACCATGAACTGTTTTATGGTGCTACCTTAATTTTGATTATGATAAGTTATTAGGAACATCATTTTAGTTTACAGATGTGGTTGGCGTCTGGAGACGTGGCAATAGCTCTCAGTAGCTTTACATCTGGACGTAATCCAATAAAGCCCATAAGAATTGATCAATGTAAGCTTGTCTAAAATCATTTCCTGTCATTTGGTCAGCCTACATTATTGATGGTTCTAATTATTTAGGAATTTTAATTATTCTTAATTAACACATAATTACATAATTATTGTGATTCACTGTAATTCACTGATGAAACCTTATGATCGTTCTTTAATGGTTTTTTATAACTATTATCCATCCATCATTCTTTCATCCATATCGGTTAGTTTTTCCGCCCGCCGACTTGTGACTGGGAATTTGACTTATCGCCAGAGATACGCATAGCACAGCTCCAACTTGCCTGAAGACCAGTGTGTGCAGTCAGTCAATGACGCTCTAAATGGGCTGATACGCTGTTTTTAAAGCGCATCGGAGTGATGGATCGATAGATACGACACGAGCGAGACTCGAACACGGGCCTCAGCGGTCGCACTCGAAGGTACTCTCCACTACACCATCACTGTGCGTAAATTGAATAAGCTCTAGAACACAGCTACCCAATCAATACCTCTAAGACTGTTCTAGCTTATCTAAACTGAAAACGTGTCAAAAATTTGGCATTTGACGTGAGGGCGTAGCGCCTCCGAAAATTAGTCGAAAAAAAATTATATGGATTTGTCAAAGGATTCACTTTAATCCTCAAAAGATAAAAGGAGATTTCACTCAATAATGTTTTTGAAAAATAAAACTACAGGTTTTAAAAATTAAATGTTAAACTCTGATGTTTGTATTGTAACGAAAAGAAAAATTTTTTAAATATCTGGCAATGTAGGGAAGATAGAAATTTGACTCATTCAAACCGGCGTGGAAACATATGCCACTCTGGCAGCTAAAACTATGTTAGGAAAAACCACAGACAAAAACATAAACATTATGACATTAATGATTTTCATAAGTACGTCTATGTTTTATTCTCCACTTCCATTCTCCATCTATCTGCATATACCTTCTTGAAATAATATGCTTCAGTAATTCTTTGTGAAAAAAAACTTTGTATTGGAAAAATGGTAAAGCTGTTTGCATTTAGATCAAGCAAACTCGCTGGAATCTTCCGGATGAGAACCAAGGAGGGATTAGCTGATTATAAAGCCCACACATTGATGTTAAAGGAGGTACGACACGAATCACGTGATCTTGATTGATGGTGCAGCACCAAAAATCAATTTGAGGAGAGAGATGCGAACATAATATGGCTGACGGTAAAAAAAGTAAACAAACACAACAATCACGTGATTCATATCGTAGCCCCTTTAATGGTTGGTTTACCCCGTTATTATATTGTTGTACTTTTTCATCTGGTATTTGAATAGTATATTGTTAATCTCGTGTTTTATCATGCACCTCTCCCCCTCCCCAAAATTACGAAGTTCTGCAGCAATTGATAGTCCGTATAAATGTTCTATATCCTTCATTACGTTATCTCCATCATCCTTTGCTCTACTACTATTGCTATTACTATCCACTCGATTTGATACCAATATTTGTTTTTCTACTATCGACTCGTCCTCAGTTTTCCTTTTTTTAGGTATTTCGACTTTGGTGTCAACAATAGTCTTCCGTTTCTGCTCATTTTTTTGATCTTCAGTAATCAGCACGACTTCATGAAAATCTGGCGGAAGAGAGCAGTTCTTGATCTCAACAATCTCTTCACCACTTTCTTCTTCATGACATCTGCCATCAGAGATATCTCGGATTGGGCATTTAGTTTTTCTGGGCTTAAGATATGTATCAAGCCAAAATAAGAAAAAGTAAATATGAAGCTCTCTTCTAGCTTTATCCAAAACTGCATGTGATGTATCAATTTTGTCGATTTTTTTCAGTTCCAGCCTACGCTTCAAATATTTTCTTTTAGCTTTGTCGAAACAGTTCCGTGCAGTATCGCCTATAATTATACAAATTTCACGTAATGTTTTATTGAATTTTTATGACGTAGAACCAAACAAGATGCGATCTTCCACAGAATGTTCAAGTCAAAAGTAAAAATAATATCGCGTATTACCAGAATTGGACATTTTTGTTATTGAACTAAAACCTAAAATGTTGTCCACCATGGTTGGGCGACGAATAAAATATTTTTGGGATGGAGACGTTCTAAGACACTTTTCAAATGAATTTCTCCCTAATTTTTGAGCACATAATCAAGGACACAAAGTGTTACATGTGCTGTTACGATGAATGAATTATTAAGGCCGTTTTCCATTAGACAGAGTCGTCCCCGCGAACCTCGCTTTGGCGGACTTCTTTGGGTATGTTCTGTAGCTCCAAACTCGTAACAATCTTCGTGACAAAGTCTCGTAAAATTCAGCCCAGGATCAGAAGAGAAATGTTCAGAATCATTTCAGCATTGGTATTCCACCGAGTCGAATATGTAAAAATCATACTGAATTAACCCCGGGTCAAGAGTGAAGTTAGGGTTCAAATCCTGGCCGAGTTATGCAGCGACTACTATAACAGAGTGAATCGGTCCACTTAGTTTGAGAGCGGGATTGATATCTAAGGGAGATATGTCTGGTTGAACATACTTGCGGCTTCCGTAGCCCAAATGGGGGCTTTAAATGCTCTAGGACCTCCTACGTAGGACCCTTATTGATAACAGTTCTATAAGAACTGAAGAGGCTATCCTGGGTAACATTAATGAAAAAAATGTATTCATGTGTAACACGTTCCTAAAATACTTAAAAATACCTTTGAAAAACACTTCTGAACAGGTTAAATTGAATTGAAAGAAAAATCTCTCTTAGCCACCTGACCAGACTTTCAGCATTCTTTTTAACGTAAAAATTACACGTTTTTTTTTTTTGTTTTTTTTTTCATTCGTTAATAAAATCCACTTTGCTGTTTCGTCTTTTGCGACTTACACCATCAATGCTTTTCACTTTTTATTTAACCAACCTCGTTTTTAGAATATTATATTTCTTTTGCAAAGTTGAAGTGATGTACTCGGTATCGAAATTCCTAGCACACTAGCGTACCAAAACAAAATATATTTCTTCAAGCATGTTATAAAGCACAGTCACAAGAAAGTCTTACGATAATAAAGTATTATTATGTTTTTTCTGTAATAGCAGAGAAGAATCAGAAAAAAAGGAATTTGGAACTTACGGTGTAAACTTTATTATTTCTCTTTAAGTTAAACGAATTAATATGCTTACGTCATGCCATGTTCTTTCAAACAGAAAAGAGAGACATTCATCCAAAAAGTTTTATGATCACATCTTGTTTAAAACTTATGTCTTTTGAAACGAATGAAAGAAATATATTACATACCATCTGAAATAAAATCCAACGGCTTTGCAATCTCTCTCCACGCGTTTTCTTCTTGGATTTTGTCTCTGTATCCGACGTGATATTTATCATAAAGAACAGGGAACTGGCGAACTAATTCACAAAGTTTCTCTTCTTGAAGTATATTTAACTTTTTCTCCATGTTTTATTCTGTTTTCACAGAAAGCCAGATGTTTGAGAAAAAATAAATAAACGTAAAACCTATCGATCTTTTTTGATGTTTAAAACACAATAATAAAAATCTTTGGATTGCGTGTTTTATCTTTGTTTTAAATTTTAAAGCTTGGTTCTCACTAAGGATTAATTTTTTGTAATCGTAGTGAAATAGTTTTCCCAAATGAGAAAACATCAACAACTATCGAAAAAAAATTATGAAAACCACTTTTTAGAATAGCGATTTCCTCTTTTTAGCGCCCCCTCTTTTAAGTGCCTCTCGTAATAAGCGTCCACCCAAATTTCCAAACAGCGTGTTTATAAGAGGAAATATTGAAACTTTTAAAATTTAATGCTTTTCATTTAACATTATATTCTGGAATAACTTTCATACAAAAGTATGTTTAACTATGAGATTATGCGTGTATGAGGAACAACTTTTCATACCTTGACTAAGAATGAGAAAGACATATGAAAAGATACAGAGCATTTGTATTTGCATCGTTTGTTTTCAAACAAAATTGCAAAAATTCATGGCAGAATTTCTTTGGGTGATTGAGTTTATAAACAAGATTTTTTAAAAAACTTTCATGAGAGGCAATTGTTTCTTTATTTTTATCGTGATCATTTAATGCGCATTCGCATGCGGAATTCAATATTTAAATTTGATTTGTTTCATTTTAATTATTTTTTAATTTGAAGCAATAAAGCATAGTTTACACCAGACAGAATTACACTTTCTCGCTTAAATTCTGTTGAGTTTTGATTTTTTTCTCACTAGAATTTTTCCTAAAATCAACGAGTATCATGCTCATTGTGTATTCGTTTCCATCAGTGAGAATTTATAATTTCGTTGAGAATTTGTAATTTCCTCTGGTGAAAACCAAGCTTAAAAGACCATGTCTTTGAACAAATCTCATTTAAAGGCTGAAATACACGACGATCGATTGAAACTTGAGAAAAAGAAAAAATGTTTGTACAGTAAAAACTGGTGAATTTTTTCTAACTTGTTTAAACAGATGTGAGTACCTATCCCTTTCAAAATGATTAGTTGATCTGATCTTTTATATGACTTTTTAAGTGACTTTTTCAGTGCAATTCATTCATTCATTCATTCATAATTTATTTTCAGTAGGTTAAAAATTACAGTGGAAAACTGATGTGGACCTACAACATAAAAATTTTAAACTAACTAACAAAAATTCGTAAAACTTCAAAATGGTAGGAGACACACTTACAACCACAGGGTTAAAAGTCAAATCTTGGCAGTGAAAGAATATCAATGCCCCTGCATTTACCCCCACCGCGAAAACTTATTAAAATGCCTATAGAATTATTTCAATGGAGAAGCTACTACCAATTATAGAATTTACTCTCAGCTAACATGGAAGTTTACCTTATGATTCTTCATGCATGTACATAAACATATGGCTGGTGATGATGATCTTGTTGAGGTCGCCTAGGCATTTATAGGCATTAATCACGGCAGGAAGAGAATGTTTTTGGCACGCTCAGTCAACACAAACCGGAGAGGGGCGGGGCGGAATTGTGCACTTTTCTGCTCATTAAAAAAATTGAAAATGCAACAATTGTTCACAATTCTATAACCCAAACAATAGAGTCCCGGTAGTTTGAACACTCAATAACTCGAACTTTCAGTAACTCGAACTCTTTTAACATTCCTCTTAAACTAATACTCTAAAAAATCTCTCAATAACTCGAACATTCGGTATCCTGAACAATGTTCGTTATAGTCTCATGTTGGTAGGAGTTAGCAAACTGTATTTTGGGTTGTCTTCTATACTAAAATTTTGGGTTAAAAAAATTGTTTTTTCTAGAATCATACTTTTCCTTTATCATCTTGTTTCCTCAAATTTCTTTTTGCTTGTATTTCATTGCTATTAGGAAGGAGAAATGTTTTGTTCTTATTTACTGGAGTTGGCAGTCTCGTTTTTTTGCGCGATTTTTGAATGTTAGTCAGCCTTTAATTTGTGAATCGGAAAGGCGACGTAGTAAAATAAGCTTAAATCCGACCGGAAGAGCGACTAGCTCATATTTATAGGAACAAAATACGAATTTCTCATCTGGTGGGAAAACATTTAATGCAACCTCCTTTTCTGCAAACAAATTCAATACATTTCTATCCTTTCAAAAAAAAAAAAGTCATTGCTATCCCTTTATTCTTGTAGAAAAACGACTTGATAAATAAATATTTTAGATCATTTGTTGGAGGGCTGTTCTAACGTCGTCCAACCATGGTGGGCGACAATTTTTTTTTTTTGTGCCCCTCCACTTTAAATTTCGTGTTTGATTGATTGATTGATATTTACATATTTACATTTTTTCAGGGTTTTTTTCTATCATGTTCCAAAAAATTTGGTTTTGAGGAGGTCACTGCTGGTGAAAACTTCGGTATTCTGCCTGGGTTAAACGAGTTAATGGTTACGTCATGCCTCGTTCTTTAGCAAATAAAGAAGAGAGATTTTCAACTAATGAACGTGAGCTGGAATTATGATAACCAATGTTGCTTAGTTACAGCAGGTGTTTTTGTGGTTTTGAAATTATTATATTGATTTCGCTCCTGCATGTTTAGAACCAAATGTAAAAGTAAGGCACGCCTTGATGGTAAGGTTGTTCTAACTGGAGCCAACACTGGTATTGGGAAGGAAACAGCTATTAATATGGTAAAACGTGGTGCTACTGTTTTTGCTGCTTGTCGAAGTGAAATGTCGAAGTGAAGAGAAGAGTCTCAAAGCTGTGAGATTCGGAAATGATTTCTGCGGCGGAAAAATTGAACTTGATCCGACTTCTCCGCGGAGGCTTTTAGCGGAATTTATTAAAAAAACAAAAGCCAATATAATACTAATACTCCGCCTAGTGGAAAACCGGCTTAAGGCCGATTGTCTTTCAAATTCCTTCTTGGTTCTCCTACCTCCTCGACAACTGTCTTATAATTGGATGAAATTGAGATGACGACGATTTTTCAGACTTTATCCATACCATCGTTCGTTGGAGTTATACTTTCCTTAATTTTAACAACTCTTGGGTTTCCCCTCGCGTCGCTTCTTTCCTCATTTTAAGATATATAATGAAACAAAAATGGCTTCCAAATTAATTTCCCAAACAAGATAGACATTATACAGTATAACCCCGTTAAGTCGGACACGGTTTAAGTCAGACTTTTCTTTAAGTCGGACTAAAACCTTGTCCCCCTTGGATTTGCCTACCTAATTCAAGCCAAAATGGTCCGCTTAAGTCGGACACCCTTTAAGTCGGACTTCTCGTTAAGTCGGACTGTTTTCTTCGGTCCCTTCAGTTAGAAAACACCGTTTAAGTCGGACTTTTTTGAATTTCGAGCGTCAAAGATTCGATAGCCTACCTTGTATGCCCGCCCAGCCGTCCTCCGATTTTCTTGCGAGGTTTTGTCTACCAGGCAGGCTAAGATTCGAACGTTCGAAGCGGCATTGTAGTGGGCTCAAGTTTAAAACTTTATTTCAAAAATGGCGTCAAAGCAAAAGCTGCAAATGCGAACAATAACCGAAAAATATGAAATACTCAAAGAAATCGACAACGGAAAGAAATGTGCTGCTGCTATCCGTGAATACAATATACCCAAGCAAACCCTATATGGCTGGATGAAAGACAAAAATAAAATTTACGAAGAGGTTGAAGCTAGTCGTGTTGCAAACAAGCGGCAGAGACTGAGGACTGCTTCTTTTGAAGATTTGGACAAGGCCTGCTATAAATGGTTCGTAAATGCTCGTCATCAAAACATCCCCGTATCGTGGCTTATATTCAAAGCTAAATCTTTGTATTTTGCAAAGGAATTGCGTGTAAACAACTTCCAGGCGTCGAATGGATGGATCGATAGGTGGAAGAAAAGATTCAATATTTCTTTTAAAGCTATTTCTGGTAAGTACTGTATCTGTTATTTATGTTTACGTAACTCTTGCTCTAATATGTCAACAAACTGACTTTGTCCTTTAAAAATTAGTGCACATGGTATTCTCATTCCCAAACCATCGCCAAAATTAACAGCTTTATCGCTTGTAATTACAACTTTACAACTTGTGTTCTCCATTTTGAGAAAATAAAATATTGTTTTGCAGAAACGACCAGTCTTTCCCTTCGGTAGATGTCCAACCGTTGTAGTGTTATTTTTAATAGCCACAGCAAATTTGTCCATTACGTTACTTGGCTCCATTTCTGTGCTTAAAACTTCTCTGTCATTTGGCGACCAAATGTCTCGGTACACATGGTAACCCATTACAAATGATTCCATCTGGTATTCCTTTTCTCTGATAACAGGAATTAGAAGGTCGATGTTTCTTGCCAAGTTTTCCATTTTAATTCCTCTTCTATGTATTCACAAATAGGAAAATTTGACAGGTTTAGTTTCTTCATTTCAAAAACATTCGAATTAGTAAGGAAACGATAGCTAACTGTTTTGCAAAATCGGGATTTTCTGAAAATGTTTGCAGTGAAGAAGATGATGATCCTTTCTATCAATTACGAGAAGCTTGCGAAAAGCTAAGAGCACATGGCCAGGCTGGTTTACAGTGTGAAGATATAGTAGATGTCGACTGTGATGTGCAAGTGACCGAAGGTTTGCTAACAGAAAAGGAGATTGTAGAAGAAATTCGTGGCGTCCTTGATGAAGAAAATGGGAATGATGATGTCGAAATCTCAGAAATGCGTGAAGACATACCAACCAAACCTAGTAGTCAAGCAGTTTTTCAAGCGATTGAAACTCTTATGGATTACTCAATGTTTACAAATAGTGGAGAAATCGGCAACTTAGCTGCAAAAATGTCGTCAATGGTGGAGAACGAGAATTTAAAAAGAAAAAAACAAAAGAAAATAACTGATTTTTTTTAATCGAAACAGAAAAAACAACCTCGAACCCAGGACCATTTTGCTTGAAAAGATTTTAATGTCACGGACACTAGTGAACTTGCGCAAAACCAATGAGCGCACGGACTGCGACTGAAATCGGCTACTCATTGGATGTTTCTGTCGTCATCCGGAAAATAGATGGTGTCATGTTCTGGATGAAGTCAGAAACATCCAATCAGCGGCGATTTCACACACCTTCTATTCGCTCATCGGTTTTGCGCAGGTTCCGCGCAAGTTTCCTATTACAAGCTTAACAAGAGCGAAAGGGTCCTGGGTTCGAGGTTGCTGAAAGAAAGGTTTTGTGTCAATATATTTGTTTTATTTCATGTTGTCACTTTTCAGAATATTCCCGATAAGTCGGACTAAATAAGTAGAGTCTGACTTAAGACGAAGTTCGGATAGGTCGGACTCCCGATAAGTCAGACCGATTATTTCGGTCCCCTGAAAGTCCGACTTAACGGGGTTATACTGTACTTACTTGACTTTCTGTTTCCAGATTTCTGCAACTCTATTTCCCGAAACTTATGAAAATGATGCACATCAGATAATGACGTTGTCAGTACGAAATTTTAGAAATATGTTTGAAAAATGATTTATCCCAAATCATCCTTAAAAACATGTAATTACTAGTACAAATAAGCGCCTCGGCCGCGCGCTTAGCTTAGTCTCAAGGAAATACGGTATTCGAGAGCCCCGTGTTAAACATCTGTTGTGTGATCACGAATTCTGCAATACAGGTGAAACAATTAAATTGATAAATGACGCCAAGGGTAAACATCTAAAACGACACGACGACTTGAGAGACGAGATTTTGGAGTCAAATTACCTTTAAAGAGAAATCAACACTGTGTCATCTAATTATTGATCGAATTATGTTGCAAAAATAGAATTCGAAAATACGTTCGAAATAAAAACGTTCGATTGGTTCCTTTTGAACTTGATGCTTGGTTATGTGTAAAATATTTTTTTCGCTAGTAATTTTTACAAGAGGTAATGTCAGACACTGGATGTGTACCAAATGGAATAAAATTCAACAAAAACTTAAAAAAACTTAAAGTCAAAGAAATACGTCTGAGATGGTCGACTTGAAACAGAGTTCCACAAGACTCGGACAATATAGGTAAGATCAATATAATACCTTTTTATTCACATCTTTTCTTTGTTGTGTTTGTGATATTATCTACCCCAAATTCATTGTAATGATTTATTCTGTCTACTAATATTTTTAATAATTCTGCCTCATTTTTGCAGGAGATGTTTTTTTACTTTTCATATCCAGAAAAATTTTAGTTTTCCTTCCTTTTTATGTAGAGCTATTTATAAATTTAATTTATCCTTCTTTGTTTCTCTTTTCAACCCTGAAAAATGTCATTTACTTGATTTCTACCACAAAATTTAAATGGAACATAATGGCGTAGGTTACAACGCATGACGCCATGATGCAGAAGTCCTATAAAATATTTGACGTCATTTAATTCTTCACTCTTTGGAGTTTCGTATTCACGTACGCTGTCACGCCAATTGCAAGAATTTGTAAAAATTACTGTATATATAATAGATATATTCAATTTGTGTTTATGCATAATGGGAAATCCTTTTTCCAAACGTAGGAACAACAAAGTTCAGCCATTCAATGACAACAACAACAACAACAATGACATGGCAGACGATAAGCACAAATTTATAAAACTGTTCGAAGCCAGGTGCGAGAGAAAAATCGCAGCAATGAAGATGGTGGATTCTTCTGAAAGATTACTCTATGAAATGCAGTTAGAGGAAGAAGTTCATCAAATCATAGTTGGTAAGCGCAATATTTTCCTTCGTCACCCTTCCCATCTTATATACCTCGAATTTCTGTTACTCTATAAATCTATAACTTGTGGAATACCATAACGATTTAGTTTTGCAAATTAACAATCTCATTCCGTAAACTCTACTTGGAGCTGAACCTTTTAGAATTCTTTCCTGTCAGTCAGTGAACTTCATATTTGGTCGCGTACTTTTGTTTGCGTATCTAATATAGCATAGTATTGGCTTATCGAAAGCTGTCGATGTATGTATGTTTTTCCTTTCTCCTTTCTTTAGAAGCCGACCGGGAATCCAATGACCGAGGAACGGATGCATCATTAACCGAATTTTGTGTGAATACAGATCAGTACAGTATGTATTTCTCCGCATCTCATTTCCAAGAGATTTTTTTTAGTGGGTTTATCTGCGTGGGAGCTTACCGATGGAGGGGTGTGTGTGTGTTTGTGTGTGTGTGTGTGTGTGTGTGTGTGGTATCTGTGTGTCCTACTTTTGCGTTAGTGGAAAGAGAAAAGACAAAGACAGAAATCTTCATTTTGATAAACACCACGTGACGTTTCAGTACAAACCTTCTCCAGACGTAATATATTATAAAAATTACAAACACCGATTTTTTTTATTATACACCGCCCTCAAATAAGCGCTGCCCTCGAATAAGCGCCGCCCTCAAATAAGCGCTTTGGCACTTATATAATTTTTTTTCAAGAGTATGGCGATTATTCGATAGAAAATCCTTAATGCCTTAATGGTAAAATGGAAACGCTTTTTAGGAAATAAGATTCCTTGATTGTTCCTGAAAATAAGTAAGCTCCTTCCTCGAATAAGGGCCGTCGAAAATCCTTTGAATTAAAAAAGCGTCGCGGCACTTGATTGAATAATTCGGGGTGGTTAACAGGGCTGGAAACCGTAGGTTTTTCACAAGTACTTGGCTGAAAATGATAGGCTGGACTTGGCATTGTAAACCTTTGTTAACCACCCTGATATTGATTGAATAATTACGCTGATAAAAATTGCCTTTTCTTATAACTTTAGATTCCAGTAAGGAATGTATGCAACAAAGAACAGATCCATCATTAACGGCTTTGTATATAAATGAAACTGGACGTGTTCTTCTCAAGTCTGTTGAAGAAACGACGAGTTGCATTGTGTATAAATACACCGAATCCTTTTCGCAATATTCATTAAGTCAGCACGGTTTTAGCAACGCATGTGTTATCATTGCATTGTTAACAATCACAAGCTTTTATAACCGTGTGATGAGAGGAATGGAAACGGTGGCAGCATTCAAAAGAACGATAATCCAGGTATCAAAGCCTCCTTGTAACAGATTGCAAGCTAATTTTAAAAAGAAACTTTAACATTTAAAAGAAACTTCCTGATCTTAAAGTCTATATAGAGTCAAAAGATATTAAAACACACTTTACTTGAAAACTACTGATGTATTTCATGTGTACTTTTCGTTGTTACGTTAGTTTAAATCAGTATTTTATAGTTTCTTTTTTCATAGCTTTTATATAGATTTTACTTTCATTTACTTTGTACAGACCTCACGTTGATGCCAGAGTTGTATATATTCTGACGTTGTTTTAACCTGTATAAATACGACCTAATGATAATAATTATAAGGATTTTTTCAGGCCAGTCTAGTTGTTGTTTTTGCGTAGTATGGTGTTATTTTCAATTACAGACGTCCCATAGATCTTTCCCGAATTTCTGTTTAAACACCGTGTTCTGGCCTAGTCAACAAGTATGGCCTCGTTTTTAAACTCTTAATTGCTTTTAATTATTCTACTGGGGAATTGAAATAATAAGTGACTAGCTTCGTAATAACGCTATGAAATTAGTAAAACAATAACATGCATAGGAACAAGGCGAAAATTGATAACTATGCATTAACACGGTGTTTAAACACGGTGTTTAGACAGAAAAAGGTGTATTGGTCTGGTATCGCTTTTCATTTTTGCAAATGTCCAATTTTAACTGTGTAATTACATAGTATAGGCTTGTTATGATAAATAAATGAATTATCTGTCTTATCTTATCAGGGAAACGAATTGTATTTTACCATTCCGGGCGTGGTCCATAATCCAATTAACTTGTTTGCTACCGAGGCAATTGACATGTTTTCCCTGCCATTGTCAGCAGAAGGTGGGTTAGCTTGTATAAACATCAACGAACTGATCAACGAAATCCTAAATGGACATTTCGATGGAGCCGACGTTGATAATCAATCCACCTTCTGTATGATCGTTCCCCCGGACAAAGCCATGTCAGTTATCATACAGGATGACGAAATATCAATATTTGACAGTCACGGCCATGATGGATATGGTGCACTGATCGTTTCAGGAAAGCTCGGCAACATTTACAATGTTTTGAGGGAATTGGAAGAATTGCTATTAGATTCTTACGGTGGTCTTGGTTTAATCGGTGTGGACATCACACAAATCAAGCTCTCGAGACCAATATTGTAGAGGTGAGTGGTTTAGCTGTGTTTTTATGGTTATGAAACCCTATTCATACCGTGCCTTTTGGGGGCTTCTAGTACCGGGGTGGGGGTGGGGGGGGGGGTGAGTGGTAGGTCTCATTCACCACCCCCTCCGTAACTTTCAAAATTCTTATTCCTTTATCATGCAACAATTTTCCATTTAACGATTTCATGTAGTTTCCACTGTCAGATAATATGAGATAACAAGTTGTTATAACATGATATCTCATAGTGGAAACTAAATTGTTTCATATTATCATCACGCAAATTTCGATAAACTATCTTATGCTATATTATGAGACTTCGAAAAGATCAAATAATGCCGACTAGTTGTTGCACGAGCAGCTTAAAAGCAATTGTGTAATTGCCCTTGGGACAATATTTTATACGATACGCTGCCTGAGAACTTAAATATATCATAACGTGATATATCCTGAGATATATCGCAGTGGAAACAACGCTGTTTCGTGAGATCTCATAAAATGTGTTTTGTGATATTTCATGTTATCTCGCAAACTACGCCTAACAAAATTGCACGGAAACTTCGACTAACATTCCTCAGCTTTCAAGAAATTTACAGAACATTGGTAGAAATAAAGACGATTTCTTTAGAGAATTTTACTAATGATATTTTCACGGACATTTTGTCAGAATTTTTCATACCACCAAAAAAACACTTCGGTATATTTTCCAAAAACAAATTTTGGCCAAAATAAAGCTAAAGGAGTGTTAATAAAAGTCACAAAGTTTGAAGGTCTGACTATAAATATTAAAAAGTTATGGGAAGAACTGATAGGGGATGAATCACCCCTCCCCAGGTACGAAGAGGGGTAAGGAGTGAGGCTATTTAAAAAGTGATTGTGATATGTGATAAGTGGGCAATTTAAACAAATTTTTTTATTTATATATATATTTAGCACATTTAATATTTTCACCTTCATTTAAAATTCATTTATTTCAGCTGGCTTTCCTGGAACAAGGTGTTTATTGTATACACTGAAGGATTTATACACGGTAGGAATATTTTGAAAATGGTGATATTTTCTACGCTGGCATGACGTTTTACTACTTTCTAGCTAAATAACTCATGCTTTTATTTCATAAACCTCACATAATGGAAAATAGAAAGCCAAGATCAATTTTTTTTTTCACCAACTATAGTGTTTTTCTGTTGTTATAATCTACATACAGCTACGAAACATTTAGAAACTGTCCAGGTAATTAATTAAACAGATCATTTTCAATCGTTTCTGGGGACTGGGAACCAAACTGTTTCATAACATTTTCTCATGTATCATTTAATTCGAATTTCTATGAATTCTATAATAAAAATTGTAACACCATGTTGTAATGTTGCGCGACATTTGAGATTTACGATATTCATTGTTGGATTTGCGACCTTTAGTTTTGGATTTGCGATTAACGTTTGAAAAATGAATATAATTTTAGTTTTTACTAAAGTACGAAGTTAAGTACTTGGAGAGAAACTGAGTTTTACAATTAAAATGTTATTGTATCTTTATTTTGTTTTGAATATTTTAACTCGAATTTTCGTAACACAAAGAACGACCCAAACAGTTTTTCTTTGATTGCTATTATCTATTTTGTAAACAAGAATAAAAAGCCAGTGGGTAAAATCTTCAAAAAGTCTATGAGGAGGAGTGTTTTCTATAGGAATGGCAAGCAATATCGACTGTTGTTTCAATAAAAAAAAAACACTTCTCCATAGAGATTATTTGAAGATTTTTCACACTGGGAAGCAACCATTTGTCCTTTTTTACATTTGACAACAGGTTTCAGAAAAACGAGAAAACAACATTGTACCTCTAAAAATCAATTTAAATATTGAAAGGTCTTTTTTTAGTTCAACTTGTATCTGAAAGATTGAAGAGAGGGGTCTTGATGGATTGAATACGGGATGTGGGGGAACTTCATATATTTTCTCACTGTCTTTACGATTTGCAAGATGAGGTAAGATTCACTTCGGTTTGCACTAGAGAACCTACAAAGCGGGGAAGGGAGTTTTTATATCAATCATATTTGCACGTTTCTTTAACCTAGCGAAAGGTTTAGAACCAAAAGCATGTAACCAGAGGCTTAGCCAGAGCTCAATCAAAATTTGTGGAGGAGAGTTTAGTCATTTAAAGTAGAAAAGGAAAACGGCAAGTAACTTACTCGACACTTAAGACTGAAAAGAATTATCATAACGTTGCACTCCTCCACTTTTTTTGACTGACCTTGAAAACGCCTGTGTGTAACTCATGTAGTGAATTTAGTTTTAAAAGTTTATTAACGAGTTTCTTGTTTCAAGAAATTAAAATTTTCATTTTTAGCAATATCTCAACTATACAGTAAATTAACATTTTAAACTTCCAGAATTACATCATCAACTTCATTAAAGTTATCGATTGTAAGGTTTGAGTTTCGGCAAAAATGTTGTTCATTTTGGAAATTGGTGTGGCTATCTTAGTTCCAAAAGCTTTTTAAAATTTTTAAGGGTCTAGCACAAAGTTTCTTATAAATAAAAAGACATGAAGTGGTGATAAAGTGAAATTTTGCTTTGGTAATAAAGTGATACCATTTTGTTTCTTATCGAAAATTCTTTAACAGGCATTTCCAAATTTAAACTGATTAATTTGCAATAAGTTTCACAAATGAATCTAAAAATTTTTTTTGAAAATTTCACCATTCTAAAAACGTTGCTTGAGTTTTACTTTTGTTAGCACAAAGGAAAAGAAAGTCGGTTATTTGATTGCTGTAACTATGGTTACGTATTGATAGGCTTGTTCTTCGCTAATCTCATACATCACACCACAAGCATATTATCCAACAATTGCTTTATAGTGCGGAATTCAATGAAGAATTTCCACCGAAGAATTACGATCCGACCGAATCGGGACTACATGGTATGTATTTGACTGAGAGCTGTGATTAAAACCGATTTTACTTCGGAAATATAAAACAGTTAATTATAGCTGTTTTTTCGTTATAGTTATTCTTAAACTCCTTTCATTTTCTACAGAATCTCAAAACGATTCAAAAAAATACACGGCCCTTTCAAATCCAATCAGTAAAAGGTCTCGTAAAAAAACTTTTGAAAGATCGAGGAAAAGTCGATAAACATCCAAACTAAAATCAGAACGTTCATTTCCATGATGTTTACAAAAATACTTGCCATAAAACTGAAAACATTGGGACTGGCTTCTGCAAAATACCACAGACTCTAAAGCTTTTCCCGCCTTTCTGTTAAAAGAACGTATTATGGCCACATCAACATTACTAAGAACCTCAGAATTGCTTTTAAGAATTGCTACCAAGAATTAGAATAATAGAGGCATTTACTTAGAACCTCCGAGTCTGATTGTTTAGGCAAAGCGCAAGAGATAAACGTTACAATGTACATCGAGAAGATTGTTCGTGTCGATGTATCGGCCATGGTACGTATAAAAGTTCCCAGTGTATTTCTCATAATGCATTATTGAATTGTTACAATTATTTATAAGAAGCATAAAGCAAGGGGAGGCTTCAACCTGTGAATCGCATCTCTTGTTGTCTTTTACCAAGGAATACCTTCTTCACGGTTATCTCATCCAAGAATGGGTGGACGTTCGCTTGATAAGAAACGCCTCACATCACTCGGAAATAATCCGTGAAATTGCACGAATATGGTTACCAGACCTGTATTGTCTAAACTGCCGGCAGTCGACGTTGAACTCAAAGGACAATGACCATGTTTTGATAAACGTCGATATTAACGGTCACGTGTTTTTCAGTCAATTGTAAGTAACCATTTTGATTTACAAGGACGTCCTCGTGTATATAGGTCTAGTATACTCGTGTCGTTCTCGTTTCATTCCTGACTTTCTGACTTTCACTATTTATCGCAATTGCTTTGAAAATTGATTTCATGACGGTTAGTTCGGAAATTCAAGACATGGAATCAAAAAGGTTTTCCACGGTGGAAATGTCTGATATTGCGCTACTTATAACATCTTACGCTTGCTGTTTATTTGTTTGTTTATTATGTGTTTCCTGTTTGTTATTTTGTTTACCTTAAGAGCTCAACTTCATGCTTCATGCTACATGCATTTACTCGACTTTCCATTCGATAAACAAGTTTGCCCGTTGAATATTTCGAGTTGTAAGTACACTATTTTGTGAACCCGAATTTAATATTTTGGAAACATTTTGCCAGTCAATAAACCTCGAACCCAGGATCGTTTGTCGCTTTTTGATATGAAGGTTACGAGACGAAAAGGCCCTGGGCATCACATGCCTAAATTGGCTCATTTTATGGAAACCGTAACATGTAATTTCACAGAATACGAATTATTTGACATTAACAAGAGAAGTAAAATCAAATTAAAGTGTTCTATTATCAAGGCCCTGGGTTCGAGATTACCAGTCAATGAGACGACACTGGATGTTAATGGCACCGTAAATACGGAGCTTTCATTGTTCTTACCGAAATTAAACATGGCGGACTGTATCGTCCCTAAAAAAATTTCTATAGATGGCTACAATGTTGATTATATTGATATGAAGTGGAATTCCACGCCTGTCGTCGAAAAAATGCAATTAGGACAATTCCAAGTCAGCAATAAGATTGTTGGTTACACAGAACAGAAAACATATCCTGCTGGTGAGGTTTCTATATTATTATGCTCAGTCGAAAATTAAATATTTAACTTTTGTACGTTTCATTGAACTTCTGACGAAAGGCTGTGTTCAAAAAGGTGGTATATACATACCGGAATAGCTGTTCTTCTTTATTCTTGTCCGATAATTTCAATAAATCCGATTGTGTTATTCTGAACGTGCTTCTGAGAAATTGTGCAAGCAATTTAACTGGGCAACTTCTCCATAGTTTTAGCTGCCTAACTTATAATCAAATAATCAACTCACTTAAATAGATACATTATCGGGGATAACAAAAAAGTCGGGTTTTAATGACCAAATTAAATAGCAATTGACTAAATTTTATCCCAATCATTTTAAAACCCGATTATTTTTGCCCTGTCAAATATTTTTCCCCGATTTTTCCCCGATCTTATGTAGTTCAGTTTGACTGTAGCTCTTACAGTTTGGGAATGAGGCTAAATGTTTCCCCGACTAAATTTAAACCCGACTTTTTTTATCGCCGATAAGGTAAAGCATTCATCCTTTTCTTTTTCTGTAGGAGTTTACACAGTGCTTTCATTTGAGGTTTATTTTTCAAGAGAGATCGGTTTTTACGTGTTACAAGTCTTCATACCGTGTGTTGTTCTCGTCGTTCTCTCGTGGATGATCGTTTTTATGAAACCCGAAGATATCGGTGATCGTTTGTCGATCGGGGTTACACTCATTCTCAGCATGATTTTCTTACTGGGTTACATCAACCAATCGCTACCAAAGGTAATGTTTCAGTGGTTTCAGTGAATTAAACACAAATATTAACGTTTGTTCCCTCTTTCTTTGTTAATAATAGCAGTACCGTGTGGTTGTGCTAACTTGAAAAAGTTGAAACAATTTAAAGGAAACAAACCAAGTTAGAAGGACATTCGAGAGGAGTAAAAATCTAATAAATAGAGGGTCAAATTTATCTTAACGACAATTATCAACAGTAAAACTCGTTTGATTAAGAAGATATCGATAAAATGTTTCTCAGTCCAAAACCTTGTATTTATATTGGATCACCCATAAGCCACCTTCTCGTACCTTTCGTTGCGCAAGTCACCAAAATCCCAAACTTTCTGCAATTTACAATCGCAAGTTTTTGAGTTGTTCTATTCCCCAAATATTTGTGTCCTCTATTCAGTTCTATTAAAACAGCAAATCGTCTTTAGTTTCAAACATTTTAGTCTGTAACATTATAAATATTAAAGTCGCTATTCCCCAGTGGGCAAAATCTACAAAAAGTCTCTGTGGAGGAGTGTTTTTTTTATTGAAACAGGAGGTGATTGCTTACCATTTCTATAGAAAACTCCCTTTCACAGAGACTTTTTGAAGATTTTGATCACTGGGTCCATCTGCAACTTATATTCCTAACAATTATCTCACTTCTCAGTTCACTTTTATAATCATTTCTTTCCGTAGGTTTCTTATATAAAAGCAGTCGATTGGTATGTCATCATTTCACTCGCCATGATTGTAGCGAGTGTTTTGGAAAGTGTGTTCGTTTATTGGCTGCTTCATAAGAAGACAGTTAAAGAAACTAAAGAGGTATATCCATTATTCATTTCCTCCTCGTATGTATAATGTAAAAAAAGAACAATGCGAAGGAGTGCAGCCTCGTGACATTTCTTATCACCCTCGAACTGGTTATTTCACTTTTATATGATTGTGTATATCATAACGACACGTTAGAAAGAACAAAATACTCCTCCGCTTGCTTTGACTTGCCCTAGATCCGCTGCTGATTTCTGATATCAATGCTGTATTTCAGTGGTGAGATATTATTTCTCATTGTCTAAAATAGCCTTTTAATTAATAGGGCGTGATCTTTGATTTTGTTAAACAAATGAGTCATCAAGAAAATGATGATGCAACCGACATGGCAACAGATTTAACGCCTTGCATTCCGCCTCAATCAAAGCATAAACAAGGGAATGATGTAATGGCGATTTGGGAGGACGGTCATTTGGTTGAAAAAAACGCAACGCCAATGAAAGATTGTAACGCCCAGTCACGCCACCAACATTGTGATTCGCCAGTACAAAATAAGTATTTGATAACTAAAGTTGACGCCACAGCTAGAATTGTTTTGCCACTAGCTTACATGGTTTTCAACACTGCATTTGTTATGGTATACGTCGGCCAAATTTAAAGTTGCTGACAACGGAATTTGACAGTAAGGAAGCAGAGGTTTCGCAGCATTCTACAAGACGAATTTACGTGAATCATGAGAACCTTGGTTCCCAATTCAGCCATCCTTTGATAAAAATCAAATATTAGATTGTATAGTAATAGGAAAGTGTGGCACATATCATTATATAATATTATTTATCAATCATTAAAAGAAGTCCAATTTTAATAACGGTCTTTTTGTCTCTCGAAGATTTCAAAATATTTACACACTTTAAACGAGTCATTTCGTAACCGTTAAAGCTAATACATCTACATGATGTTATATGAAATTATATATAATATGGGATTAGCCGTCAGTAAGTCGACAAACAAACATGTTCCAAAAACGTATAGTTCGTAAAATAACTAAATCAGAAAAAAACAAAGCTCCATAAGTGATGAGTACTGACCACGCCCTCATCAAAGGATACATTCTCCATCGAAAAGTCTAATCAAGAATTGAGAATTAAGGAAGTAGTTTACATCAAGTAATCGTCATCGAAAAGAAGAAAGAGGGAAACATCGAAAACTACAAATAAACTATTTATCCATCAAAATCACCTTATATTTTTCTGTTTCTAACCGCTACTACTAAGTAACAAATCTTTCGCTGTTGATGATCCCGATAGTATATGAATACATGACTCGGTGAATTATTATACTGTAAGGTCTCACTTTCTCTCACGTCTCAGGCCCTTCCATTTTGGATATACTAATGTTGTGTGTTTTTCATTTTCTTCCAAATTTTTTTCCGACAAATTTCTCTTTGTCGGTTAAGTTTTTCTTCAGACGTTAACTATAAATTGTCGATCCGCCGTATTCGTTAAAATACCTTATCTGGGAAAAGACGGAAGTAAAAATTTAAAAAAATATTAGTCTCAACTCTCCAACTAAAATGTCACAAATTTTACCAAATTAATGAAAAGATTTTTCTGGGATATTTCTGTCATAACGAAAACTAAGAAAAAACGCATCAGAGGCTTCGACTACTCTCTTTACACAAACTCAGAATGTGGTGATAAAAGTGAGTTTGTTATCAATATTGACTGGTGGCCTTGCGGTAGTGTGCCCAACTTCAGTGCGGGAGGTCAGGGTTCAAATCTTGGCTGAGTCATGCCAGCGACTATAACAGTGTGAATTGATCCACTCAGCTTGAGAGCGGGATTGATAACTAAGGGGGTTGTCTGGTTGAGCGGTTGAAGCATAATTGCAGCTTCCGAAGCCCAAATGGGGGCTTTAAATGCTCTGGGACCTCCTTCGCAGGACCCTCAATGATAACAGTTTTATCAGAATTGAAGAGGCTATCCTGGGTAAACATTAATAATAATACCAAGTAATTCTACAGATTGGGTGGCTAGAATTTAACAATTTCTTGTTTCAATAAATAATTTAGTTCAACTGCATAAACTTGCTTCCAATTCTACCAAACAAATTGTGAATCAGCCTTCCGATCAAACAAATTGTGAATCAGCCTTCCGATCAAAATTTAATCCGATCAAAGTAGCAAAAGTGGTGACGACATTTTCTGGATGTGAAGAAAATTTTGTCCGACGAAATATTTTGTCCAATGCTTCATTCATGTGGATTTGATTCGTCCTCGTTGAACTTGTTGATTCTTATTAACCTTTTTCAATGTCTGTATAAATATTATATCAATACTAAGTAATGATGAATCAATTCTATTTTTCTTTTGTCCGCAGTTTTTACCATAGTTTTGAGGACGTCACGGGCTAAAATGATGACGTCAGCACAATTTCTATCAAGTTGTTTATTAAGCCTTTGTTAACAATTATGGTAACAGGTTTCATGATAAAAGAATGACCACGCCCGCTACCCACCCACCCTGGTACTGAAGAATTTTACGGAGAATTTTGTTCGAAATTTTGGCCCAATGGATAGGGCATCTGACTACGAATCAGGGGATTCCAGGTTCGACTCCTGGCAGGGTCGCAATATTGCCTTCTGGCGGCAATTGGGGAATAGTCACTGACATAATTTCAAGGGTATACTTCCTCAAGATGTGTCCGTTCGAGATTTGTAGCGAAATTGGCCGTTCACTTATAGCCGATTAGATAAGGTCGTAAATTTAGAAATGCTTTCCGTCTTTGACGAAGTCGGGATTCTTGATTTTCTGAAACCCTTTTGACCTGAGGATCATTAAACATCTGCATAGCAAGGTTGCAACCGCATCAGGGGGTCAAAACGGGACTTTGATCTAGTGACTTCATAGCTCACAGTCATTCAAAAAGTCTCAAAACATGATAAACCTTGGTATCGTTGAAAAGACCAACTAAAATGGAGCAAAAAAACATAAAAACATGTATTATGATGTGTTTAAGAGATAAGTGGAACTGTCAATTGGTACATTTATCAAGTTTTCATTAGTTTTCAAGTTGGGATCACAGTAGAATCTCTAGATAGCGGACATCTCCGTATAACGGACATATATTCCATGTGCGGATGGATAGATTTACAGTCACATTCTCAGAGGCAAAGTCGCTTTAAAGCGGAAACCTTTTAATGCTATATACAGATTTCACTATATAAACATATGCATCATCCGCCTCTAATATTCCAAGGGGAAAATACTGTAGTTTTTTTGTCGATTTTATACTTTAGCAACTAGCACTTTCAAGTGTATTTACCATTGTTATCAGATGGAATGACAGTTGGGTATTTTTATTGTGTGATGATAGAGGAGACACCAAAATGCAGAACAACGAGATCTAGCAGGTTTAAACAAAAAAGAGAAAAATATTTAAGTTTTTTTGGTCGTTTTTCAATAATTTGATCGTTTTTCTATATTTTTCGAAAATTTAAACATGAAATCTTTTACTAACATTGCCCAGTGCGCAAAATGTTCAAAAAGTCTCTGTGAATGAGTGTTTTCTATAGGAATGGCAAGCAACATCGCTTGCTGTTTCAACAAAAAAACACTCCTCCACAGAGATATTTTGTCATCAAGAGTAACCTTTGCATGAAAACCTTCCTCTTCGTTGTTCAAAAAATCTACAAGGCCAGCCTTCTTAAAATGGGTATCGTCACTAAAATCAGACTTCTCGAGGTTGATGGGGTTGACTGAAGGAGCCAGGTGTGTTCGTAGCTGTCACCACTTCTTCAGGTTCCAATTAGTTCAATAAAAACCCGCGCTGTTTTACTGCATAGACAAACAGGCAAATTTGGTCTTCTCACATAAAAAGTTAACAAGCAACAATATGAGCCTCAACCAAAATATTGTGTTGATTATAAAAGAAATGGAATGTACTACACTGTTATCTTTATACTGTTAGGCTTATACATCTTTCCGGTTTTTCTGTTTAAACGCGGTGTTATTGTCTAGTAAGTCCATCCGGCCTCGTTTTAGATATCAAAATTGCCCCTAATCATTCTACTGGGAGTTTTAGTAATAGAGATAATTACTTAAGTAATAAAGTTAAAACATTATTGAAACAATAAATTTCATAAAAACGAGGTTGGATGTACTAACTAGGTCACAACATGGTGTTTAAACAGAAATTCAGGACAGGTGTATACCGAGGCTGTCGACAGGTCATAGTTTAGGGGGGAAATAAAAAACTGTCATAAAAGCTGTACCTGATCCTAAAGGAGAATTGAGATCAGAATTTAAGACACTCAAGAAATAAAAAAATTATAGTCCCTGTCGCTGAATGGACACTGACCTTAAGAACCCATTTTGCAAAATTTTCGTGCGCGTGCAATGCAGCACGTTGCACATAAAATTCGTCATACATAAAATTTCTTGCAATCCAACAACAACAACAACAAAAAAACTCGATTTGATATTTTTTCTTGTTGCATACAATGATTTGTTGGAGTTTTTTGCAAAGCAGCATGAATGCATAGTAGATCATAATTTGCAGCACGTTGCGAGCAATGTTTTTCGTTGTCCCCAATCTAAACGATAAAATTGCATAGTGGGTTCTTAGCCTTAAAAAAAAGTATGTGCCAATTTCTCAGCGTGGCCCTGATGAATTTCAACAAATTGACCCTCGTTCGAAAGATGTTTCAGAGTGGAATAATATGCTTTCGTTAAGTTTAAGAAGAAATGTAAAAATGAAGAAAAATGAAGAAAAAAATGATTTCTAAAAAGCTCATTTTTTTTTCTACTTCTATTTTACACTTATGATAAAATTTGAGACTCGCGTCATTTACGTCACAAAACGCTCCATTCTCCTCCAAAATAATAGTTAGAAATCATTAACTAGCCATGCAACTATAAAAATTTAGACTTTTTGGAATCCTCGTTATTTTTTTCAAACCTCAATTACCCTCTTAGCAGATTTCTCCCCATCATATCACCTGGAAAATCCCTACCACTTCACACCATATTGCATCATACTAGAGTACTAAAAATAAAAAACAATTCGTTCTATAAACAATGATTCACTAATTACAGGGAAAGATACTTCACCAGAACTCAGTTTGGTTTCCTTACCTTCTCTACAAGAGAAATATATCTTAAATTAAAACGGAAATGCAGTGTTACAATATAATTTTGACATAATATATACTATGAAAGTATATAGCAATATAGCTCACTTATACATACAAAAACATACAACTTTATACCCAAATGTTGGACATTTGACGTCTGTCAGGCAATGTGGAATAAATACCGAATGTATACGCAGATTGAACTGTTTATCAACTTTCCGAGTGTGTTAATCTAACAAGATGCGATCAAACTTTTTGTTTGGAAGTCTCTTTTTTATTTGAAAGAACGAGGCATTATAAAACCATTACTTCCTTTAACCCAGACAGAAATAACAAGGTTTTCACCGCAAACTAGTGATGATCACAACTTCTTACACTAACCTAGAATTTCTCCTCCTTTCCTGATCAAACCAGTTGTTCAAAAAGGGTTATATAAGCACAAATCAAATCTTTCGTAGGCATAAAAATCCCTGAATGAAAGGTCTACTTCCATGAAAATACCTTTAAATACAAATCTATAGTTAATAGCATTTTTAAGAACAACAACATCTACTTATTGACCTCACAACTACATCAATGAAGAACAGAAACCCAAATAAACCAATTGTCCCATAATACGAAGTAATAACCCAGAAGGCAAAAGTATACAAAATATTATTACAATAATCTCCATTATGTTTTATGAGGTTCGCCATTGTCGTGGTCTCGTTGTGTGTGCTATTCCAAGACTGAGAATCGTTTCGGCAACCTTGACCTCGACAGTTGGGATCCGTTTGATAAACCCACATGCTGCCGATCACAAACCAAACTATCACAAAATAGATGAGTGGATCCTTGCGGTGGTAGCGTTCTCTCCATGTGTTTCTTTGATGGTTATGGTTATGGAATATCTTGTAACCAAGTCTGCCACAACATTCAAGCATCTGGAAAAAGCCAAGGACTATCAAGTAAATTGGAATTCGAGGTTGCTTAGGACAGTCATGGATGAACAAAATACCCATAGTAATCATCATGATAGGCAACACAATCACAAATAACAACACAAGAAAGGGCAGAATGACATGAGAAAGTATCATGGACACCCTGCAATGGTGACCAGCCACATGTTCCTCAACACGAGTTTCATCACTCAATGCATTAATAGCCCGTACCAACACTGAGTCTGTAAATATGGTGTGGTAAGGAGGTGGAGCATCAGCAAGTCCACCAACATCCCGATATCGAGGTAATTGGCTGGATGAGGGGAATTCACTATTTTGTTTCACTATACAGTCATAGGAAGGAGGTTTAGTATTGCCAATGTCTAATTTGATCTCCTCGTTTCTGCTTGGTTCGTTTACAACAGAGTCATATGAAGGGATCTCACGACTGTTGGAATTCGTCTTACTGATTAAGGAACCGAGTCTCAATAACTGTTCATTTGGACGATTTCCTGCAGACTTCTTTGCAGCATTTTCCTCTTCATATCTCTCAATGTTAGGTAAATCTTGCAGTGAATTTTCTTCTGAGCTTTGATCGTTTGCATTACCTACTTCTGCCATTATGGTAAGTAAAATTGAATTTCTTACATTCTTGAATTTGAACAAAGACCTTATTATAAATACCTATTAGAAACAGAAAAAAAATCTTTGTTAATAACATCATTGAATATAAATATAAATGCAAATAATATTTTCAAACCACAAACAACATTCTATACGTAATCCACAAAAAACTTAAAAATCATGGCTAAATTTGCAAAAAGCTTGAAATGTTTTAGCATTAAAAAGAATAAATCAAGTACGATTTGGAATGTATATATATTTTATGTCATTATTAAAAATTGATTTTAGAAGTTGTTTATATATGTGTGAGATAAATCACACATGCATAATTTTAATCCTCCTAGAGTTAAAAAGTGCAGCCTTGATTATTTCCATGTATCGAAAAAAACAAAAACTAATGTATTAAAAAGTTTTATTTGCGAAGCTTTTCGTACTTCAAGTACATCGTCAGGCAATAAAAACATCTTTCACAAATTTACAAATATGTACAATATAAAATTTAAAATATCCTAAGGAAGTTCACGTTATACTGTTTCTGAACAAATTAATGAACTTAATGTCTAACTAATTGTTAATAACTGGTTTGAACTTCTTTATATAGAACGCTTCTAATATTTTACGATTTCTATTGATATGTGGAGCTTTTGTAACGATCTTCCAAGAGAAAGCATGTCCAACATTCAACACTGTATGCTTGGCCGGTTCCGATCAACAAAACTCAAATTTGTCCCTAATAGTCTCTATTAAAGATTCACCCCAAAAAAATATGACACTGCGATGGAGTTTCAATTGAATCATAGCGAATCGGAGAATAATGTTTTTGTTTGAATAATTATTAAACCACACTATCAGCCAAATGACGTAAACTTAAGCATTTATACGAGTATTTATATGAGTAATGTAGATTAGAATTCTGGACTCAACTTTCTTTTCTCTGAAAGTCTTCCATCAAATTCATGCAAATTAATTTCCGTTTCTGCTGAAGTATCCTGAAGTAACTTGATTCTCACTTTTGTACCTTCACACAACAGGGTTATACCCTTCTCTTGAGCATGTGGTCTAAACCACGGCACAAGGGCGTGAAAGTAACAAAAGAGGAACTACTACAGATTTTGCAGCTTTAACCTAATGTTCAGCTGTGCAAGGAATGAACAAGAAAGGATGCAAGCAGAAGAACCGCTGCTTCCTAAATATTCCATCCGGAAATACCATCCCATTGTGATGGAAGCAGCTGCTTGAAAACTCACAAAGACAAAATGGTATTTCTGTCTTAAGGTTGTTTAATAAACCAAAAGATAAATAACCTGTTAGGGTTGCCTGAACATAAAGAATATGTTCAGATTATTACTACTACTGCACCTTCCTGCCACCAAGCTCGCCAAACATGAATAGATTTGGAATCCATGCTTCGTTTTATTTTGGAAAAAATGGACGCACTCGCTTAAATTTAAAAACCTAATTGTCTTTGTATTATTTCCTAGTAAACGTGTCCATTATTTTGATAAGAAACCAAGAATAGAAAAAGAAACAAAACAGATGTAGCTAGCCGTACTGAAACTTTTAGCAGTATCCTCTCTACAATTATTACAGATGATATGTAGTTAAAACTATGTGGCTTATCAGAATCATTATATTTGGGCAAAGCGACATTAAGCAGAGAGATGCTGCTAAAACTAATACTAGGCAAACTGTTGCTTTTAAGTAACTTTGCAATATCTCAAGAAGATGATGAAAAATCTTTTGACTACACTTCGTCCATTGTGCAAAATGGTAAATAAATTGAAGCATTTTATTTTTATTATTATGTAATATTTAATCGTAGCTAAATATTTAATTCTTAAAGGGATTTACTACAAACATTCAAAACTAGCTTTTTTGTAGAAATGTCACCACACATAAAAGACAGAATTTCACAGTGCTCTCCCTTGATTTAACCGACATGATATTTACTGAATTCCTTGTTTTATGTAACAATTTATTAGTATATTCATTTTTAGCTAGGAAAACTCTCTAGGGTACTAAAGCTTGTTTTAAAGTAGTTACACTTGTTTTCATAGCCTTATGAGACCCAGGCAGTTGATTACTACTAACTACTAATGACTTGCTTACTCTTCTATTTTTTCTTACTCTAAAGGACGGCAATAATGTTTGAATGATACACTGTCGGCCACAAACAAATGCCGGAAATCTGAAATCTGTCAAATTTCTGATGCATTATACAACTATTTTCATTCAAATGCCCCATTGCTTCAAGTTCTGCTGTTGAATTTATATATATCATTTTGCATAGGACAAGCTTTCACAGAGAGTTTAAAAACATAATAAGTCTTTTGTTCATAATGTGAACTGTGTCTGCCTGCCGAATCCAATCATCAATCATGTTATTCCTTGTAATATTACACAGTGTTTGCACTTTCAATTCAATTCAATTCCAGTTACTTTTTCATTATTTTTACTTTGAAATTATTTAATTTTATATCTAACGATAATGGGCCCTGAGGCTAATGTTACTAAATATAGATAGATAGATTTTGTGTTGAGCACTGTGGAGCGGTCTTATACAATGAAACATAATATTTGTATATATATATAATATATTTTATATTAATGACATTAGTGGCCCAGAGGTGTAATAGTTCTTGTTTCCGGCTGGTCAGCTCAAGGCTTTATCACCATTCTTAGGCTATGGTTAGGCAGTTCTCCAGTACTGGACATGCCAAAAAATATGAGGCATACTTGTGGACATTGCTAAAAACACAAAAATAACATTTCATTGACATAAAAACATTATTTTAGATTGAAATTCAAGGAAGTGTATAATTAGCTTCTGAATCTTATTTTTATTGTTCCAACTCATATAATTGAATGATTCAATACTTTTTCTTTTTAGAATTCATAGTCTCTTTTCACACCTACTTCCACAAGTTGGATCGATTAAGAATTCTTTCTGATGCATTACATTTGTTTAAAAATGATTCATGGAAAGAAGTGCACAGAGTTAACCCAGCTGCTAATTTTCCTAGCGACTTCTCTGTTATTCAGGTAAAAAATTGTTTATTATTCCTTTCACAGAACAAGCTGAAAACAGTGACAACCAGCTACTATGAACTAGGCTCAAGTAAATGTTTACACTGTTCTGTTACCAAATTGGAGCAAAAGCTTTTAGCAGAAGGAGATTGAAGGTCTTTAACCCCTTAACCATATATTATCCGACGTAATATGTATCTATTGGGCTTGTATTTTTGTTTTTGACGTAATATACACAAATATACTTACCTTGCTTCTTAGCTCTGTTATGAACATAATCATCTGCTAAATGCCATTTTAGCTGCCGTAAAAATGTCCCTATTTTGTACAGTGCAGTAACAGAAAGGTTACACTTTAAGGGGTTAAGAAACTCTTTGTTGCAATAAACTAATTTTGAGGTTATTTTTAAAAAGAAATATTGTGCATGTACTTCAATCTATTGGCTTTCTATTCTGTCTTCCAGGAAGAAAATATTCCCAGTGAAAAATTTTCCAAAAATATTGTGTGAATAATAATACCGACAAATGATAAATCATTTTAATTTACTGCTTTGAAAACAAAACCATGCAAAATTTTTTAAACGGTTTGTTTGTTTTTTTTTCAATTTTTTTTCTTTCGTTATTAGGTCTCTTCTGATCCCTCTCAGTTTATACATGCACTTGAGCATCACCATGATGTGAAATTTGTGACACACCAACGAAAAGTTACTCGAATGTTGAAAAATGTCAATCCCTATCATAAAGATACGCAAAACTGGTACCCAAGGTAGATAAAGCTTTGAAATAACATTCTCTTGGTATATTGAAAGTTTAATTTTGGTTAGTTAGGAAATATTATGTAATGTGTGTTTCCTATGAGATTAACTTGTCCAATGTTTTTCAGACCTTGAAATTTTAGTAACAGTAGTGGAACATAAGAATTTCGAGGCTTGCCCATTGGCCATGTGTTTACAAATTTTGCATTGGTACCCTCAGCAAAATGATGATTTTTCTCCCTATGATTTTCTTTACCGACAGACAAGATGTAATTAACTTTTGTAGCCATTTCTAATGAAAAAACTGTACTAAATCTTTTTCAATAGAACATTTCCTTTTTCTTTTGTTAAATAAATAGAATATTGCACGTACTAAAAAATAATTCTATGTTTACACGATCATATATTTCTGCTATGCCATCTACCATAAAATCGTACTGTTTACTATATTTTCAACATGGCGAACGTACTAGTCATCAAGTGTATATCCTGATATTATTTGTGACTGAGATACCTTGCCCCAGGCAATCGGGCAGGCCTTATGTTCCACAAATGAGTAATCTATGTAAACCAAGCCCTTTCGTTAAAATGCACTTTAATTTAAATGGTTCTGTGACCTAACGTTGCATCAACAAAAAATACATAGCCGAGAAGTTAAGAGGAAAGGACGTGTATTCCTTCTTATCTAACGACTTCTTGGAGATTCTCTTGTTTTGAATTCTTTATTACAAGCCAATGTAATAAGCTTTTACAGCCTAGACAGAGTCAGTGAAAAGGTAGGTTCCTTTTTTCCAGCTTTAATAACTCCACAGTAACACAAATTTGAATTTAAATTTGCTTTGAATTGAAAGTTTTGAAAATTTTGAAAATTTCTTGAAAATTGTGGTGAAGTTGCGAAAATTCAAAGTGAATAACAAAATTTTTCCATACCAACCAAATGAAATAACGAGGCCTGTTTTTGCATTTGAAATTTCTTATTCTGCTCCTATCCATAGATTTCAGCTAAAGTTAGTTAGAAAATAATTATTTGAGGATATTTTGAAAGGAGATCTATGATGTGTCTGTTTTATCTTTTTTCCTAATGTACTCAATGGCCTTTATTTCAGGAAATTGTCAAGGTCAAGTTTCGATCCTGTAAGTGATAATATTATCATGCTAACACAATGTAAATACCTAGCTTGGTGATGATTAAGTTTATTTTTGTTTTTTAGAGTGTAGAGGAATCGTATAAAAGTCGAAAAATCTTGCGGACATTACCACGGCAGGTATGAGGAATTTCGAAGTGGAGTATACATGGAAACTTTGATTATTTCTGAGTACAGGGCCTTAATGCTAGCAATATTTAGGAATTTGTACTACAAAAAAACACCAGTTGTTTCTATATAAAAACCTGTCAAACCTATAACAGCCTCTATAATGCAGCCACTCTTCCTAGACGGACACATTTAAGTCCTCCCCAAGATATTTTATGCTAAACATACATCTATAAGACAGCAACCTCCGTAACACAGCCAGTAACCACTTTTCCACCTCCCCTCCCTCCTGCTATTTTCCTCCTTTGTATAATGGTCAGTAAAATAAACTTCAACCATTAAGCAGATTTCCCCTGAAAATTTTTTACTCAGAGGAATCTGCGCACTCGTAATCATTTCTAATTTTTTTCTTCAACCAAAAGAACCATTATTTTTTACATCGTAATAGAATAATAAATAAGAAGTTTGTCTTAAAAAAAAACCTTCATGAAATCTCAATGTTTTCAGACGAAACACTGTAAACTTTTGACGATATTGTGATGTTGGGCCCTCGTGATTTACAACATAGATATTCATTCAGATATTCACAGTAGTTTAAGATTATTGCCTTGCACTTTTTGTTGTTGTTTACTTTATAACTTAAGTTGGTTAATAACCTGCAGAAAAAGCTCAATATGTTAACCTGAAGACAATGACCGTTATGCACAGGTTTTTTTTATATGAAGACCACCTACCTAAAATGACCAGAATAGTTTGGTCCCAGGAGTGGCTGTCTTATGACATGCAGATGACATTTGGAATTATTTCGAGAAAAGTGGTTCGTCTTAGTAACAGCGCTATTAAACTTCTCAGATAAGTAGATCTGAGTATTTAAATTTAGCAGCAAATTCATCGATAACACTCAAAACTATATGTCCTTTCATTACATCTGAATTTCTGTTTATTTTTCAATAAATTTTAAAGAATCCAAGATCTCCCACCAGTTTATATCAATTTATTCCTATTTTCACTTTTTTGTTTTTTTATTTAGATTACTCAAACTCTCCAAGCAAATGTTCTTTGGGGACTTGGATACAGAGGTAAGTCTGTAAGAGAAAGCTGATGAATTTCATTAGAATTATGTTCAGAATGTTTTGATCAAGACAATAATTGATACACTCATGGAATACTTAATTTTGCCTACTTACAACACCAACCTACTGGGCAAAATATTCCAAAAGTCTCTGTTAAAGAATGTTTTTTTATTGAAATAGCAGGTGGTATTGCTTGCCATTCCTACAGAATACACACCTCCTCGAAGACTTTTTGAAGATTTTGCCCACTGGAAAGGTTCAAAATGGTGAAATAATGGACAAGTTATGGACAAAGCTAAATTTCAAAAGAATAATTCAAGGTTAAAGTTTCCAAAGCACTTGCAAACAATGTTTTGTTGTTTAGAAAAAAGTTAAGAAATTTTACCGGCACACAATTTTAATTGCTTTTGGCTGAGAAGCACGAGATTGAGGAAATGAAAAATTTTGTTTTTATATAGCCTGATCTATAATCTCATCCAATTTATGTCTGACCAAAACCGATGAAAAATAGCCAGTGGGCAAAATCTTCAAAAAGTCTAGGAGGGGGAGTGTTTTCTATATGAATGACAAGTAATATTTTTTTTCTGAGAATTGTTCATTTGTGTTTTGTAGGTAAGGGTGTGAAGGTGGCCGTTTTTGATACTGGCCTCCCTAAGTCCCATCCACATTTCAAAAATATCAAAGACAGAAGTGATTGGACAGATGAGAAAACACTGAGTGATGGTGAGTGAGCATGACAATCTTGTGTCAACAGTCTTTGTTGTTGTTGTTGTGATGTGCCTTGGTTTGTGCGAAAAAGCTTTATTTCTAATGTATTTCGTAATGTTTCAGGTGTTGGACATGGAACATTTGTGGCTGGTGTTATTGCTAGTGATCGTGAATGTTATGGTTTCGCACCCGATGCTGACCTCTATATTTTTCGTGTGTTTACAAGCAAACAGGTAAATAATGAACTGCAAAGATATTTGAGCCGTATGGAATTTGATCATGATTGATAGATAAGGTTGCACCAACTTCCAATATGTACACTGTCATTTTGAGCTTGTTGTAATCTCGTTTGTGATTTTGTATTGTCAGGGGAAGAAAAATTCCAATCATAACAAAATTGACATTAACGTACCAATTATAAGAAATGCTCTATAAAACATATGTTTTCACAAAAAGTTTTGTTCTTTCCCGAATAGAACTTATGAATATATTCTTATCCATGAAGTGTGTGTAGGTTACCAATTATATCTGAGTTTTTAGCCACAGTTCTTCATTCATTGAAATTGTTCTTGGTTTTCTATTACGCTTGGTGATGATCATTTATTTCTTACTTCACTAATTGTCTCTTCACCTTCTCTCATTTTATAAGAAAGTATCTTTAAACACTCTATCGTGGAGATTTTAAAAAATTAATTTAAAAGAGCTCTGACCGTAGTGAAAATAAAAAAATGTAGAAAGTCGAAAAATGAGAATGAAGTAAAAAAATTTATATCTTTTTAGAATGTTAGTTTGATCATAAAATAAAGCAAATGAAACAAATTTTACACGCCAAAAACGCTTTTTTGGAAAAATACCATTTTTATAGTGGAAACTCTTATAAAACATGGGTGTTTAACTTTTAAGACTGTGAAGGAGGGATATATTTTTCCGAGATGGTGACGAGGTATATGAATAGGTTAGTAAAAATTGAAAAGCCAACACAGCCAAATGAATTTTAATACTGAGTAATTCAAAAAGGTATTGATTGTCAAACGGTACAAATACAATTTTTTCCCCTCTAAAACAATGTGAGCATAAGAGTAAACCAACTATTTTCTCTTGTGAACTGAGAATTCATCTCTTGCATTTTCTTACTGCATTATCTTTAGGTTTCTTATACGTCATGGTTCTTAGATGCTTTCAACTATGCAATACTGAAAAATGTAGATATATTAAACTTGAGCATTGGCGGTCCTGATTTTATGGATAGACCATTCGTTGACAAGGTATGATGATTCTACTCTGACCTTTGGTTATATTATCCACTCATGTCTGGATGTAATTTATTTTCTTGAAGTTGTTTTTATTACTGGAGGGTTAAAGAATATTGTTATTTAGGTCTGGGAATTGACTGCCAATAACGTTATCTTGGTGTCCGCAATTGGCAATGATGGTCCTTTATATGGGTAAGTGAACTGCATAAAAAAGTGAAATGAAATGTTATCTTTTCTACATTAAAATGTCTACTGATCTGCTGGCATCAGTTGTGCAGACTCTCCACAAGTGTTTTTAACTTCCATCATGATAGAACAGGAAAAGGATTTCTGATTTGTGTTTTTCTAAATATTATTTCCATGTCTGTGGATGCTTCTATCAGGTAGACATTGAAAATCTCTCTTTATTTCGAAGAGGTCTCCCTTTTGTTAGTTCGAAGAGAGTTCGAAATTTAGTTTTTTAAAGTGTTTTCTCTTTTCAATTATCTTTAACTAATTTTATATTATACCGGGTGTGCCAAACAAAATGCAACTAAATTTTGAATTTTCATATCTCCAGTTCTATACCAGAAAACACAATGAAACTTTCAAATAACATAATATATTAATCTATATCAAATGTTTTACTTTCTTTTTCTAAATTTTGAGCAAAATATCGTATTTTTTAAGAATCTGTCAAATTTGGCTTGTATAAAATTGAAATTGTCAAACCAGGTTTTGAAAAACGTGAAGACAAACAACATGAAAAAGTGTTTTTGATAAGTGTGCACAAATTCAAACTAACAAAAGAAAAGAGACACTAAAATTTTATAATCGATTGTCCTTCTTTCAAGTTGTTTGATTGACTTTCTAAATTTCAATGACATCAAATGATGTCATTCTAAACTTCATGGATAAAAATTACTTCTGTAAGCGAGAAAACTTTTTGTTCTGTTCATATGAAAAACGATTTCCGTGGTGAGCGAGGAAATGACCTGCATGTGCATGACATAACAGTATATGGACAAAAGAGTAAATACAAGATTTTCTAAATGTAATATTTCCCCACTTACCGAGGAAATTGTGTTCAGATGAGGAAATATTATCCCGGCTACCGAGATCTCGCCTATTCAGTAGGCAAGATGCCACTTTTTTTATAACATTTCTCAAGAGGGGCAAAACTCGCCAAGTAGAGCGTAAAAATGTTTTCCCGCTTAACGAGGTAATAAAGCAAGGTGCACTTAAAGCAAGCTCATAAACCTTGCTTTAAATTTGTTCCAAAAGAGAAATCCAAAGGGTTACAATCTGGAAAAGATGGTGGCCATTCACTAGCAAATCAATGTTTCAAACCTTCATGCAAAAAGTTCTGCACAAGATTTGAACGATGTGAAGGGGTTGATGGTCTTTGGTCTCAAAAAAATAAATTCTGATGTCAATTTTCTTACATGTAAAAAATGAGACTACGTACAAAAACATGAATTGTGAAATGGAAATTAGGAAATTGTGTATTAAACTCTCAGAAATAGATAGAGAATAGGTAGATTAATGTTAGTCATAAATTTCACATGGCTATGTGACATGAAAGGCAGGATATTAAAGATTATAATATAGTTTTTTTTGGGTTTTTTTTGACACATCTCGTATAATATATATCTTCTTCAATTTATTATATCTTATTATGTATTTATTTGTTTATCCACGTAAAAGGACTTTGAATAATCCTGCTGATCAAATGGATGTCATTGGTGTTGGTGGTATTGACATCGAAGATAAAGTTGCTAGGTTCTCGTCAAGAGGCATGACCACTTGGGTAAACAATTGTTAATCAATTTCTTTCCTTCTTATTTTTTTACCCTGTATTTATTGCAGTTAACGCCTCCATTTAGTTGACACTGTTTCGGTGTTGATGGTGTGGTTTAACTGTATAACTTATTTTAGCAATGGTTAAAATATGGTTTTTATTTTTATTTTCATGCTTTGTTTGTGAAAAAAAATCGAAAATGTGCTTTCCTTACCATGTTAACATGAATTTTCATTCTAGATCTAATAATATGCATGATGCTATTGTTTAGGAATTACCTTATGGTTATGGACGAATGAAACCTGATGTTGTCACTTATGGTGTAGGTGTGAGGGGATCTAATTTGAAGTAAGGTTTTTGTTTTCCTTTGTTTCTTGTTGTTGTTTTTTTTGTTTGTTTGTTTTGTGTTGTTGTTTTTTTTTGTTTTTTTTTGTTGTTGTTGTTTTGTTTTTTTTTGGGGGGGGGGGGGAGGGGAGGGGAGGGGAGTGGTCTTAAAGCTTTTGATATTTTCTTTACTTACAGTCCATAATGCATTTCAAGGTAACATTGCAAAGATGCTGATGATTAATGAAGTTTTATGTAATTTAATTTAATGATTCATTTACTGTCAGATTCAGGGGAAATATTTTTAAAAAAATGTGCTCCACTGTAGAAAATGGTCGATATTTTTTCCAACATTTTAAATTTAAATAACTACGGAAGGCAATACTGTTGCTTTGTGAAATTTTGTTTTCAACGACACCAGGTTGTAAATACAGTTTGTTCCATGCGTTAATGTTCTGTTTCATTTTTTTTCAGAGGTGGTTGTCGATCTCTTACCGGTACAAGTGTTGCATCGCCAGTTGTTGCGGGTGTGGTTTCATTACTTGTCAGGTATGATTGATGTTTTATTGTTCTATTTTCATCAATACAATTCTCCATGTTTTGAGTATACAAGAATTTATTTATAAGCCACCAAATTTACTTGTTAAGAGTGATGGTCCTTTTTATACCTCAAGTTGTCCAGTTTGGTTATTTTCTGGAATTTTTTTTTGCTTAGTAGATTGGTAAAAAGTCGATTGTTTAACTTTGGTTTTTAAGGCCATTTAAAAAAATGTGCTGTCAGTATTTTTGTGATGTAATAGAAAACCCCAAAGAAACTCTTACGAAATCATTTTAAGCACTCAGGGAAACAAATTGCTTAAGTTTTTATTGAATTTGTGACCTTATTTAAAAAACATATTACCTTAGCTCAATTTCCAAAGTTTATTGTTGATTTTATAGCTCTGTTAAAGACAAGAATATTGAAATAAATCCTGCCAGTGTAAAGCAAGCTTTAATTTCATCTGCTGTGAAACTTCCAGATTCCAATATGTTTGAGCAAGGTAAGAAAATGATGGTAGAGCTAATTTGAATGTGATAGGGTAGTTTTAAATATCGGAGGACTTTTACAGTACTGAAGTTTGTGTCTTGTTGCCAATAATTTTCAATTTTCTGTTTCAAATTAGGTCATGGAAAATTAGATCTTATCAAAGCTTACAGAGCTTTAAGTGCGTACAAGCCACATGCAAGGTTTGTAGTGTTTCCTCAAATAATTATTTTTCCAATGCTCCTGTTGCCTTCAGGTTTTCGCATGCATGCGTTGTTGTCTTCTAGCTACCACACACTCACCAGAAATTTGTTTACAGTTTAGAGAATTCTCTTTGTTAGTGATATGCACAGTACTTCATTTATTTATTTTCACAGTGCAAGTCCCAATTATATTGATCTAACGGAATGCCCTTACATGTGGCCGTATTGTACACAACCTATATACTATGGTGGAATGCCAGTTATTATAAATGTACGTTCAATTCTCATTTCCTCCTCACTAATTGTATGTTTGTGGCTGTTTACTAAGGAAATGTTAATTTTTGATAGGTGACAGTGTTAAATGGTATGGGTGTTACAGGAAGGATAAAAGGAGAAGTATGTTTCATTTATGCTGAAGTTTGCTTGCACGCTTAAGTGAAAAGAAACCAATTTAGAACGACCTTTCTCTTTGATTATTGTTTTAGCCCTTGTGGAAACCATATGAAGAAGACAATGGGAAAATGATTGAGGTAATGTTCAATCATGAGAAATCCAAATGTTTCAAAGATATTTTATGGTTCACCTTTTGTTTACTATGTGTTAAAAATGTTGCAAATCCAAAGTTAATAAGGAGATATTCGACAAGACAACATTGGATATCGAGATTTATTACCCGCGTAGCAGGGCTGAATTGATTATTTCAATAATAACGCAACATGATTGGTTAAAAATGTCATAGCATCAATATTTTCCAGTATTGCCTGCTACCATATAGCTACAGCAGTGAAAGTTTAAATATGGTAGCATAAGATGTAAACAAACTCGGAAAAAACATTGATAGATAGATAGTAAAAACATTGTAAGGGACAAATAATACGTGAAACAGTTTAGGGAACTCATTACATTGGATTTTTTACCATTTTTAATAACAAATCGAATGTCATTCAAAAATGGGGTAAAAAAATTGTTTACAATGTTTAGCAAAGTAATTTCGAAGAATCAAGCTCAAACACGGATAATCAAATATTGACCTTTTCCACACATTGCCCTAGAAAACACGGGCAATATTTTGACGTCTGTCAATACTTTGGCGCCTGTCAATATTTTCCAGTATTTTCCTCTTAAACAGTGCAGTGCACATGCATGCATTCTCATGCATATTCTTAAAGTCAACTGATTTTAGGCAAATAACCCAAAACGAGAGTGTCCTATTTTTATTTTGAAATGAAATCACATCTTTTGTTTAAAAACTAAATGGAACGTGTTTTGAAACAACATTTAACATTTAATAATTAATTAAATCGAATTAAATCAGTCCATGCTGTTCTTTTCCCAAGGAATTGAATAATGCTATTATCAGATGTCTGGGTTTGAAACGTTAGTTATGATTATTTATCTGAATAGGATAAGTGCATGACAATCGCATGACAATAAAAAATGTTTTTTTTTAATTTTTTTATTAAGGTTGCATTTTCCTATTCTGAACATTTCTGGCCATGGGCTGGATATTTGGCTGTTCACGTGATTGGTTCTAGGTTGGCTTCTGAATGGGAAGGCATTGCAAAAGGATTTATAACATTCAATGTAACTTCACCCCCAAAGGTAAGAATTTCTTTTTCATCATTTACAAAAAAATGGGAGATTTACATTATTTGTTATTTCTAAAGTTGTGAAAAGTAATTTCCTACAAATAATTCTGTTACTGAAAATTAACTTGACACAGGCCTCAAAACTTCAATATGATTTTAAAAATGGCAGAAAAGACTTTCGTGGGGAGGATTTTTGGGATTATACAACTGATTGCCATTTGGCAAAGCTTTGCTTTATCTGAATATCTGAATACCAAAAAATAAGTATAGCTACCTCTGTGGAACTGGAACAATCGTTACCCTGAAATTTCCAGCCCTGTGACTCGTTTCTTTTCCATTTTCATGGCTACATGCTGTGAAATAATGTCCATAAATCTTGATTTAGGCTGAAGGCAATGAAGAACAATTGTCAACAGTGACAATACCATTACAAGCAAAAATCATCCCTACACCTCCTCGAAAGTAAGTCTAACCCTATAGTTGCTTGAAATGAATGAATGTGTTTTTTCTCCTAATGATGATTTCCAAGTGGTGCATGCACAGTTTAACACATCCTTATTCTTATCTCCTATCCTACATCGCCTGCCAATGCTCTCTGACCTCTCTGTGATGTTTATGGCAGATCTTACATAACTAACAGCAATGTTTTTATATGTGTTTATTTATCATTTCCCATCTCATGTATGTGTGTAATGTTCATTTTTAAGCAAACGGATTTTATGGGATCAGTACCATAATCTACAATATCCATCAGGTTATTTTCCTCGTGACAACTTAAACGTTAAAAAAGATCCACTAGATTGGAACGCTGATCATATACATACAAATTATCGAGATCTATATAACCATTTACGGGATCAGGGATACTTTATTGAAGTGTTAGGTAAGGTTATCTTCATGTCAAATTCATTCCAATTTGTTGGTGCTTTGGTTTTTGTGTCAAACATTGAAGCAATAACGTAGCTTAAGCTTTGATTGAAGTACACCATTTGTTTTAATATAGGTACACCCTTCACTTGTTTTGATGCCAAAGAATATGGTAAGTTTGGAATCTTTAGGACATTGCCCAGTAGGCAAAATCTTCAAAAGTCTATGAGGGGAGGTGTGTTTTCTAATAGCAAGCAATATCGCCTGCTGTTTCAATAAATAAAACACTCCTCCATGGAGACTTTTTGAAGATTTTGCCCACTGGGTGCTTGCTTCTTCTTTATCCCAGCTGGATTGTCTTGTTCAATTAAGCTTCATTCCACAAAGCTGTTATGCCTTATGTCTACATTCACTAGCATCTCGATAAATGGAAGTTTGTAGGGAGCTGGTAGTCGTTATATCGAGAGTTTCTTAAATCGAGAGATTTTAAGGGAGTTTGTTAAGGTCTGGGTTCGTTATAAGAATGCGTAACATTGAAATCTTATACAGCATACAACATATATAACAAAATCCATGATAGGCTTTCATAATTGTTGATACCATCATTTATTGCAGGTGTTTTGCTTTTAACCGACTTGGAAGAAGAGTATTTCGAAGACGAGATATTAAAGTTAACGTATGATGTATTCAAAAACAAACTTTCGGTCATTGTTATTGCTGAATGGTATAATGTTGAAGTAATCAAGAAAATTCAATTCTTTGATGAAAACACACGACAATGGTGGATTCCTGAAACAGGTGGAGCAAATTTACCTGCTCTGAATGACCTCTTGAAAAGCTGGGGGATTCTGCTGACCAGTCAAGTGTTTAATGGAGAAATGAAAATTGGTGGACGTACAAGTAAGTTGCACTTAAAACTGGATCTAATCTTCCATGTCATTTAATTGACAGCTATTGATGTAATAGAATCTACCTTATTGGACAAAACTTCGTCGTGCAAGAGTGACGAAATTACGTGGAGATGATGAAAATTCTGTACGACAAAAGAAGTTTGCCCAAATTCAAAACTTTTGAATTAAATATAATTTTGTTTTTTAAAAATACTGACATCAGAGAGAAACTTTAATTTTTTCGATTTTGAGCTAGTTAGGGTTTTAAGCCAATGAAATGGGAAACGTTTCGGGTATGAAATTCATCGTGACAAAACGCCAAAAATATGGTTAAAAATTGACATGTTTTTTATGGTTTCACTATTCAAAGTGTCAAAATACTCAGCATTTGTGTTTATAAGATTTATTAAATTTTGGAAGAGGACAAAAAACGGCAACAGGTGACGAACATTATCTTTAAGAAGGGAAGAAAATTTTGTCCAACAGTCCAATAATGTTTTGTTACTAAATAGGCATATTAGGGTGACATTCAAAACATTAACTTGCTTCTCTTTTTTTGCATGTACTTCAAGTTACTTTAATCAGATTCTGTTAATTGATTAATCCTGATATGAAACTAATTTTAGATGGATCACTATCATAAATTTTATTTGGCAATATTTTTCATATTTTCTTTAGTTCCCTATCTCTCTGGTACCAGCATTGGTAAGTTTCCATCTACTGGAAGATTATTTCGTGCTTCGAAGTTGCTCAACCAAGGTGACGAGATTCAGTTTGGCGATGATAAAACTGTTTCTGATGTACCTGTGCTTGGCTTCTATGATCCAAAGGACATGTTATCTGGTCGAATTGTGGTGTATGGGGATTCGAACTGCTTTGATTCTGCACCATCAAATAAGATCATGCAGCCAGGTCAGCTCTATTTAACTTACTGGTACTTATTGGCTCTTTTTAACGCCAGCCCTTAATAGTGTTAATTTTCATGACTTGACGTGAAAAGGGCGGGCATTAAATGTTTATCTGTGAGAGTTTTTGACCGTGTACTTTTGAAAAATAACGCCAATAAAGACGGGCGTAAAAAGTTATATGTATTGTTACTCATCGATAACGTTGCGACATTAACCGTTAGATTTACGACATTTATTGGTAGCATTGCGACATTTACCATTACACCTTGATGTTTTTTTTCATTCAGAATGTTTATGGTTGTTGGACGAGATGTTGAATTTCACTCTTAACAACATAGAGCCGACATTTAGTCATGAAATTAAGGAAAACCAAGAAGTTCCGATCGAAGAAGATGTATCATATATACCATATCGACGTGAAGGTGGGAAAAAAGAACTAAATAGTCAAACCTCTGTTATTCAAACCTCTGTTATTCAAACCTCTGTTATTCAAACCTTTCGCTGGCTCCAACACGTACTGTTTCGAACAAAAATCTCGAACAAAAATATTGGTCCGTAGAGGGTTTCGTTGCCTTAGAAAACGTTATCTCGTTATCTCAAACTCTCTTTACCTGACTTTCCTGAATATAATAATTTGCACTAATGGGAACAGAGTTTACTGTTTATTCTAGTCAGTTCTTAACTGTTTGTGAAGGGCGTTTGTATAGTTAAGCGAGTTCTTGGAGGGCGTTTGTGAAAAAACGCGAATCAACATTATAAGCACTACCCAGTGGGCAACATTTTCAAAAAGTCTTTGAGGAGGAGTGTTTCCTATAGGAATGGCAAGCAATATCGCCTGCTGCTTCAATAAAAACACTCCTCCACAGAGAGTTTTTGAAGATTTTTCCCACTGGGTAATGTTTAATTAAAGTACAGTTTTGATTCATGCTGTTCAAGAAACAAAATAACGTTTTTCGGTAATGAGATTTCTATCGATCATATTTTATTATAGGCAACAAGTTGCATTTGTATTCAAAAGTCATTGATAAAGATGGTAATAAGAAGCCTCTCCCAACGTGTCCCTCTATAAAATGGGCGAAACCGGCTGTGCAACCAAGAAGTGCTCCCGCCAATCTTTTTCCAGGGGCGGCATCAGTAACGTAAGTCGTTTCAGGATAGCTTCGCATTTTTTTTCTTTCTTTTTTTGCAACTAAGAATTTCCATTTTAAAAGAACTCAGGATAGTCAGAATGTTGTTCTGATTGAGAATCAAACATAAACTTTTATTCTGTTAGGGATCCGACATAGTGAGATGAATTTATACCGACATTTACAAAGACCCGACGATAAATCGGGCGGTTATATATCAGTGTTTGGCTCTTGTTTTGTATCCATGTCGGTATCGAAGACGTTTCGAAACAAGAGACTCAACGAATCTATGAGCATGATTTGAACCCTCGCGTGGATGAAACCCTGACAGGATGCCCCACTACTTCGGAAATAAAACTTTTTTGTCGCTCTATATACGTAACCAAACATATATACATATATTATACAGACTCAACTGTACATAAAAAATTTGAATCACTACTGATTTGGATATTTCTCTTTCGACCACTTTCAACAATTTTTTTTGGGGGGAGGGGGGAGGATAGTGTCCTTTTTTTAGAAGTACACGGGTCAAACAATATTTATGAGTATTTAGAACATTTGTATTATATGAATTAATTCTAATAATAGAACTTTCACAACATTATACGCCATCCTCAATTCTTATCTGTCGTAACAGTGTATCTTGGATATTTATATCGATTTGATATTTTCGTCAAACTTAAACATTGTCGGAAAAATTTTCCGACAAATTTCGTCACTTGTCCCTGTGCAATAAATGTAGAGCTGTTGATGGAAGAATTATAGTTAACTTCACGTGAATACACCTTCCCGAATTTCTGTTTAAACACCGCGTTTTGAGCTAGTCAGTACATCCAACCTCGTTTTTATGAAATTTATTGTTTCAATAATGTTTTAACTTTATTACTTAAGTAATTATCTCTATTACTTAAACTCCCAGTAGAATGATTGGAGGTCATTTTGATATCTGAAACGAGGTTGGATGTACTAACTACGCCAAAACACGACGTGTAAACAGAAATTCGGGAAAGGTGTATTTTAGTCGTGACTTTTATTCTGTGTTCCGGCTTACGTCACTAATTATTTTCAAATAATTAAATCTCGCTACCGGTTCCAAATATCATGTTGCTATGACTTCTGAATTCCCTATTCGCATACTTTGTACACAATAAATAAAACAAAGTATGCTTTACAGCTATTGGTTATCCTCTAGATTGCTCCAGTCATAAAAGTTGTAACGAAACACCATAACACAGAATAAAGTCGAGTGTGTTAATCGAGGCGACCATTAAACGTTTTGGTCTCTTGATCGTTTGAAAAAATGGACATCACATAACCATTTCCTCACTTAACCCAGACGGAAATAACAAGCTTTTCACCGCAAACTAGTGATGTTCGCATCTTGTTAAATTAGCTTATAGGTCCGATGAAATTTTTTTTCCAAATTTTATGACTCACTTTTCCTTATATTATATTTTCCCCAACCTCATACCAGGGTTTTTTGCCTTTTTGATATACGGACGGCGGTGAAGATTTTTTTTAGTAGGACCCACTCAGCCAGTCCCTTGGAATTCATTTCACGACATTCGTTAAGTGATTGGGTTTTGTACAAAACTCAGAGAAACCTGGGTTGTCAACATGAATCGCAAAGCAAGATCTGATCATCTCTCTAGTATTGACGTTTAAACTGATTGCAGAGGCTTTTGGAGTGCATGCAAACCTTTCTTTGCGAAAAAGGCTATAAATGCAGGCAATATAGTGCATGTTGAAGATGGTGAAATCATCTCCAATGATGCCAGTATTGCTATCATCTTTAATAAACAATTTAATAATATCACTAGCACTCCTTTGATTACACCCTGGAATTGTACTCCGGATTAAATAGTTTCTGATTTCAGACCATTGAAAAATTTAGAGCCCATTCTAGCATTGTATTGATTAAATCATTTCAGTACGAGGAAGACTCTTTTAACTTTGCTCATGTGACTTCTGACAAGATTTACCAAGCTGTAATGCAACTAAATGCTTAGAAAAAGACAGGTGGAAATACTCCTACGAAATTTCTCCAGATGTCTGCTGGAGAAATTTCTAGTCCTCTGAGCAAATGTCTAAATAATTCTTTATCTTTATCTACGTTCAAAAAGCCTACATGCTTTCAAATTCGTACATCATGTCGAACTTTCGATACCGCCCTTTGTTCTGTTCTAAGGGTGCGGAGGCGTAGCTAGAGCTCAGTCAAAATTTGTGGAGGAGAGTTTAGTCATTTAAAGTAGAAAAGGAAAACGTACAAGAACTTCGATACTTAAGACTGAAAAGAAGGATCATAACTCCTCCACTTTTTTTGACTGCCTTGAATACGCCTATGGGGTGATAATAAAAAGATCTATCAAACTCAATTGAGATCACTTAGAGCAGCACATTACGATTTTTGCACACCTACGCAATACTTTTTTGGAACGTATGAAATAGAATCTGTTCATAGACAAAATTTAAAGATACTGGCAACCGAGGTCTGTTAATAGATTAAATCCTGAATTTATGTGGGATTTTTTTTGTCACCAAATCGTACAATAGGAAGCTGCGTTGAGGAAATCTTTTACTTCCGACTACCTTCTGAATAACCTTGCTATACTCCTCTGGAATCGTCTGCCTGTGACATTAAAGGAAATAGATACCAAATAGATAACAGTCTGGAAAGCTTATATTGCAAATGCAGGATATGCTCCACCATGTAAATATTTTTTTATTTTATGTCCTATAATGTTGGTTTTAATTAGTTTTTAACTATGAATATGTGACCAACTTGAAATAAAAGTTTTAACTTAACTTAAAAAGACCATAGTCATTAGGAATTTCCCTGGTCTTGCACTCATTTTGATCAAATATGATACTAATTAATTACTTTGCATTGGCTGTAATAAGTCGTGTGATCAAAAGTGAGTGCAAAAATAAACTGTGAGTGTCGTCCAGGCTAGGGAATTTTCAAATGACCGTGATGAGACTGATTTCTTCGATTATTAAAGATGTCGTGAGTGATACTCGGGAAGATTCGTAAGCATATAGAGAAAATCAAGAATATTATGTAGACCAATGACAATGGTGACTTGTCGTGAATGAAACTCCTGTCTACCTATACTTTTAATGGCATGCAGCAACAATAATCATGAACTGCCATGGCAACAATAATTTTATAAAATAAGAGGCATGAATGTAAACAAAGACATATGATAGAAAAAACAAATAACAAGTGCCCCAATTTTTCCTATTTTTTAATAACACATCGAATGTCACACAAAAATCATTATAGGGTCAGTATTCCCTCTAAAATACTGCTCTGTCTTAAACCCCCTTTTCCAATAAACACCGTACATTCAGTTAACACGCTGCCCTCCGATATAAACGGTAACGTCGAAGCTAAAATCTTCTAAATAATGCTGATTTCAGTTTGGTCATGTGCATGTTTGTCTGTCTGACCTAAATGACAGTGAAAAACTGTGAAATGCTAACTTATTTGCTTTGAAAATTAGCTATTGTTATTTTAAGATTAATTTAAATCATGTTCATTATAAGCTGCGATGGCCGAGTGGTTAAGGCGTTTGACTAGAAATCAAATGGGATCTTCCCGCGTAGGTTCGAATCCTACTCGCAGCGAAATGTCATTTTCGGTTCGTTCTTTACCGTTGTCCTTTTAAATGAAATTTGTAGACGACTTGCGAAGTGACGTATTGTTTACAGATTCTCGATTATTGTAGGTTGTTTCTACATGAAATTAATTATCAAGTCAATTTTCTGCGAGGATTCGCACACATGCTCACAAGAATGTTAATTCTCTTTATACAACTAAATAGAATTTTCCGATTATTTTGTTCTCTAAGTAGACATTATGATAACCAAATAAAATTTCTTTTAATTCACATTAGCGCGTTTTCGCGTATTTTTAAATATTTCCTTGATTTTACGTTTTTATACAGGGCACATAAACTTGTAATTAACGTAATAAAAACATTTAAAACTTATCTATAATGTACCGTGGCACTGGAGTGACATTGATGATCGTTTAATGTTATAAAAAATTGTTAACTCGACAGTAATAACTGTCGCCGCCACTTATAACTGTTGGAGTTAAGTCACATATCCCGGGTTGTAATCTTACCTTTTTATTCTGCGCATGCGTTTCTGACTCAATAGCGGTACTCCCTTAATCACGGCTATTTATTCTTTACATTATTATTATTATCCATATTGGTTGGTTCGTAGGCCAGTGTGCAGTCAGTCGGTGGCTCAAAATGGGCTGATACGCTGATTTTAAAGTGCATCAGAGTGAAGTATTGATTGAGACGTGATTGAGACTAGAACACAAGCCTCAGCGGTCGGACTCGAAGGTACTATCTACTGCACCAAATTCAAATTCAATTCAGAGAGTTGAAGCTCTCCGCTACGAGGCTACGAGGTTCAGAACCTCGTAGCATAGTCGTCCACTTTGTGGTCCACTTAAGTGGCGGTGCGTGTTATAACTGTCGTGTTAATAGTTTTTTATAAAATATAAAAAAAACATTTGTAACATGTCACTGCAGTGCCATGGTAATAATGTCACTTCGCTTATTATTTAGAAAGTAATGAATGGAACCAACAATCTCTAATCAGTCTCCTTCTCATATTGTTATGACATTTGTTTGATAGGCCTTAAAGTGATCGGAAGGCCAGGTGGAAGCGCTTCAAAAAGAGAGACGCTAATTATTTCAGATGTATGAGAAACCCTAGAAAACGAAAAACAGTGAATTCGCTGCGAGTAGGGTTCGAACCTACGCGGGAAGATCCCATTAGATTTCAAGTCTAACGCCTTAACCACTCGGCCATCGCAGCTGATGCTTGAAATGTACTTTATTTAATTTATAATGTATAAATCTGGAATAAGATTTTGGACAAGAAACTTCTCTTCAACTAAATTGATACCTTCTTTTCCACCATATGTCATCACACGATGTTACTCAACAAGAAGCAATCTGGTAACTAAAGCTTTGTTTCCAACGCGACAAAAGCGCGAGAAGAGTCGCAGAGATAGAAAAAACTGTCGACTGTCGTGCGACAAACGGCAATAAGTTTTTCAAATTATTCGACCAAAACGAAATTATGGCGGCTGTATCAGGCATAGAACCGATTTCCAAAGAAAGTTTTATGCTTGGATTGCAGTGAGCAACCATATTTTCACAGTTTTAAAAGTCGAAAGGCATTTGCATTATAGAAACAACTTTTAATGGAAACAAAGTGTTGTGCGACAAGTAGTTTTATTGGAAAACAAGCTATAAGCGAAATCGTCAATACTTCAGTATCGGTACAAGAACAGTGCCCGCATTGTACATATGCTTCTGAACAAACACATTCCCTGAGAGGAGACATAGAAAACAACCCTCTTTAACAGCTTCTTTTCTCCAGAAAGATTTCGCTATACACTCATGATCTTCACAGTCACGAGTCCATCGAATTTCGGGTGTTCTAACCAATCACATGGCGTTTCAGTTCCATTATCACAATGTACTGTGGGATGCATTGTTTACATTGGAAAAAATGGAACTGATACGACATGTGATTGGCTTAAATTCCCAATCTATTAACAATTAACAATTAAAGCGATTTAAATTCACATTTTCACGCAAAATATGTTTCGCTGCTAGTCTTTGTGAAACCTCTTAGTTCAGTAACCCTACTCATAGTCTCTGCCCCTGCTTTTGTGGCTATGCTCTTAACCTTTAAGTCAGAAACTTAGTTTTCTAAAATATGTCTCCGTGAAAAATATGTTTTGGTCTAATATCTTTAAATTGACTTGCAAAATTAATCCCGCATGGTCTAGTGGTTAGGATTTCTGGTTTTCACCCAGGCGGCCCGGGTTCGATTCCCGGTGCGGGAAGCTTTTTCTTTTCAGTATCTCTTGTGTTACTTATTATTATTATTATTATTATTATTATTATTATTATTATTATGTATTTTCCGTATAATATTGTTTCGTACAATTATAATGAAGTTTCCTATTTAAATTTAATAAAGAGTATATAAATATTATATTGCATCGTTTGCGTTAAAGTTTCCCCACCAAATGTGAAATTCATTGTTTGTTCTGACCTGGAACATGTTCTTATGTAAGAAACTAAAAATGCCCAACTTTCTACTGTAAAACAGAATCATGAAAAATAGTAAGCTTTATTTGCGAGTTATCACTTATATTGGTATTATTGAAATAAAAAGCAGCACTAAAGAAACAGGGATAGAAGATCAGATGGAAGAATGAATCGGTCCTTTACCTTTTGAGAGCTTTACCATGGGCGTTGGCATTTATTCGAACATGGGGGCGTTTACACGCAATTTGTTCGAACATGGGGGCGTTTACACACACTTTGTTCTACTTCCTGTTGACGCTGAAAATATAGACAAGCCCATGATCGAATAAACACCCTGTGTAAAATTTTCCTCCCATAATTTGAATAATCCATCCGAACTTAAAAGCGATTTTCGCTGCGAGTAGGATTCGAACCTACGCGGGAAGATCCCATTTGATTTCGAGTCAAACGCCTTAACCACTCGGCCATCGCAGCTGTCGATACTCGCACGGTCTTGTTTATCATATTTATTACAAATATATTTGTAGTTTCGTTTCTCGATATTACTAATTTATTCAAATTTTACTTAAGATTCAAGGTCAATACAATATGTTTCTATTAATTAATTACATTTTTAGAAGCAGGGTTCATCTCATGACCCTCTCACACGTTCACCATTCCATTTCCATAAGCATAAGGCAGTCCGAAGCTGCGGTATCAAAATGGCGGGTACATCTTACTTTTCACGTGCATTTGCTAAAGGCAGACCCTACAGAATATCATCTTTTGCTTCCAAAGGACGTAGTGGTAACAGATCTCGTTGCAAAGCGGGAATAACTTCTCAAAGAAAGGTAAAACGTTTAGTTGCTGGGCTGTAAATTCATCTTCTTGCGCGAGGAAAAAGTGTGGAAATCAAATCAACTGATAAACCAGTTTTTAGATAGCTAGAGTTTTTCTACTGATATCAAATATTTATATTGCTTAAATTGGTTTCCTATCTTCATTTATTTAAAACAACAACTACATAATGCTTCATCATCTCAACTTGGAGTTACCAAGAGAAGGCCAACCTCAAAAATAGAGCCTTTTTTGGTCATTTTCATTTTTTTTGTCCATTAAAAATGAGAGTCGGTGGTTGGTCAGGCATAAAAAATCAAAATGTTGGTTTTCTTCTTCAGTCCTTGGTATGTGTGAGTAAAGTCTATAATTTTGTGATCCGCACCACAATGAGACATAATCTTCGTTTCCAGCATGCTGGGGAGAGGAACCCATGGTGTGGAATAAGCTAGAACTATGTATATGTGGCAAACTGATGGTGGCAATATCATTTTTGACAGACGACACCAGATTATAATGCATTAGACCATATGTCTTGTTAATTATTTATGTATATATTTATTCATTTATTTTTGTACACTTTGCTGACTCACCGACTTAACTTTTCCACTTCCAAACAAGTCAGTTGAAGAACACTAACTCAATATGTTTTTCATGGTGGCCTAATTATTGTAGGGTAGAAAAAAATGTTGGTAAAATGATACAGTACTGCTTGAAAGAAACTTTAGCCACACATTTACGAAAGAATGAATTATTACATGAAAACACAAAAGATTTCTGTGTGCAATTTTTATGTTACATGAACTCATTATTAGAATTTTATATATTCTACATGGTTGTTTTTTTAGACACATGTGATTGAATAAATATGAAAATAAATGTTTATAAATAAACAAAAGACTGTTAACTTCCAAAGACACCCGAGAGCTACCTTCTTTCATGAAATTAACACAGGTACTTATTAATGCGGATTGAACAAATCTGTAAAAAAATTAATATGCTATGTTAATTGGTCCACATAAAAAAATTGAAAACCATTTAAAATGGAAACTTACAGAATAATAAGTAATGTTGACCCAATAGTTTAAATTTGAAATATCACTTTTCCTGCATCCAATATGATATTTTAAAATATGATAGAGTTCAAAAAGTTGTTTATCAAGTCTCTTTTCAGTATTTTATAATTCTTTTTAATTTTTGAGATATTTCGCTTTTAAAATCTTACATTTAATTTATGCAGTGCATAATTATGATGTAATAAGATAGCAGCTAACATTTATTTTAGAAAATGTGTATAAGCTTTTCGGATAATATCTATCATCAGTGCGGTAAAAAAATAAGCTATCTATTTATTTATTACCTTTAACATTCCTCATCACTATAACTTTTGATATAATAAATATTACATCTTTGTAATTTATTAGGAATTCTACTCTGAGTTGAATGGTAGGAGAATCAAGTTACAATATTCAAGAGTTAGGCACATCAACAAAGTACTATTATATTCAACTGTTTTATCGGCACAACTTTTTCACAACTGGAGCGGAAAGATTGACCTTGGGGCTTCAATAACTTCAATGACATGATTTATGAAAATGTAAGGAGTAGTATCAAGGAAAATGATGCCATGAGACACTTCAATCAGCTTCAATCTGTTTCCTTTGGGACTTTTACACTGGGAGTTTTTCTCAGTATCTACTTTGCTATTCTAACTGTTCTGTGTTTTATCTCAAAATTGTTTTGAAAATTTCAAAAGTATGTTTCATGACAAGAATATTTTCTCCGCTGTTTGGGAACTACTTATACTGTAGTTCTTTTTCATCTTCGTTTATCTAATCTTCGAAGATAAATAATGTTTTTATACTTATTATATACTTTTAATATTGTCATGGGCTAATGATTTGATTTGATTTGTCTATCATTATATAATTAGGTAAGGTACACAACAAGAATTAGCAATACGTTTTTATTTCCTTTGGCTTTTACACCAAATACAAGCATTTTCGTTAGGTACTTTAATATATATATTTAAAATTTGTTGATCTGTATTAATTAGTGCACACTTTGAAAACTTGCATTGCCATCCATGTTCAACAATATCCTTGCAAATTTGAGGCGTGTTAAAATGATGCCTGTGTTAATTTCATGAAATAAGGTGAATTATCTTACGTGAACATGAAAAGTTTCTTTCAGGCTGTACTGTAGCTATATATGATTTAGATGACCTCACCATGATGGAGCTATGAATTTAACGCCAAGTCAGGAAAGCGATCAGGCAATCTGGAAGGTCTCCAATTTTTCTTACCTCACACAATCACTACAAGGACTTGTGAAGGACTCCTTAAAGATTGTATTTAAAGGTTGCTCTTGTTTATATTCTTGCCTGGTTCGGTTTCAGATTGTAAGTAAATAAGTAAGTAAGTAATGAGGAGTTTTGAGTCCTTGGGTTTCAATCCGTAGTAGTTGGCTATTTTGCCCGCTGACTTGCAACTAGGAAGTTGACCTGCTGCCAGAGATACATATAGCATTGTTCTAACTTGCCTGAAGGCTAGTGTGCAGTCAATGGCTCCAAAAGGGCTGATACACTGTTTTGTGCCTCAGGGTGAAGTATCGGAATGAGACGAGTGAGACTCAAATACATGCCTCAGGCGTCACACTCGAAGATATCCACTACACCATAGCTGAGCCATTGCTACATTTGTTTGATAAGTACAGTAGGTTGTTCTTGTTAAAATGGCCTTAAGTTAAGGATCTGTAAAGAAATTAATTTAATTTTCTTGCTTTTAGTTACATTCAGCATCAAACCGAAACCAAGCGTCATTACTATGCATGAATTCTAGGGTTTCCTTATTAGAAACCAAATTGTATTCATTCCCGCCGTTGAACGCGTCATCATCACCAGGATTACTAAGCAGCATTCAAGCTTGTGGATTGCATTTATCTGTTGTCAATGCTTCTGGAAGCTCTGGTATGATTCTTAAGTTATGAGTGACTGGATTATTCCTTGTTCTCATCGGTTATCACAACATCACAGCTCCGATTCCCTGTGACAAAATATAATAGAAACTCCTTCGCATTATCATTTTTACTGAAACTTTATGAGACAGTGTTCAATTTCAAGTTTTTGTGAATAACTTCTGTTGCTACATGATACATGGTAGATATCAGAAAGATAGGATTGATATATGAAGTTTTAAAAAAATTCTGAATGCATATACAATGAATAAGTCTTTAATATCAGTTTTTATCCTACGAAACTCCTATATATTTTTACTTTATGTTAGTTTTGTATGCTAGTGATGTAAGTGACACTTTGTTAGCTTCATGGCTCTTTGTTTCCCTATTTCAGATGTGACTATTGGTGAAAGTTCCGAGGCAAGTGATAATACTGTAAGCTCCTTAAAAGATGATATCCTACTATCAGACGCAGGAACAGCCGATAATATTGAACTTTTACCCTTTGAGACTGCTCAAGATATTCTAACATCTGGTGCTGCAGATGTCCCTTTAAGTTCTCTTGGCTTATGTGGATATACTCCTGTTGGTTTTATTCAATCAGTGCTGGACTTTTCACACTTGTACATGGGTTTACCATGGTGGGGATCTATTGTTGCTGGAACTATAGTTTTTCGAGCACTAGTGTTTCCGTTAATGATTAAAGGGCAGGTGAATTCTGCCAAACTTAACGCTATAAAGCCGGAATTGGAAAGGTTGCAAGAAAAACTAAGGGAAGTCTCCAACTTGCAAAATCCTATGGCTAAAGCACAGACATCTATGGAGTTGCAACAGCTCTTCCAGAAACATGATTGTCATCCAGTCAAGGTTGGAAAACAGTTTCAGTTTTTTTTTAAGAAAAACTTTTCAATAACAGTGTGTCTATCTAACGGATTGGTATCTTAAAACTTTTCGGTTGAAAGTCTCTTTTTTTTGTTTGAAAGAACAAGGCATGATGTGACCACGATCTCGTTATCCCAGACCAAAATAACAAAGTTTTCACCACAAACTATTGAGATACCAATATAGATAGTATCGGAAGTTTTCTTAAATTCTCACATGTTTGTTTTGGTCACTGTCATTGTCATGTTGATTCATTTTTTATGTTGTTTTTAGGCATTGCTTGCACCCCTTATTCAACTTCCGTTGTTTGTATCATTCTTCTTAGCATTGCGACAAATGTCGTACTTGCCTGTAGAAAGCATGAAAACTGGTGGTTTCCTTTGGTTTCCAGATCTCACTGCAGCGGATCCCTTTTATGTCCTGCCTGTCATAAGTGCGGCTACGATGCTGCTTACTATAGAGGTATTTGTTTATTTAAGGGACATCTTCTCATTTATAATTTGCCCGATGATGATGAAGGTTCTCTCGAAACTTTACTCAACGTAAATCATCAAGTCCATGACATGATAAACTCTTCACAAATTACGCTAAGTATAAACAATACTGGTTCGACAAACAAAATCTTCCAATGTAAAAAAAAAAAAAGTTGGGCGAGAAAATACTGATTCTTTGCATGAATACACTTGTCATTAATATATGTATGTGTTTATTTAAGAAATCATTATCTTGTTTTTAACTTTCTCCTTTTTTTTAGACTGGAGCTGAAGCAGGCATGGCGAACCCTCAGATGAACACTATGAAGAATGTATTTCGTGGAATGTGTTTTGTTATGGTACCGCTCACTTATCACTTTCCCACGGTAAGTATCGAGGTGACTGCAAATGGTTACTGTTCCATTGTTTCTGCAAAGACTGTGTTAAGCTACAGTACAGCCCGTAAGAGACTTTACGCGTTCGCGATAGAATGAATATTTACAAGTTTTAAAGCGTAAAGTTTTATCTGTTACAGTGAGTCGTTATGTTTTCAATGTGATTTTTTTGAAATGTCGCGTTAGATAAATCAAAAAAACGTTAACTTCGAAAGATGGTGACTCTACGCGGAAATGGAAAGTTTCTTTCCAGCTGTACTGTAAGCAATCATTTTAACTGAAAGTCTCTTCTCCTTTTTGCTTGAAAGAACGAGGCATCACATAACCATGACTTTATTTACTCAGACAGAAATAACAAGGTTTGCATCGCAGCTTAGTGCTGATCGCATCTTGTTATAGCTTTAAGATAATGAACTGTTATAAGTAGAACGAAGGGTTGCAGTGTTTCTCCTTCCAGGCCCATTTCTTATTGTTCAAACGAGGGATTCCAACTGCTGCCATCAGGACACTGCAACCCTCAGTTCTACTTATAACAGTTCATTATCTTTAACTTCTAGAATGGTACAGATGGTTTGAACTGCTTGAAGGCAATTTGGAAGGAGTCATATCTGGTGTTTATTGTATTTTCTTTACTGCTTTTAATATCATAATATTTTTTTCAACAACAGGGTATATTCCTTTATTGGTTGACTTCAAATACCATCTCGTTGCTTCAAGTAGCATTGATGAAAATTCCAGGAATGAAACAGTATTTTGGTATACCTGATATAATCCCACCACCAACTGACCCTAAAGTTAAAGCCGGAGGTTTCCTGGAGAATTTAAAAGCCGGTAAGTCCAAGGATGCATTTGTGTAAAAACTAAAGACGAAGACTTGTGTTATATGATTTTTTTGACTTAATATTTCAGTGGAGAATGGAAAGCATTCTTTTTTTAAGGGTATAAGAACGCTCAAGAAGCAGCGGTTATAAAACATACTGAAAAGATGAAGACAAAGAAATACGAATCTTCTCTCGGCGATGCGTACCAAGAGACTTTCCAGTTCAATCCAAGATTGAAAGCGAACGAAGAAATGTTTAAAGAAGCAACAGAAAAGAGGAAATCATAACTAAACTATTGTTGATATGGTTAAATATGCAGGTAAGGTGAATTGATGTCATAAGCGCTTCTGAAGCTGCGAACGTGTAAATGATTGGTGGTCTCGTCGTGACATCTGTTGTCTTTCGATGAAAGTTCACTATCTATAGGTTAATGCAACAACATGCGATCATCACTAGTTTGCGGTGAAAACTTCTGTCTGGGTGAAACGAGGTAATGGTTGTGTAATGCCTCGTTCTTTCAAACGAAAAAGAGACTTTCAAACAAAGTTTAATGATCGCATCTTGTTAGCTTAACACACTCCAATGGACCTTTCCCCGTGACCTTTCCCCGTGACCTTTCCTGAGTCGTGTTTAAACGACTTACTCAAGCACAATATAAAGTATCATGAATGAACTATTGGAAACCTACTATACGAAAAATAGACGTTTCCTGAGTTCGTGTTTAAACGCCTTACTCAAGCACAATATAAAGTATCATGAATGAACTATTGGAAACCTACTATACGAAAAATAGACGTTTCCTGAGTTCGTGTTTAAACGCCTTACCCAAGCTCAATTCTCTTACTGGCCTCGTTTTCAAACAATCATTAGTGAATATGTAGACCTCGGAAGATTAAGAATTTAGAGTTGGTAATCTTCGAACATCAAAACGAGGCGACTGAGAGAAATCAGTTCATAGGTACGATCCCGGAAAGGTTTATTTCTATGAATCAGTGTGTAATTTTCGTCATGGTGTTTCTTTCAAAACATAAAGTAGGGGCTCCTCCGTCTTAAAAGATGACATATATTAAGCTCACCTTTTTTCTTCAGGGGACATTTTATTAGGAGGAAATTGACGGGGGGTGAAAATAGCAATCAAAATAAAAATGGAAATATGCTTTAGTAGAGTGTAAACATGAATATGAAAAGCGAAAAGAACTGGGTATCCTGACTAAAGATGACATTGTAAAAACACGTAAAATAGTTTGACAATAGTTTGGAAAGAAAAAAGTAAACTTTGAAAGCAACCATGATGGAGTTGCAAAGAAAAAAATAGGTTCTTACAAAAAATAACCTTGCGTATTTTCGATTAGTTATACGTCATGTTTCACATTTTAGTTTGGGATGAGATCGAGAGGTTTGGATCAGATGACATCCCTGCTCCTCCTGTGAGGAATTCTGAATGAAACATGTCGACGAAACCGAATATGCGACATTATCGTCAAAAATTGTCGGAACCGTGTGTTTATTTTTTTCTTCACAACTGAAGACCTCGTTGTATAGTGAATTATTTTTCTAATCTCGTGACGTATGTCATGACGTCGTTTTTGTTTTATTTGAGTGGTATTCAATTCACGTATTTGATTGTGTTGTTTCGGGTTGACGGTAACCCTGGGTTGGTCAATTCAAGCGGCGGATCTAGGGGGTAGTCGAAATTTGTGGAGGAGTAACATCATTTCTGTTTTCAGTCTGTATCACCAATGGGATTATTTTCACGTTTCGACATAACTCTGGACCCACCACTGAATTCTATTCCATTCCTATATTGATATTTTTAAATTATACGAAGGTAACCACAAGTAACCCATCAAGCACAGAACGTTGATTTAACGTTCGAACAACGTTGTAAAGACGTCCATATAACGAACAAACAACATGAATCACTTGTGAATAACTTCACTGTGAGTTGACCTGCAATAAACGAACGGTGATCCTTTTTGAATCTCTGACAGTTCTACAAGGAACTCAAATTTTAAGTTTGGGCAAATTGACGACATCCTCACTTCAATAAAGCGTTCATTTTGTTTATTCGCAATCACAGAAAAACCGGGCTTCGGCACGTTTGATTTAACGGTGCAGAAACCGTACGTTTCAAACTATTGTAGGTTTGTAGAGAATATTTTTCTCCGGAAACGCTTTTCGTATATAAAATAACGGCGCCCCATGAAACTCAACTCTTGTCAGTTTGTTTACATTTCGAAGGTTGGTTGTTTTGATTCGACTGTGAAAATAAAATGTAAATCGACCGCAATAAAAACTGAGAGGTTTTAAGACGATGGAATTTATACGTGGCAGTTCAGTGGACGTGGTTTCGCTGTGGAATCATTCAGAATTATACATCGTGTTATTATGCAGAACATTTTGAATAGCTATAATGGCGGATGTTAAACGTGGTCTTTTATTTTGGTGGTAAATTTAATTTCCTGTTCAGAAAGGAAGTTACTGTTGGAACTAAAAAGATTTTGGGGGGCATTTTGCGTTTCTTCTGATTGTTTATCGGTCTGCTGTTGCGAGGTTTTACGTCAATTCGACTATTAACCCTTCTTCGGAACCTCTGTATTGTTATTTCAGTGAATGCAACATCGTATTGCACAAATTGTCGTAACTAACTCCTCTTTACTCGTAACAGGACGTATCAATAAGTACCAGGCGATATTTCATAGAGATAGTTTTTTTTTGATTAGAGGTGGGGTGGTGATGTCTAACCAAAACTTTTAAAAATTCTTTCTTTTTACACAAGGAAGGTGAAATAGAAGAATATGCTCATTTTGCTTATTTTTGTTATTGTACCGTACAATGTACTTGGCAGTGACTTTGAAGGATATGATCCCACAGGTGGAGTGTCAGAAACCAAGAAATTAAAGGTAAGGTTTGTTCATAACGTTAATGTTACCATACAATTTAGTTATACACGTTGAAAATGCACAGGGTAAAATTTGTCTGTGTCCATGAAGGTTAAGGTTTAAGTTATGTGTTTGGTAAAATTAGTTTAGGTCCATGTAGGTCAGGGCTTAAGATATGCGTTGCTGTTTTAAACGCTTTTATAAGACATTTAACCAGAATGTTCTGGTCTGAAGTTGACAGATCAAGACGTTCATAAATAATTTTCCAGGATAAATATCTTCGTAATTAATAGACCTCTCCTCCATAAATTTTTATAAATTACGTTACAGCAACCTTTGTCTCGTTTCTAATAATCTGACCAATTATTACTAATCAAGCATGATGAATAGAACTTCCTTACGTACAGCTAGAGTAACATAAACGTCACTTGAAATCGAGGCAAAGGTTGACTGTGATGTAATTAATGAGAAGGTCTTGACTATCAAGTTGTCCACCGGTTTAACGAAGTTATGATGGCCGCGTAGGGTCCAGAGGCGGATGTAGAGGTTAGGCCAAATTTATTAAGAAAAAGTAAGTTATTAACAAGAAAAACGTGATAGCAGCCGAATCAATACTTTTGATTGAAAAGGAATTTTCAAACTCCTCCCTATTTTTTGCCTAACCCTCGAATCTAGAATCAGTTAATCACAGTGTTACTTTTTTAGGAGCGTATGTACATTTAAAAATCTTTTTCAGATTGTTGATACATACAAAGCTCCAAGTTGCAGTATGGAAACACAAGAACATGATCTGATTTACTGGAACTACAAGGGCATGTTATTAAATGGCCATGTATTTGATAGTGGTCAGTTTCATGCTAGAATAGGGCACGGCGACGTCATCACGGGGGTCGATAAAGGCATGCGTGGCTTATGTGTCGGAGATAAACGACGAATGACTATGCACCACGATTGGGCGTACGGTGAACGTGGCGTGCCAGGTACGATACCGCCCCTATCAGCGTTGATATTTGACGTTGAGCTGTTAAGTATTGACCGCCCAGGTATAGGAAAAGTTACGAAAGAAGATATAATTAACACCCAAACTTCATCAGAGGAAAGCAACACAGGTGGAGTGTCAAAAGAAAATAAATTAAAGGTACGATCTCCTTTGTTGAGCCTTTTGTTATTCAACGAATTCACTGCGTATATGGGTTATATATCAACTGGTCCCTAATTTCAGCTGGAAGATTTGTTCAAATCAGACGCGGAAAAATGTAGCTTAAATTCCCAAGAAGGTGATCAAATACAATGGACTTACAAGGGGCTCCTTTTTAATGGCCACGTTTTTGACAGTGGTAAATTTTCAGCAAGGTTAGGACATCGTGACGTAATAACAGGCGTCGATAAAGGTATGCGAGGAATGTGCGTCGGTGACAAACGACGAATGACGGTACACTCCGACTGGGCATATGGCGATGTTGGCGTACCAGGAAAAATCCCGCCAAAATCTACTTTAATCTTTGAAGTGGAGTTGATTAGCATCGTACGACCCGACGGACAAACGTCGGACGTTGATGATTTATCGAAACAGTCGGTAATATCCAAAATGCGACTGCCGGATAATGGAAGGTCAAAGGAGTGGAGAAAACAGCATCCAGCCCTCTAAAAGCTCTTTTAAGTAGGAACTAAGTTGCATGTAATAGGTTACGTATAAGGCATTGAATAAGCATCGAGCATAGTCAGCAAGAATATCCTTGGATCATCCAAAAGTTGTCTAACTGAGTTCCAAGTTCATTTGATGGGCAAATTTTAAGAAAACAACGTATTTATATATTTATTTTAGTTAATTATTTTTACCACAATCTTTATGTTTTATAAAAGAGATACACCATTATGAAGTTCCATATATTTTGTACAATGAAGCAAAAACGAGAAGTGTTCATGTTAACTTGTATATAATTTGAATGTTCTGTTCATGTAAATATATTTATAAACATCCAGTGTTAACTGACATCTTACATGAAGGGTAAATAGGAAGACTCAAGTCGCTCTCAATTCTCCAATTTCCTTAAAAGTGTTAAAAGGGGTTTTATAACAATACGAACCAGTTTTAAGGCCATCGACCGTTATAAGGTAGTTTAGAATGTGTTTGTGTAAGAGGTTGCGATCATGAAACTTTTTGTTTGAAAGAACAAGGCACACTCCAAAAAATGTTCTCGCTTACCCAGACAGAAATCACAAAGTTTTGAGGGCAAACTAATGATGATCGAGTCATGTTAGACAAACCTATAGTAGCGTAAAGCGATTTTGACTTGCTTAAAGTCTTCTTCTTTCTAAAGTTGAAGCAACAAAGGGTACTGTGACTTGCTTTAAGCCTTCTTTCTTCTTGCAGATTACAGAACTGTACCAAGTAGAAGACTGTACGTTACGATCTCAACAGGACGACACCATCTACTGGCATTACAAAGGGACATTCTTGGATGGGACAGAATTTCACAGCGGTGACTTTCGAGCAACCCTTGGCCATGGTCACGTGATTGTTGGGGTAGATAAAGGCATGCGCGGGTTGTGTGTAGGAGATAAGAGGAGATTGGTTATTCATTCGGATTGGGCGTACGGTGATGACGGGCGTCCTGGTTCGATTCCGCCCAAAGCAACTTTAGTTTTTGATGTTGAAATGAAAAAAATCGAGCGACCTGATTCTTCTTCAAAATCTGAATTATGATCTGGTCTGTAATTTATACAAACTTGTAATATTGTTTATTCGTAGATAATGTAAATAAACAAGGAAACAAAATTCAAGAAACTTCTACGATTTAGTTTCATGAAGACATATCAGCCTCGTTCCCAGAGCATCTTGTCTTTTTTTCATATAGAAAGGTGGGATGAAAACGTAGTTAAATACAACGAATCACTTCGAGGGAGGAGGGAGGGAGACATCTCATGTAAGGATAATACTAAATGTCAGAGTTAAAACATTTGAACATCTTGGATGCTTCAGTAGGCCTCAGACAGTTTTGTCCATTTCTTAGTCTGTCGGCCAGGATTCCAAAAGATGTCCAGAAAGTGAAATACCTGATCCACAATCACAGTCATTTGGAACTTTTGTCAGTCCTACACTCTCTTGTATAAGCCTCTTTTTCATGTTGGGGTAGCATTTCTTTTGAAAAGAGATTGCAACCAATCTCAAGTCAATCATTGTTCGGTAATTTACAAAAAAATACATGCTTCGATATATTTATTTATAAAATATATTGTATTATATTAGCAACTCTGTAACAGCATTGAAAATTATATATACACAGAATAACAAACGTGTCTATAAGAATACTCTTAACTCTATTTACATAATCAACAGGTGATGCAGTAGCCAGTAAGAATATACCACTGCTAATTCACTATTGGAAACCATCCCAGTGGGCAAAGTCTCGGTGGAGGAGTGTTTTCTATAGGTTTTAATAAAAACACTCCTCCACAGAGACTTTGAAGATTTTGTCCACTGGGATACGAACAAATACAGTCAAATCTCTGTAATTCGAACCTCCATAATTCGAATTAATTTCCCTTCTAAGGTCCCTTCACTTCTTTGTAAATGAACCTTCGTAATTCCAACTCTCCATGTATCGAACCATATCTTCGGCCCCTTTTTGGAAGTTCGAATTACGGAGAGTGTATTGTAGTCAGTAACACGTTCACGTTATTACGTCGCATTTTGACGCCGTTATCAGTCCAGACCTTTTTAAAAATTACTTAAAATTGTGATTGGCAGTTAAGGAAATATATGTTTGACATAATGACCACCGTGAAACCGGGGTAACAACGCATCAAAACGAGGTTCATACCGACAACCAAATTAAAATACGACGTAAAAACTAGTCTGTAGGGAACTTACGCAAATACGACGACAACGAGGACAACAACGTGAGTGAAACAAAGGATTCGTTTACCTTGTCTATTTCATACTTTACCATTGGAAAAATTTTCAGTTAATAACATCTTTAGCACATTTTCACGTTCTACACAACGTGAAAAGTTATTTTTTGAAGTCGTAATGAAAACAAAGACACAAGGACAGTTATATCTTGTATTGCTTTAATCCTGTTTCGATAGCATATCTTTCCTTCTTAATTCATCGATCAGACTTTTAGTTATAACAGATCAAATCTTTAAACATTCATTGTTTTGTGATTCATTGTTTTCCGAATATTCATGGATCACTCTCACTCCTCCCTCCTCGTTGCTGTCGTAGTTGCGTTAGATCCCTAATATTTCTTAGGATAGAGACATAAGGAGATCATGAGTTTGTTTATGGACAAACATAAAAACGAACATATTGAACTAATACCTTGCTTAACCAAAGGAACATTGAATCAAATACCTAGCTAACGGTTTGTCTAAACAAGATGCAATCATCAACAGTTTGTGGTCAAGACTTTGTTATTTCTGTCTGGGTTAACGAGAATGAGAAACATGGGACATGGTTGCGTAATGTTTTGTTCTTCCACACGAAAACAAGAGACTTGCAACCAAACATTTTATGAATACATCTTGTTAGACAAACACACGCCCATAGAAGACAATTAACATGCCAGCATGCCGATCTGTAACGACGCATGTTTAGTTTCCATTTCTTTTCGTTTCTCATACGATGGAAACAGATGATTATTGAAAAACAAATTCAGCTTTAATGCCCACGTGTTAAAGTCATCAATAGGTTCGGACAGCAGGGAACTCTCCAGTGGAGCCATCGCTTCTTGTGTGTCGCTTAAACGGCCAGCTTGTGCACTTGTAGTAGTCTCCACGGAGTTTAGAGTTTTGTGAGTCGAACTGACAATCACATTTTGATCTCCTGATAAAACTGAAAAGGAAAGACAGAAAAAATAAGAAACATTACAAAATGTCTTGTTGATTACATCACATGAAACCATTGCAACCCAGTAAGGAAAATCTTCAAAAAGTCTCTGTGGAGTGAAACAGCGAGCGATTGCTTGCCATTCCTTCAGAAAACACTCCTCGTACACTTTTTGAAGATTTTGCCCACTGAGAAGGACACAGCTAAACACAGAAGGTGGTTTTATGCAAATTCAAATTAGAACTGTTCAAGGCTGTAAATACAGTTGACTCTCGATAAGTAAAACCCTGGATAAGTTTGCCATGTGGAACCATTTTCGTTGGATCCTGTAGAGGTTCCAATTATCGACATTCAACTGTATTTGCAGCCTCGAACAGTTCTAATTTGATTTTGCATAAAAACATTTATAAGGTTTGCACCATAAACTGTGGTGAGGAGTTATCAGATATAATCAAAATATACCCAGTGGGCAAAATGTTCAAAAAGTCTTTGTGGAGGAGTGTTTTTTTTATTGAAACAGCAGGCGATGTTGCTTGCCATTCCTATACAAAACACTCCTCCACAGAGACTTTTTGAACATCTTGCCCACTGGGTAAATACCCTGGTGAAGCTGTGCTATCAGTTAACCAGAGTTCAAAACATCTCACAACAGAACTAGAGCAACGTTCACGCGAATGTACATACAAGAAAATTGGAAACATATCTCTTTTACCTTTTTTTTCATCATTGACACTATCAATTACGGATTCAGGATGTATGGAATCTTTCTTTGGTACATTGGTTTCTGTAGAATCTACACAAAGAAAAAAAGTTGTTTTGTATTTTCGAGGAGACTGTTTAACATATTATTTTGCGATCACAAAACTTTTTGGTTGAAAGTCTCTTATTTTCGTTTGAATAACCGAGGCAATACACACGAATGTTCTCGTTAACCCAGACAGAAATAAGAAAGTTTTGACCGCAAACTAGTGATGATCACTATTGGTATGTTTACCAACTAACAATTCTCTCTTAACGTAATATCTCATGGTGGACCATGTGGAAAAAACATATTTCAAGGAAATTGCAATAATTTGAAAATAAGAAACGAATGGTAACTTGTAAGGAAAATTTGAGAAAAGTATTAAGGAGGGGATCATCCTCGGAAGACTCGGAGTGAAGCAGTAAGGAAAGAGATTAGAAAGTCAGTAAGGGTGTAGCAAAAGGATAGGGTAGCATGGAAGTCAGTCATCAGAATCCGTCCAACCCATGCAAGCATGGAAAACTGACGACAAGCCGGGTGTGATGACGTATAATGATGACGATAATAAGAAGTACCAATGAGAACATGAAACAAAGGATGATCCTTTTTGTTTAAGGAAGAAAGTGGATTTAGGAGTGACATTAAGTTGGATTTCCTTCTCCAGGAAATTATGATATTCAGATGCTTCAATACACCTTTTATTAGTTTCATTACGAAGGTCCTGTACAATACTCTCTCTCTTGTACAATACTCTCTCGCTTACCATTCTTCTTCACATTTGATGGCAATGTTTTCATTTTGGATTCTTCCTGTTTCAATTGGCTTGCTTTTTTTTCAGTTCGAGAATGTTCTTTCTTCTCTTTGCTTTTGGAATGTAAAGTTGCATGTGAAGTCTCTTTGTCGGATTTCTTGGAGCGTTTGCTACTTCTACTTGAGACCTTTTGAACCGTGGTCACACCAGACGACTTGGAGGGAGAAGCATCCAGTGGATCCAGGCTAGTAATTTCTTCTGCTGCTTTTTCACTGGAAGCTGAAGAGATGAAAACACGAGATCATAATCTTTCGGTGTTGAAAATAGAGGCCGATTATACCTATCCTGAGTTCACATTTAAACTTGGTTGCTAGCAAGGATCGCATTTTCTTGCACTACGTTGTTTCTCAATAATTATTTAGTTTTGGGGAGATGTAGTACAACCTGAAAGTAACTTCACGTCTGCGTAAAAATAATAAGTTTTCATGAAGAATCCGTATCTTTAGTTAACAGTCTTTTGTTTACATAATGAGAAATTTTATGTTCAGTTAAATCATGTGTCTACACAAATAACATTGAACAATAGATTTTAATGACTTCATGTAACAGATAAAACTGTACAGTCAAATCTTTTCTGTTTTCATTAACCAGGAGACCCATCAACTCACTTTTCTAATGGATTATACCCAGCTAATCACCTCTGAGTTATTTGAGTAAGCAGGCAAAGAGTTGATGGGTCTCCTGGCTATGTTTTCATGTGAAAATTCATTCCTTCATTAATGACAAAAGTTTCCTTCAGTAACCAAAAAAACATACCTTGCTCAGTCACGTGATCTTCGACAATTACAACTGGTTGTGAGTCTTTATCAGCATCCGTGATGTCGTCCATGGGAACTACTTCCAAGATAGGTAAACCAATCGCGAAATTCCGTTCAGTGACATAATGTTGATGAAGCATTTGATTATTAATAAATATTGATGAAGAAGCAATAAGGATTTCAAGAAACTCCAAGAAAGTGATTTCTGTATCTAGAAGTGGAACAAGAGGAAAAAGTAAACTTCAAATAAGCAGTAAATCCAGACCATGTCTTTTTGCAATGTCTTTTCTGCACGTGGAAGGAAATTTATCGGCGAACACTTTATGTCAAGGCTGGTGAAAATGCAGGAAAAAATTAATTCTGTGAGCCCACATAGGTAAAGCTGTCAATCAAAGATTAAGAATGAATATCAAAGCAAACTCGATTAAACTTGACTTGCTTAATGTATTCTCAATCTCTCACTAGGGCTTGATATTTGATTCAGTATTAACTACTAAATATATAAATTGTAAAATGAATGAATACCCAAGTTGAAGCAACCATCAATCATGTCTTCTTTTACCAAAATTTGTACCAATGCAGTAGTTGAAAGCTGCGGGGTAATCAAGCCAAGCTCCTTATAGATAAACATGACATTTCGCTTTGTCAGGACAATTCCATTACGGGAATAATAGCGATATATATCAAAACATTTGCTTAGGTATTGTATAACCTCTTGGTACTTTTCCATGGATTGGAAAGTCATTTCTTTCACTGCTGCTGTACCTTGCTCATTCAATTTCCCAATGAGTTTAGCAAAGCAAGCTGACAACAACAATTTGTCACCACCAGGAGGAGAGCTGTTCAAATACACCAAGTACGAAATCTGAATGAGATTCGTTAAAAAGTCTCGAATAAAAATCTTTCTGAAACAGTCTTCAACACTCTCCTCCTCTTTGTCAACAGTTTTATTGATCTGATGTAAAGTGTGGTTCATATCACAGATATTGAAATCTCGTAGGAAGGAAAGAAATTGTAGTTTCGACATCACAAAGGTGTTATCAACAGATATACCAACACCCAAACTGCTGTAGATTTTATACAGCTGCTTAATCAAAGTGGTGTGCCTCAAAATGATATGCGCAATATTGTTCATTTCTTCCTCTCGCTGTTCCGGGTCATACTTACACTCAAGAAGAAGATCATCAATGTCAACATCAAGTAAAAGAGGATTATTATCATTTCCAATAACCGAGTCTGATCGTTCTGAAAGAGGGGATTTTACAGGGATTCCTGATTTTGAAATGTCTGGTGTGGTCATACCAGAAAGGATTAAGTCAGGGTATTTAACCATTCGATCTTCACGAAATTCACCTGAAAAAAGATAAATATGTGACTGTCAAGGGAAAAAGTTAACATGAATTTATAAATATACCTATTATCATCTATAATTTTTTTATGTTATAGATAAAGATTACCTATATACCTATAGCTTTATCTATACTATCTATATTAAGGTTCATCTATAAAATAGCTGAACTTTACAGGTAAACAGTTACCTATAATCTATCATCTATAGTTTATTATTATAGATATGTTTACCAAAAAAAATAACTTATTTCCTATAACACTTAACTGATACAGAAATCTATTCAAATCTCAAACAGTTAGGAGACAAAAATAATTATCTAAATCAACTAACCACTGAAAATACAACCATTTTTAAAAGTAAATTTCCCATGCCCATGTTTCATATTGTGTTTCCAATCACCTTCATAATGCGCACCACTGGCAAAGTAAAAAGTACCCGTGCCGTGTCGTTCTCCATCCATAAAATGACCAATGTAATGATTTCGTAGTGGATATTGGGAGCTTTCAATTCGTTTTAAGTACCATATATTTTCACCATAGCCGTTTTGAATTCCATTAACCCAATTCCCAAAATACTCTTGTCCAACATTGTACCAATACATACGCCCTTCGCCATGACGCTGATTGTTCATCCAGTGGCCCTCATACATGTTGCCATTAGTGAATCTATGGGTGATGCATTTAAGAATTTAATGAAGAAGCCCTCTTTTAGTTGTACAAGGTTAACATTATTCCCAAAACTTTTAATGGTAGGTTTTTCACTGTAATTTATAACCATTAAACATACAGTACAGAGCGAACGAAACTTTGTCCACGTAGGATAATTAGGTATCACGAAGTTAACAGTCTTTAGTTTACATGGATTTTCATGTTTCAGTTCAATCACATGTCTATAACAAGCTGCATAAAATACAAAAGATTCTAATAATGACTTCATGTAACATTAAAGTGGAACACAAAAATCTTTTGTGTTTTCATGTTAAAATTCATTCCTTTGCAAATGTGTCAACTCTCTTTTGGGCTGTACTGTGAAAGATTAGTTAAAACACAAGTTAATTGGCAATTCCTGTAATTCATTTTTTTAATACCTACTATACAAGTGTTACCACAAAGTTCTTTATGTGATGCCTCACTGATAAAGAGATTATAGAACAATTTTGCACGTAATACCTTCTTATACCATATCCACATCTTTCATTCTCAGCCCAGTCCCCATCGTAGTATGAGTCTCCTGTGGAGTCAAAGTATAAAATTCCTTTACCGTGACGTTTACCTAAAAATAAGTATTAGTTTTTAAAACAATGTTTAAATTGATTGGACCATATCTGAATTTCAAATTGACTTCATTATTATCACATGCATTAAAGAGATAGATAGAAAGAGATCAATGGAGATCAATGGAGACAGAGATCAATAGAGATCAATAGAGATCAAAACTCAAGTAATGAATTGAACAAAACCTTTGCAAATATATTTACACTGCAGAAACATCATTGCAGATATTTTCCTTTACGAGCCATACTGTAATGGGATTCCAAAACATTGTGCAAATTCATTTTTACAGCTTAAGATGATCACAAGCGGCTCAAATAGATAAACTGTTAGTTTTACCATCTTTCCATTGTCCAGTGTAGGACTTATCATTTCCACATTTAAATGTGCCAAAACCATGACGGAGTCCATTAAAAACCTCTCCTTCATACAAGCTTCCATCAGGCCAACTATATGCACCTATAAAGAATTTAAACTACTTGTTTATTTATATCGCAAAACACATAGAGACGGAAGAGGCAACCAAAAAAATACAGTAATTAGCTTACCACTCCCTGTCAGGGCGTTATTTATGATATCACCAGTATAAATCATTCCATTGCTCCATTTAAGAACACCTTGACCATGCATCTTTCCATGGGCAAATGTGCCATTATAGCTCATACCTCCATGGAAGAAAGCAATCCCCTGTCCATGGAAGAAGCCAAATTCATCAGTCTCGCCATCATAACTGTCAACAATCATAGAAGTTAAAACAGGCTCATATTTCATGATGTCTTTTTCTTTTGGCTTGAAATCTTTGGCTAAACCATCCAGGTTAGTGACATTGATTACATCAACATTACCTGTTATATTTTCTGAACCATTTCCAGGCTCCTCCACAACAGTTGAATTACCATTTCCAACATCACTTTGTGTGGAATGTTTCTTTATATTCATTTTATTGACCTGCATACATAAAATTCAATGTTGATTATTTGCAGTGATTTATTAAGAATACCTATAATGACAAAAAAATAGGCCACTTATCGATTTTCAGGGTTTTTGGGCAGGTTTTGCAAGGAGTGTTAATTTGATGGCAGAAAAAAATTATTGCTTAGCTAATAGGCAATTTCAATTGATTCGTTTATTAGCAAATTTAATAGTAAAATCGCTTAAAAATCTCTGAAGTGTTATTAGCTAGGAAACCTGACTCTAACCATCCCCCTGTTATACCCTTGTTATTCTTCTGTGGATATGACAGTGGTTAAGAGTGAGAGAAATAAACAAGTTTCCTAACTAAGTAGATATAAGAGATTTTAAATCAATGATACATGTATGTTTAATTGCAAAATTGGTTATGCAAATCGCTTAAATGATGCTTCTAGTTTTCTTACATAGGAATTCCTCCGCTTATACATCATGCTAGCGTAATAAAAATAAATTTTCAATTGTACTTAAATATTACTTGCACATTTGCATTTGTGAAAGATTAAAAATCGAATGAAAAAGAAAAATTTGAAAACAAGACTGTTTTTTATTCTGGTTTACATTTAAATTTAATTAAAAAATAACAATAACAACTTTAATTGCTTCATATTTTAACTCAAAATAGAAACCACCTGTTGTTGCTTTTTAAAACCACTGGGGACAGTATACACCTTTCAAAAACTATTGAAAATCTATATAATATAATGTTGGAAATTAAAATTTCACAAAAACTTTCGGTTTTTGTTGTACTTTTTTAGTTCTAATTAAAGACATTTTCTAGTAAATAAGTTTTAAAACTATTCAAAATACTCCTGCAAATCTAAATAAACAATCTTAACTTTTCGTCAAGTGATGACCATCATCGTAACAATCGTCTATTGGAGAACAGGCTATTCAGAACCCACACAATCATAATGTTAATGTCTCAAATGAGCCAATGATACACAAATCAATTAATATCATCGGTATCTTTTAATATTACATCAATATTTTATTACGCCATTAATTAATTTATTTTCTCCAACTTACCTCGTTTCTGTATTATTTATAATACAGAAACTAATCAGAAATCGTGAAAACTTTGTATAAAAAATTGTTTCAACTTCGTATGAAACTTAATTAAAATCCTATCAATTAAAAAATAAAATAGTTTCATTTTTTACATCGAAATGATTTTATACGAATTGGAGACGAACTGTCAATGAATTGAAACAATTAAATTTGTATCAAATCGTATCATATTAGAAATAAAATTTGATGACGATCCCTAACTTGAACACAATAAAATGTGCAGCAGAAACTCTGCTATAACTTGCAAATTTCTTCTCAATATCATGGCAAAGTAGTGAATGGTGTTAAAAATGTTAAGTGTACTTTTTGAGAATAAGTAATAAATGTGTTTATTCATAAATACTAATATTTATTGAATATTTTAAAAACATTATTGTTGCCAAACGAAAACCTAACCATTAACTTTTCAAAGTCTTTTTTCCAAAAAGCCAACCAAGAAATATACCACAAGATCTGCAAAAATGTTAAACAGGAATTCTACAGATTCATAGTTTAGATATAGTTTAGATAGAGCCTTAATCACATCATGTAATTACATCACAGAGCTCGTAAAATTAGTGACAGTCAATTTACACAACATTGGTCCAATTAAACCGGCAAGGCAGAAATTTTGTGTTCATTAGGTTTTGGATTTAGTTTGATTGACAACGCAGTATGCATTATTATTGAATGTGGTTTGTATTCTACAGGCTGTATTTTTTTGTGTTTGGAATTAGGACGTTCATTGACGCTAGTTTCTCCCAGCCACCATTTTTCTTTCGGTGAATTGGCTATCGCAACAATCTATTGGGTCAAAATGGTTGTATCAATATGCTTACTAGGCGACCGTCAACGGCGGATCAAGAAGCAATTTTACTGATGTAAAAATTATGGAAAAGAGTTTTCAAAAGGATAATAGCAATTTAATTGCCAATTCTATTTTAGAAAGTTTTTCACCAAATTGATTTACGCCAGTTAAATTTCTGCTCATAACTTTTGATTCCGCAATACATTTCATTAGAAACTTTGTGAATTGAGGGGCCTAGATGGTGCAGAATTGTTGGAAAAGGAAATAAAAATGTTCCTCAAAATATTGATGAAAATTGAGAGTTAAAGGTTTTCATATCTTAAATAGGAGATATTCCTAGATTAATTAGGATATTCTAATTAGCTGATAATATTCTAACATGCACTATCCCTGCCTGCTCTGACTGATAAAAAACATCAGACATACACATAGAAAAGGCTCATCAACAGATTAGATTACATTAATGATAGGCTAAGACTTTTTGAAAATATGAAAAAAGAGAATGCCCTCCTCGGCGAGGCGAACGGTTGACAGGTGGGAGAGAAAGAAGAAATATTAAAAGGTTTTTTTCCAGCAGGAGGGAGAGAGGGTTAGTAAAAGCGTAGAGCTAGAGTGCCTGTCCCCTTACCACTATGTGCCACTTGCCGCTAACTGCAACTTTCATCGTTTCTTTTGTTCATTTAAAGATAACAAACAAACAAAACTTAATGTTATCTGAAAGTATAGACATTCAGCTATCATTATGGAAAGTTTCAGAGTGAATCAACAAATACTTACTGATTTCTAGCAAAAACTTTAGCATCCGGTCGCGATCATCGTGAAAAAATTAATAAAATGGCAACTCAGAAAAATAAATACTTGAAAATACAGTGTCATAAATAACGGAACAAATAGATTCATAAATATTCATCTGCTGTTTTGAATACTACCAACATATGAGATTTTATTCACACAAACAGTTTTCCTGTATTTATCGTGTACGCGAGTAAATCACCAAAAGTATACAGTAAGGTAATTCCGTAACCACGTGCCTTTCTCCGCTATAGCAACAAAAATTGTTCTTTTTAGCATTGATTTCAGCTTGATTATTCATACAGTTAAATCTTTCTCATAGACGTTCAGTTAGCGTCAAATCCAGAGGTGATAATCACTCATAGGCTCGTCATCCAAGAAAACATGAAATTAGGTTCATAAAATTAGCCCCCTGTGCATGCTCATAATTAGCACTATTCCCATCACGTGTCTGTTTTTTTTTTTTTTATTAAAAGTTGACTTGTCGAAACTGCACAATTGTTATATAAAAAAACAATGCTGATAAAATATGGCTGCCTTCGATTAGTAAACAATAAAGGCATGTATTTTTGTAAGCTTGTGGGTGGTTGTCATTTATCTGCATAATCAAAGGGGAAAAGCAGTTACATTGAGAGAAAAGGGATTAAACTTTTGTATAAACATCATATTCTATAAAATTTCGTTACTAACATCACTCTTGACGAACGCAAAATTAGTTAGCGGAAAAAGAGGAACAAGTTATAGTGGAATAAAGGAACAGTACCCCGATATGATGTTTGCGATTAGCCAGTATTTATTACCAATCTTATTCTGCTAGTTTATTCCTGTTGATTTAAAATCTAAAATGACCAATTGTTCTGCTAAATCCAATTAGTTGTGTTTTCTCTTTTGCAACAAAGAATTTTGCAGCATTAAAATTAAAGTTAGCGGTAAGAGAAAGAGGAGGCACTCTCTATATTTTATAGCTAGCTAAAAAAAGAGAAAGAGGGAGAAAAGAGAAACAGTTTTTTTGAATTAACAATTAGAGAAAGATAATTTGAATACTTCCAATGTAATGTATTGATGTGAATGTGAATGTGTGAATGGATGTGGATGGTTCCATTTGTTTATACTTAGCTACGAACGTATCCATGTAATATTGTCACCGAAAAACAATGCGATGGATAACTTCACGGGCACGAAGGGCGGTAGGGATATTGTAACACCTACCATCCATGTATCTTTTACAACTACCATGTATCAATAAAATGGAAAATATATTTTCCTACAAGTTATTTTCTCCAAAATACCTCAAAAATAACCGCTAAATTTCCGGCCTAAGCAAAACTTATAATGAACACATTATGCATTGCGAATTGAATGAGGGCGCAACAGGGAACTACTATTTTGCCCCGGGTTTACAATAAAATGAACACAAAAGGATGTAATGGCTCGCGCATGCGTAATTCGTTGAAATTTGGACATAGTCTCCGCTCAAAAATGTTCTTTCATTCTTTTTGAAAGTCGACACTTAGTCTCTGAATAAAGTTCGACACTTGTAAAAATTTCAAGAAAATATTCAGTCGACAGTGGTTTGACCGTAAAAAAATATCATAAGAAATTCATGATGAATGGGCACACGGATTCAGTAAGACTGTTTCTTTTGTATCCATTTTGTATTTCTTGATTTTCTGAAACCTCAAATGAAATCTTCGGCACTTTTTGCTTAGTTTATTCCTTCCATAAGGTTGATACTGACACGATATCTAAAACGTGTCTGCATGGCCGGCAAACTTTTTTGTCGTTCTTTAGAGTAAGAATAAAGGGATTAGCAAGTCAACTGCTGGCCATTTAAGGCTAAGAAAACAAAAGAAACTGCCAGTCATGCAGACACAGAACATCAATAATATCACCAAATGTAGTCAAAGGGAGCATTGAGTGAAGAATGTAAAATAGATTGAATGGCGGACCTTCCATTATTTGTATGCAAAGACCTGCGTATGGCAAATATAAAGAATTATATTGCAAACTTACTATAACTCTGTTGTCCATATCCCTGGTCTGTGTTTGTAAGAAGGATATTGCCTAATTCGCACCAAATGAAGGTTATGACTTATTTTTATTTCTTCACCAAAGGTCTTTTATAGAAATGTTGTATATAGTATATTATACTTCAAGGAAGGAGCACAACTGTTATAAGTTGGATGTTACAAACGTAAATGTGATAGATTGCCTATAAAATCTTAAGGGGCATCTTGGAATTTTTCACACGCATATTCTTCAATCATTTCTTTTCGTACAAAATGTGCATTTATATTTTCCATGAAAACATTCCGTGAAAAACAAGTACTCATTTTTTTCATGACATGTTCTTAAATGGTGGATGTTTTGGCGGGCAATCATGTGATACTATAAGTTGGAAATATATGATATTCAACTCAGGGTAAACTCTGAGAAATTTTTAATTCGTAATTTTACTAAAAATATTCTCAGTTTCAAATTTAATGGTTGTTATCTTTTATTTTTAGATTCCTCAAAGTAATGGAAATTCAGGTATTTCTGTTTACATTTCCCATTAAATCTTTTTTAAGAAAAAACCCAATTTTTTTATGGTAAATCAAATCAATCGTGATCTGGTGTGGAATATTATATATGCTGAATATGCTGAATATTGAAAGAGATTGTTAGATGTAATTTCCCCAATCAAAAGTACCATAAAATTAATTTTTATCTGTTCAATCTTCCATCAACCAGTCCGAAATGTGCATATCTGATCTTTTTTTTATAATTGTTTATCACAAAGAATTATTTCAGTGTTCTACATATTATTAATTAACATTGTATTGTTTTGGATAAATGGAAATCCCAATGGGGGTTTCCCTGTACCTAGGTACTTTATAAAATTATTATCAACATTGTTTTTTTTTCTTTAGCTGATGATAAATGATTACATTATTTTTTAGAGTCACCTCTGAAGAAACCTATGGTGAAAGAATTTAATATCTTAGGAAATGTAAGATTGACCCAACTTAATTTTCATCCTTCAGCTAAGATTTTCTTTTGAAACAACAGAAATTATTGTTATTTGTCAATTCTTTTATTCTGGGTAGTTAAGTCTGGTTCCTATTAACTTCTAATTATTTGTTCCAATTCATATAGCATATCATTGCTTCCTGTTAGGATTAGTGCTCAAGGAAAAATAATGGAAGATAATATTTAGGAATTAAGGATAATGGGAGATTCTCCCTATACTAATACGGAAAAGACAAACATCCATTGACGAACTTCCCGAGAAATTTTACCTAACCTTCTATCTTTAAAAGTTAGGTAAGAAAAAAGCAAGATTGCGTATTAGTATAAGAAGATTAAGGATTTTGGCACTTTATGAAACCGATAAAACTATACTCTAAACAAAAATCCTTTGTGTTTTCATCTAAATTCCTTCGCAAATGCATAAGGCTGTACTGTGAAAGAACGATTTCAAAACCAACAAAACCAATATTATATATATATATATATACGATTTCCTCTGCTACCTGTATGTATGTATTGGCTTAATTGCAGTTCACTCTCGAAACATAAGTGCCAAATATTTTAAATATTAAAGGAAGATGATGTGTGACTGGTGGCCTTGTGGTAGAGTGTTCGCCTTCAGTGCGGGAGGTCAGGGTTCAAATCCTGGCCGAGTCATGCCAGCGACTATAACAGTGTGAATTGATCCACTCAGCTTAGCACTCAGCTTGAGAGCGGGATTGATATCTAAGGGGGTTGTCTGGTTGAGCGGTTGAAGCATACTTGCGGCTTCCGTAGCCCAAATGGGGGCTTTAAATGCTCTGGGACCTCCTCCGCAGGACCATCATTGATAACAGTTCTATCAGAACTGAAGAGGCTATCCTGGGTAAACATTAATAATAATAATAATAATAATTGGAATGAGAAAATGGCCAGAATTTCTGTATGTCATTATGGCAAATATATAAATGATCTATCTTTATTTTTTTAGATACCCTGTGGCTCTCCTAGTAAACTGCCAAAGATTCCGAAACGTAAATCACCAACCAAAGTAAATATAAAGAAGGAGTCGGGAAGTCCAGTTAAGTCACCCAAAGTAGAAGAAGAAGTTCAGAGCCCAGTATGTTACACAAATGTCTGTTTTTTGGAGATATATAATGCCTCTCTACCCTCCCAGTGGACAAAATCTTCAAAGTACCTATGAGGAGGAGTGTTTTCTATAAGAAAATATTGTCTGCTGTTTCGATTAAAAGACACTCCTCCACAGAGACTTTTTGAAGATTTTGCCCACTGGGCTGTTTGATTTGTTGGGCTACGTTTTGTTTATTTATTTATCTAGAGCAAACCTATCCCTAATGGAACAGTGGCACATAAAGAAATCAAAAAAGAAATGGGTAGTGAGGATGACGATGACAATATGCCACTGTAAGCTTAACCTTGTCATTATCTTATCCCCCAACATTTGATTGCCAGGTCACTCATAAGTTCATACTGACTGGTGGCCTTGTGGTAGAGTGCTTGCCTCCAGTGCGTCCAAATTGGGGCTTTAAATGCTCAAGGACCTCCTACACAGGACCCTCATTGATAACAGTTCTATCAGAACTGAAAGGCCTATCCTGTGTAAACATTAATAATAATAATAATAATAATAATAATAATAATAATAATAATAATAATAATAACCATAGAGACTCCTAAGATTACAAATCATTCCATGTGGAAATGTTCGACAATGATAATCGCCTGTCATGACATTTTCTGCCTAGTGGATATCAAAAATTCAAGGCTCAAGATATTGCTAATTTATTTTTAGGAATTTTAGCCTCAACATGCCTATAAATGTTAAACTTTTAAAATTAAATTAAAAAGTTTTAATAATTCTTTCACTTTTGTTGAAAATTGTATTGAAATATTTTTTGTTGTTTTAGTGTATCGTCAAAGTACAAAGAAGAAAATAAAAAGAAGTAAGACTTAGTGTTTTCTATCTCCCTACTTTTGGTTAAATTTTAAGCAAGAGCCTGTTGATTCTAGGTATACATAACAATTTTTATGTTAGTGTAAAGAAAGAGCGTACCGAAAGAAAGAAAAGAAAAGCGAATGACGACAATGATGATGAAGACTTTAAGGAGGTATAATATTCATTGAACTGAGCATCACTTTAATGTTGCAATTCACATGCAACTTATTCAAAACAAAATCAGCTCTTCATGAAATTCTCAATTATTACTGATATACATTGTTAATGTTTGTTGTTTTTTCTTCTAAACCTTATATGGCAGAGGCATAATTTTCTTGCTTATTTAGGTGAAAAGTAAAAAGAAAAAGAAATCGAAAGACAAGAAAGTTAAAGGAGAGAAACCCTCGCCCAAGAAGAAAGTGGTGAGTCTGTTTCTTTGTGGAGGAAATAAGACAGGAAATAATTCTAATAAATCAATAATAATAATAATAAGGTCAAATATTTATTTGTTATTTTTTAAGATTTAGAATGTTTTACGAGTGTGTTATGAGCAAATTCCAAAAAGCTATGTTGCTTGATTGTCTCTCGGTATAGAACAATAGCCCTTAAAAGAATTGATGTTGTTCCAAAAATTTTGATGCTAATGCTGCTGGGTTGTTCCAAGATGATATTGAAGCAAACATGTCCAAGAATGTTTGTTTAGTCCGAGAGTGTTTGATTAGTTTGTTTTTTACTTTATCCCACAAGTAGTGCATTTGTTCAGGATGATGATTTATCTTGATTTGACGAGATTGAAAATCTTTACAATCCATTATTTTCATGGTAAAAATCCTCAATTGAGCATTTGTAAATTAATAACAAAAGCATGGAAAATGAAACATCCATGTGTTCACTACTTCAAAAAACGTGAGAGGGGAAACTAATTTTAGTTTTTTATACTGTTATTATTTCAAATTTATTTTCTTTTTTGTAACATCATAAAGTTAATCTAAACTGGTATCTGATGTTTTCTGTATTTCATAGAAAAAAGAAGAAGAAGAGGTGTGGCGTTGGTGGGATGAAGAACCGCACCCAGATGGTGTTAAGTGGAAAACACTTGAACATAAAGTAAATGTTGACCATAATGTTCAAACCATAATGACCATGAGTGTTCTATTCTGAGTGATGTCGGTTAATTTATTCCCGAATTGACTGGCAAGATAATCACTTATTTATTAATATTCAATGAGCAATTATTTTTAGGGCCCTTATTTTCCACCTCCATATGAACCAATGCCGAAAGATGTCAAGTTCTATTATGATGGTAAGATACATTTCAATGTCATTATTGAATAAAAACTGATAACAGTTTTAAATTTCTTGATAATATTAAAATCTAACATTTTCTGATTTAGGTAATCACCTGAAATTGAGTCCTGGTGCTGAAGAAGTTGCCACATTTTATGCAAAGATGCTTGAGCATGAGTACACCAAGAAAGATATTTTTAACAGTAATTTCTTCGAAGACTGGCGCAAAGAAATGACCAGTGAGGAACGAAAAATAATTAAGAAAATCGAAAAGTGTGACTTCAAGGAAATGGCAGCATATTTCACAAAGGCATGTGGAGTGATTTTTGGAGTTTGAAAATGGTCATAGACCACACAGGACCTTTTTATGAATATCATCACGGGAGCCTTCGCTTTGTTTTTGGTTTTTTTTGCCTTAATTTATCACATTTTGTAACACCTGTAAAATGCAAAGGTTAAGGCAGCTGTGACTAAAAAAGTCCATGTAACTAGTGTTAAACTAACTAAAGTTGGATCTCTACTAGATGATATATTTAACGACTTTGGGCAACGAAATCTCCCTACCATTAAATTTGGGTGAAAATCACTCTTCAGCTATTAAAATTGCCAATTCATTTTAGCTTGCCGAAGATCGAAGGAATATGTCCAAAGAAGAAAAAAACAAAATCAAAGAAGCTAATGCAAAGTTGGCTGAGGAATATGGTTTTTGTATGATGGATGGGCATAAGCAAAAAGTAGGAAATTTTCGAATTGAACCCCCTGGTTTATTCCGAGGCCGTGGTGACCACCCTAAACAGGGGAAATTGAAAAAGAGAGTTCGAGCAAAGGACATAATCATTAACACTGGAAAGTGAGTGATAGCAATCTTTTATTTAGAAGATTTTTACTCCAGTAAGGTATTAGACGTGAATAGATTTTTGAAAAAGGGGATACCAGGCATTTCTGAATATTCTCATAATATTCTATTATATGAAGGACAAACAATATAAGCTCTCAGGATTAATAATTTTTCTATTGCATTGTTAAGGGGAGCTCCAGTGCCTTCAGCACCAAATGGTGAAAAATGGAAGGCTGTGCAACACGACAACTCGGTATGTTTATTTTCAGATGTTAGTGTAGTCAATTGTAAATTCTAATTGCAGTCTCAGATACAATTTTATTTGAGTTTTCTTCAACTGTCTATGTTGACAGTATCTTAACTGCAATACCTTCTTAAATATAATTGTAAGTGCATGTTTTTTTAGGTAACATGGTTGGCCTGTTGGATAGAAAATATAGCTGGTAATTATAAATATGTCATGTTGAATGCTGCTACTCGACTGAAAGGTGAGAAAGACTGGCAAAAATATGAGACTGCACGTAAACTCAAAGATTGTGTTGATAAAATCCGTGCAGAATACAAAGGTGACTGGAAATCCAAGGAAATGAGAATCCGACAACGTGGTGTGGCGATGTATTTCATCGACAAACTGGCACTAAGAGCTGGTCATGAAAAAGAGGAAGGCGAATCAGCAGACACTGTTGGTTGTTGTTCTCTGCGGGTGGAACACATAAGTAAGTTTTTCTATGAATTCATGCCAATCTAAAAGTTGAATGGTCTGTATAAAACATGCTTGAATGAAACCTCATCTCCTAAATTTGTGACGAAAATTGAAACATGCTTGAATAGTTTTGGAGATCTGAGTTCTAGGAGTATAGAAGTCATTAAGACTGTTTTTTTTAAAGACATTATCAGGGAAAAAGGATTTACTAAAAGATAAAAATTATGACCTCTTCCATGTTTATTTTGTAGAACTCCACCCTGAGAAAGATGACCAAGAGTTTGTGGTTGAGTTCGACTTTCTGGGTAAAGATTCTATTAGGTATACAAATAATGTTCCAGTGGAAAAACGGGTGAGTCAGATGATGTACTTACTGATTACTAGATGAGTGTCTACGATGGTCAAAGGTTAGAACAATATTTATGGGTTTCAGCACAAATTATTAGTATTGTCTAAATAGCCAACCATGCAAATTTGGAAGAAGTGGGTTGTTTTGATGATTGTGTTCTGCATATTATACAGTTCCTATGCCATCATACCTGCCTCCATGTTTCCCAAATAGTGGATTATTTTTTTTATAAACTTCAGGTCTTCAAAAACTTAGAACTCTTCAAGGAAGGTAAACAAGCAGGGGATGACCTGTTCGATCGATTATCTGTAAGTATAAGCGGAGAAGATTTATTTGTTTTGATGGCCTTCAAAACAGTAGTAGAATTTCATATTATTTACTATGCAATATCTTATTTCAACCCAGACGACTTCACTGAACAAGTTCCTTGGTGAGCTAATGCCCGGTCTCTCTGCAAAAGTTTTTCGTACGTACAACGCAAGTATCACGCTACAGCAGCAGTTGGAGGAACTGACTGAGGCAAACGCAAACGCCGCTGCTAAACTTCTGCAATACAATCGTGCCAATCGTGCTGTTGCCATATTGTGTAACCATCAACGTGCGGCTCCTAAGACGTTTGACAAACAGATGGAGAATTTAGTTAATAAGGTGAGTAATGTTGATCAAACAGCAATTGTGTAAAGAAGTGGTAGATGGTGTTGACTACTGTTTTTGTAGTTCCTGCTGCGACATTGTTAGGTTACTTAATTATTTGTTATTTTATTACTGACGAGTTCATAAAAGGCATTTTTTTATATTTTTTTGTTTACATTCTACTCTCAATTTGTTTTTCTTTGTGGTATTTATTTACTTCTAAATGTAATTTTACCTCGATGAGATATTTTGTTGTTGTTTATATCTTGTTCTATTTTTGTTTATTTCAGCTTAAAGATAAAAAGAAAGCGATCAAGGCTGTCAAAAAAGAAATAAAAACACTGAAACGCGAATACCATGAACAGGGCAAAAGTGAAAAACTTAAAATGAATATCGATCGTAAGAAGAAACAGCTTGAAAGGCTTGAAGAACAATACTTCAAATTGGAAGTCAGTATGACTGACAAGGTAAACACGACTACTAATTTCTGCAGTTAACTCTCCTCTCTATGCTAGGGCACTAAACTGTCGATTATGTTCCAGTTAAGTGGAGTTTACATTATTGAAATAATTTGACTAATTATTTATAATTTACTGGACTAGTGTAAACAGAGAATTCGGTCGATTTATCTTTGTTTTCACAATTTCGCAATCATTTGAGAGGACCTCAAATTTAGCTCCCATCACAGAGGTTTCGAAGGTGTCGCTCTTATGTAATACGCGAATGGTAAGTTAATCCAGTTTGAAACTGATTTATTCTCGATGTTCCCATTTTAGGAGGAAAACAAAGAGATAGCACTTGGCACGTCAAAGTTAAACTACTTAGATCCGAGGATCTCAGTTGCGTGGTGAGAAATTTAAAAACTAATTTCTACATTGTATTCATGATTGTTGTCCTCTGGATACAACGAGTACAAGACCTGACCCCCTTGGTCAAATGGAATATAAGCATTCATCCACATACCTATTGTTCCGTTCAGTTTGCAGTTTGCAGTTTTAGTTGTCCAATCACACGTATGGTACTATAATTTTTTTCTCTCGTTTAGGTGTAAGAAACATGAGGTGCCTATTGAAAAAATCTACAACAAAACACAACGACAGAAGTTTCAATGGGCCATCGATATGACGGATGAAGATTTTATATTTTAGCATTTTTACTCAATCGGGACTCACGCATGTAGAAACGTAAACATTTATGATTTTCCTATATTTCCCTTCCCAGTTCGCTATGCACATCTGACAGTGTAAAACAGGCCTTTATTAAGAACCATACGGTAGGTCGCTATTCCGATTTTATTGGAAGATTTTCTATAAAAACTTTTGTGATAGTTCCATATTTATTTCTGTAAAGGTCTTTTTACACTATTGAACAGGGTTAATAGAAATAGCATTGATGTTACATGCAAAGCGCGGAAAGCGCCTATGTGCAGGATTTCCAACCAGTAAAGTTGGGTTTTTTTACTATAAACATTAACACAAAATCGTCGTCTAACACGATCGTAAAGCTGTCGATCGATCTATCTAGTAGTTTTCGTACGAAAATTTACAAAATGTGTGCGGTTGGAATAAGTATTTTGGATGTGCGCAATAGGGCTGGTATGTATGCGACGCAATTCTAAATGAACAACACTCATTCTTAAAATCCCAGTGTGCAAAATCTTTAAAAAGTCTATGAGAAGGAAGGAGTGTTTTCTATAGGAACGACAAGCAATATAGCCTGCTGTTTCAACAAAAAACACTCCTCTACAGAGACATTTTTAAGATTTTCCCCACTGGATAGAGGTGGACTTTCTCTGTTGTTAAACTTCCTTATGATGTTTTGAATTTTAAATTATTTCATTAGAAATTATAGATAGCAGAATTAATTGTGAAATTTAAATTAATGACAGGCATCTCAGTATTTATCAGACTTTCGTGATCTTTTAATTTTCGTAATTGGCCTCAATTCTTTTTTGAGTAAGACTTGCACGTAAGAGAAAGCCGAATCTCCACTAGGCGGTTAAATGTCGCTATAGTCGTTTTTCTTCACAACTAACGTTTTCGTGGTCACGGCGGAAAATGTAGATATAACGAAATGAAGATAGAAACCGCCCGTCGGTTATGTAGGTTTGGTTTTCAGCTAACAAGATGCGATCATAAAACCTTATCGTTAAACTTTCTTTTTTAAGCCAGATAGAACTAACAAAGTTCCCATAGCGACAAAGTGATGATCGCATCTTGCTTGCTTAAAGGCGAATCTCTACTAGGCGGAAAATGTCGAGGCGGGCGCAATTATTATTTTTGTGTGTGTTCTTTATTGGGTTTTTTTATATCCTTGCAGCGAAAAGTAGAAATGTTTTCTACTTTTCGTTCAATCTGCATTATCCGCCACAACTTGGATTGTTTTCGGGGTTGAAAAGACCCCCCGCAGCAACATTTTTCGCCTGTTGGAGATTCGTCTTAAGTAATCGTAATGAACCATGAGAAGAATTGCTGATTGGTCAAAACTTTGTGTGTTTGACTTTTGCACGTCCGTTTTGAAACTCTTACAATTCAAATCGACTAGGTTGCACAATCACATTTGTTATTATATTGCAGTGTTTGGAAAACTATCATGGGAAGTGAAGGCATGGTGTGCTTTTGTATGTATTCTGTGGCACTCGTCACCCGCTGGAAATGGAAAGGTTCGATTTAGGGGGTTTTTTTTGAACAAATTAAATAAACAACAAACCAAAAACTATAGTCTTTCGATATCCTCAAAGTTACTCCCCGTTGTTAGGGGTGTAAAATTGTTAAATCTGTGTCCCTTAATTTCTCTAATAAACGCCCCCGTTCTTTGAAACGCCTTCATTATGCGAAAAGGTGAATAAAATATACGCCTTCGTTCTACAATCGGTACAAGTGTTTCTCTGCTGGAATAGGATTATTGTCCATGCCAAATCTAGAATGAAAGTATTTTTGCGAGTTTGCAATATCAATAAATATCAACAAACATTCATGCTGAAAGCGTGGTTTAAAAAGATCTACAGCAAAAGTGAAGATCTATCACGTGATTTTCCCTGCTTATTGAAAAAAGCAACGAACCAAGATCCGCAGTCTCCTTTCGTGTGCACTTAGCATCCTTCTCTACACGATCTTTACACGAAATTTGTGAAGGAGTTTCCGCTCGATTATTTTATTTTTTTTGCTAAAATTCTTGATTGTAAGGTTGTGCAAGAAGAAGCAAAACGTCGTCAGGAGATTGAGAGACGTCAGACCCACTGATTTCTAAATGTGCTGAATATCTTTAAAAATACTCTTTCCATTATGAAATATTTCTTTGACATTATTTCTTTATCAAGATCTGTAAGTGTGTCTCAGCCCATAGCCCACAACGTCGTGTACTCGGGGTCTCAGCCCATAACCCCAATATGATAATAGCTATTACTTGCTCGTCCGTCCATGGTTAGAATGAATGTTATAAAAATTTAAAAACATTTACGAAACAATATGGAACACAAACAGATCTTTGATGAGCATGAATTTTTTTTTTTCGTAAGATTTCTTTATCAAAAGATGTCTGTCTGTAAGTGGTGGTGTAATGCCCGCGCTTTACGTGACTAAACTTTCGCGACTTCGTTAACTTTTGTCAAAACTTGTGCATTCATCGAAAATGGAAACGCAAACACATTCGAACGTCAAAAAAAATTGAGAAAGATTGTTTGATGCGGCGTATACGGTTGATGATGAAAGCGGCACCGTCACCAAATTCACTGCCGTAACCAACTCGTGACGAGGCCGACTCTGAGCTTTTCCCATCAAAAAGAGGCTACAAAAGTATGACCATCTGTCATTTGCCATTCACTTATTACTTACTGTTTAAAACAATAGATTAAAAACCATCTGTCTGTTTTCATTCACTTACTCATTCACAGCGCCGCAAGGCAGCTGATCTTTCATTTCCCCATGTCTGTCAGTCAGTCAGTCAATGTGTGATGTCGCAGTTAATTCCGCCCTTTCACAACACCCTCCCGATTATCGGAATCCGTTATCCTACTCATCAATTCGATCTCTAATTGGTTTGCTAAGAAAACAGGTTATAAAAATGGCGTAAAGTTCCGGGTTTGTTGATAACGATTCTCGAACGTGGGTGAAGTAGACAGACGTCAACGGTCATATCGAATTGATAACCATTCAAAAATTAGCGAAAACTAACCAAAACATATTGGAATGCACATCGTGTATTCCAGGCCAAATCTTTAATGTTTTTCTGATCGATTACCGTAAAAAGAACCTTCTTGTTGATGTCTTGCTTGTTCAGACTATAAAGAAATACATTTCATCAAAACATTAAATTCAACGAGAACTTTCACCCTCCTACATTCGATCAGAGATTGGATTGAGGGACCATTATCAAAACCTTAGAAATGTTGGCGTTTTAAGATATTTTTTATATCTTTGCGTAATTTAATTGCTTGCTATGGCAGCTAATATTGAAGATGCCAAGGCCGATTACCTAGGTAACACATGGGGAATTTTAATTAATCTAATCTGGCGCGGTGGTACCCTAGCCACTGTTTTTTTTTAATTTACTTTATCGAGGCCGGTTGCTCTGAGAGCGGCTTCGGCATCTAGCTAATATGGGCCTCCTCGGGAATGTATACCCCAGATTTTAAGGCATAAACTAGCACCTACGAGACTGATAACAGATTATAGTCTTAATTTATTTGATAGTATAATAGGCACCATCATTCAGTCATCATTATCATTTTTTTTTCATATCATCAACTATCATTACAGTGTACATTATACGAATTTCATTACATACATTCAGTGCCGAGATTTGAACGACCATTAATTATCGCCCTAGTATCACAAGCACAGCGTCTTATCAAGTGAGCTATACACTGTATATACAGTTTCTAAAAGTTTAGAAATGTTCCTGGCTTAAAAAGGAGTATATATTATATAGGCCAGTGCTTAGGTTCTTAATATTGACCCTCCTCTTCTTATTGCCACACAGTATCATCTTATTGCCACCCAGTATCACTTTCACTTTTAACATTTTTACTATTGTATTCTGAAAGAAGTGGCGGTTAGCTACATTGTTTTATGTATGTGATATATAATCTGAAATGAAGTAAGTAAGCAAAATAGTCGATTTCATGTTTCGTTAGCTAAACATCATTAAACAACACAATATACCTAATTTGCTAAAATCCGATAAGTAGATCATAAATCGCATTCATTTATATATGTAACAAGTACAAATATTATAGACTATAGTTTCTTATATTAATTTCTCTGAAATTTCTCAGGTGCGTAGCTATAGCTAAGTGTTGTAGAAACTTTCAAAAAATAATTTTTGTTATGCGTTTAAAAATGTATTCAGTCCACATTGTTAAAAAGAACTATAAGGCTGAAATTTAAGAAATTGATTTTGCATTGTGAGTAGAAAAAGGGATATTCATATATTTAGATATTTAAGGAATTTTTGAGCTTCGGCCTTAGAGAAAAGTCAGGTTTTAACAAAGGTTTTTTAATAAAGATGAATCTTCATTAATAAAGGTGAATCTTCACTCTGGCTCATTCAAAAAAAATTTATTTTTCCGAAATATCTTTGAAGTATTGTATACCCAAATCCTATTTGTATAATTCCTTTTTGTTTTTATTTATCTTTATTTTCTTCTTTCATAGCTGCAAAAGATGCAATTGGAAAAACGGATGCAAAGATTTTATTTGTGAGAAGATTCAAAATAGAAGGAAAGCCCGATGCTAAAAATGAGCACAAAATTTTGGTAAAAATCCTCTTCTCCTCCTGAATACATAACTTATATTTTCTATGTCTTATCTAATAGACGTTTCCCTTAATCGTATTACAAAATTCGATATAGAAAATTCACTCAATCCCATTGGTCTATTAAAGCTTAAATGTGACATTGTTCCGGTGAAGTGTCATGTCATGAATGTAAACACAGAAGAAAAAATATATAGAAAGATAGAAAAAACATTGCAGGGACAAATAATAAGTGAAACCAGTTAACTTATTGCATTTTTCTATTTTTAATAACAAATCGAATGTCACACAACAATGAGAAAAAATGTTAGCAAGTTCGAACTTTACTTTGATGTCAGTCAATATTCTCTAGTAATGCCCTTATAACCAGATAGTATAGGGTTAAAACACTCAGTTCTCTTCTTCACCTCTCAGAAGATAATTACCATTTAACAACCCTATTTAAACAATTCTAAATTCTAAATCTGTGGACTACAGTGCATGCATATTTAATAATGATGTTTGAAAACAACGCCAATAAGAAAATAAGGTGTTTACACATGAACTATTGAGTTGTCTCCAAATACAATCACTACAAACAGAATTCACGTTGATAATTTAGATTTTATTTTGAATTGACAGTTCAGTTGACGTCTCTATAATATACACATGCCGATTTCAATAGAATTTGACACCTTACTCTATATTAAAATATTTTGAGTTATATCATTTCAACCAATGAGAACACCATGGTAAACTATTTTTGTCATAGAAACTATTGAATTTTATCCATGTGCTTTCGTTAAGTAACATTTCTGGATAATTGATTCTTGCCAAATTATTCAGTCAAGCTGTGGAGACAAGTGCCAAAATAATTGTGGTACTCAATTGAGTCAATATCTCTTATTCAAAACTAAGTTCAAAAAACAAAATAAAAACAAAGCAAAACAACAACAACAACAAAAACACAGAATTTCTGAATGTTTTTCGGGTTTTGAAGCACATCCTCAAAAAAAAGATGTCGATTTGATATTGCACCCAAGCACACCTCTACGCCATCTTGTCAAAGAAACAAAGGGTACCAATCAATGTGTATTGAAACCCTAGTTATACTTTTATGCTTATTTGCTTTTGGTGAGTAGAGGGCTAAACATTGCAGGGCCATTAAACATAACTCACATCTTAGTTATATGTTTTGTTTTGTTCGATAGACTCTACCAAAATGTATATTCAAAATAAAATCTAGCTTTTCAATGTGAATTCTGTTTACTATTATTTACTTTGCAGTTTGTTTTTATGACAGCGAAAATATCAGGTTTGTTCATGAATGCATTTCTGATTATTTCCTGGTCGGGAACCGTCTTACATCTTAAATCGTCTTACTTTAGTTTATCTTATGCACATTGATGCATATTGATCACATTATATTAGATATGTGGATTGGATGTAAATTGGATGTAAATTGTGATCAAAAAATGATAATAATGATAAAAATAGCCTATTGAAAAGATAAAATAATAAATAAACAATAAGTTGTTATAATAGCCCAGGAGGAGGAGTGTTTTCTAAAAGAATGACAAGCAATGTCGCCTGCTGTTTCAATAAAAAACACTCCTTCACGGAGACTTTTTGAAGATCTTGGGCACTGGGAGGTTTCCTGACTATTTCTAATGACCATCATTATTCAATTGCATTCCTATAGTAAGATACACATTAACATAATAGGGATTTGCCTAATTTTTGAGAAAAAACAGTCCGGAAAATGTCAACAATAAAAAGGTTCAGCATTAGGAAGTTATATCAATTTTTTTGTTATAGGCAATTACATCATGTCGGATTTTCATCCTTACTAAGAAGCAGCAAGTCGCAAAGGTATAATCACACCCGTCTTGTCGGAAGTAATTGTTGGCATTCATTGTTATTAGGATATTGAGAAACGTTCTGCATTCTGCTGAAAATGGAGAAACTAAAGAAAGACTTTTGTACATTAGTTTTATATATTGATGAACAAATAGATTTCAAATAAATATAATGAAGATTTCAAATAAATATAATTATGCTTTGTTAATATTGCAGGTTGATTTCAGTTTTCATATATTGGAGTTGCACATCTTGGATAATACTAAACCAATGGCTGTAAGTTCTTTCAAATGCTTCTTTGGACAAGACAAATTACAACTATACTGCTACACCATGTTATCGAAGTGACGAGCTACTGTGATAGATAACCATCATGTCCATATTTTTTTTCAATTAATAACAAATAATTTTACAATAATTTGTTATTGCTGCTCATCATCAGTGTGACTCCACAACACATTGAATTGTTAACACCCTTTATGATAATGTGAAACCGTTGGGTTGGTATCGCACAAGCACGATCAATGACAAGCACATACCAACATGACAATAAAAGTGTGTGGAACTTGTAAACACAAAAACCTTGACAGTTTAATTTCATGACTTCAAAATGAGTTTTTGTTGTTTCTATGAAAACTGCCAAAAATGGTTGCTTTAGCTGAGATAGGAAATAGAATATGAGGCCTGTCCAGAACTGACAGTTGGCATTGACGTTCTTAAAATTCATTATTGGTATAAATCAACTTGAAATGCACCCATATGCATATACATGCTTACTTGCTTAATGTGAATACATCACCAACAGAACCAACAACAACTTTAACGAAGCACAAACAATCTCCAGCTGCACCGACATCATTTGCACACAAAAACACTTTTCATACACTCACCAGTCTGGTCACTTTTAAATAATACTTTGATTGGTCTGTTTTAGGTGAAATGTTTTGATCTCTATCTGTTTCAGTTGAATATTACCATCACCATAAATGAGAAACAATACATGTACACGTTCTTATATGCAAATCAAGATGACGTTGACAAATCCATCTCGTATATGATGGCCCTTCTGCAATCAAACTTTCTGAACGGTGAAGTATGGTATGTAGGCTTCCCATAGATCACCATTGTGTTTCTGATGAAAAATAATAGATTTCAAAATAAAGTCGTATTAATAAAGGCTTTTCTTTGGTGCAGGCTTTTTTTCATGCTGAACTTTTCTGTTAAAAATAGAATGTCCAGTGAACATCATGTTGGATGAGTTTTTATTCTCTTTCTGACGTTGATTTCAATTCGTTTTGTAGTAAACAAGTCATTCTGAAGATCGAATCAGATAAAAAACAAAAGGAGATCTTGAATCTGACAGCAATGATTGTGAAGTCGTTATCTGGTGATACACAACCCTGTGGTAGGTCCTTGTTTATGCAACAACTATTATATGTGACTGTCCTAGGGAATAAACTAACATGAAATTTATAGATAGATAGATGTTATCCATCATTTTTATCGATAATCGATGCGTAGGTAAGAATTACCAATAATATTTGCATAGAATTCTCAACAATCTATAGTAATTTTCAAGACTTTTTATCCACATAAGATAAACTAGATCGTAGACTATAGATATTACATTATTGTAGATATTTTAGATTTATTCTGCCTACCTATAAGTGCATCAAAAGTTCATTTATAACTAACTATTTTCGATAACTTCTACCCGGCTGGCATATTAAAAAAGGAACTTGTGAATAAAAAACCCTTTTGTGTACTACTTTATTGGAATAACTTTATATATCATAGAAATAAATCTTAAAAAGATAACTGAAGCAAAAATATAATCATACCTCCTTATGTCTGTTTGCCTATATCTAACTTTATCATACGTGGTTGACTATCATTGTTTTCTTTTTATTCGTCAACAAACGGAAATGAGAAAAATCCTCCCTATACTAATACACATACAGGTGTTTTTTTGCTTAGGACTCGCGACCAGGGCTTAAAACTCTTATAGTATTAATATATAGATTCCATAATTAGTTTTTTCCCTTGGAAAAATTGTTCAGTTGTATCAGTTGTAAATCTAAGTTGAACAATAAAGTAAACAAATCTTCAAAATGTGATATGAAAAATATTTTCAGCTTATTATGCCTTTTCACGTCACCTGTAATTCATCGTTTTATCTTCAGGAAGCTTTTCGTTGGCATATATCTGCATGTGCGATTTCTATAATCAAATGTCCCTTGCGGAAGTCATTTGGGTAAGACTTAACTGTGATTTTGTTTATTGTAATTACTATTCAAAACAGGAATCCTACGAACTCTTTTGAAGCTGTTCTTCCAGTATATGTAATCTGCTTTCTTAATTCTTACTGTGATGTTTGGATTGATAATGTTTTCATTTAGGATGTCAATAAGATTTACTCAAGTCACAACTCCAAAGATTTTAAAATTGAAGACTTCGATCATCTGGAAACCAAGTAAGACTGGCATTTGATTTTCTCGTTGTTTTTGTTGTTGTTGTTGTTGTTGTTGTTGTTTATGACATTGTGGGTAATTCTATGATAAAGTTGTGAAGATAATTATGTTTGACAGTTAATGTTTACAAATCAGCATTTCTGAGTACTGTAAGGTCTTTGTTCTACTTATCGAACCAAGTATCTTTTAGAGAATTGATTCCATTGATTGCGGCACTGGCATATAACACTTGGTTTACTCGACTCACGATATCTGCTTATAAACTGGCAAGTATATAAATCTTTTTTTTTCTCAACAAGTGACTAGTTGAACTTATCTTTTTCGATTGTATTTATTTATTTATTGAATCCCAATATTTCCATTGTTTATTGCATAAAGTGGTTAAGTCCACTTTTGACATCATAAAAGTATTAATTTTCATGATCTACGGGTTGTTATAATGGAAGGACTTGTCCTGGCTGGATGACTTAAGATAATGTCACTTTTTTTTGTCCTGATGTTACATGAGATTTTTTTAACATAGTGCCAGTTTTGCCATTCTTCTTTGCTTCGATCTCCTAGAAATTCTTTGGGACTGGCATGATCCATTCCTTGCCAAATTTCTCCTAAGGTGGCAACCTGAATGTGCTTCAATCATTTTATTGACTGTTCAAATTACAAATTCCTGCTTTTTTGATTTCTTGACAACTTTTTTGGCCAGGCTGCAAAAATAATATGAAGGTCTAAGTTCATCAAAACAAATTTTAAGGGTAATTTTGTCATTGTTGTTTTAGTCCAATATTTTTATGTTAAAATGAAGTAAATAAATTCAATGTTGTGATTGTGTTAAAACACCTTTACTGGTTTAGTGGGACAATTTCTTCCATTATAACCAGCCCCACAGTGCATAGATTCAAATATGCAGTTCCAAATTATGTAGCGATTTTTTTCTTCTTTAGACAAATGAACTTGTTGAGGTTGTGACAAAAGTTATCAAACGGTCATCAACTATTGAAGATATAGAAATAACAGACGCACATTTAAATAAGTAAAACCGGCAACCATAGAATCTGTATATTTTCTTTCAGTGTGATTGTTGATTTTGATTGCATTATGATTTTTTGTGGTTTGAAGACATCAACGACTCAATTTTTCTTGTTTGTGTTTTAGAGAACATGTAACACGGATAACATTAGCACTGTCCTCAAACCCTAACAAAATGGTTAAAAAAGTTGACTTGTCTAAAAACAATATGGAAGACAAAGGTATTGGAACTATTCTTTAAGCTGTATTTTTCCAGTTGGTATGTTTTTTGTTGTTTCACATAAAATTGTTGTCCAGTTTCGAAAATTGAGGAACCAGGAAATGGCAAACGACAGTCTTCAAATGTAGCAACCCTTGTGTTAAGACTGAACGTCTGCCTCATGATAATTGTAATTTATCTCAATCGTAAAGTTTCTGTTACATTTGACATGTTTATACATTTTGTTTTAAAGCTTTATTTCCATTTGCAATATTCTTGATCTGGAATTTAATTTAACTACTAGGTGTATCAGGAATTGCTGGTTGTCTTTCTACGTTACCACATGGCTTTGAAACATTATGCCTGAGTGATATTGGAATCTCTTCCAAGGGTGCTGGCATCCTCTCCAACGGGTTGAAAAATAATAAATATATATTAACTTCTTTAACAAAACTTGATCTTTCTTCAAATGCATTGAAGGTTGATGGAGCTCAGGTAAGAATGATAACGATGTGCATAGTTTTGTGGGATAATTGGAAATGTTAAATTTGTAATAAAGGCAAATTCATTTAACAAAATGCATCGAATACTAGAAGTAAGACTTTCCATCTTTCTTGGAAGTACCCATGAGAAAGTTTGTGGTCTGTTGTTATTTGGAGGCAAATATAAGATGGTACGTCATGTTACTGAAAGCCTCTTACTTGTGATATCACGATAATAGCATTTTATTGTTTATTTTAGTCACTTTGTGATTTTCTGGCACAGCCTAATGCTCTTGAAAGTATAAATTTGTCCTACACGGAAACCGCACTGGACTTGTTATTTGGTGCTTTGTTACGTGGATGTCAGCAGAATTTGCAAGAATTGTCTGTGGCTGGAAATCCATTTTCATATCGGAAGGCCAAAGAAGCGCAGTCTCTTTCTTCTTTTCAACAGTTCTTCTCTTCCAGTAGATCACTGAAAAATATTGATCTATCCAACACAAAGATCCATGCTCAGGCGATTAAGTATGACTTCAAAGTTCTGTTATCCATCTTAACATTCAGTGTGAAGTACCGTAATCATCTGAAGACTGAATCTCAAATGAACGCCACTTCTGAAGGGTCAAACATTAAATGAGTGCTCCCACAACCATGAAAAGAGGCGCTAAACCGGCCTTTTAAACCGGCTTTTAAAACCGGTTTAAAACAACATCAAAACCTTTGAGGAGGTGCTCATTCAGCAAATGATAAAAATGATAATAATGATAAAAAAAATAATAAATAAATTCTTCAGTTAATTCTTTTTTATTGTAATAATAACATTTTTTTATTTCATGTATCCAAAATATATTGCCTGCATTAAAGGGGAAGTTCGGTCTAAATTTGGTTTTCCACAAAAAACTTTAAAATAGCTTTATTTAAACTAAAAACGTCAATAAATAAAAACTCGAATTTACTTTTTTTTTAAAACTTTTTTACGTCACATTTTTTTCTGATACAATAAGGCTTTAAAATAAATATTTTCATTAATTTAAAGATAAAGTGTAAAAATATTTGCTAAAACAAGTAGCTCATCTGACAAAAATGTAAACAGTCTAAAACCTTCTGATTTTGAGCCAAGAAGAGATGTTGGAGATGTAAGTTGTGGTGAGTAGGAAGAAGGAGGTAATGAAGGGTTACGAATCGGAAATATAAATTGGTGTCTCCATGGAAAAGTTTGTAAACCTATGGATACATACAAAGAAAGCTTATGCTGCAGAGATATTAATGAAATCTCTGACATTTTTTTTGAAGGTAAAAAAAATATTTTTACCAGAAAATAGAGAGCAAGTGAGCAAGTTTTGTTTTAGGTTTCTGTTCAGTGTTGTTTTTAATGTATGGCTTCCAGATAAACAAAAATTACTTTTCCTTGGTGAAGTTGAGACTGAGACTAAATTTGCAGCATTATAAACAATACATTTGGTGGATTCACAATTCTGTGTTCCGGCGTTTTATGACTGGAACCATCTAGAGGATAATCAGTAGGTGTAAAGCATACAAGCTTTGTTTTATTTATTGTGTGCATTGTGAACCACAATCACCTTGAGGCTAACAAAACTAATAGTGTGCGAAAGGGGAATTCAGAAGTCATAGCAACAGGATATTTGGAACCATCACGGCAGCCAAAGAAGCGAGATTTAATTATTTCGAAATAATTAGTGATGTAAGTCAGAACACAGAATAGACTTGTAAAGGTGTATGTAAAGTCATTCCATCATGTGCTGTAAGGGCCATAAGGGAAGCCTTCCCAGAAAATGTTCCATATATGGAAAGTAGAGTAGGAGAACAACAATGGGCTGTATAGAATCAGTAACGTAATAATTTAGTCTTCACTGATTACATCGAAAATCATGTATGTTTATTTTGAATTGCTTCCACCTTATTTGGTTTTTCTTTGATTTGAAGATAGGTATTTGGGTACATTTTGTTTTGGAAGCTCGTAAATATTGTCACTTTTGCACTTGATTGTTTAGTTCATGAAATTTTTATCCTTTTTTTCTGAATTATCTTTGCGTCAGGTCATCATTTTTACTTTCAGAATGAACATCTGTTTTAAACGTCTGTGAATTATAAATCGCAAATAACTTTTGAATGAAATATTTATTCTTTTTAAATTCAAAAAGGTTTTTTCTAGATTTTCAGGTATCAACAATTTCATATAAAAAAATGAAAAAAGATGTTAGACCAACCTTTCCCTATAATTCAGATTTTTAACGAGTGTCTGGCTTAAATGAGCACACACTCCACCCCTCCAATCTGACCCCTCTAGAAGTGACAAAAATTATATGAGTGTGCTGTCTCTTAGATAATTACGGTAGTTCTGTATATCACCAAAAAGAATGAATGAAAAAATTTGAAATTACATTGTTTTTAGAGCAATTCTTATGGGTCTTATAAGCAACCCAGTTCTTACTGATGTTGGGCTCAACTTATCACGAAATGAAGTAAGTAATGATTCTACAATGTTTTTTTTAAAAACTGTTGGAATTAATCCTTCTACAAAAACCTTTACCTTGGTTTGGCTTTTCTACAGAGAAGATATCATACACTTTTCAGCACAGAGAAATCACAATATTTTCTGCAGCACTATAGGATAATGCTAAATTTTAAATTCCCCTTCCAATACAACACAGAGCTACTTTATTAATTATATAAACAATAAAAAAAGAAAAATTAGTGTTTGATTAAACAGATATACAACTTCCCAAGAACAAATGTTAAATTTATTTCATCTGCCAAGGTAATATGCTACTCCGCTACACGTCGTCGGATATTGCCTTGGCTTGATGGAATAAATTTCAATATCTGCTCTTGTCTCATCGAATATCTGTTAATTTTCGTGAACTTTCCTATTCATACTGTTAGTATCTGATATCAAACCTATTATATTAGACTTAATAAAGTCTGGTGATATTATTCGCTTTCATGAATTTCATGATTCACTGCTAATTTTTATATTACAGTTAAAATCAGCCGGTTCTGCCGAAATATGCTCCTGTATTAAAGAGGTGCGATGTCTGACAAGATTGAATTTAGCAGAGAATGGTGAGTGTGACTCTTCCTGTTACTTAGCTGGAATTTAACAGTATGCTCCTTAAAAGGATCACTAATCACACCCCCTCGTTTTGTTTATAAATGTATTTGTAATTTTTGTAATATCATGTCAATAGAAGCTTAATAAAATTCACAAAATCAGATACCAGAATCACATTAGCAGTCTTGTCTTCTTTCTGTGGGCCCAACTGTTTTGGACCGATTTTTGTAATGTATAATAGTACAACTAAAGACATTCAATGTTTTTAATTCTGTAAAAAAAAAATGCTAATTCAGAAATGATCGCTTGCCTTAACAAAAGCTAAAATGAACATAATTTTTTTGCAAACATCGCAGCAATCAGAGATACAGAAATATCTTGTGAAAACAATTTGGCTTCTATGCTGACTTATGATCAAATGAATATTTTTTGTATTTTCTGTGCAGGATTGGATCAAGACCTTGCAAAAATTTGTGAAGCATTGGAAGAAAGTCAATGGATTAAAGAATTAGACCTTTCTCGTAATGTATCAAAATCAAAGTAAGACTTTCCGGTAGAGTGCACATTGAAATGGAAGACTTACTATTGAGACTTTGCAGGTTGAATAGCCATCTATCAGCCTTCTGATGGAAAAAAAAGAAGGACCTTCCAATTTCTTGAACTACCATATTTCCTCTAGCTATTTCCTCCAATAAATTACATCTCTGTTCTGTTTATGATTATGATTATGCAATCGTTGGTGTCGAATAAGGTCTTTTTTTTAATGAAAGATGAAGATTTGTGTTTAAAAGAAAATTCACGACACTGCACTCCTCCACTTTTTTTGGCCTAACCCTAGATCCACTACTGTTATTATAGTCTCCTGTGCACCTAATTGTAGGTAAGGGTAGGTGGGGGTAGTGACTTTCATTGTTAAAATCTATCAATCACAATCACAAATATATTTGAATATTTGAATATTTGATGAGATTCTCCTTCTACAAATTTTTCTTGAAACTGGGTTTAATCCATAATAAAAGGAGTAGTTTCATTGACATGAATGGTATAACCTCCAGCCAAGCCAGTAAAACAGAGATTAAAATAAATAAATGCCTCCCCTTTATAAACTCAAAAAAAACTTAAGAACGGATCAGTAGCCTAAATTATAACAAGACATGTCTACAAGCCCTTAATGAGTTTTAACATCAAACTAGTCACCGGAGTCTAATAAATCAAACTAGTCGACTGGATAACAGAGTCTAATTTAGAGACAAAATGATTGTGCAGCTTTACCATGGTTACCATTATATTATAGATATAACAGTGTCATTTCGGAAGCTATAGCAGATATGATCATGTCTGAAACATTGGTAAGTGAGCTAGTTTTGGCCTTTTGCACTGCACAAAGAAAGTACAGTACAGCCTGAAAGAAACGTGTTCACGAAGGAATGAATTTTTACATGAAATGACAAATGATTTTGTGTACAGTTTTATCTCTTATATGAAGTCGGTATTAAAATATTTTGTGTTTTGAATTGAACATGAAAACAAAAGACAGTTAACTTCTAAAGATACCACCACTTAGTGAAAATTAATACTTATACGTGGACGCATAAAGTTTCAATCAGGCTGTACTGTATTAATTTAGAAGAAAACGTGGACCAGGGATAGATATAACTCTAGTTTAAAATGCCGATGGGCATGTTGGATCTTCCACTTTTCACTCTACGTTTCAATCTTTAACTGCAAAAAATTGTTATTTGTTTTAGCCTTTGAAAAAACTATCAATAGCTGACTGTAAGCTACGAGTTGATGCTGCTGCTTTGTTTGACTGTATTGGGACGAATGAATTGCTGGTATCAATTGATATCAGGTGATCACTTATTATCATCAAGCGGTCAATCTACTTCTCACACATCATTGGACTGATTCGAGTTTTTATATAATATATTGCCATGAACCTTTTGGTTAAATGGAAGGCAGTTATGTATGGCTGATGTGCGCTAACAAGGGCGAAACGCATCCCGCTCTATCGTTGAATCACACCTCCCAATGAGTGTGAGCGTGTCACTTTCACTATAATGACTTTCTTCTTCTTTTTGTTCTAAGTGGAAATGGGATTGGCGATATTGGTGCACGCTTGATTGGGAAAGCATTGCAGATTAATACAAAGTTGACGTATGGTTTATTGTCTATTACGTTTTGTTTGCTTTTTGTTTTTCACATCTTTTCCTGCTACCATGTTTGTTCATAGCAACAACACATTTCCGTAAACATTGTTTTAAATCTGTTGGAAAAATATGGGGTGCACCTTTCGTTCTATGTTCTAATCTTGTATCTGGGATTCACAAGTTCAAAAAATGTCATGTGCCTAAAAGTCCCATGATTCTTAAATGTTTGGAGTAAACACAAGGTTATCAAAAAATGGTTGTTTTTTCAGGGAAATTTTCTTAGATCGCAATAGTATTACACACAAAGGACTGGAAGATATTGCACTGTCCATGCAGAGGTGAGTGTTTGATGAAGTTTTACATGTTTACTACTAATATGTTTCCTTTAAGGTTCAGTTAAGAGTTAACGTCGTTTGTTGTTGTTTTTTAATAGAAACTTTACCCTTCACTCAATTCCTCTGCCTATTTCTGATCTGAGCATAGCTATGAAACACAATGCAGAAGCATTCACCAAGTACTACAGAAAGGTGTGTCAAGTCTGTCATTTTTCATTAGGTGGAATTGTCCATGCAGAGTTTAAAAAGTGGAGTTTAATAAAAAGTGACCAAATAACAGATTTCTACTCTGAATTGTCTGCATGGAAAAAAAGGGAACTATATCAATGACATCAATGAATCTCTTTGTCTGCTCAAATGAACTTGGGATATTTTCAACTTCAATCGTCCACCAGAAGTTGCTAGTTAAACTATCATAATTTTACACATCAAATCCATGCAACTCCTTGTGGAAGATTCTACCTAATGGAAAATAGCCTAAAAGTAGCCTTTTGATTGACATTAAAAATGCAGAATTCTCAAAAATATCTTGTTTCTCATAATATCTTAACATAAATTGAAGTGTAGTTAATAACACATGACAAATCTGTCATTTAGATTGAACTGGCTTTAATACGTAACCAATCAATACAGGAAGCATCGCCCGATCAAGCTTATAAAGTTCATCAGGGGTTACTGTTGACCTCCATCGATAGCTACGTCAGTTTTCTTAGAATCTATATGAACACATTTTTAAATTTGAAACTTCTTTTGAAACTGACAGTTTTTGAAGAGATAAGAAAAAGGGAGGAAAACATTTTTTAGAGTATGCATCTAGAGTCTTCTTATATTCCTATAATGGGTAACTTAATTATGAAAACTTTTTATTTTTATTTTTAGACTCAATTTACGGACAGTCTGGTTGTCCAGCTTCAAGATCTTGTACACAAGCATCGGACCTCAACTAATGAAGACGTCCGTAACGAGTTGAAACTTGCTCGAAATTTAATAACAGAAACTGATTCCTTTCGTCAGGTAACAAATGATTTGTTTTCTGTCTGTCTTGTCATAACAATACAGAAATAGAATTGGATAATCCTGGAAGATTTTTTTAAAGGGTTGTTTACACTATCAAAATAAATCTGCAGGCAAAAATTATTTTTCTGATTTGTTGAAATTCCTACGATGAATCTTAAAAGTCGAACAAGATTTTTTTTAAATCATATGATCCACTTTAGTGTAGTCAATCCTGCTTTCAATTCCAATTGAATTGTTTTTAATTGACATACATGTGGGAAACTTGATATTTTGTAAACTTGTTTCTCTCTGGGAGGAATAGTATTAAATTCCAATGAACATACTATCAATACAAAATTCTTCTTTTAAACGAATCCAACAACAGATCTTTTCCAATAGAATCTCAATTTATGTATATTGTTTAACCTTGTTTTCAATGGCAGATAGCTCTTATATAAATGCTGATCAAAAGAAAAGAGTTACTATCAGAGACAATGTGACTGAGGAAGTCAGGAAGAGCCTTGTATTTGCACTTAATAGCAATTAATCGGTAATCTGAGAAATTTAAACATAGAGATCTACTTATAAGTACCAAAGTTAGAAAACCAATTAGACAATGAAATGCATCAGAATGAGACTTGCTATAGGTGTTGTTTAAAGAACAATTCAGGAAAGGTCTTGTTAAGGCTGATGATATACAATGAATATGAATATTTTGTTAAGGATTTTTTTATTTTATATTTCTGTAAGGACATTTCCCAAGGAGATAACAAATGAATTGTGAATTTTTTTTTTCTTGCTAATTTTTAGGTTTTACTTGAATTGTATTCTGATCCTGAGCCTTCGAGGAAATCTCTGAATGAAAAATTTTATTCTGTAGCTGATGACTTCGCGAAAGTTGTTGAAGGTGTTTTGCAGGTATCAATCAATACTGCTTATCGCTTCGTCATCAGCATGTCTGGAAACAGATGTTGTTGACTTTGGGGAAGTTGTATGTCTTCACTAAACCTTTGTGCAACAATACCGATGTGGTTACCACAGCTTATCAGTGTGGCTGGCATTTATCGGTCAATGTACATGGAGTGTTTTGAAACCGATGCTCAAAGTAATATAGGCTTCACAGTTTACTGGTTCTTGAATGGTTAACAAAAAGAAGGTTTCATAATACACCTATCCAGAGTTGTTATTATGTTGAATATAGACAGGTCATCGTACAGGTCGCCTTTTTTGTGTTGATAATTAAACAATGCTCAAATACTCTGGAAAGGTCTATAAGGGGACGCGAGGATTCTAAAATGACAATCTGAATTTATAGCTCTATACCTTTGTTTTCTGAGAAACCCATGTTCTCTTTTTAGACAAATGTTGAAACTATGTTGAGTAAAGCCAAAGTGATTTGTCCCAATGCCTTCAACAATGACGTAAGATTTAAGTAATTTTCTTTGACTTTCAACTGTTTTATGTTTTTATGAACAACATATAAGCCGATATTTCGTATTGGAGAGGTCTAGGTGATACCTGTATTTTCGGCAAATCACATTTTTCTTGCAACTGACACAAGCATCCGTGCAGAATATATCTTAGTATCAAACCTGAGAAAACATTAATATTTTTTCAAAATAACTTAGGAGAAACTTCAAAATGTTAAAGAAGGGTTGATAAAAGAAGGATTGATTGACAAAGCAGCGGTACACAACTCGATTGTTACGCTTGCTAAAGCTGATATTATGTTCAAACTTTGGTGAGTGAATACCAGATCGATATGATTTGTTTTTTGTACGAATTATATATCTTAATCAAAATTAAGGGAAAATTTTTCTTAGAACACAATCCTCTAAAAGAAACCTTGTCTACAAGAATTAGTTATTATTTTTTTCCCTTCCAAATTCATTTCCATTTGTATTTATTTAAATGAGGCGGGTAGCTTATGAGCGATTTCAGCATTAACCTGATGTGGGCCATCAGGAATGCATACCCAAGATTTTAAGGCCGATAGGTGATTGTGGTCTAAATACCTTCATACAGGAAATGTATCATTTCCAGACGTACTAACGTACTAACTAACTTCGTAGTGTAAACCTTGCAGAATTTGTTTGGTCAGTGAGAGTAATGGTCATGCTATGCCTCTTTCTTTCTTTAGTTCTTTAGTCCTTTCAGACAATAACACTTTTCTTCCTGGGATTTGCTTTCCTTTTACCTTTAACTAAAAAGTTTTTGCGGATCTGCCTCATGACCTTAAATTTGGGGAATTAATATTTGATCTCCCATTTACTTCAAATATTGTTTCTAACTTTGCTTCACTTTTCACTTTCATTATGAAGTCATTCACCTGAAAATTTATGTGTTTTGTGCAGTTATCTCAGTTAAGGTTCATTTAGTGTCAGTTTCTTTTGTGGATGTGCAACTTCAATATAAATATTAGGATACAGATGGAGAACATAAATTCCGCGAAATAACTTCTGCAAAATTCTCTTCCCTTAAGGTAGTAATCTGTATGTATGTGAAGGATACTTTATTTTTATTATTTGTACCTTACGTTGAACATGTTCTTGTTTAGTGAATCCACTCTCTCTACAGCAAGTAACTTGGTGGAAATTTTGAAGAAGATTTTAATTGAATCCCTTCAAGAAACCATCAACAAGCTAGTAAGCACTTTTGTTCTTGAAGAAAATTGAAATAAATGAAAATGTTTCTTACACCGGCATAAAAATATCTGCAAATATCAAGAAAATAAAACAGTAGTTTTAATATTTTTTTTGAGGATAAGGTTTGGTCTTTATTTTTTTTCGATATAATTTTGATATGAGTCACTTAACATTTTGGTTAAGATTTATTCATAAAGTAAGAAAAAAATCCCTTGATTGCCCATATTAATACAACAACCATGATTTAACCAATCATTTTTGATGCCTCTATAGCTTAACCAATCGTCTGATAGGTTATGATCCTTTTTTTAGAGCTCGATTTCCGAAGAAACAGTAGAGCCAACGAAGAAAGAGGAAAGCGTTAAAGAAGAAAAGGATGATCAAGTTGTTGTTGAAGAAGAAAAGAAAAATGAAAATGTCGAAGAAGAAAAGAAAAGTGATGTTGGCGAAGAGAAGGAAAATGAAGATAAAGTTGTTGTGGAGGAGAGAAAGGAAGATCAAAAGAAAGAAGAAAAAGTGGAAGATCTTCCTAAAGATGAAAAGAAGGAATCTGCAGCAGTTGAGGAAAAAGATGAAGATAAAGAATCTAAGCAAGACACAGCAGATTTATCGATCGACATTAAGGAAGTGGCTGAGAAGTCGTCAGAGCAGGTTGAACCTAAAAAAAATGAGACCGATGCTCTATCAGCCACACCCAGTTCACCTAGTATCACAATATCTACACCAGTCCAAAAGATGTTTGGTCAGATTTCTACAGATGAGTCGTTTGACCTACCCTGGGAGTTTACTGCCGGCAGCCGAATATCCATGACGTTAACCAATGAGGAGGAGAAAGACGATGACTGTTCTTTGGTGTGTTGTTAGTTGTTTTTTTCTGTGGTTCTTCCATTTCCCACTGGGCAAAAACTTCAAAAAGTGGAGGAGTGTTTTTTATTGAAACAGGAGGCATCATTCCTATAAAAAAACAGTCCTCCACAGAGACATTTTAAAGATTTTGCCCACTAGGTCTCCATACACGTGTCTGTTGGAAAAATAAAAATGAAACTATATAACTAAACTATATACAGTGAAATCTACATAAAATCTCTGGAAAAAAGTAATCTCCATTATTATGACTCTCCATATTTTGACTCAACAAAATTTCCCGTTCATTAGGTTGCAAGTAAGGCACGCAGTCGATTAAGTACCATAGCTCAGTCTGATATCGAAAAACGTCGGAAAAAGAGGGCATCGGTTAAGCGCCGGCCAACATTCTATCGAGAACCTGAGAAGGCTGAAGCTATTGAAATTGATTTGGGAGGGGAGAAGAAAATTGATTCGGGAGCGGAGAAGAAAGTGGAGAAGCGACTCTCAAAACCGAAGCCTGCGGCAAGCACCGATGATGTGGATGCTCCACAAAGTCGACCTCATTTACCAAGTGTTGGAGGTAAACATTTTGTAGGTGGCTCGTGCAAACTTGACTTTCTGACGAAACTTTAAAGAGAAAGGAGTACCATTTTCATATTTATCAGCCATCAATTCATTTCGTTTTTTTTCTTCTTTTTATTGCTAGCGTTTGATGCAGTTAGCTCAAGTGCTACCAGTCTTAAGGTGACTACGGATCGAGTGCGACCGGTACAGGGGCGAAGAGCACCATCACGGGTGTCAAACCTTGCCCATATGAACACCGAAAGTACTGAGAAATACATTGAAGAACAGTCTACTTCCTCAGCATCACCCAAGCCTTCCCCAAGACAGCGACCAGTATCGGCAATGTATGTCCACAATTTTTTCTTTAGTGTCTGTTATATCAATTCAAACATTCTCAAGACTTTATCGAGAAAGTATCTCTTTCAATCCTTGTAGAAAGACTCCTTTTCAGGGTTTTGTTTTGTGTGTATGGCTTTTGACGAACAACTATGGGAATATGAAAATACCTGAAGTTATGATATATTTATTAGTTTGAGTTTTTTAGGCAAGATACAAAATTTTACTTTTGATAAATTTTCTTTCTCAACTATGTAAATAAACATCCTCATCAAAAATATCTGAACTTGTTCTTATTTTTCTTAGGCCAGCAATGGCAAGTAGTGTAAGCAAGGATAATTCAGTTTCACCGAGAGCTGGTTCTGAGAAATTGAAGCCCAAACCGACAACAAACAAGAAAACAGAAAAAGACAAAAAGGTATTATATCATACAATGTATTTCCAATCTCCTCCTAGTGGGGGACTTGGTGCAAAATAAAGAGGCTTGGGTACTATTAAGGGGTAAAAGCATAAAACTTGGGAGAATGTTTACTTTACATCGATACATTTTCGGAGCCACTTTTACTCCTAATAGCACTTTCACTTTCACCACTATCCATAGGCAATTTATTGAAATTGAATCCAAGACGGACGATTGCTCTACCCAGAGGAAGAGTGTTCGTGTTGTATTAATCTCCACTCGAACCATCATATTGCCGGAAATTGTGTGACAGCTAAACAATTTGATTAGTGTTCTGAGAAGGTTATTTTTGGGCTAGATAGGCATGGGTCTTCTTTAAATGGTCGACATTCTTTAAAATGTTGAATATGTTAGGGAAAACTCTTTTCAATTTCTTTATCATAGCCAGAATCAAAGAAGGAGAAGAAAGGAAAACCGATTGGGTAAGTGAGTTGTTATTCTTCATTTTTTTTTTTTATCAAATCACTCAGCCTCGCTTTCAGACGATGTATAGTAGAGGAGTTGAGGGAATCAACCTTCATGTACGGACATGCTACTTAATCAGTGGTATTTCTATAAAGTAGACACCATTGGTACATAAAAAAGATATCCGCTTTATTGACACTTTACCTATGAGAATTTGATTGTAAATCCATCCATCCGTACATGGCGTATGTGTCCGTTATACGAAAATGTCCGCTTTACATAGGGGGTGTCCAATTTATAGAGATTCCAGTGTATTTCTTATTATTGAAACCTAACTGTTCTCATATTTGAAACATTCTAGAGGGATTCAGTTACCTTCTCTACCTGGTTTCTTAAAACGAAAAGATCGAGGATCTTCAAAGGTTGATCATAATGAAGAAATCCAAACGAAACCAGGTACAGCTTGACATTTGTCTCGCTTAGTATACTCACTGTGTTTAAGGTGAAATTCTTGTATCAATAATATGTTCATGGTGTTAACCTTGTACAACTTGTTTGCGTGAATGTTGTCTTGTTCTTTCAAACACTTTTATAACATTTGAAAATTTTTTGAGACGAGATTTTACCTCGAACGTCCTCTACTGTTTTGCCAAGGATATAATTTACGGACCATCAGTTGGGTGTTCTGAAGGTGATGAGGCAACCTGTATCTATATTTTTTTTTTATTTTTGTTGGTCTTCTTTTTTCTTGTGGATTGCTTACAGGTTTAAGTCTCGTTTAGCGTACCGTATCAGGGGTATAATTTACTGACCGTAGGTGATGAGGCGTTCTGTGGTCTATTATTTGTATTGGTCTGCTTTTTATTGAATGGTTGCTATTCCTTCCCAGTTTCATAAATTTTGAAAGGATTTTGAATTAAGTAGATAGGCAAAGCTTGATAGAATTTTGTGTAAGCTCCTATCACTGAAATGTTTGCAACTTCTGTACCTGTCGAAGGTTCGAATTTCATTCGCAAATTCACGTGACTTTTTTTCATGTAGCAGACACCGTTGACGGTAACCGATTGGAAACTGAGCACGTGATCAAGGAAGAATCACCTGCAGAGGCGTCCGACACTACAACAAAAGAACAAAAGGAACCTGGACAGAACACAGAGGAGAAACCAGCCGAAAAGCCACCTGCACCTAGCAAGCCGGAACCAGCTAAGCGTGCACCGATGATACCAAAAGCGGGTCTTCCCGTGGCCGGAGGTTCCGCGTTACTGGCAGAGATGAAGAAGAGGCAAAATAAGGTTTAGTTTTCTTGATTTATTTCTTTATAGCTGCATTCACATTTATGTATTTTTTTACATAGGCTAATTTCAAAGCTTATGTACGATTTATGTTAATTATGTTAATTATGTTAATTATGTACGATTTGTTTCCTTACTAACAAACAACGAGGGCTTATGTTATACATAAGGGTTTATTTGAATACTTAAGTTTTTGGTCACGTGTATTTTTTAAACATAAACATTAGAGAATGGATGAAATGTGGATGCAGCTTAATCGACACTTTATGGATAACGTTCTGACTTGTCTATCTCCCTTTCCTTAAATGTTAAAAGTAGATTAAACAAGTCCAAACTTTCACTTACTTTGCTTGATACATCTGTTAGGGTGAGGAAAGTAAACCAGCAGCCCCGACACCAAGTTCCAAACCACACCGCGGATCTATTTCCAAACCACCTCCACCTAAACGACCGCCATCATTAAGGAAACGTAAGTAGTAGTTTGAGCCACAAGCAGTTTCACATTGAATCGCATGATGTCTGTCTAGCAAGATACCATCATAAAATCTTTTGATTGAAATTTCTGTTTGAATGAACGAGGCATTACGCACAATTTTCTCGTTAACCCAAACAGAAATAACATAGTTTCGACCGCAAACTATTGTTGATCGGATCTTGTTAGACCTATAGATAGTGAAAAAAAAGTGCATTCGGTTATAATTCTTTGCCTCGTTTCTAATCATTATTCTGTGTATTTTCTACATGGAAACAGAACTCCCTGCGGTATTATTTTTATCATGTTAAGAAACCTCGTTATCATTATCCTTTGAAACGATGCCAGTACTTTTCTTAAGAAACAAAATGATGGAATTTGCAAAAAAAAGTTGAACCAAAAGCTACGGCGACCGGCAATGATATTTGTGATTTTTGGTATAATCTTTTTTTCTCTCAAAATAATGAAAGGAAGGATACAAATTAACTCGGGGTCCAGAATGAACCTGGAAAACCTGTGAAAGAAAGGAAAATCTGGAAAAGTCAGGGAAAAATATTTTGTGTTCCACTATAAATTATATAAGTAAAACTAAAGATTATTATTACTACCAAAACAGTTACTTCTGTATCAATACCTCTGTATCAATGTCCAACCATTCTTCAAAATGAATTCCTCTTTTCTATTTTCTCTTTTCTCTTTTTTTCTATTTTTCTATTTTTATTTTAAAGAACATTTATTCGAGTTTCATTTATGTGTTTGTTTTTCTGAAACGAATAAACTATATATCATTGAATATTTAGTTGCCCAGTCAGGGAAGTAAGCCAATTTTTAACACAGACAGGGAAGTAAGCCAATTTTTAACACAGTCAGGGAAAAAGATTATAGTTGGCTAAATATGTGCTTTTTGAGGAAAAGTCAGGGGAAAATTTTTGTCAAACACACTCTGGACCCTGTAACTAATCCGCGGGAAAATTTAAAAAGTTCGTCATCTGCGCGAAAAATAATCCACTAAGGTTAGATGGGGCACATGTTTTTGTCGTTAAATAATAATCGTTAAATAATCTTTTGTGTTTAATAGCCAATGTGGAAGGGAAAGCAGTGGTACCAGAAAGACCGAAGCCACCGCAACGACCCATACAGGAATCAGAAGCAACAGATTCTACAGCAGAAACGTCACATGAACAAAATTCTAATGGTAACCGAGATTTGGTTTTCGGGCAGAAACTGTAAGGCTGGTTTACACTAGCACTTGAAGTGTAACACAATATTTTAATTTTGTTGTTTTTCAGAAAGTGAATCAAAAGAAATAAAAACTGAAGAATCGAGTAAAGATGGTAGCAAAGAGGCGGAGGAGACCACTCAGGAGGAGAGCAAAAAAGAAAACGAAACCAAAGAGGGTGAGAATATTTCTTGAATCCTATTGATCTCCCTTTAAAAGTCCAGAAACTCCTTTTCATAAACTACGAAAAACGTCATTATGATTCAGCTTGAAAACCAAACCCGCCTTCCTATAAGTGGCCGTCTAAATTCTAAACATTTGCTTTTAGCGCCCTCTCTAATAAGCGACTCGTTAATAATTACACGCAAACAACACACCCGATGTTTTATTAAAATAATTTTCCTCAGTCAGTGTTTCATTTACTAATTTTGCGCCCCCTCTTACGTGCCCCTCATGAAATAATGACAAAAGAAACATTCAATGTGTGCCCAATGTGGCGGAGGGAGATCTGTATAATCTCATTGGCCCTTTTTACGCCGGCCCTTAATGTTGTTAATTTTCATGACATGGCGTTAAAAGGACCGGAGTCAGATGTTTGTCTGTGAAGGTTTGACCGTAAACTTTTCAAAAATAACGCCAATAAAGACTGCCGTAAAAAAGGCCAATACGGTAATACAGTTCCCTCCGCCTCTGCACTCCACATCGTATAAAACTCTTCTGAAATTTTCCAATATTTTGTTTCTTCTTAGATCCTGATACATCAAACGAAAAAAGCGGCCAAGTTGATTTCATATAAGCAATTGTTTTTTTATAGTTTTATAGTGGAAATAAGTAAAATCGATTCTCGATAAGTGGAACCCAGGATAAGTGGAACTTTTGATATGTGTAACCATTTTCGTCGGTCCCGTGGGAGTTCCACTTATCGAGAGTCAACAGTAAAATTGATTAGTTTTTATATATGCGTACAACCAAAAAGAATTGAAAGGTATCAGTTGAGCAAACATGTTTTCGTATCGTTTTGTTTATTCAGGATGCGTCATGTTAGCCACTGAACTAGATTTTTTTAAGTGTCTTCTGCTTTATCGATGATACGGTTCAGAATTGCCGCAATCTGTGGCATTTCTGAGAAAGAACGTTTTATAATTTTGTATAATTTTTCTTTTGTTGTGGGTATCATGTTTTCATATTTTCACTCGTCTCTTAAAAGACTTGAGATACCTTTGGCTAATATTTTTCAGTTGGGCTTAGTCACGCTTATTCAAACCTAACGTGAGTGTTTCTTCTCCACATCCTTTTATACGATCGAGAATGCACGTAATACATTATTCAAACATTCATCGCAACGGGAGAGTAATGTTAACCGCATGTATTTGCACATATTTCAATAATTCATATCAGTACATTTCATTGGTTTATTTCGATACAACTAAACTCGATGTTTGATTTTTTTTTTAATCTTCTGTCAGTGAAAATTATAGTAAATTTGCAAGGATCACAGGTTGTGCGGAAAACGTTTTGCTTTCGAATCGACTCTCAAATGTGAAGAAGTAAATGTGATCGCACACAAATGAACAAAAAACAGATGAAAGGTAGCGAATGTTTATTTTTTACTATTTATTCTGTTTTCAGTTTTTAAACTTAATTTGGGTTATCTCCGTAATAATTTATCTTCTGTTGGGTGCGGTAAAAGTAATTGCACGGGGAGGAATGGTGTTTTAGGGTGATAGCGATATAAGGTTTTGGGGAAATGTCCCAAATACTCGAATGTCAGCGAAATGCATACCACGACGCAGTTGTTAAGTCCACTTAGGTTAGGGGGGTGCTATTTAATGATTTTTCTCGATTACCCAAGATCGCCACTTGCTACCAACACAGTTAACATTGAAAAGTCTTGTAAAAGGGTTTGAATTGTCAAGCAAACATCTTGCAAGCAATAGATTTTTCTGCCACGTCGCATTGTTCTCCAATGGACCACCGTGTTGCATTTCAAATTGGCGTAACATGTTGCGCCCAAGACAGTCTTCATCGTGTAGTATCCATCGTGAAATGGTATTCACACGAAAAACGCAATTTGATTTTTTTAAATTAATTATTCTGTTAGTTTTTTCATGGATGAATGAATATCAGTAAAAACGTTTTGTTGGTGGATAGATTGTTAATTAGTTGTTTTGTTTGTTTGTTTGTTTGTTCCTAATGTGCATGGGTTTTAGCTTTAATCAATCCGAATCGTGTAAATTTTGGGTTTCCGGGTTTTATGTCCGATTGAAAATATATATGATGAGTAATATTCATGAAGTTATTTTTTGTGTGTTGGCCATCATATTTCTTGTGATACGTGTAAGACAAGTGATTCGGTCTCTCATTAGAGTGTGTATGAAATTGTCAGTAGAACACCCTACTCCGAATATCTGATCTGTAAACTGAACTCAATAGCTAGTCAGTAACAGGAACTATATAAAAAAACTTTGAGCTGTAAGGGAAGGAGTAAGTAAGGGATACAGGCAGATCAGTTTAGCCTTCATTTTCACATCGTTCTCGGGCGCCTTCAATTTCAATATCGTGTTATCCACGGCGGTTCTCATGCCATTGTTTTTTGAAGAAGAACGTTTGGAACGAGTTGGATGTATTTATAATCATTTGTTTCAAAAGAGCAACAAAAATGCAAAAATGAGTAAAAGACGGGGGTGCACCTCAAAAGTACGTACCAGAATTCTTTCCATTTTAACATAATTGGGTCCACAAGGAAAATTAAATTGAACTACTACGAGAAAGGTTAGCAATAAACCATAGGAAAATCAAATTTTGCACACCGGAAGCATGTGTTAAAATTAGGCAAACGAAAGCACGACGTATCTAAGAATTCAGAAAGTTGAAACTCACAAGCGGATTTTCTCATCCAATGTATTTTATACAGGTGATCACGATTGGGGTATCGTAGTGTTAGTGCCTGGTTTTACGAGCGGTTGTTTCCGTTTAAAAGGGAATCTATAACTCGCCATTTATAAAGATATATACTTTTTTTTTAAAACACATCACATCACACCTTTCCTTCCTCGTGAATCATTTGAACAATTTTTACAGAAGAAAGCTCCTTGTTGAATAAAGCTACATTTACACTACAATACTACAGTCAGTGCTGGGATGATGCAAGTGCGAAAAACTCCGCGCGCCGACAGTTCTGTCAAAAAGCGCAAAGATACCTTAGGTAGGAATAAAATTAAGAAGTCTTCATGACCGTCGTGTTCAGCGTATAAAGTTTTTTTTAAACTTACAATACTTCTTGAACGAAAATGAATCACGTGATGTTTTTTACTTTCTTAACCCTCGACGGTAAATGTTATCGCAATCCAACCCACTTTTAGTGCTGCACCATTGTCAGTAGTAGACCTCGTTTTGATGCGTGTTACATTGTTTTGCGGTAGTTGTTTAGTTACACAGTTCCTTAAGGTCAAATCGCTTTCGGGCAGTTTTAATTATTTGCAACACAGACTATTTGTCAAAATGCGACTAAATAACATTGGTCAATATGAAACAAAGTTGATATGGCGCTGATTTCAAATTAATGGGTAATTTTTGCATATTCTATGTGTGTAGTGTGCGCCTGAATGTTACAAGTGGCAGCAGGGACAGGCATTAGCAGAAAGTATTCTGCTCTTTGGGGACCTTTTTCTCTGTTTCGGAGTGTGCGAACAAGCATTTTTAAACTTTATCATGTTATATCGTTTTAATTAAGCTCCTCAAAAGCAAAGTAATATTGAAATTCAAAGAGGTCAAAATTATCAGAAATCTTTCCGATCTTTTTTATCAGTTTAATTTATTGTTTTATAATGAGCGCCCCGCACCCAGCAGGCCAGGCGCGCGGTCGGTCGGATAAAAAATGATTCTGAAAAAGATGATGAAGTGTAAAGCAGCCTGTAAACATTTAGGGCCGTGTACCTCCTAGTGGCCGTTAGTATTTCAATATGGCTACACAGCGCAGAGGGGACAGAGCTTTACCGCGATAAGATCCGATGATAATGTATTATTCCATTCCAGGCTTTAATTGTTTAGATCGTGAATAAGGATTTATAGCCGAAACTTATATACATACATTGTTTAGAAATCCAACTCAAATCTGTTGCGAATAAAATAATGGCTGACATAAAATTACTTCTGCAAAATTATGGTGGACATGACGATGATGATCAAGAAGATGAGCTGCATGAAGGTAGCTAAATATCGAAATATTTCTCTGGGATTGCATTATTTTGCTTTCTTAATATTAAATGCAAAGACCAAATGTTTAAAATGTTCTGGTCACAACTGTGTTTGATGGCCTTCTCTCTTCTCTTTTTGTGAGAGTAGTGGTGGTAGAAAACCAAACCAACATTTATATATATACTTTTAGTTAGTGATACAGTAGGGCACATTCTTCTTAAACGGCAATGTTTTCCACACATGGAAACAATTCCATTATCTGGAAAAATCTGAACTATAAGGTGGGTTCACCTATGGCTATGCTCAATACAACAACTTTAGTATCTAATAAATGAAAAAGTAAACCCAATTTACACTCAAAAGGATGTAAGATATGAAATACAATATCAAAACAAACTTAGTAATAAAAATATATAAACATTCTTTCCTTTAAAGATTAGATAAACAGAGGAGAAAAGGAACAGGAGGACACGTCCGTGTTCAACCATATAATTATTTTTTCTCGTAATGCGAAATTTTAAAAACAATTTAGAGATAAAGCATGGAACAGTAGAATAACAAAGTAGAAACCGTAAAAACCACATGCCATAATAGTCCCAAAAGAAACACTAGAGACGATATTTCTTTTCTTTACCACTAATTACCCTTAAAGCTACTCATTACATTTTCATAACTATTACATCACGATGTAAATAAACTGGTAATCAGCTGGTTATTAAGCATGGCAGGAACATAATAACTGCACCGAGGAAGGGAACCCCCCTCCGCCATATGGAAATATGCTTTCAAGACGGTGATTTAAAAGTCAAGATTTGAAGTCCCATGGCCAATCTTTCTATTCCATTAGGGTAAACAAGATGTAGCGATAACGGGATGCATGAATATCAACAACTTCATTCCGGTCTTGTTTTTGGTGTTTGGATTTGTTTAAAGAGGTTTTACCCCCAATTATTAAGCGATAGTTCAAATTAAATTCTATTTGAATTGTTTAAATGGAGAAATTTCATCCACCGTGCTGGAAAATAAGAGCGTTTATATGGATACGTTCAGCTCGGCATTTAGCTTGTATTCTGGACTCTAGTGTAGCCCTTTTTAATAAGATCTTTTTCATACTTTATTTGTTCTGGAGTCACATTTTCTTCAGATGATTACTCAGGTGGTCCAAAATATGTTATCTCATTTGAATAGATACTTGCCATAGCTTTCCTTCGAAAATTCCATTTTAGATTTGAAGTTGCTCAAACAATGCAGTAAAGTGGAAATTTTTTCTTCAGTGTTTTTAAGAAATCATTTATTTTTCTCACGACAAGAAGCCATTTTGAAATAACTGTTTAAGGATACCGTGCATGCTCAGACCGGGTTGTAAATCCTATCTCAATAAAGCTTTGCAGGGATAGGATTTTCAGACCGGGTTAATTTTTTTCCCTGTATATCAGTTAAATGGTGGGATTGAACTCCAGCCCGGATACACCTGGAAAATCTCAGCCCGGGATGAAATTTCTCCATATAAACAGCCCCTTAGAAGAATATGCTCTCTCTACTGTCATAGTTTGTCAAATCTGACCTACCTGTTTTGGTTTGCCAAATTATTCTTTGAACTTTATTCAATTTATTTGAGAAAGAAAATTTACAATGCTGATTACATGGTTCAATCGAAAAAATAACTTAAAACAAGGAAAATTTTGAGATGTGTTTACAGGAGTACCAGGAGTACTGGATGATTAAAGGGAGATACTAATAGCAAAAGCTTGCAAAGTGTGAAAGCCCCCCAGAGAGGCAACTGACAACACATTACTATATCATGTGGATATCACATAACTTGTGCACATACAAATACAATGCATACACAATATATTAAAAATACATGTACACAGGAGTGTAGGGCAAAAGTCACAAGAGTATGTACCAGTGAAAATCTAAAAATAATAATACGTGACCAGTATTTTTATCTTTAACGGCCTTATTTCATATAATGAGACATCTTCTTTAAGGCTTTGTCGAGTTTTGTTTCATGATGAGATCGCTTGAGAATGGAGGGACTTTTTTCGATAAGTGGTTGTATCAGTATGTTTGGCATTTATTAGTCTGATAGTTTTTCCTCTTGTGCCGTAGGAATTTATAATAGTTATAATATTTATCTAATAGTTTATATCATAATTCAATGGTTCAGATGATATGTATTACTCTGACATTTTTTGATAAAGAGAATATTTTGTAGTTTAATCTTATCAGTAAATTTTAGTATTCTTAGTTGAGATAACAGAGGTCCAGAGTGAGTAGTCTGTGATGCATAACATATGATTCTCACAGCTTTTTTTTTAAGGATGGAGATTCTATTTAGAGCATAATTTGGTTGGCCCCAAACTTGTGCATAGTAAGATAGATGGGAGGGGAAAAGTCAATATGTCAATATGTACTTTCTTTCTTAGTTATGCAAGAATACCATTAGTCCATTTCAGTTTTGTCACCACACTGTCAATCTGCACTTTCCAAGTTAAGTTTTGTTTGATAATATCACCTAGATACTTTATGGATTCACTTGGATATAATTATTTGCCACTCAAGTTTAAATTTCCAATAACTATCATTTCTTGCCTTACTTTTAAAAATGATTATATTCAGTTTGCATTAAACCAATGTGAAATGCACTTCAAACCATAGGTAACCATATTAGATAACTTCTTAGATTGGTGCTAGTATGACATAAGTTGGTGAACTAGTCCAAATTTAATAGCATAGTGCAGATCATTTACATATATAAGAAATAGAAAGGGGTCACAATATAGATCCTTGGGGGACACCATCCTTGACAGTACTAACAGAGGAAGCAGAATTACCAATTACTACATATTGTTGCCTATTACAAAGGTAGTATGTAAAAAGTTCATCAGCTATGCCTTTTATTCGATAATGACAAAGCTTTTTAGTGAGAATAATCAGATAATTGTTAAGTTATAACAGGGGCACATCATTATTCCAACAAAGAACTCTGAACAACTCTGAAGCAAATGTCTTTACACTTTTTGCCACGGAAAATGTCAAATGAAAATTTTGAATCATTACCTATTTCGCGAAAGGAGAATGGCAGCAAACATTTCATTTGAGGTTCAATAGATCTCAAGTGTATATTATACTGCTTTGTTTTTTCTAACCAGAGATTTGCGTAGCAGATTTACCATGGTGTGATTCCGCTATTAAGAATTATTTTAGCATACAAATAATGGCCACTGTACATCTTTTTTTGCCATCTTTACCATAAAGGAAAAATAAAAATGACAGCAATGGTTTCGGCAGCCACACAATTGACTCTATATAACAGTAAAAATAGAAAAAACAGCCACAGATGATAAATCAGGGAACCTATTAGGTTCACTGTAACAATTTTAAATTGTTATCCTAACGATAATTTGATCAGAACCCTATTTCGGTAGCCAGAGAAGTTGAAATTTCGATGCTTGGCTGTTCAACAAATGAAACAACTCATCTTAACTCATCCTCTGGAATTCCTTTCTTTGCATTATGAAAAAACTCGTACATATTACTCAGGGTCAACAACAATGAAAATACTCCATTATTGCTTTGAACAGTATGAACTTGTATTATGACTATGACCAAGTTCATGAACAAATTGAATGTCTATAATGTTCGAAATAATTAAAAAGAAAATTCAAAAAATGCATCAGAAAAAAGTTGAAATGGAAAATATTTTTGAACAGTGTTTACATTTTTATTTTTCTGTTGTTTATTTTCTTCACTACAAAATTAAGGTATCCTTAACAAGGTAACCCTTACATTCAATTTTTTTTTTTGAGAAATTTTTTTTCTCAGAAATATGTAAAAATTATAATATACTACTACTTACCCGGGTAAAAACTTTTTACCGATGCAATTCTCCTTCAGTACAGTGCGAAAGAAACTTTACGTGTCCGCGTAAGATAATTCGCTTTCACAAGGAATCGGTGTTATTTTCATGTCCAGTTCTATCGTATGTCTAAAACAAACTGTGTAGAATACAACACGTAAAGTTTCTGTCTGGCTGTGCTTTATCCGTGCATATTATAAAAAGACCTTGGGAATTAAAACCCCTCCTCTACATGCCACTACTACTGGAATAAATTTATTATTCTGTATCATAAAAACAATCTTTAATTATAAAACTGAAGCAACTTTTAACTAATCCAACTTTATCATACGTTTCTTCTTTCTTTTTCTTTTTCTTGTTTCTTCGTCAACTAACAGAAATGTAAACTTTCGACAAAATGCAATGGTTTCCCCCTATACTAATACGCATACAGATACAGAAACCGTTGCCACATTTGTCTATTAAACAAATTTGACGTTTTTTTTGTTTCTTTCGCTTAGGACTCACAAACCAGGGCTTAAATCTCTTATGGTATTAATATATAGATAAGTTTATAAAAATAAATATGTGAAATATTGTCTGGAAGTAGCACAAAAAGGATTCTTATAGTTTTGATAACAAATTTTATTTCATCTTTGTGATGTTGTTGAGTACATTTTCTGAGATAGAAGTGTGTAATTTTTCTTCTTCTTTCTAATCAAATATCCATGCTGACCTAATTCGATAGAAGTGTCTCTATTGTGTTTTTATTATACTGCAGATTGAGCCTTTTGTTATTTCAACTGGTGAAGATCAAAATCTAAAGTTGCAAGAAAATATTGCGATAACCACTGCTTTGAAAGACTCCAACTCCCCTCCATTTTCGGCAATTTCAACAATTTTGGTTTTTTTCGAAAAGGGAAAGCTGTGGGAACAATAGGTTGTCACAATTTTGTTTTAAGGTTACTGTAAAGGGTCAGCACACTTTCTTTGGTGCCTTAATACCTTCACAACCAAAAATAATTATGTAGTGAAAGTATATATTTTTTTAAAAAGCTCATGCCTGCTCTAAAGATAGGTTAATTTAAAATTTCCAAAAAGTTTGCGTTTTTGGAAATCTGACCTCAAAAGAAAAATTACCCCGTACTTGTTTAAAAGTTACCATGACAATCTGTGTGTCAGGACACTTTTTTCCAGAGGGTATATTGCTGAAAAATCAAAAAAATTATAATTTTAAAACAGGTCAGAAAAATGCGATAATTTTTTACTGCAAAAAAAAAATAGTTTTAAAATGAAAGTTATATCATTGTATAGACAATTTATCTGGCTTTCAAAAAAAAAAAAACATACTTGAATATGAAAATCTTGAATATGAAAATCTTGATTTTTTTTTATTTATTCTGAACACATGTTATGAAGGGTTACCGTAGAAAATACTCCTATAAACACTAAAATTATGATCTAACATTATATATGAACCTAGTAATATAACAGAAGCCGAGGCGTTCAAAAACAATGAACAAAGTTCTTAGGAATAGCAGAGTACACCGCCGATACACCACCAAAATACAGGTATGTGCAGGAAATTTGAAGTTCTAGTAAAACTGTCCTCCTTAAGTTATGTAACAGTACTTCATTAGTTTGTCAAAATCATGCCAAACAATACATCAGAGGTTTGGTAATCGAAGAAATAAGTGCCACCATTTAAACAATCCATCTCAAGAAAAATAGCCCTGATATATAGAAATTTCTATGACATAATACATATTTGATCTTGCCAAATGAGCTCCAGCTGCAAATCAGCTTGCTTATCCTCACTGCTTATGCATTGTATCGTTTTCCTTTAATTAATAATTTTGTGGTTCCAAAACCTAATGAATGTTAAGAATCAGATTTTTTTTTTCCCAATTGTATAAAGTTCTGTAGATGAGAAAATAGTTCCTAAGTTGGTGCTTCATCATAAATTGTCTTTAGCTAGCAAGATTGACAGCGTTATGTTCTTTTACATTTAGCCTAATTATTTCAGATTTCATTGAATGGACAGTGTAAAAGTAGATTTTTGTATGTATTTATGCATAGACCTGCTGTGAGAACTTATATGTAAAATATTAATTTTCCACACATTTGACTGGATGATTTTTTTCAAAAAGGCGCAGCTAAATTAGATTATGTGAAACTTGAAAAAGATTGAAACACGTTTTAATGCTAGATAAAACTAAAAACACTAATCATTAATGACTGCAATAAGATTTCTGTTGTATTATTTCATGTCTTTTGTTTTGTTTGAAGTCGTACAGTGGTAGTTTTGACATTACAACAGTAGCTTCCTTGAGAGCGCACAAAAATAGAAAATACTCAAAATGTAAAGTTGAATGAAAATTTTGTAATCCTAATTTCATATCCTCTACAATTCTTCAGGTTGAGATGACATCATTTCAGGGGGTTGAAATGACATGATTTCAGGAGGAAACAGAACTATCAACATAATTTTTCTTCACAAATGGTTGCACAGAACCGTTTGATGACACATGAAAGAATGGGTCCAACAAGATGGTAGATAAAGTATTGGGCACAAAGAAAGTTTTGATAATTAAGGCCTTTAGATATTCTGGGTCTCCCTATTACTTGAGGATTCTGTAAACTCTTTCCGATAAATTTTTAGATTTTTAAATTTTTATGGGATGAAGGGACAGACGAAAACATTTAATTTACTAACCTTCCTTTAAATAATTCAAATGTACCTGTTTCGTTCAGGTTTTTATCATCAGGTTTATGTGGACGAAGATTGTCTGAGAGCTGTATTTACCTATTTAATTAGAGAAGTTATTTTCTACTGGTCATCTTAAAAATGTGTGGTGTAAAACAGAAAAAAACGAGCCTTAATCTAAAACAAAAGTTCTGTATCAAGGGGGGATGGGAAGGAGAATATTGCAATATATTTTAAGCCTTGGTACATTGTTAGTCATCAAATTCAAAATCACTTTCTATAAACATTCCTACTTGTCTTTATTTTGCTCTATACCCCTCATTCCAGAGTAGAAATTGAAATATGAATGAATGAATGAGACGAGAATGAATGAGAAATCAGATGCCTTATAGGTGCCTTATAATATTATTTTTTTCCTGTGTTTGTTAAAATATTTCATTGTCAATATTTTGAAAGGTTCTGAGGGGGACAAATAAAAACTTCATTCTATATAAGTAAAACAATTTTTTATAGTCAGATTATACATTTTCTAGTTTAATAAAATGTATGTAAAATATTATTGCATATTCAAAGTAGAATCAAATACTTTAAAGCCATCAAAACATCACTCACTGAAAAAAAGAAATGAAAGAAAAATTTAATGCCCTTGCCCAGTAGGATTTCTGCATCATTTGCTTGGCATTTGCAAAATTTTCTTTTTCCTTTCCTTTCATTTGCAGCCGTTATCTCTTAAAATGATTGATGTCTCTGTTTACACTATAGCATTTTCTCAAGCTTTTAGTTAATCTATTTTTTATTTAATATTGTAAAGGTGTCAAAATGAGCATTCAATTATAAACCTTCTCTCATGTCTACTGGAAGGTGCCATAATTGACAAAATTATCTGATGCAATAGCAAACCTTTTACACTTCAAAAATTAAAAGCAATTCAGCATTTCATGCCACGTTTGGACAAAAAAGAAGAAGAAAAACATGTTCGGTTGTAATGGATTTTTTTTGCTTACGCAGAAATCAAAAAAAATGAAACCTGTATCCTTTTATACAGCGGATTGTAAACCAACAAAATGGTGGATTTTAAACAGAGTGATCACTGAGTTCTATGACACGAGATCTTCAAGAAATTGGATCTCTTTTATCAATAAGTTTGCATATTAAAGTATACTTATATTAAAGTATATTAAAGCCGCAACTGGAAATTTCATATCTAGAGGCTTTTTCTGGAAATTAATAGGGGTGGTGTCCGATTGCCGAACACAGGTGCCACAGATGAGGTCCTGAAAACATAAATCTAATTAAGGGTCAAACAACACAGATAAAGATGATTTCAAATCAGAAATAGATTCCCTATAATTACTTTATACAACGCGCTACGAACGCTTGGCTGCTACAAGCTAGTTATCCCTGTGGTACTTTCTGACACCTCTAGCTTAAAACTCCTAAAGTCTAAATGATTGATAGGCCATGCTTTCACAGTTGATATAATATTCAATCCCTTGAAGACTTTGAAGGATCTACTAGTTACTTGTTGTTGTTTTTTACTGTTTTATTTCCTAAAAAAATATGATGCTGTGTATTTTATGTATTATGTTGCTGTAACTGTTATAATATAGCTTATGGAACAACTTCCCATTTTTAGTATAATTTGGGTCATATATTGTTAGTATAATTTGGGTCGTATATTTTTAGTATAATTTGGGTCGTATATTTTTAGTATAATTTGGGTCATATATTGTTAGTATAATTTGGGTCGTATATTGTTAGTATAATTTGGGTCGTATATTTTTAGTATAATTTGGGTCGTATATTTTTAGTATAATTTGGGTCGTATATTTCAGTTTAATCTTACTTATTGAACATGTTTTTCAAGTTTAATCTTACAATTGATGAATGTTTGATGGAAATCTTTGAATTTTCATCTATCTACTCTTTTATGAATGTTTGTATTGCAAAAGAGAAAGTTGTCGTTTGTGCTCAGGGTGGCGATTTCATTATGGTAAATTATTTTGTTTACCTCCCATACTAATTGTTTTTGTTTAGACTTAAACCAGTATTTTGATGGTATGGATCTGGATGGTAGAGATCGGACCAATCCAGATGATCTGTTAACACCACTTGAGAAACTAAGAAAGTATTGTACCAGTGAAAATATATTTACAAGGTAAAACAATCATTTTCGTTTTCTTTTGCTTGTACTCAAAGTATTCACTGCAAGTATCCGTACAAAGTATCTGTACCAAGTATTGCAAGGTTCAAGTTATCACATACATATAAGGATACTTTTCTTGCAAAGTTACCAATCAAACAAGTAAAATATATATATATATCATTTTGCATGGGGTTTTTTTTGTTACAAGATGTAGTTTAACTGTTTTATAATTATTTTATTAAAACTCACTTGCATTTGCATGTTAATAAAATGCTAAATTAAAAGTTTGTTCCTTGCTGTATTGTCTGCAAATCTTCACAACAGAGAAAACAATATTGGTGTATATCTACTTATCATATTGTTACTTTGCAAACTTCAACACAACAGTAGAAACTGAAACTGACCTATAGAATGGTTTAATTGGAAAAAGTATCGGGAGGAAAAATTCAGCAAATTTTGCATCGATATCCAACATTTTTGGGAAAGTTTGACTCAAATTTCAACACAAGAAAGTTAATCCACTGGTTGATCTGGTCATTTTCTTCAGTGCTACTGTATGGGCTGCGGTAAACAACAGCAAACAGCATGATTTCGTTACTTTGGAGACGAATCTCTGTCAGTAGCATTTCTTTCGGTCTTTGTTGTTCTGTCAGAATGCGTGATTTCTCTACTTTCTTGTAAGATATCGTATATGTAAAGTGCAATCCCTCTTGTCGTGCCTTGATTATTCAGATGTTCGAATTCTGCAGAGTAAGTATTCAAAATGTAGTCAACTTCCGTCAGCTGGCGTTTATAGTATTTCGGTTTTAGTTCGGTTATTGCAATAATATCTGGTGGTGCATCGGATTCTATTTCCATCTTTAATTCTTCCAGCTTATCTTGTGTTAGTGTGTCAGCGTTAGTATACCGGATGCGCATAAATCCATTGTTTAATGTAGACTTCGTTTCCTTCGCTGCTTTATTATTTCCATTATTTTCTTCTGTTTGACTCATTGAGCGGCTACTATCGGTGCTTTCTTCAGGAACTTCATCAATCTCAGGTCGTTTTTTGGATTGCCTCTTGACTTTCCAAATGTGAGCAGAATCGGACGGCTCTTCGTTGTTTTTTGCTTTAGCTTTATCAGGCCATCTCCATATCATGTCTCTTTCTGCTATTGTATAATCTTCAGTACTCCTGTATGCTCCAATTCCCTTTAAGGAATATTGACACAGTTCGCACACGTGTACTTCTTGGTTATAAAGATTTCCAATTGATACAGTGGCAATCTGGTACACCGATAATGTACAGTTTGCTTGCAATCGCCACAAGTCAGGTGTTTTTCGTCACCATTGTTTATACATTTGCTTTGCGTACACTTTCTCATGTCTTCGTCACTGCTGCTGTCTTCCATTTTCACAGTTTTCGAAGACTACCGCGGTTGTTTCGGCTCATAGGACGTCAATATTTTCTCAGGTTGTGTAGTTTAACTATCTTCGTGTAGCAGCACAGGTTATGGTCTATTAAAAGTGTTTTTGGTTAGAATATTGGTGGTTTTAGGGTATTATAATTGAATTTGTGCTTCAGCAGTAGATGTTGTGACTGCACCGTATTTGACGTCAAAACGAAGTCTATATTTAGTTTATATGTGTATAAACTCATATATAAGCAATCCTTATAAGAAATTTGTCAGTTGATTGTTTTTTGTTGTTCGATGAATCTAAATATTTGTGACTGGGAAAAAACTAACATGGAATTTATAGATTGAAATTATAGATAATCAATTCTGAGAACAAAAGACTTACCTATAAGTTTACCTATAATCTATCTATAACAAATAGACTATAGGTAATTGTTTACCTGATAAACATATAATGTAGATAGTATAGATTAAGTTAAAAGAATGTAAGGTATATAAGGTAATCTTTATCTACAACATAAGTTATAGGTAAAAATTATTTGAGGTCATAATGTTGATAAACAAGAGAGACTTGACTAATTGTTACTAGATTGTTGTGATCAATGTGACGATATAATCCGGTATAAAGTAAAACCATGTTTGATTTAATAACATCGTGCAGAAATTACCATCGGCATATTTAATCAATGGTACAATGGTTTTGTTTATCGCAGAGTGGTTTTCTTTATCGCAGAGTGGTTTTCTGTTACAGAACAGTACTTCTTCCTTGTATCAATTTTATTTTCTGTACAAACACTTTTTAACCTTATAAAAGGAATGATTTTCTCCAAGGAAAAATTAAAAGAGATTTTTTTTTTTTGTTCTTTTCAAGTGTATACACACTGTCGAAAATCTTTTATTCCATTTTTTTTAAGCAGCCTGTATGCACCTGTTGTATTTAATAATTATAGATGTGTGAAGCATACATTGTAAGGTTAAACAGAAACAGAAACACACAATACTTTAAGAGACTTTCTAGTTTTTCTTTTCTTGTGTCGGTATGAAGTGCTATTAGGAAATGTTAACAGAGAATGGAAGAAGGTTGTCATGGATTTTGTATTCTGGTAGTCAATTATAAAGATTGTTCAAATCAATAAGCCAACGAAAAACATGTGTAGGGTCAGACAACCTTAAGAAACTTCTGAGAAAGTCAGGGAAAAGTCTGGAAAATCGGGGAAATTGTTTCATCTGTCAACTGTGTCTATGTGTTTCTTGCATTCAGTGTCAGTTGTGTCAGAGTCAGTCAGCTTAATACGAAACCCTTCGTATATATTACATAATCTCCAATTTATGTTGAATATCTGCTCTTTTTTAATCATATCCAATCCCTGGCCTGGACACTTTAGTGTACTTTTCACTCATTTTAGTCACATGACTTATTACTAAAAGCAAAGTAATTATTTACTATCATGCGATTAAAATGAATACAAAAGAAACTGGAAGTGTCCAGAGAAAATTATATGTTTTAAAATATGAAGCTATGTCTGAAAGTTTCATTAAAAATTGTTTGGTAAAAACAAAACATCTGCGTTTTGGAGATTTGGTGATGATAGGATGTTTGTTTTGTTTCTTAGAGAGTAGGAGGGAGTTTGTGCATAAAGAATTGGGTTGCAAATGGAAACTTACCAAACTTAAGTGATAAGCAGAGAGAGAGAGGATGTTATTGTAAAAGAATACTTTTTAGTCTTATTAAGTCGGTCCCTTTCGGGTAGACCAAGTATTGTTGGTCGACGACTTAACTAGTTGTGTTTTCTTGCATTTTATCCACTTTGCATTTGCCAGTTCTTACATTCGTTATGAAAATGAGAAATTCTTGATTTTTCTGGTTTCGATAATATTTTGTTGTATTTATAATACACAGTTTTTTATAAGGACTAAATTTGGATTGAGGCTCAATGTAGCTCTCTTTTACAGGCTCATTTTTTTATGCTTACCTTGTCACTTGGTGTCAATCTACCTGGAAGTCCGCAGGTAGCATTTTTGAAGAGAGTTTACAAGAAATAATCTTCAAACTCTCCGAAAAAGGAACTATACTTTTTATTTTGTTTACATATTTAGAAACATTCTTCTTTGACCTTTTTTTTTTTCTATTGTTTTCTGAATTTTTTTTGGTTTTTTTTTTTTGCTTGCTGGGCAAATTCATTTTTCGTTTAGGAGTTGCTTCATTTTTTTTGACAGACTTGAGACTTATATGTTGGTTATCAAATGTTGCTTATAAAAAAATATGTAATGTTTTGACAAAGTTCCAACTCATTCACATCTGAAATTGTTATTTGTGTCAATTTTTTTCTAGACTTGAGTACATTTTTTTATTAAAAAAAGTAATGGCTGTCCTACATCCTTTAGTATTGTTTTACATGCATTGCCATAGCAACCATGTTAGCTTTAGTCAGCCACCAACCAATTTCTTTGAATAAATAAATTTATTGCATTCGTATTGAAAAATATGTTTTCGGTAAAAAGATTGTTTGAGAAAACATTATCAAAGAAAACAAATCTATTGCCAGACAAATTTTTCGTTGGTGTCTTTTACACTAGTATTTTGTGTAGTAGAGATTTCTTTCGGTTCAATACAAATTTTTACAGATGTTTTTGACTTTCAATTTGTCTGACTTTTTCTTTTATCATTTATAATAATGACAATGTTAAAAGGTAACTGTTATTAAGTACCTAATAAATTGGATTTGTTCACTGAAGGATTTGTTCACTGTAATAATTCATTAACAGAATTCATAATGAACATGTTGTGAAATGAGATGCATGACTTCTTTTTTGATAACGCATTTAATCCTAAAAGTATGGATGTTATTTTATCATAGCGAAAGCATTATAGTGAAAAGATGGTGCAATAAGCGTATTATCTTTGTTGTTGTTGTTGTTTGTTGGTTATGATTGTTTTGTTGTTGTTTGAGTGTTTGGGAGGCTGGACTTGTCATGTTTTTGTTGTTGGGAACAAGAAAAGCATGTTTAAATGACACCACTTTAATGTTTGTTTTATAACTTTTGTGTTTTTGTGCTTGGAAAATGTAGCAAGGCCTGTTGAACGAAAAAAAATAATGGTAGTATCAGGCCAATATTGTCAATCAGGCATATAACACATTTTACATAGTCTTGATGAATAATGGATATGTTTTGTTTTTTTCCCAAATTTTTTCTTTTGTTTTCCAATTTTTTTCTGTTTTTTTTTTTTTCCAACTTTGTTATTAGTGATTCTATTTTAGACTAAGTCTGAATTATTTATTTATTTATTTAAGAAGACTATACTTATCATTGTAAATCTCTGTGCTTTTTTTTCCCTCCAATGTTACTCTCTTTCTTAATAGATAAGCTATTTGTGGATTAGCAAAACGTCCCTTGCTTGTTAATTGTTTTGTGTTGACATAATGGATAGTACGGACTGAAGAACATCTGCATGATTTTTATTGGTGCAAAAATAAAAAATTTTCTGTAATGGATTATAGGACTCATGAACAGGATTCCTCTGACTTTGCTGTCTTTATTCCTGGACTACCAGCCGTCATCAAAAATTAACAAGATGAATTTAATTTAGCCTATTTCCAAAACCGTTTATTTATTTATTTATTTTGTTTTTGTTTCTTGTTTTTGTTAACAGAAATGTTGTGAATGTTGTAGACATAATCAAGAGGTTTTAGTATTGAATATGAAGTTTGACGTAGTAGTACAGTCATGCATGAATGCAACTCAATCCTTAAAAAGTAAACCATGGAATATGCTGAGCAGATTAAGGATTTTCCGTATGACATAAACTTCAGGGTTGTTATTTTTTCCGAGTTCTCACAAACATCATGATGAAAGTTATAACTACCACCTTCCATGTAAGAGATCTATCACAGGAGTTGATCCTGATAAATCAAAGGTCAGTTTCATGCAAAATGTATTTCCTAACACATTTTGTTAACAGTTTTTTTAGATTAGGGTTGTTTTGTAATGACAGTCTGCTGCAACATTCTCCATGAGAGAAATACTGTTCATTATGTTGAAAACTTTCCATACCAACGGTGCTTATTAAGTGTGTTGAATCTAAGCAACAAACTAACAATTACCTCTCGTTAATCGCATATCTGTTACTCATCGTAGTTTGTCATTGTTCATTTTGTTCTCTGTATGATCAGCCTCTGTATGTTTTCATTTGATGTTTTCTTGTTCTGTACTATTTTAGGCAAATGGTGGCTAGGAGCATCGTGGAAACTGTCCAATCGATAACAAACGAGCAAGAATGTCTCTCCCTCCTGGATATTATTTCAAAATTATCAGATGACATAGGTAAGCTCATACATTCACTTCTTTATATTTTTTCTTCTTCTTCTCGAAACAAGTTGAACACTTTGATATTTCTTTATATATGTTCTTGTCTTTTAATTCCTGCAGCTTTATATTAGTGGAAAAAGTGCTTTCCCCCAATTGCTTGTTATCTGATGAGATAAGTGCTCAGTATCAGATGCAACTTGAATTTATCAGTGTTTTTTTGTGTGTGTTTCCTTTCTAATGGCTAATGGTGCTTTAAGCCTGGTTCCCATCTATGACATAAGCATAAACAGGAGCACAAAGACGACACCAGATATGAAAACGTTTTGATATTCTTATGCTTATGTTTGTTTTTACAGTGCAGTTTTTATAGTGTGAACCAGAAAACATAAGAAAACATAAGAAATCTTTCTTATATCTTCCATTTTCAATTTCTTGTAATGTGTATGCTTATGTTGCTTATGGTTATGCTTGTGTCTTAGATGGGAAACACACTTTATGCTTGTGTCATAGATGGGAAACACACTTTATGCTTGTGTCTTAGATGGGAAGCACACTTTATGCTTGTGTCATAGATGGGAAACACACTTTATGCTTGTGTCATAGATGGGAAGCACACTTTATGCTTGTGTCATAGATGGGAAGCACACTTTATGCTTGTGTCTTAGATGGGAAACACACTTTATGCTTGTGTCTTAGATGGGAAGCACACTTTATGCTTGTGTCATAGATTGGAAACACACTTTATGCTTGTGTCATAGATGGGAAACACACTTTATGCTTGTGTCATAGATGGGAACCACACTTTATGCTTGTGTCATAGATGGGAAGCACACTTTATGCTTGTGTCTTAGATGGGAACCACACTTTATGCTTGTGTCTTAGATGGGAAGCACACTTTATGCTTGTGTCTTAGATGGGAACCACACTTTATGCTTGTGTCTTACATGGGAACCACACTTTATGCTTGTGTCTTACATGGGAACCACACTTTATGCTTGTGTCTTACATGGGAACCACACTTTACATATCTCTTCTTCCATTTTGACTTTGCTTCTTCTATTTGTTTCAGAACCCTCTGTACGGTGTGAACTAATGGAGCAGTTGCCACCATGTTGCATGATGCTGATGGACTTGAGCCTTGTTCCCGATGCATTGTCGGGCTTCGTGTTACCAGTCATGGTCAAGTATCTCACAGACCCTAATAATCAAGTATATATTTGTTGATGTTTTTTTTCTCTCTGTTTTAGATGGTTTATCTTTTGCCATGTTATTGTTGTTGTTGTTTTGTTGATGTTGTCTTGAAAAATGAAATTTTTTAAAGTGCTGCACAGATTTTGTTTGGACACACCAGTAGAAATGTAGATTCAGATTTAATTAAGCCTCTCGTGGATTTAATGGTTCATTGAAATTGCATGTGACTTTTAGGTACGTAAATTGAGCCAAAATGCGTTACTGCAGCTTATGGATCAAGACCTCATTCATCGGGACGACGTGGAAACTCAGATTTGTCCGGTGCTCCTGCAGCTGACTGAACCAGACAGCGGGGATGACTTTAGGACTGAAGCAGTTGCAGTAAATCTATAATACTCTCTTTTTGTGTGATTTCTTCTCCCAGCAGAACTACGACAGAATTGTTTATGTAACATATAGGTATTGTGTCTTTCCATAAATGTCTCATTGCCTGGTTTTGTTTCAAACCTTTAGTTGATGACGAAAATTACGCCCTTGATTGGCGGCGAAGTTACCGAGAAACTCTTCCTGAAAAGATTCGGAGATCTCTGCACAGATCCTCTGTTCCACGTACGAAAGGTCTGAACTTTACTTAAAAGTTTTACAGTTTGTTCAATTAGTCATGCTTTTCTCTATTGCCCAATCTCATTTTTGTGAGAAGCCACCGTCAACCCTTCGAACAATCGAGTTGTTTTTCTTCTTCTTCCAGTGCTTTTATATAAAATTTACTATATAATGTTCGTTTTTTTAAATGGTAGATTATTTTTATTATATAATATTCGTCTTGTTAAATGGTAGATTATTTTTGTTCAGGTGTGTGCGTCAAACTTCGGAGACATAACAAGTGTTATCAGTACTGAAACCACGGAGATGTACCTAGTAAGGTTATTTCCATCTTTTACTACAGCTCCTTCACCCTTGCAGACTCTAGTGAAAACTAACCCTAACAGTAATACTTCGTTTTTGTGTATTAGTCTTAATATTTCTGTGCAGTGTTTTTTTTTTATGAATCTAAGAGGATGTTATTTTCTGGATATGTTTTTAGTTACCGTTGTTTGCTCGTTTATGTGAAGATGGAGTATGGGGTGTCCGGAAGGTTAGTTGATACTCTCTGCTATTCCTACCCCTCGTCCTCCTGCTGTACAATCCATGCGTTTCTTTCCGTAATCTTGTTGTTGTTGTTGTTGGGCCACAATGCTTTCATTTTCCACACAAAAAGTTTACCAGATCACATTTCGTTTTTCTTCTCTAGGCATGCGCTGAAACATTCATGGCGGTGTCCAGTACATGTTCAAGAGATATCAAGTACGAAAAGTTGGCGCCGCTGTTTGTGGGATTGCTGTGCGATAAATCGCGTTGGGTATGTGCGTTTGATTGATTGATTGATTGATAGATTGATAGATTGATTGATTGATTGATTGATTGATAGATTAATATATTAGCTTTATGCTAAAAAGAGTTTTGACATAAAAAGAAATGTGTCTGGGTGAAGAAATTCGTGATTCGTGACATTTCGATATGAATGAATTTTCTGACAAGTTCAACAAGTTCAACAACATTAAACTTCAATAAAAAACGAAACAAAATAAATTATTTTTTTATTTAAAATATATTTATACAATGTAGCTACCGTCAATTTTAAAATAAAGCATCTATCAATGGAGACCCTGTGGATAAAGAAGGTAAAGAAGGTGTTGAAAAACTTTCTCTTACACGCTTCAAAGTCTTCAAACAGAAACCTGTTTTAGTCATGGATATGGATTCACAGATTGTTTTGCTTTAGTACTAATCCTTATTATTAAAACTCCCTTCAGAATGAATAGAACTAATTTTTGAGGCTGCGTGTACTAACTAAGTCGTATTTTATTTGAAATAAAGCAGCCATAAATGGCAGCTCAAGAACCTTTAAATGGTTTCCAAAAGGCTTTTCAAGAAATATCAGCAAATTAAATCAGAAGAGGAGAATTGAGATTACTCAATACTCACCAAAAACATTTGGCTAAGGTCGGTCATAAAATGAAAAAAGCCATCTGATCTTACTGAAATTCAAATAAAAGAATAAAAATAAATAAATAACTGCTGCAAAAATTTTAAAGAGTGCTTTTAAGGCCAGGCAGAAAATGTAGCAGCGAGCGATTTTTATGGTTGTAGCGAAAAGTAAGGGTTTGTACTTTACATTCAATTTTCAGCCTAGTGGAGATTGGGCTTTACATGATAAGTGGCATGAAATTAAGGCGATATATGAAATAGTGTTCTGTTTACATTTTCATTTTGCTCAGCACTCTTGTCGGGCTGTTGAGACTACGCGTTTTTTTTTAGGTTTTGTTTTTGTTTTTATAAGAAACCACTTTATAAAGACCATCAAAATTTAAGAAACTTTTGAAACTACGATTTTGTAATGCCAATTTCCAAATAAGTATTTTTTTGGCAAACATTGGTAATACTGTGATAATTGATAAAATTATATCACAATATATATATATACAGTAGAATCTCTTTAATTCTGACCCTCAGGAGAGACAGTCAAAGTCTCGATACATCGATAACTTTCTTGAAAAGTACGACTTATCGAGATTTTATTGATTTTTAAAATTTTAAAAATTGTAATTTCCGTTTTTCTCCACTGCTTGATGCCATGTTGAAATTAGACAATAAATGCTCTCAGGAAATCGTGTGATTTTCATAAAATTTGCAAGAATTCGAATTCGAATCATTTGTTTGGTTTTCATGAAATTTGCAAGAATTCGATTTCAAATTCGAATCATTTGACCTACGATTTTCAGAAAGTCCGGGTTACACGAGGTTTTATTTACTAAAGGGACCGAGAAAAAGTCCGACTTAGCGAATGTCCGAGTTATCCGGGGTACGACTTAAGCGGAGTTTTTTGGCTTAATAAGGATCGTCACATCCAAGGGGGACAAGAAATCTGTCCGACTAAGAAAATGCCCAATTACTGGGGCTACGACTAAACGGGATTCTACTGTACATAAAACCGGCCTCAAAAGATAAAAATCAAATTTCATAACATTTCAAATGCTTATTCGAATGTTGGAAAATTAAAAATAAACATGTACATTACAGTCCGAAAGAAACTTTGCGAGTCAAACGTAAGATTAGCTTTCACGAAGAGACAGTGCCTTCAGAAGTCAAAAACCTTCAATCGCATGTTGTATATATGAGAGGAAATTGCATTGAAAACAAAAAAAAAATTATAACTACTTCTTCAGATGCGTAATATCTAAAAAAATTTCCTCCGCAAAGGCGTATATAAAGTTTCTTTCGGGATGTTCTGTATTTTTATATACCGCTAGGTATATATACTTATATTCGTTTTTGAAAAAAGAAACTCATTTAAGAAGAAACTTTTAGAACTAAATTCACTTTACATAAAATTAAGAAATTAGGAACTAAAATACTCATTTTCTTCTTAAAAAAAGGATCAAAGAAATGTCGTATTAAATGGCAACTGGCTGGAGAACGAGGCTGCGCTGAACGAGCAATAACACCAACACCAGGAGGGGTAGGGGACGCACAGAGAGAAGAGACGCCAGGTCCATATAGGGTCTTACCGTAACCCTTAGCTACACATCTTTAACATAACTCAAATGTTATTTTCATAATACATAAACTTCCAAACAACATCTTTTTTATTTAAGTTCGATGAATCTGTACGCCAGAAGTATTCTATAGAACGTACTGAATTTATAAAACATAGAATTTACTCAACCAAAATCTTCGACTTACACAAAATTTGGATCATTTTCAGAAGTACCCTTTTTTCTCCACGCTGAACATGTGGAAATGTGGGAAAAAAAACCTCGTGTTGACAAACTGAATGAGAACACTTCGTGTGATTCCAGGTCTAATCATAAACAATGGATTTTTTTTTTTTTTTTTTTTTTTTTTTTTTTTTTCCCGTATGACAGTAACATGTTATTTTATCTAGCCCGTGTGCATCGAAATTTTTTTGGGGAAAACGTCGATTTTAATACTCAGCGTACTAAAGCCACTGACTTATAAGAGAGTTATTTCTGTAAAAAAGAAACTGTTCAGTTCGGTTGATCTGAGTTCGTATTTTCATGCAGCAATGTGTCTCTCTGTTCATCAACATTTCCTGTTTCCCTGTCTTCCATGTCGAACAAGTTTCTTTCGAAGCTATTTTTTTCCGCACTAGGTACAAATGGCGGCATACCAAGCCCTTGGACAATTTATCGCCACATTTGCCGATCCTCGTCGTACGGGTTTCGATGTGAACGAAGACGGGAATCTTATTCACGCAAATACCACGTTCCCTTACGAAGATCTTTGCACCAGCAATATATCCGAAACGCAAACAAGGTCATTCACCTATTTTCGTGATTTGTCTCAAGTGTTCGGTTACTCGGTTTCTTCCGGAGTAGTTTTCTTTTTCATGGAACTACGACCTTAGACAATAGTTAGCTTAAATTCTTTCAGTTTGTTCATGTATTTTTTGTACGTTTAGGGGTGAAACTTCGGACTTGCATAACTCTTCGACGTCCGATGAGGTTCCACCGACGCCGCTAGAAAATACGAACGAAGAATCGGTGTCCGAACCAGATGATCCGTCAAGAAATTTCACCAACTTCGAGTTTTGGCGGACACCGTTACCCGACGTCGAGATTCCCGACGAGCTTTTAGGGCCGGTTTCTTCGACGGAAAATACATCGTCACAAAATCTTAACAAAGATAACGACCATACTAGTGACTCTATACAAAATTCTTTAGAATATAACGACAATAATAATAGTACTATAAAGACGTTACCTGACGTTACTACCGAAGAGACGTCTGTCGGCTCAGAACGGAGTGACATCATACAGTCGTTCGTTCAAATACACGTTGAGAACTTGCAGTCGGATGGAGACAAAACCGATCAAGTGAACCCGACACAATCCAATTATGAATATGACCGATCAGTGTCGCCGCAGTCGTCTGCTATACGTCACGGGAACGACACGTTGTTTGAAATGAATCCTGGATCGGACGACAACTCAGATGATGAAGACTCGCATGCTCATTCAACTTCTCATTATGCTAGTTCTCTTGTTGACGAAGAATCACTTAATAACCAGGTATGATCTTTATCTTGACTCAAATTGTTTTGTCTCTAAGCACAGCTGTACAGTGAAATCTCTATTAAAAAGACACCAGTTTATGAGGACTTCACCTATGAGAATTGTCTGTAAATCCTCTCAATCCATACATGCATACATGTTTTCGTTATACGGAGATGTCCGCTTTATAGAGTTGTTTTATGTTCCTAGAAAATTGTCCCACCCGCTCTTCTCGAACACTACATATCAATGACCGAACCCAACAAGGCGCAAACTATAGATGGCGAACTACCGCGCCATTGTGCCTTTACTTTACCGGGTGTGGTGCTGGCGTTGGGGCGTAATAACTGGCATCTGATCAAAGAGACGTACGATCTACTATCTACAGACATGCAGGTCAGTGTGCTTGGTCACATCAAAATAAGATTATTTTTTTTTTTTTAACGTTGGTATACCAGTAGCGATACAAGTAAAGCTGACTACGGCAATTCTGCAACCACAACCATTAAAATGTCAAGTGTGAACAAGTCGTTTAAACTCCAGCAAAGACTCGCTTACCTTTATTTGTGGCTGTAGACTATTCCAAAGAACGATCTCTACCTCTTCCGGTCATTGCAATGTTTTTTTAAACAGTCTTTAATTTCTTCTCCCTAATTGCCTGTAAGTAAGTAACAGGTATAATTACAGAAAAGAAACGTCTTCACTTTTTCTGAGAGCGCAATTGATTAATGTTTAGCAAACGGTCTCTGATTTTATGCCTGCCACTTGCTTTTGTTTTAGTGGAAAGTACGTCGCACACTAGCGTTTTCTATACACGATCTAGCTACGATTCTCGGTCAAGATATATGCGTAGCAGACCTAGTACCAATTTTCAACGGATTTCTTAAAGACTTAGACGAGGTATATAAGAGTGTAGTTGTTCAATTTATTTTTTCTTCCGTCTTATTGGTCAAATTTCTGAATTCTGATTGGTTGGATTAATTTCATTGGTTGTAGGTTCGGATTGGAGTATTAAAGCACTTATTCGATTTCATCAACATTTTACCGGTGGACTTACAGAAAGATTACCTGAATTTGTTCAACGAATTCTTGAAGACGGACAACACGCGAAACTGGAGGTTCCGTCAAGACTTAGCGCAGTAAGTCGATTAGTAATAAGCAACATAATCGAGTGAGTGAAAATATTTAGGGTTGGCCGATCAAAACGAAGATTGTTTTTTTAAGTTGGTAAATGTATCACTTTTCCCTCTTATTATCTACTCTCTTTGCTATGGTAGGTTATAACCTCGACACAGAATCATTTCGTTAAATCGAGAGATTTTAAGAGGATTTGTGAAGGAGGAGGGGGGGGGAGTAGAATCAGTTCGTTATAACGAGATTTCGCTGGATTTCCATTCGATTTTTCTGTATGTCAAAACATCTTTCAGTTGTAGAGAACAGTCGTCAAGATTTTCCGCTACATGTAATGAACTATCCAGTAAGCGCCCCCTCTTTGGCGTAGGGCGTAGGTATCATCAAGCGAAAATAAAATAAAAAACATTTTACGTCTTTCTTCGTGTTCCTGGTTCAGTATTTCCGCGTCGAGTATTTGTTGTAAAATTCCCTTTAACAGATATACCTGCGCCCGTCTTTTATACTGACATTCTTATTTTATGTTCATCTATTTGCAGCCAGTTGATGAGCTTGGTGAATTTGTATGACGTGGAAGAATTAGCCGAATTCTTTTGTCCTGTTTCGTTAGAACTAGTCTGCGATAAAGTTGCAGAAGTCCGGGATTATGCTTTCCATTTGGTAAGTGTAAAACCACCGTTGAGATTCCTTCTTTGCAGGCTATTTCAAAATGTCGAAAGTAATTATTACTTTCGTTGCTGTGCGTGTGTGGTTCTTCAGTATATTGAATTTTATTGACAGTTGATTTTTGTATGTCTATCTGACGGTTTGGTTTCCGTCCATCTTGGAAACTGAAGTCATAACTTTATCCGTGTGAACCGGCCCTTCAATTTTCCTTTTGTTTGTCTAGTAAAGATGCCGTGTTTTTGTAAACGCATAACTGTAACCAACTTTTTATGTGAAAACTTTTTCATCTCTTAGCTATGTATCTTGATGCAAAAGTTGTGTAATCATAATAATAACGGTCTGGTACACAAGTTTGCTACTAACATCATCACTCTCGGTACACACCACCAACATTGGGTCAAAAGAAAGGCGTAAGTAACACCGCCCTATATAAGTATGTTTGCCTTACGAGATGCAATCACAAAACATTTTGCTTGAAAATCTGTTTTTTATTTATTTTTATATATTATAAATATTTTAAAGGATATGTAAATTTCAGATAAGAATAATCTGCTATTTACATGTGTCCTTTAAAACCTAATAAATTAAAGTACTATAGAAACCTAGCATTAGGTTCCTAAACATTTTGTGTACATAAAAGAATAATTCAGTTTCGGCGCGCTATGCGTAAGAAAATTGTTGAAAATAGACACCCATCTATGTATGTATTCGTTCCGAAATTTTTGAATTGTGTAAACCCGAAGTATGTAGAAATAGTCTGTGGGGTATATATATCTAATAATAACCTATACCTTTTTATATTGACCTACGATATAGAGGATTACAATGTAGGTAAATTTGGTCCAAATGTAGCTTCAATTCTTATTTTGACGAAAAAAAACGCAATTCGGGCAAAAAGGGGGCTTCAATTTTCATGAAAATTTGCATGTAGAACAATTCAGTAGTGCTGGTTTCATTTTTAAAGTTAGAAACTACTTTTAAACGTATTTAAGTTTTAAGTCATTTTGATTCCTGATTCTATTTCTAAAACTTTTGAAGTTGTTAAATCTGTACTATAAAGGCATGGTGGACAGGGTTCTGGAATAATAATTATCACATTGGATTGTAAATGAATTTACAATCACTGGGCTGCAGGTTCCTCCGTTCAGGGATGTCGTTGAATAAGCATATTTTAATTCTATTTTATTTTATTGTATAAGGTAACGTTGCATTTTATGTGAAAAATGCGAATAGGTGTATATTGATTCTGATTCAGGATCACGAAAACTGTTCAAGCCTCCAGGGCTTCTTGTTTAAAATTGAGATGCAAGTCTTTTAAGCTAACAAAGTTAGGAGAGTGCTGAGATAATGTCATTTGAAAGAACGAGGCATTACTCTACAATATTTGCGTTGCCCCAGACAGAAGTGAATGCAGAATGTTCTCGTTAACCCAGACAGAAGTGAAAAAGTTTTGACAGCCAACTATTGATGATCGCATCTTGTTAGACCAACTTATAGATATTTTTCTTCGAGGCAATGATGGGCGCAAAACGTCCGATGGCGTTTGATGAAATCCATATTTGTTTTACTTTCTTTTCAGATGCGCTCAGGTCTATCAGCGATTTCTCGAAGGGAATTGGTACGACCCTGTACGTTTCTCAAAAGATTTTCTTCCAAGCCTGATAAATCTTTGCACAGATGTGGTACCAAACGTACGCCTGATTTCATCAAAGGCGTTGTTAGCTTACACAAGAACCCGTAAGCATAACGTATTTCTCTCTAGTATTACTTTTTCCACGCCCTCATTCTGTCACGTGTTACTCTAATTTCTCCAGTAATAACAGTCCGAGCAGAAAATAGTTAACTTATTGGCTCTTTTTTTATACGTCGGAGCCTTTATTGGCGATACTTTTGAAAATTCCACGGTCAAACTCTCACAGAAAAACATCTAACGCCGGCGCTTTTAACACCAAGTCATAAAAATTAATGCCATTAAGGGTAAGGCGAAAAAAGGGTCAATGAAGTATCTCTCGGTGTTCACATGACAACATTAAGAAAACTTTGAAATTGAAATTACAACGCTCCGTTTTAAAAAATTTTTCACGTTCCCTCATATGCTTCCAATAACATGGAGAATATATATAAAAACGTATTTACTTATGGGGTTCCAATCGATCGTATTTGAATCACGATTGCCTGTGTCTCATTTTTTTGCTTTTTTGAACTTTCAGAATACTACCAGAATCTTGACGAACAAGAGGAATCTCGTATACTTGTCGAACGTACTTTGGAATCGCTCCAATCAGACGATGATCAAGACGTGCGCTATTTCTCTGGCGGAAAAGTGGAAGATAAGATCTCTCAACGGAATACGAGAATTTTGGGCGACGAGCTACACCAGTATCACGACGGTGTCCGGATCATTCAAAGTGGCATTTACGAGTATTCGATGGGCGACAATCAAGGCGACGATGATGACGACACCGAACTCGTCGAAGAAGTTTACATCGAAGAGAATGGCAACGACAGCGACGAGATTGTCGTTGAGGAATACTACGTCGACAAAGTATTTGACTCATATGACGGGCAGAACACCGGTACTCTATCTGAGCCAGGAGACGTTTACGTAGAAGAAATAATTGAAGAAGTGATCGAACTTGGGATGACACCTGCTAGTTAGGACGGTTCCCTTCGAGTGGGTGTGGTATAGTTTGTTGCCATGGCAATCGATTATAGCAATGTTCAGTTCGCTGTAGATTCTCAAGACGTGCACAGTGGGACGGCAGAAAGTGAATCTGGAGCAGAGTGAAACATACTTTTCCATCCGTGCGACATACAGGCGCTCCATCGTCGTGTATAAAAAGTTCCTAACCCACAGAAATCGGAAAATAAATAAAGGTCTTCCAAAATGATGAAAATGTTCGTTCAAAATATAGCTGATAATTCCCAAAAAGCATGGTTGATATTTTTTTCAAAAGAGTAGCTGATGATGAAGCAATGACAAGGAATTCTTTTTTATATTCTGCGAATGAGGCTAAAATAAAACGATTTACAAACTCTGCACTTTTGTTTCACATAAAATAGTGGATTTTTTATATATTTTTTTCATTTGAAATATAATGAAATATAACTCGTCCACAATTTACTCGTTTTCTGATCCCCTCCCTCAATTCTTTTGTGCACTCCGCAGCAGAGTTTGTATTTCCCACCCTGATTGCATACCAAGTAATTTGACATCAGTCATCTCTCTCCTCCGTCGTGTTTTTTCGCTTCCTTTTTCCTAGACTGACGTTTGTTATTGTTCTTTTTTTCGCACGTGGAGGAGAAGAGAGTAATTGTTTTTATTCTCGTCGGGTTTTAAATAAGGAGAAATTTATTTTACGCAAATATTTTACAGAATGATATTCACGTGTATAAATTCCTTTGTACTGCTCGTGCATTAAATTAATTATTTTCTATCTTTCTGTTTTGATTATTAGTATTCACACTGTAAGAGCTTGTTTACACGTTGCCGATACAAATCATGACGGTTAGTTTCTTTATGGAACGGCCTATTCACACATGATGTATGTTGTTTCTTCACACGTATCTACGATCCGTCATTTCGTTTTTTGAATTTGCTTGGCCAAAACATGGAAAACGTTCCATGTTAAAGAGATATATCGAATGTATGGAGTGTCCAATTGGGAATTAAAAAATATACGGCAGCAACGAGGCTTAACTGTTCTGTACGCGGTTCTGTTAGCTGCCAGGGGCTGGTATCAAGGATCCGTATCTGGGTTGAGATTCGCCCCTTATAATAATTGGGATACACGTATGACTGAAACCTGGTTGAAAATGAAGACATCACTCCGGTTATATGGCTCATCATCACCATAAATGAAATACAGCAATAGAGCAATACCTCGAAATTAATCAGGTTTTTTTTTTAAATAAACTTGGTGTGTAATATTTTTTGTAGCTACACGGCGAAATCATTCCCAAATATGAAGATGAGATTTTACACTCTTGTCTTTCTCAGAACGTGTGGTGAAATAAGGCAGATGTGAAATTCCACCCCGCCTTACATGTAACTGTACCCTACCATGGGGCATATTTTTCACTTGTGACACAAAAGCATTTGTGCGATTTATAACAAAAAACAACTCATTCGAGCGAAAGTTTTTTTTTTACAATGTTCTTTTATCATGATTAATGTTATCAATATTGAAAACGAGGCGTTCTGATTTATGAAAAGTTCTTTTTAGCACGACTGATTTCTTTTAGACGACCTATTGACCGTCACACTTACTTTTGTCGGTTTTTTAAGACATGAAAGGTGATACGAAATACTTAAGAATTAAGAATTGCATTACTACTTGAAAAGATGTTTTCCATTTGAGTATTTTCTCTCGATGAATGTGTGATCATTGACGTATAAACGCAACTCCTTGTGATTCTTCACAGTAAGAATATATATCAGATTTTCACAGAGAATATTCCAGAAGAACCAGTATCAATGCGCCATTTTCGTCAAATCAACACATTGGGCGAACGGCACTACAATGGTTTCTTCGCAGTTCATGTTTAGAAAGAAGCGTCGTTTGAATTTGTCGTTTGATTTCGTAATTTGAATGGGATGGATAGCGAGTTATCGCCTTCAACTCAATCGAAGAAAAGCATTGAAAAGTTGCCAGAAAGTAACAAACCCCATGCTTATGAAGAGTCCAACACATTGTTTGCATATGAGGAATACCCTACTGTAAATAGCAGATTGAGCAATAAACAGAAAATAAATGTGGTATCGAATTGCAACAAACCAGTCGTTGAATGGAATATTGTGAAAAAGAAAACACCAATGAGAAAGGGAAACAACGAAAAAGCAAATCTTCCTCTTCGTTGTGATTGTGACAAGTGTCAAACACACAGACCGGATGAATTCTACGATATGTTTTTAGCTTCAAGCGTCCTGCGAAGTCGCCAGTATAAGTCCTTGTGTCAGGAACGTCGAGAGTTAGCAGAAAGACAAGAGGGTAGCCAACAGATGGAGGTATGTATGGTTTTCTTATCTGAGATATCAAGAAAATGTCAAAAGACAACAAGCGATTATACTTTGGAAAGAGAACATTCTTATCAGAGCTACCATAGAAGAGACTGGAGTGATTAGGAAGGCGTAATATGACACTGGGTTATCATACTTCGCTTCGAGTATTCTTTCAAAAATTGTAGCAATAAATTGCTTCAAGAAGAGGTCAGGACTAAAAGATGTGATTGAAATAACAGTGATATATAGAAAACTATTGGGCAATACAAAAAGGTTCTTCTTCCTTGGAAATCTGTACTGTCTTTTGTCCGCAGGATCAGCAATTACGTCAACGAGTCAGTACGTCCAGCATGAGTGATGGTGAATTGGAGAGAACAATAAGACGTCTCTCAGGTAGTGATCTCGCCGTACCAAACGGATTTGAAAGTGAGACCTTATTGTTTGATGGTTCACCGAGTCAAGTTCATCAGCCATTGTTATCATCACCAGAAAGAGATTTGTTGCATAGTAACGGTAGCAGTAAACAGATGAATATTTTGGATATTTCTATAAATGATTTTGATGGATAAAAAAGTTTACATTTCGCTTCCAATGTCTTCCATTTCTTATAAGACGATTACCCACTGTTTCCTTAATTCTCAACACTTGATTCAACTTCTAAGGTGACCTACGGAAGCTTCCACGTTGTTCTGTCCCAAGAACCAATGGGAATAACTGACGTCACTTTGGGCGTGCGATATTGGCGGTGGGGTGTCGAAAAATTTGGGTCTGAAGCTTTTTGGGGACGGGTGTGACGTCATTAGAATCTTTGATCGACGGTATGTTGTACACAGGCGATCCCATACATTTTCTTGATCAACTTTTCGAGCTCTAAAACTTAGTGATACTTATTCTTCACTGTTCTGTGATTTTATTTTTCGCCACCCATATATTTTGAAAGAGGAAGAGCACGGATGAGTTTGGGATGGCATGGAGAAAATGAACCTGTAAAAAAAATTTACACACTGTACTAGTCTATATACTAATAGCGAGTGTGCATAACATTTTATCGATATTAGTATTATAAAAAGGAGTTTGACGTCAGATGGCACATTGCATTGCACCCTAAATAGAACGCAATTTTTAGGGTAATTTTTTGTAAAAAATTAAAAAAAAAAAATTAAAAAAAAATGGATATCTGTTTATATATTATGATACTCAGGGGGTTAATATTCTTTCAAAATGTGATTTTTAGGGTAAAATATCTCGAGAACCAATGAAAATAACTGACGTCACTTTCGGTACGCGATATTGGCGATGAGGTGACGAAAAAATTGGGTCTAAAACTTTTTGGGGGACGGGTGTGACGTCATTAGGATCTTTGATCATCGACATCACTGTAACGGTTAGTTGTACATAGGTGATAAATTGGTGATAGTTGTCCTTTTGGATTGTGTGTATTTATTTTTTGTCAGTGCAAGATTGAGAGGAAGACCCCTTCGTTCACTTTGCAGTGCAAGGCGGACATTGAGAAATGCGCATACGCCAAATACATCATGAAGAAAATCAACGGGAATGTGTTTTCCTGGCTTCGCGCCAGCCTTAAAACTCTTGCCCCAAATGGGGGAAAATATTCTTACCACTTCGGTATATTGGGATATTCTTGAGCACTAGATGACCGAGGATTACACTGAAGCGAAAAGTGTTACGATTTTCTGACGAGAACTTCGTTTTTCGCCGGAAAGTGCCTGTACACTTTATCACCAAAAAAGCATCAAATTTTGAGATCAAATTGACCAAATTTTCTCAGTAAAACACTTAAGTCACTCCTAACCAACAACGATTCCTCAAACTAATTCAATTGGAATCACCCACCAGTATTTTTTTATTGTTCAGTACAGAGCTAGGTCCTGCATGTACCCCAACCACCCTCCCACGCAAGCATGTTGAAGCAACAAAACATCTAAATCAACGCGAAAAACTATGAAGAATCTGTTAATTTGTTACAGAAAGGTCCAGTCAGTATTTATAGATTCCACTTTGGTAGATTCCACAAAATTTGAGTATTTACATACAGCTTTTTCTTCGTTTTAAAATCAACCCAACATTTCAAGCCCCTAGCATAACCAGTAAATCCAGAAAAACAGACTCATTTAAAACCTGTTTACATGGAAACTCCATATGGAGGTAAATTACAAAGCATGTCAATGGAGGTGGACCATAGAAAAATAAGTGGGTGGGGAGAACCGATTTATAATAAACATTATTGACGAAGAATGCCCTTTTTTATATTTCTTTTCTCTTTGACTTAAATACCTTAAAGACATAAATTTAAAAAAAATAAATAAATCAAGTAATTGCAAAGAATAGGTATTACTAAGTTCTAGAGCTCGAAATGCAGATCAAAATAATAGCTTTTTTTTAACTGTACAACTTCTGAAATCTCTAAATAGGCAAAATAGTACTGAAAAATAGGGGAAATAGTATTCTTTGTATGATCGATTGCAACATTTTTGTATATAAACAGACTTATCATGGCAGTATATAGCATGTAAAATCATTTTATGGAGCAAACCTGTAAAATGTTTTTACACGCTACAGTAGAAAACAGAACTTAGGTGGTGGTGGCATTTTTAATTGGCAGTCGGCAAAATCAGCTCAACATCAACTCGATATCAACTCAATATCAACTCAATATCAACTCAATATCAACTCCATATCAACTCCATATCAACTCCACTAGTAACTCCATATTAGAATTTTATCAATTTCATCAATATTAGGGTTTATAACAATAGCAATGATGAAAATTACGAATGAGTCAATTTTGATCTGCGATGTCATGGCCTTTTCGTTTCATCAGCTTTCATATCAAAATGAGACAAACGGCACTGTCAGTGACGTCAGCAACGGCACTGGGTTCGACGTTGCACATGAACATACATCAGCAAAGCCGTCACTCATTCTTTTATAAGAAACCGGTTTATAAGAAACTAGGGCTCGGCTATTTAAAAACCCAAGACTCAAAACCCAAGACCCAAGAAACTCAAAATTTTCACAGAACAAAGAAACGTTTCCTTTTTTTAATCCTTAGTCATAAACAAATTCATAAAAAAAAACCACATTAAAACACATGTACTCAATAAAAACATTGTTTTATTATTTTTCAAACATTTTTAGATATACAACAAGAGGCCCGGGGTCCTGAAGATCAGCGCACTTGGTTATACCAGGAACGTGGTACACATTACGAAGAACCCTGTACCTAGAACACTTCAGATAACATCCCGCATGTATTTACTAAATTTCACAGCCTTTCTCCTGCGGCGGTAAGAAGTACACTTTAAAAAAGAAAATTTGGGTATCCTTTATAACTGTCGTTTCCATTTCAAAATCAGTTGCATAGTTCACACCCTTTATGTTAATTTTTGCTTGTTACGCCTGCCTTTCCAAAGGCGAAAAGTTAAAAGGTAGCGAAAGTCCGTTAGACACACTCTTCAGAAAAATACTTGCGTACGTTTGTTATATCTCGGTGGGTTGAGGTCATAACTCTTGAAGTATTGAGCAATTCTGAACTCAATCTATTATTAAAGTTAATTATAAAACTTTTATAAGATTGCCTTCCATTAGTATTCTAGTTATCTTTGGTTGGGAATTACAGGGAAAAAAATGTTTTTTAATTTTGTTGACAAATTTTCTTTCTTAACTGTGTAAGAACATCATAAAATCATCGTTATAATCAAACAAAGAAACTAAATTAAATTTTCCCATATCTGTGATATAACTTTTATTTCTCCTTTTTATTCATGATAACGTTTTTGTTTCTATTTATAAATACAGCCTCCTTAAATTTACGTTTTCTATAATCGTTTTCTTTATTTAAAATTGTCACACCATCAAAGCCCAGTCTCCATTATATGTTGGGACAGTCCTGAACTGTTTTCTTTTTTTCTGATGGCATCTTGTTTGTTCTCTTTCATACGAGTTCTTAACATTCTACCAGTCTCACCAATATAAGATCCGTTACAATTTTTGCAATCAACTTTGTACATAACAGCTTGAATATCGTGACATTTTCTTTCTGACTTTTCATAAGTTGAAACAAGTGTTTTTAATGATTTAATCTTCTTGTGTACTAATTTTACGTTGTATTTTCTTCCTAATCTAGCAATACCTTCAGATACTCCTTTCTCATTAGGCAAGCATAACAATATCTCTTAATTCTCGTCTCTTTTTCCCATTACCTTCAATAGCCTCATTTATAGCTTTTTTCACAACATTTCTCGGGAATTCGTTCATTTTTTTGTATATATTCTATTTCTTCTTCAAAGTCTGCTTTTTTCAAATCTTGCCTGGAACTGGTTCTTAAACACATTTTTTATGCTACTGTGATTTGTGTCTAGTTTATTTTGACATAATGTTGGTCGTAATTTGTTCCAAGTAAGAGACCATCAGCAAGAGAAACGTTTGACAACTAAAACAGCATTTTTGGTAGTAGTGAAAAGTGGGGGTGGGGTGGTGGTAACAAAAGCTTTTATAAAAAACTGGAATTCCTTTTTTTTTTCTTTTTTTTTCTTGCATTTTCGAACACATTCCTCCTTATGAATTAATCACAATAAATTGAGAGAGCACAACAAAGTCTTTTTTTACCATTCAAATGTTTTTTGGATTTTTTTTTTGGAGGAAAGAACAGAAGAAGGATAGGGGAGGGAGAGGGGAGGGAATAAATCGAAAGTGGGATCGAACATAGTTTCTCACAAAAATCAATGTCTTTATAAAAATCAGTAAGAATTTTTTTACCTTGGGTGCTGGATTAAGCGGCTGGTATAAGGTAAAGGTTGAATACTTTAGCGGGATGCTTTTACTGTGCCGTTCTGGGGAACACAAATTAGGATTGAACGTTTTTCTGCATTTTAGGCCACACTCACAATAATTAAATTACTTTCAATAACTTGTAGGGTGCCATTCATACATTAACCACGGTTTGTGGACAGCCTCTATTCCAATGTTTTGCGGAATCAGCCTATAACTGTGGACAAAAAATCTTGGAATTACGTACGTAAGGACATACAGACGCAAATGAACGCTGCTCTCCGCGCTGACCAAAAACTATAGTTGAACATGATTATGCAATTCGACAGGTCCGCTATTTTCTTCTACGGCAAATATGGAGCACGGCGTACACGACGTATAATTTATGACGCTAGGTTTGGACAGTAAGAAGAAAAAAAGGAGAGCACGAACGGTTGTTGCTACGCGGAAATCGCACCAACTTATTTTATAACACACCATTCCCGTATTGTGAGTAAATGGGAGAGAAACTCATGCCTTTTTCTGTAATTCCATCTTAAAATGGAATTGTTTCGGCGTAAATGGAATGGAAGTTTACGCATAAATGAATAGACGCATCACATTTTCCCGTTAAGGTTATCAAATGATTTTTAACAAAAGGCGGAAACAGCGCTTCATAAATTCAGTAACTTGCATTTACATCACATTATTACCGAATGTTCGAGTTATTGAGAGTCTTTTATGGGAGAATATTAATTCAAGGAGAATGCTATAATAGTTCGAGTAACTGAAAGTTCGAGTTATCGAGGGTTCGAGTTACCGGGATTTCTACTTTAGTTTTGAATTTTCTTTGATCTGATTATTAATCATCAGCTTAACAACAATGCATTGCATTCCATGATGGCGACACTATTGCAAAAAACGTCCATAGTATAAAGTACAAAGACTGAATTATCATGCTTTGCGCTTTTTTTTGCGATTCACGAAAATACGATTTTCCTAGCCTGAGAGTCCGCTAACGGTTGTAATTTCTCAAGTTTTTATCCTTATCCCAAGCTAGCTCAGTACTTGATAGGTACGCCACAGAAACCAATTAGCGTATTTATTTATACGGAACTTTTAATCTTAAGTTTAAATGAAATATCAATAAATGATCTGAAATAAATCAATTGCAAATTATCATATGTTTCTGAGGTTGCAATATCCTTTGTTTGTTTTTACAACAATCAGATATTTTCATAATAAACTTGCCAATGAAATCGCATACTCGTGGTGTAAGAGTGGTATAAGAGCTTTTCACAGATCAAATACAGGGTCATATGATTGAAACCATGTATTTTATTTCGAAACGTTCGTGAAAGAATTTAAAAAGTTTGTATGAACGTTTAAGGGTATTTTGGAGAAGAACGCAGGTAAGTTTTCTAGGAATAAATGTTTATACCTATTCCAGAAAATTGCTATGAAATTAGCGCGAAGGAAATTAAGGCGGTTGACGAATTAACGTTAACGTTAAAGTTAACGCGGTTACAACAAATAGATTTCAAAATGTATGAAATTAACGCGAATTGAGGCATTGGTGAATTTTGTAAGGCAACAAAACCCCAAAAACACAAGAATATTTAGTTTTTCTAACGCAACAAGTAGTTTTTTGAATATATAAGTATAAGCATATAACACAATCATGGACATTATGTGAACGTTTTTAGAAACCCGTCGATAGAATACATGTGTTTTTTAAAAATAAGAACATTCAACTTTGATGAATCCTTCGAACGTTCTTAACTTTTCAACTTTTCAGCCTAAAGATGTTGTTCTTTATCTTCTTATACTAATACTAAATCTTGCTTTTTTCTTACCTATCTTTGAAAGAAAGAACTTTAGGAAAATGGTCTCGGGAAGTTCGTCAATGGATGTTTATATTTTCCGTATTAGTATAGGGGGAATCTCCCATTAGGGGAATCTCTAGCTCCATCTTACGGATTTTTATTACTTCATGGAGTGTTGTGCCTAAAGGAAGACATCATAAAGCCACCCAGAGGAAAACGCAATGCAATGCAATGCTAGGCGAAGTATGCCCGAATGTTCGAAAAGAACCAAGAATGTTGGAAATGGACGGTGAACATCTTTCACAGCGCAGCGCTAACAGAAGCCAAGAAGCACGACTTGACATCAGCGCAACGGGATTCTGGACTCCTGGACAAAGAGCATTTTTTTATATAAGGGTCTTTGATCTAAACGCTCGGAGGTACAGGGGTCTGGATCCTGGAAAATGCTTCAAAAGAAACGAGTGTGAAAAGAAGAGGCACTACAACGAACGGGTGACAAATGTAGAGAATGGCACACTCACACCCCTGGTATTTTCAACAAGTGGCGGCATGGGACGCGAATGTAAAACATTTTATAAACGGCTTTCAGAAATGATAGCAGAGAAGAGAGGCGAAACAAAACAGAGAGTTACGGACTTTATAAGAACAAAACTCTCGTACAGTCTTTTAAGATCAACATCGTTGTGTGTAAGGGGTTCACGCTCGCTTAGAATCGAACACAACCTAAATGACATTCGCCTAGCCAACGCGATTTCAAAGGTTAGAAGCACCGATTAAAGATAATGTTTAAATAAGAGTTTATCTGAACTGTGAAAAGAAAAGCTGTTTATATATCTAATGGAATGGAAAGAAATAACTTGTAAAATCTTTGAAAAAAAAAAAGAAAAAGTAACCTCGTCCAAAAAAAAATAAAAAAAATGCAATGATTTTTTGCGTTCGAAAGTTCATCAAATTTTCTCAACGTTCATTTCTTAACGAGAATGAAGACGCTGTGTGTATAATTCTTTGTTTTTGTTTTAATTTTTTTATTCAATGCTTTAAGTTCAGTAATAAAGAATAACCACATTGATAAGTATCAGTAACTATTCTATCCGACGAGATAGTCGATGTAGACCTGTTATGTGTTCGTGTTATCAGTTTATCATTTTCTACCGATCTCAATTTTTTTAATGTGTTTGAACATAGCTTTTTCGTATCAGTTAGTTTTGACTACTATGCCGAAATGTGTAGCTAACAGTTTATTTGGTATTTCATTGTAGTATGTGGATTATTATTATTAAAGTTCGCTATTAGGGAAACGAAGGTAGCAAGATCATTATTATATTGTTTTGATAGTGTTTGATCGATATCTTTTTGTTTTAGATTAGAAAATTGAATAGTATAGATGATTGTAATACAAGAAGAGAATATGAAAATGATGGTTATATACATATATACATGGTTTTTGTATCATGATGCACAAGTGGAGTTTTGGGTTTTGACATTTCCACAATTCATAGCAGAATAAAGATTTGAAAGATAAAAACGTCTGAGAAGGTATTGTTTTTGTTAGCTTTAGTTAAGGTATTTTCTTATATTTCAGAAGTTTAATTGTGGTTAGGTAAGAGTATACATTGGTTAGGTAGGAGTATACGTTGTATTGTCTCTTTTCTAAATCTCTGAACATTGGAATTTTAGCTTTTAGTTTAACTGTACAACTTTAGAAATCTCTAAATAGGCCAGATAGCACTGAAAAGTAGGGATTAATAGGATTCTTTGAATGATCGATCTAAAATATTTATACAACTATTTTGTGTTAAATATGATATAATTTCAACATGGAGAAACACAACAATTTTTGTATATACACAGACTTATCATGGCAGTATTGCGTGTAAAAACAATTTATGGAGAAAAACTGTAAAATGTTTTTACACGCTATACTTGTCTATATACTAATAGCGAACAAATTTAGTTTGGTCAGTGTGAATAAAAAGACTGGGAACGAAATGTTTGTATGGACTGTGATATAGTGACATTTTAGGTCGTGCGTAACTGAGTTGTGTCTTTAATGGCGATTAGTATTATAGGAGTAGCGCGTCGTCAGTGGGCACATTGCATTTCACCTTAAATAGAAGGCGATATTTAAGGGCAAATATCTCGACAACCAATGGGAATAACTGACGTCACTTTGGGCGCGCGATATTGGCGATGGTGTGTCGAAAAGTTTGGGTCCAGAACTTTTTGGGGACAGGTGTGACGTCATTAAAATCTTTGATCGACGATATCTCAGTAACGGCACATCGTACAAAGGCGATCCCATACATTTTCTTGATCAACTTTTCGAGCTCTTCAACTTAGTGATACTTATTCTTACAATTATATGATCTTATTTTACGTCACCGCCATATTGTAAGAGAGAGGGTAAGCACTGGGGTTGGGGTCAGTAACTCATGGGGAAAGTGAACCGGTAAAATGTTTTTACCCGGGATACTAGTATATTCTTAATTTATGCACATTTGAATATCTAAAATTCGAAATTCAACGAACTTGGTTGAAAATTTCCTATTTTAATGGAGTTCAGTTGATACTGTTGTTAGCAACATGATTATAATATTCTTGTGTTTGACTATTATAATGATGTTTTCTTGTAAAATGTAAAAATATTTTCTTAAAAACAAACGTTCCGAAGTCTCGAATGTTGTTAGCATGTTCTTAACTTTTTGACCTTTGAAGTTTTATGTTCTTATATCCTTTGTTCTTATAAAAGAAAACGTGTAGGTTACGATCGTCAACAAAACACCAGGGGCCGTTTATTCCAAAATATTAGCGTTAATCCAAGATTAAAACCGAGATTGATGACGGTAAGGCATTTGTAGAAAAAACGTGCCAAACATTAATATAATAAGGTTTTGGAAACTAACTTTGTGCAAAGACAAAGACCTTTTTACATTGTTTTATAAAAGTTTTATAAAAAAGAAATTTGATAAAAAGTTTCAGGGGGTAATGCAGGATATATTTAATGTGATATTGAAAAATGTATTGGGCAAGTTTTGTAACGTAAGTAAGTGTAAATAGAAATGCACGCTAAATTTTAAATAAAAAAAAACTACACAGTAAAATGTTAATGTGTGTAAATGCTAACATTTTACATTTTGAAATGATTTTATTATGTAAACAAAAAATAATTCGAACGTCAAAGTGTTCAATTCGAATATCAAGGCGTTCGATTTCGGAAACCTCACCACTATAATATAGGTTACTAGTGTAGCGTGTAAAAACATTTTACAGTTTTGTTCCATAAAACGATTTTACACGCTATAACTGCCATGATAAGTCTTGTTTATATACAAAAATGTTCTGTTTCTCCATGTTGGAATGACATAATCATCATCTTGTTCTATAAATATTTTGGATCAATTATTTAAAGGAGCTACGACATGAATCAAGTTTACTTTTTTTTCCGGTCAGCCATAATATTATCGCATCTGTAGCCTCATCACGCGATTCGTGTCTTAGCCCCTTTAAAGAAAGCTATTGTCTCTATTTTTCAGTGCTATTTCGCAGAGCAGTTTCTACCACCTGGGCCAGAGGTGGATCTAGAGGGTAGGTCGAAATTTGTGGAGGAGAATGTCAGCTATTAAACCATAAAAGAGAAACGTGCAAGTAATCTCATTGGTGATACAGATTGAAAACAGAAATTAGATTTATGTGCTCCTCCACAATTTTTGACATACCCTGCATCCGCTGCGCTGCTGGCTACTAAAAGAGATTTAGAAAAGAGATCGTGGACAATGTGTTCTCCTACCTAAACACAATTAAACTTCTGAAGTATAAGACAATACCTTCAAATTTTCCTATTTAACTAAAGCAAACAAAAACCATCATACCTTCTGACGTTTCTATCTGAAATACCAAATAAACTGCTAGCTACACATTTCGGCATAGTAGTCAAAACTAACTGATACAAAAAAGTTACATTGAAACACATAAATTAATCCTGGAATACCTATATCGTGGCATAATCTACATTCGACCAAACAAGATTTAATCGCCCGATTAACTTATCAGATTTAAATCTTGGCTTAGACTGAATTCGGGATTAAATTAATCATCTTTCGAACAACCGGTCCCCAGACTCATATGATTGGGATATTGCTGTTTTAAGTGTTTACCTTTGTTGATGTGTCTTAAGGCAGATAAAATTGAGCAACAAGTTGGCGCTGTTTAGACGGATTCACAAACACTGTAGCCAACATTAAATCGTTTTTAAAGATTTTTGTCGGAAAAGCCATGTTGGCTAACTAGTGTTTCTGATAATGTTGGCCAAGATTTTGTTGCAGTTTACATCAGCCTTTATTTTTTTTAAAAGTTTTTTAGCTGTTCATGACTGTACAAGAATCTTGGTTCCATTTTTACTACAAATTCTTTCATTGTGGCATTTTTCTGTCGCATACTCAGTCAAAGTTTTTATAAATTTCATTTTCTTCCAACAGATAACTTGCTGTTTCTACAATTTGATCTTAACTCCTATCGCATCAATGGAAGGATTACCGAATGCTCAGGAGGAATTTGAATGTTCCATTTGTATGGATGGATTGGTCAACCATCAAGTATTGCCATGTGGTCACTTTTACTGCAAAGAATGTAAAGAAATGCTTCTGCAGTTTGAAGATGATGGAAGTGCCATATTGGAATGTCCGAAGAAATGCTCACTAGTCACAAACATTAAAAAAGATCAGACCTTGGACGATGTTCAACAAAAAATATTTCTCCTCGAATCAGTTCTTGATCAGTTAAAGAATCAAGAAAATCTGTAAGTTTCGACTTTAAAAATATCTAGTGAATTTAGTCTCGTGTTGAAGCAGAGATTCTGAGAATATTTCGTTCGATTTTGCCTTGATCTTCTGTTGCTTTGAAAATTCTAATTTTTATTTTAATAATATTAACAAGAACAACAAAGGCTTTAAAATGGGCAAAAAGTAATAACAAAGTGAAGGATAATTTTTTTCTCGATCCAAGGTTACTTTAATTTCAGAAATTTTCGGGGAAAGAAATTAAATTCTTGAATTGTTTTTTGATTTTTGCTCATTCACAGAAATAAATTCTCCCTACATCTTTCACTTCAGCCAATTCGCAAAACCTAATTTTCGCAAAATCTGCTAAATTTCGGAAATCACTCGTTTCGAGAAAATTTCTGATATTAAAGTAATATTTTCAACGAACTTCTAAACTTCTAAAGCTTATTATTATTGTGTGTGCCTTTTGTCATTTTCAAAATCAGTTCAGTGAAATCTATTTCGGTTAAAAATCATATCTGAAAAATAGCAAAAGAGATCCATACTGTCAATAGGAACTTAACTTTAACAAACATTTTAGGCAAATGATTAATTGCCAAGAGGAACATGAAATCAACATCCCATCTTCCCGTTACTGCAAGACTTGTCGCAAAACCTCATGCAAATCATGTTTTGACAAACATGCATGTGAAAGAAACAACCACATCAACATCGCTTTTCTTTATCAGCAAAAATCATTTCAACCAATTTGTGAAGAACACAGGTCGTTCACAAGACACATTTGCAGGAAATGTAATGATCATCTTATTTGCGTATACTGCAAACACAGAACACATAAAGGTCACGACATTGTTGATTTGGATTCTCATGTAGCAGAAATAAAAAGAAGTATAACAGCAGAGATTGAAACTGATAAAAAGTTTCTACCATCATTAAGACAGTCAGCAGAAGAGGTGATGAAGCATTTTCAGGAATTCAGACAGCAACTCAGCGAAGAACTGCTTGTTAGAAAGATAATCAGGGTAAACAGATATATCGCCCAACAAAATGAAGAAGAATCAAAGCTATTAAAGCAGTTTGATGATCATGTGCATTCATTCATCGAACAAAGAAACAAAAAAGTGGAATCAGTTGTTGAAATTGAAAAACTACTGGATGAACAAAACAGAAATCATATCCTTATAATGATATCAGAACAAGAGAGTCTGTTGGAGAAATTACAAAGTATTGTCAAAGAGCTATCCTTGAAAGTGGTTCTCTCTGATTTAACAACCGACAACCATTTGGGAGAACTACAATTTGATCTGCAATACAATGAAGCAAGTTCCTCAGACGTAAACGAACTTGAATTTGAATTCACAATTCTTAAAGAGAATGTAAATGGTAGGTAAATCATATGATAATAAACTGACTTGTTGTTTCATGATTCTTTATCAAAAATATTAACATCAATTATCAAATAATTTTAAATCTTGTATTTCATATCTTTAGAAATGATTCTTTCAACAGACCTAAGGTATGTCCTATTTCTGAATATTGTGTAAAAAAATCCGTTCAACAGAATGTCATAATATCAATTGACAGATTAAGGAAGATATTTTATTTTGGTTTTGGGTTTTTTTAATTTTAGCAAATTACAAGCATTCATTGACATGTTTTGAGTACTAACCGGAATAAGCAGAAATGACTTGAATCTTTTAATTTAATCTTATTATAACCTTGTCTTTGCAGCATTGCTACTTGAAATATTGAATTCTATTCAACAATAGTTTAATTTCCGTTAGAATACTGAATTTGATCCATCGGTGATATATATCAAATAGCTTAAAATTTGTGAATTTCCTCGTGAATTAGTGTGTCTCGAAATTGTTATTTGGTAAGGCTTTCAGGGTATATTTTATGGGTTCCACGAATTTGAAAATGAATGCAAGATATACAAACAGAAAGTACTAACCTGTTTTCACCATATATTTAGTGTAAATTTTCTTCTAAAACATTATAATAACATTTATAGTATACAATAACGGTTGTTATGGCTACCCATTTAGCAGAAGAATATGGTTTTTAAGAGAAAGTTCGAGTGAGAATGTCTAGAAATATTAAAGAATACATTTTTATTATTTTCGTTGCACTAAACTTGTCTGTGCATCGAATATTACCAACAAAAATTAATCGTGATTCTTCTTTTAATTTATCTCCATGTTGTTTGGCTTTGAAAACGATAAAGAATTGTTAAAATAATACAGACAAGCTAACTTTCAACGGTCAACAATTCAATTTAATGAGGGTGTGATTAATAAATAAATTTTATGTTCAAATTAAAAAAGGATTATATCTGGTCCGCATAATTCATGAGGATGAACCACGCTGTGACTTGTCCCGAGTGTTCGTACTCATAATGGGTGATACGTTGGGTAGTTTGGTATGCCTTTAAGAAACGAGTGACAAATGAGAAAGAATCATACGGAAATTATACGGAGACACAATTAAATAACAACTTTAAATTTTAGAAATACTCAAAATTTCTTCGAGGAGATCACATCAAAAGTGAAAAAAAGGTATAAAGCGTTTACTGCAAAAGGTAGGGATGTTTCTTTTCAATGTGTTATCATAATGAATGCACAATTACTCGATTCTGATTGGTTAACAGGGTGTGCAATTACAGTGTAATTTAACTCTGCACTCGGGAATATTTACTGCAGAAAAAAAACGAAAGCGTGATAAGGTTTTTGTTTTCTTTTATCAATAATCATTACCTAGTAAGGGATTACGATCTCAATGAGTGTACACTGTTGAATATTATTTCTGCTGAAAAGTATTTTTCGTATGGAAGGAAAAAATGAAAACATTTGATCATTGTTCGAAATATTGAAAAATATGAACATGGTTTCTCCAAACTTCAAAAATATGAACACTAACATTCATGACTACTTCGTGAAATTATAATTTAATAAACTCGTAGTAAGAATTCTTTTTAAAAAACAAATCGTCCTCTGTACTCGTTAAAATTGCACATAAAAAACCACCAAAAAACCACCATCAATACATCTTATATTTCTTTGTCTATAAACAATGGAAACTGAGTTGTTAATTAGAGATCATTCTTGCTATGCACATCAACTGATAAGTAATGTTTGGACAACAAATGTGACTGGTTAAAAAGTAAGCTTTGCCAATGTTGTTTCGATCACATGACTAAAGATTTTCTGTAAGAAAACTTTAACGGTTTCACACCAAAATTTTTCAAGTAATAAGAAATTATACAAAGTGTTAATAATATCGTAAGGAAAAGTTTCAAATTTCAATAGTATTTTCTCGTTAAACTTGTAGTTCTAAGGTCAAAATATTACAAATCTTATTCAACATTTTTTTCAATCAAGCACCCTCCATTGCTTCTCTTTGCCTGACTGTAGAAATCAAAGAGAAAACCACGGGGTAGAGGATAGCACATGTAGTGCAAAACAATCAATGTGCGAAGCAAAAGATTGAATGAAACATAGCACGCATGTTTTTGCGCAAATGTTGTAATGTAACTTTCGGAATAACTTTTAATGTCTCTCTTCCTTAGGGCCATCGAACAAAACTATTTATTTTCTTATTTACTAATAAATTTGAATTAAAAAAGTGATCGTTTTGTACGTTGTTATTTGGTCATGCAGGATTCCCTTACATTTGCATATCTTATGCGACTATCTTGACAAAGTTGATGGTCTTGAATAATGTTTCATTTAATGGTTTAAAATGAAATTTATTTCCTTGTTTTATAAAGCCCAATTAGTCACGGCCCATGCCAAATAAAATAATAAAAAAATTGAGCTCGTTGCACCTTTAATGGCCGGGTGGTCGTTGGTCGGTTGTTGGTCGGGTTTTTTTCTGGTCAGTCGGTCGGTGGTCGGTGGTCGGTTGTTTTGGAAAACGCCTTTTTTGTTCACGGAACCTGTTTATTTACTAATCTTCTTTTACGATGTGCTTGTGTTATGTGATAATGATTTTTCGGTGGAACAATTTCCCCAGATTTCATGAAAGCTCTATGACTTGTCTCCGCAAAAGATTTGCCTAATAATTTTTGGGATTGAAACTATGATTCAAGAAAGACGAAATATTACCCTTTCACTTAACATTAAGTCAATCACTAGTAAAAATCAACTATTTTTATTTACAATTACTGAACAGATATTTGAAAAGGTAAAATGGGAAATCTGGAATTATTCTCTGATATTTCCGTTTTTCTTTATAATTGACGTCGTTGATTGTTTCTTTCAACAGATATTGAAGGTGTGATAAAGAATGGTAAGGAAGTAACAGATTTAAAATTGGCCATGGTGTTTGGTCCAAAAGTAGAAAACACATACTTCATTCTGAAAACTGTTGTTGAGAAAAACCAATGGAAGATGTTGAAAGTGATACTGGAATGCACCAATGTTAATGTTGATAACATATATCATGGTCAGACAGCATTAGCTATTGCTGCACAAGCTGGCTATAGTGAATGTATGAAGTTATTACTTGGGCATAATTGTGATATCGATATGAAGGATAACTGTGGAAACACTGCACTTATTTGTGCATCTAAACGTGGATATAGTGAATGTGTGCAGTTATTACTTGGTCATAATTGTAATATCGATATAAAGGGTGCCCTTGGATGCAGTGCACTTATTTGGGCATCTGAATGTGGATATAGTGAATGTGTGCAGTTATTACTTGCACATAATTGTGATATCGATATGAAGGATAACTTTGGAAACACTGCACTTATTTGTGCATCTAAACTTGGATATAGTGAATGTGTGCAGTTATTACTTGGTCATAATTGTAATATCGATATGAAGGATAACTTTGGAAACACTGCACTTATTTGTGCATCTTTATATGGATATAGTGAATGTGTGAAGTTATTACTTGCACATAATTGCGATATCGATATGAAGAATGACGATGGAGACACAGCACTTACTTTGGCTTCGAATATTGGAAATAGTATAATTGTAACTATGTTGAAAGAATATATGAAATAGCAAGCGATACTTGATGTTCAAAATATTGCCGGAGTAACATGTCATCACATGCAGCTATTTTAATCTGCGTTTACAACACATTGGATAATCGTTCGTTTAAACTTTTTTAAAGATCTGTCTTCTGTATTACCGATAAGCTCCATGACACATTCTTCTATTGTTGCAAACTGCTGTTGGGGTGGACGTCTCACCTGAAGTTCGCATACCTGTTTCAGCGGTTTTACGATCTAAACAGATGTTTTCAAACCTTTTTGATAGGGAACGTCTTTTACAACATTTATTTTTCGAGGATTTAGGTATTTCTATACACATCCTGCAAACACAGTAAGGATGCGGAAGGTGGCGCTCTGTTGTCTGTGAATCATAAGCTGATTGAGTCGAGATTATTTCTATTTCTGTGGGGGTGTCTGTAAGCATGTTTCTCTTATTTTCGAACAGTTTACTTCACAAGTCACCAGTTGGTCGAAAGTAAAGTTTTCAAAGCTTGATAATTTATACCATGAAATTTCTTGATGGAGGTAACAAAAGTCGTCCCATTTACTTTCTTTTTGCACGGTTTCCCCACTTGACCACATTGACATTGACCGTTACACCACTTTAGAAGGGCAACTTCTGGAAGTACCAGTTTTCCTCATTCATCTTGCATTGCAATTTACATAAGCAGTAAATCTAATAAGAAATCTGGTGAGTGGTCTGACAGGATAACGTTAACAAAATTATATCATTACGTAAAACACTACCATAGGTTACCTGGCTCTCATCATCTACTTTCATATCTTTCGGTTCACCAACGAAATGTTTCGTTAGTTTCATCATTCCCATTGTCAGATCATTCTTATCTGTGACCCGTACTGGTGGAACATATCACTAAATGATTAACAATATCCAATACCAGTATACCAATACCAATACCAATACCAGTATCATACCGGTATCATTTCTCAAGCAAATGAATAATATACCAGAGATATGTAAAAAAAGAAAGATAAACAACTTCGTTGTTTCTCGCAAAAGCTATCCGTGTCCCTTTTACTGGTGTGAGTATTGTTTCGCGCGAATAATTTAAATATATAATTACTTGTAATTGTTAAAATTCTAAATTTTCATTGGTTAAAAATTAAAATTATGCGAATACTCATTGGATAATTTTTATAATTTTTTCTAGTTTCGCATATTTTAATTTTTCATATAAGTTCTCGTTCACCGAATGTCACTCGCTTTTTAAGATGGCTACAACAGCAACAACTACTTCTGTGATACTTTTGTATCTCCTTGATGTATTTTTTCCAATTTTCTCTTGCATGTTATACAAAGATTAGCAGGATAGATCTAGATGATAGAAAATATTCCCATTAAAAAAAATCAAAACAAAATGGCTAGATTTGCAAGTAAGTCTTGTCTCAACAAATAATAGGATATCAAATTAGGAGAATTCATATCAAAAAGAGGTGGTGAAAGCCATAGGTTAGTAGAGACAGTAATGAACAAAATGTAACAAAACACTTTAAAACCTAAAAGCCATAACAAATTCAAGCTTCATTCATGTGAATAAAAATAAGACACAGGCAGATTTTACCTGAGGATCTTCCTGTTCCAAGACACCAAACTTCGTCAGCACATCCAAATATTGACAAGCTTTTTTTGGGTTTAAATAACCTTTACTAATCTTTATTATCTTCCCACATACTCTACACATTTTCTCCAGCATATTTATATGAACATCCATTCTATAGGGAAAACAAGAGAAAAGCGTGGTATGTGTTAGCCATCTTGAATCTAAATATCAACACTACCGACGAGTATATTAATTATGACAAATATTTCATTTATAATACCGAGTTTTAGATCTATTTTACCTCAAAATATCTCGTTTCAAAACGAATGTTGGAAAATCTTAATCAAATAATCTCGTAAATAAAATCATAACTTACGTGTTATTAGCCAGACTTACATCAGACTTCAGTAGTTTTCTTGAAAAATTGATTTTACTGACAGAGACTTCGTTTTACGACAAATTTATTAGCATACAACTTATTCTTTACTTCTTTCTCTAAAATGTTGACATTTTCTACAAACTTTAAGAAAAATTTAAAGCATATGTGTGAGATTAAGATTCGTCTGAAAAATATCGAAATCTCTCAGGAGATATTCAGGAAAGACAAATCAAAGACAACATAAATTGTCGGTAACACTCGTAAAGTTTTAATTTTTCCGAATTTAATTATTCGCGAAAAAAAAAGAGTCTGGATCTGGGGACACGGATAGCGTTGAATAGAGGCGCGAAACAAAAGGATTAACAATAAGCTGTCAATCAAGTTCAAACGAGTTGTTTATCTTTCTTTTTTTACATATCTCTGAATATACAAATAAAAAATTTCATTGTCAGAAATGCATTCCCCAAAAAACGAAACGTAAGTAGTTTTTCATAAACTTCAACAAAAGGAAACTTAACTGGTAATCGGTTTGTCTATGTGTTCTCTTAAGCTTGGTTCCCACTTGGGTCTATAAATTCGTCGCCAATTCCTCGCTATAAATTCATCGCCTTAAGTTCGTCGCCTAATTTTGTGCCAGGTGTTTACACTAGTAGAAACGAGTTCGTCGCCGTACAAATTCAAATCAAAACATAGATGAAAAAGAGAGAAAGATGGAGCACGAGAAAAGACGAAGAAAGCTTTTAGTATTTTTATTTTTTTTATTAAAAAGAAGATGTGAAGGAAGGACAAAAAAAGTGAGAAAAGTATGGATTAAAAAAATATTTCAAGAAAGACAAGTAAAAGGAGCATTTAATTTAATGGTCCAGCAGTTGCGTTTAGAAGACAGGGAAAACCATTTTCGGTGAGAATATCCTCATATTATCTATTACAAAATTTCTATGTAAATCACCAATGGGAAAAATTGACCTTGTTATTTGTTTTAAGGTTTTTGCGAATGTCACCAGAGAGATTCGATCACCTTCTTTCATTGGTTTCACCTCTAATCTCGAAAAAAAACACAACATTTAGAAAATCAATACCCTCAAATGAACGCCTTGCCTTAACACTGAGGTTCCTTGCTTCTGGAGAGTCGCAAATTTCACTATCGTTTCAATTCCGAATCGGAAGAGCTACAGTCTCAAAGATTATATCTGAAACCTGTGACGCTATTTATCAAGTGCTTTCTGAGAAATATCTACACAGTCCTAAATCACCAGAAGAATGGAAAACGATTGCACAACAATTTGAAGGTACGTGGAACATGCCGCACGTCATTGGTGCTATCGACGGGAAACATGTTCGAATTAAATGTCCAAAAAACACTGGAAGCCTATACCACAACTACAAGGGATATTTTAGCCTTGTTCTGCTCGCTATCTGTGACGCCAATTATTGCTTTACATTGTTCGATGTTGGTCAGTATGGCAGTAATAACGATAGTGGCGTCCTCGCTCACAGCAACATGGGAGGGTATTTTGAAGATCACACGAAAAATATCCCGAAACCAGAGTCAGTTACAGGATGTGATTTTGACCCCTTACCTTATTTTTTAGTGGGGGACGAAATATTTCCGCTCAAAACGTGGTTAATGCGACCATACCCAGGTAAATTATCAGAACAGGAAAGAGTTTTTAATTACCGTCTTTCAAGAGCAAGAAGAGTCATTGAAAACTGTTTCGGTATTCTAGCTGCAAGATGGAGGATATTTTCAACTCCTATAGAGGCATCTGTAGTAAATGCTGAGAAGTACACACTGGCCTGCATTGCTCTGCACAATTATCTGCGTCAAACCAATAATCCATCTTATTGTCCAAATTCATTTGTAGACTGCGAAGATAGTACAGGAGGAATAAAAGAAGGAGAGTGGAGGAATATTGTATCAGAAAGGAATGGTGCATTAGAAAGTCTCCTCAATGTCCGTGGTTCTCGTTACAAGGATGACGCAGTCAACACGCGCTGTTGTTTGATGAAGTATTTGAATGGAGAGGGACGAGTAAATTGGCAACTCAATCATGTCAGACGAACTTAAGAACAATTATATTCTGCCACGAAAAAAGTTGTGTACAGAGTATTTTTAAAAACTAGTTTAAACTAAAAAGTGTTAAATATCTTAAGTTATTTGATGTGTTTAAGTTCGTGTATTTCTGTATGTTCCGTACAGCCATTGTTCGTTCAATGAAACCATGAGTAGATTTGTGTTTGTATTTCCATACATCTGAATCGGAGGTGGTTGTGAGACTACTGCTGTATCATCGTCTTCTTGGTATTTGAAAAGCAAATTGTTGATTTCAAATTTGATTTTTCTCTTCTTTTTAGGGGATAAATTTTTGATTTCTGCGGCAACCATCATGCCAAACAAATCATCGCTATCTTGTTTGACGGTGTCGCTTGGAGTTGATTGCAATGACTTGCTGATGTTTTCCATGATCTCTAACTCCTTGCTTGGTTTATCTTGTTTGACTTCTTCTTTACGTTTTTTTGCTTTACAATGTTTTTGCCACGGAGTGTCAAATGATTGATTGGTTGAATTATTCGAAAATAAGCTCTTTTCGGAGCAATCACTGAAATAATATTCAGCCTCAGTCATGTTATCGTCGTTTGGGTTGATTTCTGAGACATTTGTGCTTGGAAGATTGTTAACAGTGTTTTCTTTAAGTCTTAAGAACGGAGCAAGCCAACTCAAGAAATCATACTTTTTGAGTTCCGTCTCTGCCTGTTTCGCCTCGTGACTTCCCGAACCGGATCTTGTTGCTTTTTTGAAATTTGCTTTCTTTTTACTGAACCTCTTCTTTAAATTATCAAATCGTCGTTTGGCTTCACCTAAATTAAGAGGAACGTTATGAAGCACTGTATACAGTAAACTTTCGACTATCAATCAAGAAACTTATTTTTTCGTGTAGAATATAAATATATAGTAGTTGCTGGGTATGTACGATAACTTTTCAACAAATCACCGGAATTATTATTTACTATTCTTACCTTCTTCAATTCCCAGTGAATTATCAATTTCTTTCCATGCATTTTCGATCCGATCTCTCTCCTTGAACCCTGCATTTGATTTATCAAAAAGACAAGGGTATTTTCTAACCTCAATAGATAGCTTTTCATCTTCCCTAATATCAAACGATTGTCTTGGCATGTTAACAGCTACAGTTTTTTTCTCTTCTCTTTCCTTCGTGTAGTAAATCAAACTTATCACCACGTGGTGTTTCTTCATTTAAATAAAAGAATTTTCAAATCTATTTTTAATATAGGCGGTGTTTCTTTGATATTCAAAGCTTTGATCATAAGGTCACAAATGAAAGGCGACGAACCGGCGATAAATATCAAAACGTTTTGATATTTCATCGCCGATTCGTCGCCTTTCATTTTGGGCGACGAACATAAAGCGATGAACTTTTGGTGTTCCCACTAGAGGATTTTAGGCGATGAATGGTGGCGATGAACCGGCGACGAATTTATAGACCTAAGTGGGAACCAAGCTTTAGCAGCAAGTATATATTTCGTGTAAAGATATACAATTGCAAGTACAACAAAACAGTGTCACTCTTGATAACGTCAAAAAAGAGGAATTATCTAATTTTTCTGGATATGATTGCACGTAGAACAAACGTGTTATCACTTGCAATAAAGGTCGGAAAGGAAAAAACGTGAAGAACGACCCGTAATTTATATAGCAATTTAACTTCGAACTTAGTACTTAGTGTCCTACTGACATAAGAATAGAGAGACGCTGGGATCGAGATTGATATATATTTTCAAAGAATTTTCTTTCATTTCAAAAATTGTTTCTCTACTCCATTTATGACATACAAAATTTTGGTGGCAGGTAAATCTGATCTGTATTATTGCAGAAGTTTTTCTTCATTTTTTAATCAAAAGAATGTGGCAGTGCGATTCGAAGAAATCACGATCAATGTTTGGTGGGAAAATTCGATGCACAAACACAGTTTAGTGCAACAAACGTTAATGAAATTATGTTCTTCATTATTTCTAGTTATGTTGTGTGGAATGTTTTTGGTTTAAATATCTTTATTCAACCATATTTTGAGCAATCCTTACAGACACTTTCATACACATTGATCAAAACTTTCTCTGAATTTTTCTCATTTTTCTGGTAAATGGTTAACAACTACAAAATCTTTCGATTTTGCAGTTTACACTAACCAAATTGACTTTTTTCAACCACGTAATCAAATGATAAATTAAGTCGAAAACAGCAATAAAAATTTAATCATTCATCGAGTGCAGATGTACTTACTGCTGGCAAAGAAAAATCATTCTCTTTGAATAAAATTATATAAGTCCGTGATTTTTTTAGACCTCGTGAAATTGTAAGACGATATCTTACTATCTTACACAGATAGTGTGAATGAGTTTTATTTTCTAATACTACATACTATATATACATTTTAAACTATTTTTTACTTTTTATATATTCATAATAAATCAATTGTATTAATTTTTATCTTGTTAACCACTTATCTACATTTTATTTTATGAAGAAGAACCATTGTATTAATAATGGAACTAAATACATGATTATTATTGTTAACAGATGGTACACCGATATCCAAAGTTTCCAGAGCTTTCTTGGAAGAGGTATTCTAAAATTTTTCTTAATACCAAATTTGTATTCAAGGTTTCTTTTTTTTATCAACGCAAATCGGTTACTCATATCTAAATTTTCCAGAAACGTATATCAGGATCACTTTAGGACTGACGATTCCTTTTGAGATTTCTTTTGAGTACATATATCAGGATCACTTTAGGATTGACGATTCCATAATAATCACATGATTTCTTTTGAGTAAACCTATATCAAGAAACAATACCTCCTAATTGTGTTAGACCTTTGAAATTGCAATTTTAAAACAGAGAGATCCAATTTTTGAAATGGAATACTGAAAATATTGTTTGAAGAGCTAAAAGGGATTAGCGATTCCATTAGTAGATGCTCAGACAACAGACAAGGGGTAATTTCATCAACACTCATTCCATCTTTTTGCAACATTGACAAAACCTTGACAATTTAATTCTCGAAAATCTTCGTTGTCATCCCCTATCTGGAAGGGTAAAGTTATTCGATTGATCCAAAAATTGATCGATATTTCTATTATTTGAATTATCATTATTATCGATAAATCATTAAACAATTTTTGCATTCCATAAACTTAAGTTCGGCGACTTCTGGTGAATCAAAATTCGTTCAATATCACAAAGTTTTTGTCAAGATTTTGAAGCAAAACAGGTCCAAAGCAAAGCATTGCAGTCAATACATTGGATCAAATTGAGATAGTTATGTGCACATATACATAGGATGAAAAGAATGCGATTTAATTTTGATGATATATAAAGTATACTATAAGCATCGAATGACAATCATAAAAATAATATGTGATGGCTTTAGGGAAAAGGTACAGTAATCGGAAAATCAATTCTCCTGAAATCGATTTCTGGATAAAATACGCAATTCAGAGAAATCGATTCTGAGATTTGGGATTTGCTAGAATCGATTTCATGTGACAGGAAAAAACTATTGTTGTTAATGTTTCTTACAAATTCTTTTCAATATATATTAGCGAAGATATACAAAAAGCTGTGGCATTATTTTTAAGTAAAATGTAAACATCAAATATGAAACATTTTACGTGTTATAAATTCAAATGTTAATAATGTTTAGGTATAAATACAAAATCTTTCATCCGAAACATTGTATTTCACAAGAATCTTTCTCACTGTTATACATACACGGCTAGTTATATTGTTGACTTTCAAAGTTAATTACTAGCTAATACCTTGTGTAAACTGAAAATTAAATAAATTCTGTCCACTTTTTACTTTTCTCCACACTATATACTGGCTGCTGATAATCTGATCCCTAAACCAGACAGCAATGTGATTTGATACATCATAGCTATAGCTACATTACACATCTAACCAAAGGAAGGATAAAATCAGAGCCTCAACTCTTCCCTATCATCAACTCTCCCCTCTCATCAACTCTTTCCTGCCGAAGGGTCTTTACATTGGTAGAATGTAACTATGTAAAAAGCTGAGTCCGTGAGACAAAATTTCTTCGGACCACTTTTTAAGAAATTACCCAGATTTTTTTAAATTTTCATGTCACGTGAACGGCGTCCGCCAGGGTTTTCTTTGCCGCCATCAGTATATTGAAAAGTTAAGGGACCCTGGGTTCGAGGTTGCACATACTTGTTCTATAAACTGACATGAATAAATCGTACGGCCTAATCAAGAAGATTTGCCTTGTTTTCAGTATTTCATAATCAATTTTTTACAAAACCTAACATAAACCCTGCACCAAAGATACAAATATCGAAAAAATAAAGTGTTTGTATGATGTTTGTATGATATTTACATTTGCATGCAGATCAACACCAAATTTGGGGCTGGAAGAACGGATGGAATGTTAGCAGGGACTTGATGAAAAACGAGATGCTTATATCTTGACATTACATGCACAGGACAACAGTTTTTAAACTTTTAATTGTTAAAAAGATTTTCATTGTTCTAAATTCAATGGTTTGCGGCTGCTTCAATTTACTATTTAGCAATCATTCCAGGACAAAGTGTCTATGCGAGAAATAACTTGGGATCCCACTTAGCTGGAGGGAGATCCCGCATTTTGTCCCTGGACAGAAATTCTTCATATAAACACAGAAGTAATTTTTATTAGAAATGTTAAGTAAAGTGGGATCTCATATTTAGTCCTATCCCGGCAATTAGGAACAGCCCCTTAGACAAACTTTGTTAATTTATCAGACAAACTTTGTTTGACGAAACAATTTGTCTCACATGAAACTCTGAATCATTTTCCCCAAAAAAGCTGGAAATGCTGAAGTAATGTTCCCAGCACATAGCTTCAAAGCTAGTGCTTTAATTTTTGCATGGATTTGATTGGATGAATTTGAGAACTACTAATAACCTTTACAAGCAAAGATTGTAGTATTATATAACTGAAATCAATAATCACTTTTGCTTTGCAATCTTGAAAAAAAAAACAGTCACTTCTTCACATGAAGTATATAATTTACCCATCACCTCGAATAAACATAAATCTCCAATAAACGTTGGTCCTGTATAAACGCATATATATAACATATATTTCGTCCTACGGGAAGTATGGCAACAAAAGAAAGTGACCGTAAAAAGTATTTATGTTACTTTTAATCTAGGATGACAAAGAGAAGGAGACACAATTCATAACTATTTTTTCGTGTTTTGTTCATAAATTCTAAAGAAATATTACCCTCGTTTCTTTGGATTTGCAGCTTTTTTGAGAACTGTTTTCACTTCATCTTATGTATTATTTGGAAAAACTCTGATATCTCAAGAAAGATAAAGAAAAAATCCTGATTCTTTTACTAAAATAAACACAATATTTGTGTTTTATCTGGAATGTTTCAACACGTAAAACACGAGGGTGGAGTTTTATCTGGAATATTTCAACACGTAAAACACCAGGGTGGAGAGGAGAAGGTCCATATAAAATTTGGAAAACTTTCGTGAGTGATACTAATCGCTCGTCAAAATTTAGTGCCGTTTTATTTTACTGGCACATATTTATGTTGAAGACAAAGAATGAAATTTTTTTTTGCCTAATTTTGTTTTCAGGCCTCCAGGATTATTGGCAGTTTTTAAGGAACAAAAATAAAGCGAATTTATGTAATAGTTGTAACTAATTTTGTATCATTTGTTGTAAAATGATCAAGCAACATAACAAAAGAACTGATGAAACTTGATAACCAATCTCAAAGGAGGAATAAATACAGTAGAATTCCGTAGTCGTAGCCCGGATAACTCGGACATTCGCTAAGTCAGACCGTTTTTCCCGGTCCCCTTAGCGAATAAAACCTCATGTAACTCGGACTTTCTAAAAAACCGTAGATCAAATGATTAGAATTTTTTGAAAATCAAACGATTTACAGGGAGCGTTTATTCTCTTATTTCAATATGGCGTCACTCAGTGGGAAAAAAACCCGGATATTACAAACGCGTATGATTGTTGAAAAATATGAAATTTTGAAAGAAAAATCAATAAAATCTCCTTACTTTCCAAGAAAGTCCGAGTTATCGAGACTTCGGATAACTCAGACATTTGCTAATTCGGATGAATTTTTCGTCACCCCTGAGGGTCCGAGTTTACGGGTTTCCACAGCAATTATGCGTTTTTTGTCACGATTTTTGTTAATGCCGCGGAGATTTAAAAAGTAGTTTGTATTATGTCACTCAATGGGCGTTACACGTCACACGGTTATTTCAAAAGAATTTCAGAACTCCTCCTCCTTCATCCTCCTTAGTTTAATGAGACCATTGTCCATGCCTAAAATAAATATTTAATATAAATATAAATTTAAATATTTATAATTCTTCTTGACTTTCTTAGTGTTCTTACTTTTCCAGTGTTAACTTGTATGCAACCAGTAATTGCATGTAATTGCGGCAGAACAATCGATACTGTCCAAGGCTAGTAATTACTTTTCTCATGTCAATGAGTTGCCTTGTTTGTATGTTCATGTACCAGGCGGTAAATGTACCTCCCAGGAAATACCATACACAAGAAGGAAAAAAGCAGCCGTATCTTTAGCGACATTTTGGCAGCTTCTTTATGGTTACATATAGGAAGATTTTCCACATTTTCTAGCGAGATTCTCCACTCATCTTTCCCACAATTGTCAATTAAAGGGATATGAAATGGTTTCACTTCTGATGTGAACTCTTGTTGAAGTTTTACCATCTGCGGGTGTCCATCATGTTCAGAACTTTGTAGTGATGTTAACCTTGCAAGATGTTTAAGCCAATCTTTGTACGTTTTCTAAAGTTTTACAGTTCTAACTAGCACCATACCATCCTAAATCCAGCTTGCATTTTAGGAGATGTTTTCAATTGTGCAGTTGGGCAATCTTTGACTATCTGGTTTCGCAAATTTGATTTGTTATCTTGACCAACAGTTCCATCTGGATATGATAGACTTAGAGGTACTGATGTGATAGGATAAGAAAACGCTTCTTCTAAGCTCATGCCTTTTGCACCAAAAAACCAAATGCTTAACATCTTCCTTAAAAACTGATACTGTTCGAGGAATGTTCTTAGGTATTTTCATCCCAATGTCACGCTTCATATTGGCGAGTAAAGATTATCAGTTTGTTTTTCTGAAAGTGCTTTATGATCTCAGGCGCTTTCAATAGCCCATTTTCATGACCATGCATCAAAAGGGTTGGTGTTATATTACTTTAAAGGATCTTTTAGTGTATCAACATTTTCCTTATGTCTCCTTTTAGAAACAATTGTTA